>JAECXF010000002.1:19567500-20206544 GCA_018151655.1 Drosophila bocqueti
GACTGGTAAGTGATTTTCCATGTCAATTGGGGTTCAGTTCAAGCTTGGGTCGAGTTCAAGTCCTTGAGCCTCGAGGTGTTGATTCAGCGCGTTGGTTAATTGGCTAGACAGAGCGGATTGGGTTTCGCCAGGTGTTACAGGTGTGTGGCCTCTACTTGGGCCTCCGCAAATTTGAATATTCCAGGAATTTCGGCTATTTTGGTTTTGAGAGGGATTTTGATTAAGGGACGGGGACACGTGAAAGTATTTAATTAAAACACTTGTTCCCACAAAGGGGAAGAAAAATTCTTAAAATAGATTGCAAAATTTTATTTAAGTTAAGAATTAAATACATATATTTCTAAGACTACAAATATTTTACGCGATATTTTTGGATATTCCAAGTTAAACCAAATTATTATTTTATGTCATATCGAATCTTTCCTTTCAAAGGACATGCCTCACGCTTATTTCATCCCCAACTCAAACGCAACATTCAATCTACCTAATCGATAGCCTCTCCTCCTCCATTCCCTTGGCCTGCAGCTTAATTTAATTTGAAAGCATAAAAAAGTTGTTCCATGGCCTGACCACTTTTCACAGACTTTCCCACTCCCACTCCTCCCCCACACCGACTCGAAAGTCCTGGCCAATTTTCCAGTGGCTACTTAAAACCACAAAAGAACAAGTTGCCGGGAGGATAAATTGAGTGGAAGTTTCGATTGCCAATGCCGGAATCGAATAAATCGAATGCAACAGGGAAATGTGCGGGTCACGAATTCCGTTTTTTACTGGAAACACTTAAGAAGTAAGTCTTTCCTGAGCACTCCTTGCCGCCCCAATGGGCATGCAATTTATGAACATCTTCCTTAGCTGCCACCTTTTCATTTTTTGTTCCTTTTTTGGCTATTTGTTTGTTGCGTTGCCCCATCGACTGGCTGATCAATTAATTCAATGACTATCGCTTCGTGGGAGAGGGGAAACATCGGTTTTATTGGTCAAGGCTTGAGTTGAGTTATTGAAGGCCTGCGCTTGTCATTTGCATGTCCCGCTCCAGTGAATTGTGCTCGCTTGCGGAATTAAATGGATCCTTCTGCTCGGGAATCCATAAATCGAGGACTCGACGGCTTAATTGAACTTTATTTATTGAATTGGAAATGTTTTTGCATGCTTTTTTATTTCTCGAGAATTTTTGGTAGACCGGTTTTTGTGTCCAGCCTAAATGTACTTTGAATTTGAGTTTAAAAGTAATTATTTCAATTACTTTGGTGTGGTAATAAAAAGATAACGACGAGCAAGAAATTTATGAAAATAAAATGATAGCAGAATATATATTTATATTTCAAAATGGAATATTATTTGAAATTATTATTATTTAAAATATATATTTATTGATAAAAAGAGCCTTAACTTCATTCTTTTTATATTCCTTCAGATGTACAACCTTAATACAAAATTGTAAAGATAAGATGATAATTATTTCTCTTTCAATGAACACTTTAATAATAAAGATCAGGAGTCCAACTTTTTTATGATGGTTTTACATCTGTCCCCAGGGTCATTATTACAGCCACTCGTCTCGTCTCTCCTTGCTGGCACTTAAGGTTTCATCGATTTGAGGGGGAAAACTTTTTCGCCGATGACTCATTTGATTTGATTTGCCAATTTAACGGTCAGTAACCCGTAGAAAGTTTTATATAATTTTATGGCCGATATTGTTTCGTCTCTGCTCATCGATTTGATAATCACTGAATTATGCAATTGTAAATTCCCGCCGGAGTCTCTGTTTCTCCTCTCCTGCAGTGATTTATGCTTCTGCGACTTTTCAGGCTCGGCTATCGAATGTCCTGCCATTTGTCCACGTCTGCTGTTGTTGTCCTGGGTTACAGCCAATGTCCTCTGCTGGACATAAAAGTTTTTCCATGTTCACTGTTGTCAGGCAGCCGAAAAAAAAGGAAGGAAAACGGAGAGCAAGAGCGGTAGATGGAGTGGCTTTAATATAATAACTTTTAATGAGAATTTATGATTTCTTTTTTATCTTGTGCTCGCTCTGATGAATTATTGAAACGCTTAACTGACTGCCGGATACAAAAGGAGCAAGCAAAACAGGGGAATATTAAATAAAAAAGAAGAAAACTGATGAGGAAGACAATGTTATGTAATTTCACAAGTATTTTTTTTCGATAATTAAATATAGTTAAAGGCTTTCGCTGAGATTCAAAGTAATCCAAAGCTGATACCCAATAGACTTAACTAACGAAAGCCGTAATCCGATTTAAAACCAATTACTGGGGAGCCACAATAGCTCCATAAAAATATACAATAAACCGTAACTCGGTTAAAAAAGTGCCCAATAAAAAACTATGGCAGCACATTTAACCATATTTTCTCTGCGGATTAAACAAATTTCTCCCTTTCAGCAGCGGACTGTCCGCAATGAGATTACGGGAACCCTTTCAGTGCAATTTCCTTTTGATACAATTTCCATTTATGAAATCCATTTAGTGGCGGAATTATTATCTCTTCCCCTCAGCCATAAATCTCCATATACGCAGTGAAAATTGAATTAAAAGGCAAAGTTGCCTGGAATTGAATTAGCCAGCCCCGACGCTAATTGGCCAGGCTAATTTGTAGCACAACAAATAACCGCACTGGGTTGCTCCAAACAGGGTCCAAATAAAGTTGGTTAATAGCGCATTAAGGCCGATGGGTCCTCTCTGCCACCGCCTGCCGTTCGCTTTTATGGCCGTCTTGAAAGAGAGAAACTTGCTCATATGAAAAACTCAATGCCAGCAGGTCCTGGAGGTCCTGGCTGCGAGTGTGTGTGCCATCCTACGGAGGTATCCATGCAGAAACTGGAGATGCTTGATATTGGTTTAAGCCATGACAGGGCAACAATGTCACATTTAATATTTTTAAATTGCGAAATTCCGCTTATGAAGCTTTCAAATGTTACAAATCAAGTTCCCTTCAAATTTGGTTCTTTATAATAATTTTTGTAGTTCATTATTTAAGTATCATTTAAATGGTTTTATTTATTTACACTCGTTTTAAGGTCTTTAATAATTAAGGAATCTATTTCAGCACACTATCTTTTCACACCTCCGACAATAATTTTCCATGGAATTCTATCAACTTGCTACGGCCAATCAACTCAAACACAAGACAAGGCTTTAATTAAGCTCTAGTTGAGTGGCTACTAATGCCACTTAATAACACTGGGCGCCCGGTTCCTCCCCCATCGAGAGAGTTTCTCAGCTTTCCAGAATTTCCCATTGTCTGCTTATGCTGGCGGACGAGGAAAATAGGAAAGCGCACGTCCCGCAACTGAACATAATTTCATTGTCGGCGCCTCGGTAATCGAAATCAAACAGCTTTCAAAGGACGCCTTGCAATTAGCACTTGCCAACGCACTAATGAAGTTCTATGTGGCATCAGCTGATGTCCAAGAACCGGGCACCGGGCACCAGGATTTTCCCCGAGACGCCTAATTAGCCAAGGCCGAGGGAAAAGTCTGTCTAATTGAAATTATTGCCCACATGTGCGTGTGTGTGTGTGTGTGAAAGCTGAATTAATATGGCCAAAACCACGTCTATGGCACATGGGGCCAGCAACGTCTCTTTATTGAATTTTCCGCCTTGAGGAAACATGGGAAGATGCAGCTGTTGACCAAGGCGTGTGTGTTTGGTTTCCCCGGAGTGTTAATAAATAAATAAATATATATTGGATATAGGATATATTGTGATGTAATGAAAAAGAAGAAGGAAATCTTTTTGAAGAGGATCTCTATTTTTTGTTTTTAATAGGTATTGTTAGTTGTTTGTGAGAATGAAAGGGGAAGTGCCTTAAATCTTTGTTTTCTCTGCAGAAATTTGTCTTAATTGTTTATATAGACAATTACCGATACCCTATAGATAAAATTATGGTTTCTGTCAGTCCTGAGTACTTGTTTATCAAGAAATGGTGTGTCAAGGGGTTGCCTAATCTAAATTAAATACAATTTTCTTTCCCCTTTCCAATTTAATCCAAGAGTTACCTTTCTTAAGGATCCTAAAATAAAACTTCCCCCAGGGAAGTGTAATCCCGCTATGCACATTTCTTAATGATTTTTAATCTCTGCCCGCTTCTGGTAAAGTTATGTTAATTGCGGGCCATTACAAAAATGCGCCTTTTCACAAATTTTTCATCGTCTGTAATATGCATATTAATTAGTTGTTTGACAAAGTTCCCTGACGCAATTCGGCCTTGTCAAGCCTGTCGTTTGATGTCAGCTGAATGGGAGCAGGGATGGGGATGAGTCTAGGGATGGGGATGAGGATGAATCCCATGGGGATGGAGGCAATCGAAGTGCCTTGGGAGTGTCTGCAACAAGTTGCGGCATCCACTCGAGCGAATGCGGTTCAATGGCCCCTCGATGGGTCCTTGGCTCCCTTTTTGGTCCTTTGTAGCTGCGCTGGCTGGAGTCGAGTTATTCCCAAGAGCCTCGTTGGAGGTGAAAAATATAATTGGCCATTTAGCATTTTACAACAAGAAGATCAACAAACAGTGTTCGAAATTGAATCTCCTTCGCGCGCGGCAATAAACATTCGTGGAGAGCATTTAAGAATGTATTTAACTTTATGCTCTGCACTTATTCTGCCCGTATTATTGTGTTTGGCCGGCTTTTTGTTGTTCTTTTACGACCATTATCCTTGCGAGGGCCGGCTTTAAGGACGCTCGTCACGGCGGCCACAGGTGGAAATCCCGGCCCCGAGTGCCAGGGCTTATTCGGTCATCTGCCCGAGGTCACTTTTTGGCTTTATGGTCACGTAGCGAGGGTCACGTTTCGTGGGGGAAGGAGCCTCGTTTGTACTGAGAGTTGAATGACTCCTCGTTGTAGGACGAGTGTATGGGATTTGCATAAATGCCAGCATAAAAGGGAGAAAATCCATAAAGCTGGGGATGAAATTTTCGCAAATGAATCAAATTTGTAAACATGAAATACGAGGAATGTGCTCTTGTGTGCAACATGTGTGGCTTGATTGTCATGATGTGCATATTTTTGGGTTATACGTGCATTATATTTTAAGTTTGGCAAGTGTATTATTGATTGTTCTCTTACGCAGTTATTAAATATTTTCTGGAAGTAATCAAAGTTTGTTTATGTGATAAGGGACTCATTAAAAATTGTTTTATTAAGAATGCTTTCGGAGGCGGATGAAAACTTTAGCTCGCCTTTATTTTCTTACTTAGTATTTATTAAATAAATAGATTATGTCTTATAATTTTAGTTATTTGTGTTTCTGTGTTTGCTTTATAACCACAGCGGAATATATTCAGTTATTGAATTTATTAAATTATTATTTAAACTGCAAATTGGTAGAAATTGTTTAATATTTTATTTATTAATGAATTCTGGGTAAAAAGAATTATTATTATTTATTTATTTTATTTTCTTGAAATAAGCGTAAGCAAGCCAATGAATTTATTAAAATTTCCAGCTATCGTTATGTCAAAGCTTTTCCTCACTTACGTGATTGTCTAGGTTTGTGTCTCCACTAAATAACGTAATAACGTAACGTATACTTACGTTGAGTGAGAGCGCCACTCAGTGACGCGAACCACTGCGTATGAGTGATGTTAGCGGTGCGTATGAGTAATGCAAATAAAACGGGAATCAGCGTCGACGGTAGGGAAATCTCACAGTAAATCAAATAAAAATAATAAAAAGCAACGAAACTAGTTTGTAGAATGAATCAGCATCTGTGCTTCTCGAGAATTTCCTGAAATGCGAATTACTTGCTGAAATTAGCATTCCGCTAAAGCATAATTCCCTTGCCGAGTTTGACAAGTGTTTAAGCCGCATTTGTCGAGGAGTTATTTTAATGACTTTTGCTTGTACAGTTGTCGCCTGCATTTTTTGCGTCTCCAGCGATTTCCGTCATTTATGGCTCAATTAAATGTTTGCCTCGTTTTTTATTTCTTTGCTTAAGAAATTGGCATGTGCCGGCACTCGTTCGATGATCCCTTTGCTTGCAGGCGCTAAAAGGTGTCCACAAAGGTCAAAAGGGAGTCTGATCCTTGGATAAATTAATGACCAGTTAATTACCAGTTCATGTGGTATTTGTGATATTTTCCTTTTAGCATTGCCTACAGTGCGATTCAGAAATGTAATTATAAAAGCTTTTTAAATGGGGTTTTTAAGTAGGTTTTCAATTGGTTTTTTGGTCCTTATTAGATACATTTTGGTTTGGTTTGGATGCGCTTTTTAGATTATTTTCAACAAGTTTTTAGATCATTCTCAGATGGGTTGGCTTGGTTTTCTAGTCAGTTTTTAGATAGTTTTTGAGTAGGTCCTTAAGCGGTTTTTTCGGTGGGAATTTGCATCGAGTTAATATTTAATATTATGTACTTTTAAAATATCTTTTCCTAAAGACAAATTCAATTAATTTCTCTTTGTTTGTCAGGCAAAAGTCGTGATAGGCTTGAGCCGCGTAGTACTTGCAGTTTCTGTTTGACTTCTGACTCCGCTTCCCATGTCGCGCGTTGAGCATTCGATTAACACCTCATCTCATCTCATCGCATCTCATCACATCCCGGTTATTTACCAGCTGCAGCTTCCCCCTCGGCGGCTTCGTTGATTTATTCCAAGTTGTTGTGGAAGTTTTGCATTACAAAGGTCTCAGTTTATTTTGTTGTTTCGACCGTTGTCGTTTTCCTCTCAATCTCGATTATCTTGGCTTTAATTTGCGGCGAGAGTGTGTGTGTGCTTTCTGTTTTTAAGGCAATTGTTGGCCATTGTTGATACGACACTTAGATAGCACTCTCGCCACTACAATGCACTTTCGCACACACATTTGTTTGGCTGAAAATGCGAAACGTGACCGTTATTGACAGGGCGAGCGATGGCAAGATTTTCTATTTTCTATTCGCCGTTGTTTGTCAACAACAAAATGAAAATGCAAATAGACACGGCTTTTGCAATTGTTGTAAAGCGAAGGAAGCACATAACGAGCGAGATCTTGAGCGGTGGCCTTGATTTATAAGCATTGCGACGCGGGATTCATTCACTATTTTGGGTTTTAGTTGGGACTTAAAAAAAGTACATTTTTTTTTATAATTATTTTATTTTAGTTGTATAATATTATAATATTATCCATCTAAATTTCAGGCTTGCTAGTAGCAAGTTGCTACTTCCTAAATAATCTTCTGTTATTTTCCTTATACCTGAAAATTCAACACAGCTTTTTATGGACTATATTTTGTTGGCAGTCAGAACAAAGGCCGGAAAGTTACTGCTAAAATTGTTCAATTGGGCCACCTTTTGTACAACAAAGCCCCCTGAGAGGCAATCAAGCGAACGAGTTTTTTGATTTTCCTATCTTTTCAGTGGAAATTTCGCACAATTCTTTTGCATTTCCGACAATTGGCGCACGTTGCCTTTCAGTCTGCCCCTTCTATTTTTAATGATCCGAACAGCCAAGCTGATGATGTTGGTGTTTATAATGATGTCTGTGATCCGACTATTATTGACCCAAGTTGTGCTATATTCGGATGAGATTGGTCTATTATCGGCGGCGGGGCATAGGGAAGTTTAATGATGTGTAACTGGATTTTATTGTATTTATTTGTTAAGTTCTATGAAATAACTAAGTGAGTTTACTATAAATTATAAATATTTCATTTCAGAAAGGCAATGAAAAATATGTGAAATTAAATAACTCTTCATCAAAAAGAATATTGGTCCAAATAAAAACCAGCTATGAATTTATCTTCCGTTTCGATTGGAAAAATGAATCGCAGATGCAGCTAAAGATACAAGTTATCACTCTAAATGGGGCTGAAGTTGACATGGCACAGAAATTGATTGGCAAAAGGCATATTTGCAGATAGTATCTGCCGAGTGCTGACTCGCTGCATCCACGTAATTAACAAAGATTTATCTTCCACCGCAGAGTTCTCACAGTAATTTTCCGGTGTTTGATAAATTGTCTTCTTTGCCAAGTCGAACACGAGCTCGTTGCCTGATTTACTCTATATTTTAGGTATGCTATTGTTCTGTTTTTTTTTTTGAGCTCCTGAGGTCTGGGACTTTTGCCGCTCGTGTTTGGCTTGCTGTCTGACGACGGGGTGGCAATGTCACAGTCTCCGAGTGGCTGCGGCCACAAGTGTTTTGTCTGCTATTTTGTTATTGCTTTTTTTGTATTTAATTTCAGTTTTTTGGGCATTATATAGACCACGGCGGGCAAACACAGGTACACTGGGTGTTTGTTTAGCAGAGGTGCCAAGCTGTCGCTATTTCAGATGGATTTTTCTAAAACATGGAATCAATTGAAAGCATTTAAAGGTTTTCTAATGTATACAGTTTTCATTTCAACGATTTTTAATAGTAAATTTAAAATAATAAAGAAAATAATACAGCACTGGTGTGTGCACATGCCCCACTAACCTGGCAACCGAAAGACGCTCGGCAATTTGTTGCTTTTTTGGGCGGCATTTTACAGAATGCAAATAGAAACAGAAAACAAAATGTTGAGCAAATCGCCACCTTCGCTTCGGTTGCCAAATGGCCTGTGACTAATCGTCCCGAGTGCTGTGTGATCCTGCTAATTGGTAATACCAACTAGAATAGCCAACATATGGTGCTGGGGCGGCTCTCTTAAGTATCCGACAGCTCGAGTATCTAGTATCTTGTATCTGGTTCCTGTATGGAAGAAATACAAATCACGTCAGCATGCTGTGTGTGTTGCGACTTTGTTTCGGTTTGGAAATAATAATTATTTTCGCAATTGTTGCAATTTTCGCTTTTCGGTTTCGGTGGTTTCTTGACCCAAAAAAGAGATGAAATGGATGTCGACACTGCGAATACCGAAAAGGTTAACAGCGAAAAATAGAGGAAAATGAAACCGAATGGAAGTGATGGCTTTTGGGTGGGAAATGTGTGAATACTCTAACATTTTTAAAAATACATGGGAATAAATAAATAAACTGAGAATGGGACTTATTAACATTATAAAAAGTAATTCAGGAACGTTTCTTAGAGTAAAATTAATGATTTTTTGGCCTGGCTAGTTCTTGTGTTTTTAAGCTTTCATTTACCCGATAAAAATTGATTTAAGAAATAAGTATCTCAGTTATTGAAGAGATTTTCCCAAGTTCAAATATCGGTTGTAATGATGGAAAGGTGCAGTGGCTTTTTAGTCTGTTATCCGTTTTTGCCGCTCTTCCCCCACTCCAGTTAGGGAATGCTTAGCGCTGTGCGAGAATTAGTTTCAGTTAGCACCGATCCGGTGGCGTGGGGGGGTTAAGGTGCTGGTGTGAAGGCAAACACGGCGGACGGCAAACCGAAAACTGCAAACTGCAAACTGGATGCAGTGCGGATGAAGAGTTCGAGTGCGAATACCTTTCGGATGCCCGTCGCTCTTGGACTTGGACTTTGCACCCGTTAGCTGCCAAAAAGAGGAGAGCAGTGCCCCGAGGGGGAGCGGGGATTAAGCCGAAACAGGCACAACAAAAAAAAGAACACTTTACAACAAAGTGGGAACCAAATGCTCCTCCAGCAGCCAAACTCTCACATTTCTTTCTCTCTCTCGCTCTTTGTGTTTCTCTGTGCTTCTCTGCGGCTGCTCTTAGCCCTCTGCCCGCTTCCCGCTGCAGCAGCAGAGTGGAGAGCACCCTAGTGTTGGCATTAATTAATTAACGAATTTTAATTAACGAATTAAAGAGATTGAAGAATTAAACTAATAACTATTTTTAAGTTTTTAAGCAAATTAAAGCTTAAAAATAATAAAAATAAATAATTAAGCCAAAAATACTTTAATTTGATTTCGGAAAACTGTTCTAAGTTTGTTGTTTTAAGGCTAATAAAACTGCGCACTGAATTTCAATTTATTTTTAAATTAATTTTATTGCAATTTTTTTTTATAATTGTAAGAATTTTCCCCTAAAAAGTTTCGATAAAAATTTTAAATTTTTTTCATCAACCAGACACGGCTAGATCGTCTCGGCTGGTAATGCTGATCAAGAATATATATGATTTATAGGGTTGGAAATGTCTCCTCTATAAAAAGAAATAAATAAATTGGTAGATAGAAAATATTGGCACTCCCTGGAAAGAGCTCTGTAATATCGGAACGTAAAAGAATAGATCTGATATGGGTCCTTCCCAATAGAAATATCTGGACAGGATCGGTACTCAGATATGCCATGCTTTCTGCCATCCCTATGAGGGGCGCTAATACCATCTCTGACGGCTGCTAATGGCTAAAAGGGCAGCACTGACGAGCTCCAACAGAAAGCCCCCGCGATGATCCACCGACGACGCCAACGTCGACGCCAGCGCCACCGCCGCACAATGGACGGAAAGATATTTTTGGGTTGCAAAAATCATAGCTCTTGAACCAGTTGAGATATTTTTATAATTTTTTTTTTAAATGAAAGTTACTTTTAGTATCTTTCGAATGAGTGGTCATATATATGGTGTGATTAATAGTAGATGTTATACTCGCAAATTAATGTTTTTTGAGGCAGTTTTCTCAAATTTTATCCAATTTCTAAATATACTTTTCATTTATTTTCTCTGAAAATACAAAAATGGTGCATATTTAATGTTTTAAAAACAAAAAATAATTAATTTGAAAGAAAAAAAAAATTTTTTTTAAAAATTTTTTATTTATAAAATTTTGAATAATTGATAAACTTTTTGTTCAAAATAATCATTCAATTTTACATCGTTTAATATTTTTGAAGAATAATTAAACATTATACATTTATTTTAAATCATTACGTGTCCTTACAAAGTCAGGAATTGAAAAACAAGCCGCCAATACAGGAAAAAATGTATGCCCGCCATACAATTTTGTACTGCACAGCGACTGTGCTTGTACCAGAATTTGCACGAAACCGCGCATTTTGTACGCTGAGTTGAAAGTATCTTTTGCTTGGGAAATTCGGGGTGGCAGATTGGGGCAGCCGATCTCTTTTGAATATGATAAAGAACATATTCAAGAACAACACCTCATACGCCAAACCAATAATAATGCTTAATATCATTTTTGACATTCCATCAAAGTTGAAAAATAGGTGAAAATTAGTACTTCGGTAAAACAGGTATGCCAACACGTGCAAAACGTGTCGAATGCAATAACAAATTTTACGATCCGTTGTCATCAAAAAGTTGATTTTTGCAACGTATCTGTATCTTTCCGTCCAGTGTGCGCCGGCTGCGCTGCTCCACCGCGATCGCTGGGCCGCCATTCCGCTCATTTCGCACTCACCGCTCAGCGAGTCAAGTTCTTGGATCTCGGGCTCTCGGTTCGTCGGATCTCGGATCGGTTCCTCGGGGATTCTCGCCGAAAGTGCAGGCAGAGGGAGAAGCGAAGAAAGAATAAACACAGCAGCAGTGGCGGCATTAGCCTGGATGCGGATTATATATTTTTGGGATCAAGATAATGATGATCCGATCGGGCTGAGCAGCAGCGTGTTGTGCGCGTGTTTCGCTTTTTTCCTTTCGAAACGCTCGACTGCGGCGCGAGTTCAACAAAGAAATCCAAAATTAAAATCGAGGAAAATTCGAAATCGTAAAGTTTGTTCAGGGAAATCGTTAAATCGTAAATCGCAAATGGAAGAATTTTTCTCTCCCCTTTGAAAGCTCTACGAATAACAGTGAAGTGTATTGTCTAAACAAAAAGAGGAAAAGAAAAATAAAGAATACGAAGCAAAAGAGAAAAGCGACGGAAAGAGCCGAGAGTGAGGCAGAAAGAAGCAGAATTTACCAATCCAGAATCTGATTTATAAAGCTGTGTGCGTGGAAATAAAACAAAACCCCGATAAATACAACTTGGCCCCTGGAGAGATCCCTCCTAATATATGCTAAAAGTGACCAACGAAATTTTTGCTTATTCTCAGGCAATATTTAATAATCTTTTTCTAATGAACGAACGGCCGCCGTCTCAGTTTCTTTAATTTATTACGAGTATATGCAGTGACAGTGTTTTTTCCCCTTCTCTGTTTGCCTCAGTTTCGCTGGCAATGAGAGACTAAGCGAGAAACAAAGGGAACAAAACGAAAAATCAAATTCAAGAAATTAAAAACACAAAATAAACACGCGAAAGTTGAGTTGAGTGTGGAATAAATGGAATACATATATTCGCGTTTTTGTGATATATTAAATAACCATCCAATAAAAGCAAATTTATATCAATTGCTAAAGCCAGCAAATAAATAATTTAACAAATCGAGCGACATCTTCAATATATGTACATATAGCCTATATATTTTTGGATTAATTGGGCCTCAAGGATTAGATATTGTAAGTGGAAATTTATTTGAAAATATTTACAAAGGAATTTATAACAAGCTGGCAAAGTTAAATAGGGGAAAGATTAAAATTAATGTGATGAACCCTAACTTTAGTGATTTATTTGGGAGAAATTAGGTCTTTAGGTCTCGCAGCAGAAATTTAGTATTAATATAATTTGTATAAATATCAATATAAAAAGATATTGAAGAAAGTTTTTATATATTTTTGAATTATTTGTTCTATTTCTGATAGGTTTAAATCTGGTAATAATATTAATTTGGAAAGTTAGCCTTTCTTATCAATTGATTCATGTAAAATAAATAAGTTTTAATTTATTATGACTGTAATTTGTAAAAAATTTAATATGCAATTAAATTAATAATAATTAACATTTGTTAAATTACTTTGTAGAAGATTTTCTTTCCCGTTTCCAAAAATTTGGACTTATTTGTTTCCGATTAACGTTTTGATATTTTCTTACTGTTTTGCTCTTCTTTTGCCATACACTTGCTCTAATTTCTTTTTTCCGGCGATCCTTCTTTTAATTGCATTTTATGCTTACTTGAGCAGTTCGCCTGCGCTGTGTGTGTTAAGTGTCTGCTTGAGACTGTCAAAAAGTAATAACAAGAACAGCAACAAAAATAAAAACAAAAAAAGGAAATAAAAATAAAATACACTTCGTTGTTGTTGGACTTTGCAAGAGCTCGTTAGCTGAATAACGGTAAAAGGTAGAGTCAGGTAAAGATGGTGAGAGGAGAGCCTGCCATGTTATATGGTCACGAGATAAGACACTCTAGACAAGCACTTGATGTTTATGGCCTGCTCCCCGTGCCCCAGCCCCTTCCTAGAGTTGGCTTAACCCCTCTTCCATATAGCACTAGTATCTTTTATATCTTTACGTTATACGTTTGCTGAATGACAAGCGTAGCGCCGCTTACAGTTTACTAATTAACTTTCAGCCCGCCCTTAAAGTTTTAATTTTCCGGCAGAGCAAAGCTGCGACCCTAAGGGTTTTAATCTTAAAAAAAAGAAGAAATAGGTACCTTATACAGGTGTACAGCTGCTAGTCCTAACTTGCCAAGACTTTGTACAATATTAACTGATGAAAAAAACTTTTAAAAAGGGGCTTACTCTTGTTAGCTTTTCCAAGACGGCTCAGAAAGCAAAAATATAAATATGTAACAATACAAGTTACTAATTTTTAGTGACCGAATCATTAGGAGAACCGATGGGAAACAGTGCCCGCGATAAGTGTGCACGCACCCTGAACACACAATAAATCGTGCAACGACTTCCCCATCGAAATTTCGCTTCGCTCTTCCTGTTCCATATCAATCACGTCGTTAAGGTCGGTCTCTGGTCGCTGGTTGACATTTTTCCTCAGTTCCAGCCGACGTGCCGCGCATTCTAACTATCGCATTAGCTCATGTTCCGATATGTGTGTGTATATAGTATATATACGGTTTATTTGTTCGCCGCAAGAGTGTGTAATTAACTCAGGTGGCAGATGGAGATGGAGATGATTGTTTTGATTACGAACGCGCTGTGTGGGCTCCGCTGGCACGGTGAGAACGAGCATTTGTCGAGCTGTCAGAAAAGTGGAGCAGGCTGCTCTATCGGATCTCCAGCCATCCACGTGAATCAGATAAGTCTGGCCCCTTTATCTAAAACGGCCAGGCAATGACCAGATGAGTGGCTGCAAAAATAAACATTTAAATTTTTGGTTATGAAACCATCCAAATGGGAGGGAAGGCAATTCAAATTGAAAGGTTTTCCCGATCGTTTTGTAATATTTTCGTTTCAAATATTGAACACGATTTTATAATTGATTTGTTAATAATATCTAATAAATATCAAGTTATTTACAATGAAACTTGGCATAAATTAGCTTAGAATTGTTTAAGTATTAAGAGCATATAATCAAGTATTGATCTTTATATTGAACGTTGCTATACTTAAGATCTAATATCAATAGATACAAAAAATGAATCTGTCTAATATATCATACATTTAAATGGATGATTGATGGTTATATATTAATATGCCTTACTTATTATTTGACTTCATTTAAAAAGCTTATATTTTAGCTTGATTTATTTAAATTTGATATGTCAATCTGGGTAAGATCCGAGGGCCATTGTTTAACTTAATGTATTCTAGAAATTTTTTCACAAACTGGTTTGAAATTTATTCATTAGCTTTGATTTGTATGTGCCATCCATTGCGAATTAAATAAATAAAACTAATGAAGCAGGACCAATCGATGATGTTTTAATTAACATAATTAGCAGAGTGATTTAAGGAATTGAATATTTGCGAATATTAATTATGAAATAATTTGTTGGGTTGGTTTTTCCAAAATAAATCTAAAGTTATCCAAGTAAGCTTCTGGTAATTAAAAAATAATGCCATGTGACTCAATTCACTCATCAGAAATGAGTTTACTTTTGCATATTGATTAACCTGCAGGGCCTTTTCCCGCCCTAAATATGCCAGGTGACTCAGGTAATACCCGTAATATCACTCCCCCTTTTCCGGTGATTATCACATTCGCACTCCAACGGATTCCCTTCCTCTTAGGGTGACGAAAGACCCACAAGTGACCAGAAATAACTCGACTTTGGTGTCTCGCCGGTATTTGCGTCACTCGAGAGCATGGAAAGATTTCGGATTTTTGCATGAAATTGTTAATTAACTTCGGTTCGACTTTCGGGGAGATGTCGCCAAAGGTGAATCACTGCATTTTTGGCCTGGCAACAAAAGAGCCGGGAGTTCCACCTGAAACAGCATTATTATTATTATTAAATAATAATATAAAAGTGCTGAATGGGAGGTGCTGCTCTTGGAATTGACTCGCTTAATCAGCACGCTAATGTTAATTCGAAATACGCGTGGCTTTTAGCATTGTGACGGCCCCAACTTCCCGGTGATATCGACGCTTTTATCAGCGCCAACAAAATCTGCCCGAATAACAAATATGTACCTACATATATGCCGCAGTATATAGTGCTGTATGTGCTATATGGTGTGTAGTATATGGCTTATATCTTATCTCGCCCTCGACATGCATGTCAGCATTTAAACGACGCATTAGCCTTCATCACCAGCAGCTCCAACTCTGTGCACTCTGAGTGGGAAAGCGGGAAAGAAAAGCGGCCAAACACATTCACTTTTTGGGCTTAAGTTTGTTATGTATGCCAAACAATTACCCAAGAAAAAAAGAAAATACTTGTACAAACAAAAGAAATGCCACCACAGACAGGTTTTGATCTCAGGAAATTCGGGGAAAGATACTTTACCAACAAAGGGGAAAAGAACTCTGAAAGGGTTAAAATGTTATCATAAAAGGGGTCTTTTGCCTTTAAATCCAATTAAAGGACTTTTTTCAATCACAATTATTCCTTCTTACTAACGAGGTTTTATTCTCTTCTAAGATTTAGTTTTCTAGGGAATTTCTTAGGGGAGTTGCCTACAATATATGGAAATAATAAAATTCTATAGATGTATGGGAAGTGCTTGAAGGGTTTATTATTCCTTTTATTTTAATTAAATTTATTTAGGAAGCTGTTTTATTCTCTTCGTAGTTTTTTATTTCTAGGAATTTTCTTGCTTAAAAATATGGTAAAAAATAATAGCAAGCTGAAATACAGCACAATAAGTTTACAAAAGCCAAATTTGATTTATGTCTGTATTACTATACACATGATAAATAACCTAAACTAGGGACCTAAGCTAGGCATTTCCTTGTCATCTGCCAATAAATTAACAAACTTGGTAAACCCCCTTATGGCTTTAACACCTTTTATCTTATACAACCTTTAAGTAAAAAGGTAAAGTCATTTTTCAAATATGGAGCTCAGCTTCTGACAGCCCTTATTAACATGCAAACTAGTGATTAAGATCTCATTTAACTCCACAACAAACCATACAATGTAGAGGTGAGTCTACAAATATGGATGTGGATCACTATGATTAAGGTCTCTTGTTTTTTCTTAGCTTTCATTGCCGAATAAGCCCTACTTAGTCTATAAATTATATCATATATAGTATTGAGTATGCAGGAGACCCAAAAATTGCCTAGCTTCGCCGCAGCAAATATATTTAAAATGCCAAACAGGTTGCGTTTTTATTTTGATTTCGGCTGATTGATTTGTAGCCTGTCGCCTTGGCCGCTCCACCCACAGCTGCTCCATTATGTATAGTATATACTATATAGTATGGTATATAGACATGGCAGATCTCACCCAGATTCGACACGCTCTCCTTTCATTTTCGGCCTCTGTTGTTTGCCAACTTTGCTCGTGTTTTATTGTTTACCTGCCTCTCCAGCGCCAGCTCTCTAGGTTTTCCATAGTATATATATTTTTTGGGGACCATTGTTTACCCATCGTCAGCTGCTGTTTGATTTGCAACAATAATTTTTGTTTACGGTTTATGGTTTATGGTACGTGGTCTGTTATTGTTATTATTTAGATGATTACGCATTTTAGAGTCGCAAGAAACGGTCAACGTTTGCGTGATGTGCGTTTCGTATTAATTATGAATTATTATTCCTTGTACTTGGCCACTTTTTCGTAGTAGTTTTTTGGGTAATTTTGTGTAGAGCCTTCGTTGTGAAATTAATTGGGCAAAGGTGTGGAAGTAGTCCAATGACATTTACGAGGGCATTTTTAATTGAAGTATTTATGTATGTTTTGTTTTTATTATCACAAATAAGTTGCAAGGTTTATTTTAACATTTTTTTATAAGGAGGGACTTGTATACCTTCGTTTTAAAGGTTTTTTTATAGTTTAATAGCTAAACATATTTTGACTAAAATGTTCGAAAGAGCTTGTTTCTTTAATGAGTTGCCAACATTAAACGATGTACTCAATATGTAGCTGGCAACATAAGCCTAAGAATATATCCTTACGCATGTTGTCAATTAAAAAAGTAGCTTTCTTTTTTTTAATATTTTAATAATAATAATATTATTAATATTTTATTTAAAAACATGTTAAAAACTCCAACTGTTGTGTAACTTTTTGTGGTAGCTGTGCGCACCTATTGAACCCAAATAATGGATAAAAAAACTCAAATGTACATTAAGCCTATACCTAATTATAATGCTCTCTCCTCCCTTGTAAAAAAGGCGGTTTATCTAATGACTTTTTGCCGTGTCGTTCTAACTGTTTGCATTTCATTGTCTTGGCATAGTTTTTTTTTTTTTTTTGTGTTTTGCAACCACACTAATTGCGAATAAATTGTGCGCAGTTATAATCTGTGGAGACGGGCCCTGCTCGGCGTCCCCCTGCGGCACTATCTGCGCCGCCCCTGCCGCCTAATCTAGCGCCTGCCCTGCCTCTGCCGCTGCTGATCGACAGGCAGGCGCCAACTGACAATGGAATTTCATGAAATCTAATTGACAGGCCAATAAATAAAGTAAAAGAAATGTGCAGACGGCGAAAAAAGAAGTAACTTTAAATATGTATAATTGATTTTATTAATATTAATTCAATGAAATATTAATTAATAATAGAATATAAAATAGAATTAGGTTTAACGATTTCGCCAATAATAATAGGAAGAAATGTGTAAGTAAAAAAAACGTTGTTAAGAAATTAGGATAATAAAATTACAAGTTTAAACAAGACAGAAAACCATTTTTAATTAGCTTAATTTATATCTTATCAATTTTTTGCAGTGCAAACATTTATATTTCTGCCAACGTTTATTACAAATTCATTAGATTTTTGATGCTCAGTTCAGTTGAAGTACTTTATTGCTTATCAGGGAAATGTGACTGTCGAAAAGCGCGTGGCAAAACGAATCGCTTTAAATTCAATTCCCTGCTGTAAATGTTCATTAAACACTCCGCTGGAATAAAAAATATATATAGAAATCAAATAAAATCGAGTCAAACACAACCTTCCGATCGCTGGCAGTGCAGGTTCATTGACTTGCCTCCACGCCGCTGAAGACTGCTTGAGCGACGCGACGCGGACGACGGCGCAGATTGAAAAGCGCGTTACTAATTGTGAGATAAAAAGTCAAGGTCGCTGGCGATAAGGCTACGTGTTGTGATAAGAAAAGCCAAACAAGCGCAGTGGGAAAAGCCATAAACACGGAGCGGTGGGGCGATAAACAGTTGAAGGAAAGTTCCTCGGCGGGCCGAGAGGAATTCCATTCAAAAAATGTTAAAATATGACAATGGGGGTTTTTTTATTGATCACATTTTGCTTAGTCAGTCAGCTCTTTATTTGATCTTGGCCAAAAGCCTTTTGTTGATCTAATGAATATTTTTTTATAATTTCTACTATTGTTCAGGTGAGTTGCCCAAATATTTGGGTAATTTATGCAAAGCTCTCAGAGGTCATTGTTTGAAATTGGTCAATATTTCGTGCTGGATTATTCAAATCTAATAAATGGCAAATAAAAGGTTACGATTTTGGCTTATAATTTCTGTATTGTTCTTATGATATTAGTCAGAATAAATGAGGTCTTTGTTGTTGTTAAAGATTATATTTAATCTTAATATAAAAATGTTAAGCTAAATTTTAAACAATAAAGAAATGCTCAGTCTATGCTGGAGACTTATTTGCCTAAACAGCCTTCCCTAAAAACTTTCCACTCGCGAGACTTCATTAAGATATATTTAATTTCCGTATATCTTTAAGCTATATATGTACATATGTACATATATACATATGTAGGATCCCTATATATTTCGTTTTCCCCCAACGAATGTGTCACAAATTATTTATGGTGGTCCAAACTTGGCATATAAATTGCGGGCTCCTTCTCCGGCTTTTTGCTTGGCCAACTTTTGCATATTTGGCGTAAACATTCATAAATAGTCTAATGATGTTGCTTTGACTGCTGACTCCATTAATCAAAGCTTGTCACTCAGTCATTCACCCATTCGGCCAAGTATTAATTCATTGTGCAGTTTTTTTCCTTACTTTTTTGCTGGCGGATGTATCTTGTATCTGTTGGTGTTCAATGTTATCTTAGGGATTGTTTGGCCCGCATGAAAAGTTTTTCGGTTCGGTTTTTTGCCGGATTTAGCTGGGGCTCGAGGGTTTTTCCAATCAGGCAATTAAAAAATGATGTAGGAAATGTACAACTGAGTTTCTAGGTAAATCCTCTCGACCCGAATCCGGCTCTAATATAATATTTGTGTTTCTTTAATTGCAGATTTAATTGGAATAATGGCTTCTTCACCGAACAACGCGGCGCCGCCCGTTTTATGGCGGGCAAGACGTAAAATTGGTAAGTTCCTTACATTTTTCCAGCTAAGCACAGCAATCGACACTTTCATGGGACATTAAGTTATTATTATTCCCAGATTTATATCTGTTGAATGTTGAAACAAAGCGAGCTGGGCAAGGTTCAATGCCATTGTTGTCCTGCCGCCATTTGTTGCATATTTCAGCGTTCATTATCCTTTGCCTTGGGAGGTTTGCGAAGGATCTGCCTTTGTGGCATTATTGTCTGACTTTAAGTGGCGGAAAATTGGAAACTCACTCTAACGGGGCATCTTGTGCATTTTTTATAAGAACAATGATTTTTTGAGTTCAGAACTAAAATCGATGGCAATCAGATTTGGCATTTGCCGGAACAATGCAATAATTAAATTGGAGACACAGGGAGATGAGTTATGCTGGGATCAAACCCCAAAAACTTCTGCCTGGCTGAAAACAATCACATAAACTTTTAATTAATTTCAAACAAACGGCCAAACAAACAGCGAATGGTGGACGGGCCGGACAAACAAACAAACCCAAGCGAGAGGCAACTAGAGAGAACTTTGCACAATTTATGGTCGCTGTCGCGTGGCTCATGCCCTGCTCCACCTCCGCTTGCAGTGCACTGGAAAAAAATATAAAAAGTATTAAAGAAGAAAGAATTAAATCAATATACTTGTTAAGTATTTAGATTAAAAGACAGCTCCTTGCCTTACGAGCAAACTTATCTGCTTATGTTTATTTTGAAATATAAATATTTTCTTTAAAATAATATTCATTTCATTTATTTCTTTTGTTTTTCGAATGGAAATTGTACATCTGATCTGTTAACATAAAATTTATCCTAGAAAAGTATCTTTCAGTACCACAAAATGTATGAAATTATTTTTAGAATAGGTATGCTTTTGGGGGATTTGAAGTCCTCATGCTAAATCTTTGGCACCCCAGAAAATCCCTCTTTTTCGTCCCGTGTGATCCTGATGTTTGCCTTTGTAATGGTAACAAGGAGCTGCGGCATGAGCATGGAAGTAGAAAAGGGGGCGCGCTCCGCCACGAGTGGCACTGGAGGCAGCAGCCAAGGGAAGACTTTGCACGCTTTGTCAACACTTTGCAGGAAGCCAAGTCGCTGATGTCGTCGGTGTCACGCTCCATGTGGTTTATAGAGCCACACAGACACGCTCGCTCGCACACTTGTGCGCCGTCATTTCCGTTTCCGTTGTGACAAAAAAACACTGACAAACAAAGGCCAACACAAAATGGGAGACAGAGGAGCCAAGTAACTTAAGTAAAAGGGACAACAATCGCCATGAATAAAGCGCTTAAATATTTTAAGAGTCATTACATTAATTAAAATAACTAAATACATTTTTTTTATTATTTTCATTTTTATTAAATGCAATTTTAAATTCAATTTTAAGGTTAATCGTATTGAACGAATAATAACTAAATTCCGAAAATGATTTCTTTCTCTATAATTTATAAATTGAATAATATAATATTGTTTTCCGGCTTAAGCTTTGTGTCTTTGCATTGACTTTACTTTATTTACTTGGATTCGCAGGAGTGAAAACTCAACTCCGGCCCGGCTTTGTTTGCCGGCAACTTGGCATCCCACTCGAATATCGTAAGGGTTGAGTGGAGCTTTTTTATTGGCGGAGTCAAAGCTCGGGCAAAGTTTATCCAAAGTTTTATCTGCTGCAGTCGCCGCGAACTTTGAGCGCTTAATTTGTTCTTTATTATTTTTCGCTTCTGTTTTTTGGCTTCTTTTCGTTGCGGTTTCTGTTTCTGTTTTTCGTAGCTGTTTCTGGTTTGCTCAAAAGCCGGTTCTCTTGGCCAACTGAAGTTGAGTCGAAATTGATGCCCTGTGTGTTTCTTTCTTAGTTGTTGAGCCAACCTGGGTAACGGTGCATATTCTTGAGTCATGTCAGCAAAAATGTTCTGCTTCTGTATTGTTTTTTTTTTTATTACCATAAACAGCAGCTGTTGTCTTTGTTTGATTTAACTTTGCAAAAAACAGATCAAAAGTAACAAATTAACTTCGTGCTGCAGAAAAAACAAATGTGTTTTGTTGTCTTGTGTTATTTTTGCATTGTTTTCTCCTTTGTTTTTTAATCAAAATTCAAAATGACAGAAGAATGTGGGACGCAGAGAATATTAATTTAAATCATTAATAGTTAATTTTTAATTCAGTAATTTATGCTACTGAAATTGGAAATATTTTGAAATCAATGAAAAAGGTGACCAGAAGTAGGCAATTAAATATTATAAAGTTGGTTTTTGTTTTACAGCTTTCCTAAATTTATTGATTTGTTTTTTATCATTAGGAAATTTGAGAATTGTATATTTTTTTAATAATAGATGATAAATGTACATTATTTTCAAATTTTCCAAAATAAAAAAATTTTTTAAAATTAATTTCGTTACAAATTTGGCTGTTTTTAAAACACTTGCATGTGCCTAAAAGTATGCAATTTTAGAAAGCTTGAGTGAGAATTACTTTCTATCTCAAGATTTTTAAATTTCTAATTATAAGTACATAAATAAAAAATAAAAATTATTTAATAAAGCTTAAAATGTAATTATAAAGCCTTATAAATGTTAGCAGAAAAGTATTTCTAATACATTCTTTTAAAAACATACTATAGACTTAGATGTATAAAATGTCTTTTCAATTACAAAGTTAATCTTTATTTATTATTAGGAATTTTTCTTTGTTTTGGTTTTTTTACTTTTCCGCTACCATGTTTTTGCATTTTCGCATTTTCGCTTACGTTTGCGGTGGCGCTGGCGGTGCCCATCAATTCATTAGGCTATCTGCAGGCGGCGGCAAATCAATTACGGCCATGGTCACGTTAGCGTTAACAGTAAAAATCGTAAAAATATATACATATGTGCTGCGAAGAGGTGAAAAAGCTGAACAAGTTAAAGAGTAAAAAGCTAAAGTCGCACATTTCCCAGGTCACACACAGAGATACAAATTTTGCTGATAAGAAATCGGGGGGAAAAAAGAGGGAAAACATTTTGCGCTATCAACAAGTTGAATGCGAAAGAGACGACAAAACAGAGAACAATAAACGAGGGGCAGAAAGAGAGAGAGAGAGAACTGGGGAGAGAGAGTACAAAAGTTCATTAGTCGCCGCCACTCGCGATAAACTAAAAACGGCAGAAGTGTAAATAAAAAAGAAAGAAACTTTCGAGTGACTTTTTGGAGTGAGTCTTGGCTTTGTTTATTTTAGGCGAATTCGCCGCATTGCTTTTCGCCGCCGCACTCGGCCAGATACGTTCGCCGTCTCAGTATCTGTCAGATATTCAATCTGTTCGGTTGCGCGGTTCGCTCGGCGGCAAAAGCGGCCCGAAATAAAATTACAATTACAATACAAAATTAAGGAGAAAGAAAAGCCAACCAAGATCGGGCAGAGTTTTGTGCGCGCAACAAAAAGAAAGAAATCAAAAATCAAATAAAAGAAACGAAACAAATCGAAGGAAAAGTAAAGGGAAACAGAATGAATCTTCAAGATGAGGCAAAGGCAATGAGAAAATAAAAACGTTTTTATATGTGCGATCAACGGTCGCGTGCTCAATTCTTCCTCTTCCACTCTCTCGTTCGCTTTACGCCCGCGTGTGCTTGTGTGTGTGTCGCCAAGGTGTGAAAATATATACATATACATATATATAAACGAATCCACAGCTATACATATCTTATATCTTATATACAAAAACTGCATAATAATCCCCAAAGAATACGAAAGAATTGCTTCGGTTTTGAGTAGCTAGTTTCTACAAGACTTTGCGTAAGGAAAAAGTAAGGTTCTTAAGGGTTTTCCCCTCTCTATGTGGGTTTCCTTTGGTGCAAATATCACAAAAAAGGACTGAGATGCAGTACAATTCTTCTGCAAGTCTCTTCTTTTTCTTCAGCTGATCAGTAGAGTCTCGCCCTCTCTCTCTCTCTCTTTCTTCTCTTCTCTCGATGGCTTGGCCAGCGTTGCCAGCTCCATGTTATTTCTCCGAGTGTGCTTATCGCCCCCCTCGGCGTGTGTGAGTGTGTTTTTTGCTATTTTGTTGTTTATTGGATATTGTTGCGGCGAATTGTTAGGCGTCCAAGCGTGCAAAAAAAGAACAAAAATAAAAACAAAAAAACTTTTTAAATGTTAACCAAAAACGAAATTTAAACAATTTGTTTTTCGGACTCAATTATAGAATTTAATGTGTGCGGTTTCAGTTTTTTTAGATAGAAATGTTGTAGGCTTTTTAATTTTATTTAAGAATTTATTAGAAAATGAATTCTTTGGACATGCAATAAAAGTTCAGGCTGATTATTTTGTTATTTAAGAAATAAGGAGTATTAAAGTTACGTTTCTTAAGTTTCAATTTGTTCTATATACAGATGTCTTCAAAATTGTAGTTATCCACATATTATCCAACATTCTTAATTTACTTCTTGGGGAAATAAACATATTTTATATAAAATTAATGGCTTCAAAGGCAATTTAAATGATTAATTTGTTTTTCAATTGGCTTTAAATAGCTTTGGTAATATAAATACGCTCTTCGCTTTCCATAGAATATTTAAAACTATCTTTAATAGATAGGTATAATTTATTATTGAAATATTAATAATGATTTTATTGATTTTACTAACAATAATTTATTCGTTTCATTCTAATTAATTTTCCAAAATTTAACTTACGTAACAATAATTTATTTAATTTGTTTGACATTATTTGTGAGCTTCAATAAACCATTCAAATTTTCCATCTTTGTTCAATTTTAAAGTAAAATGTTTATAATAGAATATTCAATTTATATTCCCTAGAATAAAAAAAAGAATAATTATTTGGTTTGTTTATGACTTTGTATATTTTATGCCCCTTCGTTTTTTTTTTGTACTGGTCATTGGGTTCTATTTTATGATTATTATTATTTATTATTTAATTTTCGTTGTTTTTTTTGCGGAAACTGCGCGTTTTTCTAGTCGCTGAGATAAAGCTGAAAAAATAGAGAAAGAGCGGGCGAAACGGTGAGTGCGCGAGTTTTGCGGCGATAAGCTGTCTGCTCAGCCCTTTGCCACCCTCCTCCTCCTCCGCCCTGGCCAAGCCCCCTCTCTGGCAGCCGCCCCTCGTTGTGCCCCTTTGCCCCCTCTGGCCAGCAGACAGGTGCGTTCGTTGGGTTCAATTCGCCTCTGTTGCTGTTGTTGTTCCTGCGCTTTTATCAAGAGAACAAAACATACACACACCCAGGCACGCACATATGTTTTTTCTGTGAGTGTGTGTTTGCAAGTTTAGTCAATAAAGTCTTTTTTTCGGAGTATTTTTTGCTTTTGGTGTAACGGAAACTGTTTTTTTTTAATTTTGTTCTTGCACCCCTTTTTTTATATTTATGTTAGTATATATTTTGTATAAATTATTTATGTTAGTATATATTTTTTATAAATGGTTTGACGGCAAACCTCCTGGAATTGCAGGAACAAATCGTAAATGTTGTCCGAGGCACATTAAGATCAATTGCTTGAACATTCTGGGGAGAAGGTTTGCACCAAATATACCATTCATTTAATTTACAAAAATGTTTAAAAACTTCCATTCTGGAACACCATAAGCACCCAGTTAGTGCTCCTATTCAAATCTAATCTCTGTTTAAGCAGGAACTAAGTATATTCATTGATAAAAGCCAGCACTTCAGGCTCGTTTCGATTTGAATCTATGATTTTTATAGAGGCAACTTCAGGAATATATCTTTTGCGGGCTCCGTATCCGCGCTAACCAGCTGCACACACACAGGGAACAGTTCGGGCCCGAATATAAGCCCACGACTTTGTTGTTTATGATTGTCATTATCAGAAGGAATTACCATTGTTATCCGGCTAAATCTAGTCATTACTCACGCGCCTTATCAGTGGGCGTCCGCTCGTGCTTTCTGATGCTGATAATGCGGTTTACCTGGCCTACCTGTTACCTGTTAACCGTTACTTACTTCTATCGGGCTATCAGTCACATTGAAATGATGCCGTCACTTGGCCAAAATAATCACTGACGACTGACTGGTCATTCTTGTTGACCGTATGAGTGGGGAATTTCCTGGAGTTGGGCAGGGAAATGGGGAAAATTTGGGGAAATGAATAATAATAAGGTTCGGGGAGTCATTGTTTATATATTTTTGTACATATAAAACTGTCTTCTGCGTGAGAAAAAAAATAAGGAATCAAACCATAAAATATCTCTACCTCCTGCTTAAATTTTTATAAATTAAAGTACGCTTTTGTTGAGGAGGTAAAAAATCGGATTAATATATTACCATTTTAAAGAAGAATCATGGAATTCCCTGTTAAACTTATAAAACAGTGGCCTTAAATAAAATGCTGAGAAATCATGAAATGCTTGCCTCAAAAGATATGATTTATTATATGACTTATAAGCTTGATTCAATAATTACACCATTCTTCAACGAAATGGCCAAGAGAAACGATTCAATATGAAACAAAAACGCTTTTTCAGAAACCTCATGTGGTTCCCCGCACTAAAAATAATATTTAATATTCTGTTAACTCCTGAACCCCTGAAAAATTATAATGGCCATCATAAAGATATCGGCGATTGACGCCTCTGATTTCAATTCCAAGAAGGCTGTTCTTCAGGCTGAGATATTAAGCTTAAGTTTCGGAGGTTCAGAGCTTTGGAGACCTTAATAAATGGTCTTTGGATATCAAGTTTTTGTTTCGTTTTTAATGACGTCTCTCTTTGACGCACTTGCAACCAGTTATCCATGATATTATACAAGCCGATAGAAGCGTGTGTGTGTGACACAATATCAAGTAGTCGCCATGCTGTCCAAATGGGCTCACCTACTCACACCGAATATGGTTAGCACATCCGCAGGGCTGGGGGCGGTGAAATTGACCCAATATAAGTGTGGCATATAGTATACACAATATAAAAGATCTCAAGTTGATTGCAATGGCAAAAGTTACACACATATATGGTAATTACGCCCGGATTATTATGGCCAAATGCAGAAGGTGGTCTCTCGCTTGGTCCATGGAGGTTGTTAGCTCGTTTTTGGCTTGGCTAGTGGACTGGCAGTCGGGCTTCCTGCTGTCCACATTTGGAGGCCTTCTTCAAGGTGGGTTAACAGTTCTTGGAGGAATTCCAATAAAAAAGATCAACAAAAGAACCCAGAGAGTGACGCTCTTGTGACGAGGCACCATTAACTGCCTATTTTAATGCTTAAAGAATATATGTGATTTTGGTTATTTGCACCAACTTAAATGTGCTGAAAAGTCTCGGTGATTTGCAGAAAGTTTTAGTATACTACACAATAATAGTTAATGCTCGATGTGCCTCTTTAAATATGGATACTTCCGTTTGCAAAGTAATTAAATATTTCAACAAAATAATAAATGAGATATTGGTGATTTTACCTACCCTTTTTTTTTGCTTATGAATGGGTTCTTATTGGAAAGCAGTAAATAAAAACAATTATGTTCTTTATGTAATATATTAAAATTTAAAAAATCAATAAATGCATTCAACGCGTGTGTGTAAGCAAATAGGTAGGATTGAGGTGAAGAGGGGTTCTTTATGGACATTTTATGTATATTTATCGCCTCTCCTCCGAGTCTTTGAACCTTTAACTTGGCTCGCTTATTGTTTGACACCTTTTGTTGTTCGATCTTTCTCGTTTTGTTGTTCTGTTTAATTTTTTATTGATGTTATTGCTGTTTATTGGGGAATGCCGAACAGCTGTTTCGCTTACTTTGTGAGCTGTTGTGACTTGTGAGTGTTTCAGCCGCAGTCAGGCGGCGGCTGTTGTTGGAATCTGGCACGTGTCGGGGGGCTGAATGGCTTTGGCTATCACCTCATAGTTGTATCTGTATCTTCTGCTGTACGTATATATTTTATTTGACTTGCTTTTCTTTTATTCGCTTCGTGTGGCTGTTGATTTATTTAATTTGCATCTCGTTTATGGTTCGTCAAAAGGCGCTGCTCGGAGGTAGTTTGCTTGCCAAACTCGTTTGGAACCCTCCAAATTTAAATCATGTGCAGTATTTTCAAATTAATTATTTAAATATTCGAATGTCTTCTTCGTTCTCCCTCTCGTTCCTTTTTGTTGTGAAATTCTTGTTGGTTTTTATATGAAATGCATTATTTTCAAACTTTGATGGGAATTTATGATGGCATTGTGATTTTATTAAATTTAATAAATATGGCGGACGTTGAAGTTCTAGAGATTTTCAAAGATAAATAATAAATAAAAAATAAAAGCCACAATTTTAAAATGGCTTCTTTTGGGTATACAAATTCCAAGACAAAAATGATTTTTATGTTCTTTAAATTCCTCAACTCTATATGAACGTTCGTTCATATACATATAAGATAAGGAAATATCATATGATGTAGACTAATGACGGCAAAAAGATTTCGTATTTATCTTACACAATTCCCCCGCCAGTCGTAAAATGTCGAATATATTGCCCGACTTTTGTCTACAAAATGTATATTTCACTCGTACTTCTGTTTATATAGAAAAGTTCGATGCCTCAAGGCCCCGAAAAAAATATAAAATATACCTAAAAACATATGTAAACATAATCATAGAAATGTGTATAGATTTGACTGTGTTTCTATTAATTTTTGTGATTCAGACTGATGCATTTTAGGGAATCTGATTCCGTGAATAGAAATACCCGCTGACAATTTGCATGGACAATGTGTTGGCATTTGGTTTTATGTGTTTTTTTTTTCGGGAAACCCATTTGGAACTGACTCATTCCTTCCCGAGCGAGGTGGGAGGAAAACTTGCGTCACTAATTCGATAGACAAGCGGAAAATGTGTGCCAATTGAACGATTTAAGATTCGTATATATGTATATATACATATATAGAATGCGATCGGTAGGAAAAGAGACAGCTGCTGTCCACACACAGGGGTTGTTGAGGGGTGATTTCGGGGGTGAACTGTCGTTCTCTTGGGTTCTCTCACTAGGTACACTTCAAAAAAGAGTCTATAGACATCCCGAGGTGCCTCGATGACGGTTTGGGTACTAAAATAATTTAAATGATTACTTAAATCTAATTCTTAAATGATTATCAATATTAATTGAATTTCGTTTGATTATTAATTTCTGTTTTAATCCATTCTCCATTCTCTAAAATAGTTATTATATACCCCAAGTTTAATTTACAAAATTTTTTTATATTGCTATATGAATTCTTAAAAAGGTATAATATACTAAACAAATACAGATTTTTCAATTATAAGAGTTCGTAATTTTTCAAAGGGTTTTATCTAATATCAAGAATTTTCCCTCTAACTAGTTTTCCGGTGTAGCTATCTCTACCTACCTATCGCTGTGCCTCTTTGCCAATTCGCCGCAAAAGTGAGACGCGCAGCTTTTGCTCATTTTCCTCCCACTCCACCCACTCTTTGCTCAGCTATTTCCCTTCTCTCTCAGTTTTTCTCTCTTTCTCTCTCTGCCTGCCTCTCTTGGCATACAATTGATTAAGGAAGAAGCAGCTGTCTTTAATTAATATGCTTTAATAATATGTATTTGTTTCTTGCTCGGGTGCAATTAATCTTCATTTTGTTTATACAAATCAAACAGATTTAATTAATTTATTTCATGCCTATATATGTACATAAAATATAAATATGTGTGCATGCTGGACCGCTCTCTTTTTTGCCATTTTGTCTTGTTTATTTATGTTTTTGTTGTTGGCCCCTTTTGTTTCTTTTAATGTTTTCATTCGCGTGCTTAGGGAACTTGTGGAAAATTTTCCAACTCACACTAAGTGTATGGAATTAAATTGTTTTTTTTTTTTTTTAACCGCAAACTCGGACGAAGTCTCCGTGGGGCGCTTGAAAAGGGGTTCGGAATTGAACCCACTGGCGCCTGCTTAAACGTTTTTTTTGTTCGACAATTACACTTTTCCCCCGGGTCTATCTGCGGATTTGTTATTATTATTATTTTTTAATTATTCACAGGTGAATTTTGTACCCCGTAAACCTGTTGGAAACCGCAGAAATTAAGCAGATTGAGATTATTTAATGTGCAACAAGCTAGGTATTACTAAGAATACGATTACTTAAGTGATTAGTGTGGGAAAAGGGGGAAAACTGCATGAGATAGCGTTGAAAAAATAAAAAAAACTTTGAAAAAGGAAAACTACATTAAATAGTGTTTAAAATGTCGTGAATACGTTTGGAGAATGGGAGAAGCTGCATAGAATAGTTTTGGAAATAAAACTATAATACGAAAAGTGTTGGAAAATAATATTTTCTTTTAAAAATAACATAAATAGGAATGGAAAATGCGTTTGCTGGAATTAACAGTATTGGAAATATGAGATGCTAAGGAAAAGAGGGGAAATGTAATAATTAGTGTTGAAAATGGAATACTGCTTTGAATAGTGTTGAATATACATAAGGACTGCAATGTAGAGAGTCGAAAATTAAGGATTCAATATGATTAATATAATATTATAGATTATTTTATTAATAATTTTCAGATTGAATGACTTTGGGCTTAATTTATTTACTTAACTTTAACTTTAATGGGACTTCACAAAATATGCTCTTTCACTTCAATTATAAATTAATTTCCAAACAGATTAAATACAATTCATGTGACTTGGACTGTTGTAGGTACCTAATTTTCCAACTGGTGCATTAATTGTTAATAATGCTCATTTCGGCTGTCAAAAACATTGCTGTTTCCCCCACCCCCGAAGGGCAGACAAACAGCCTTGAAATGTATAGAAATTATTTATGATTTCATTAGCCTGCTCATTACCCTTATCAGACAGGACTTCAGCATCGTTTGCAGAGCCTGCCGAGTCGGGGTTAGAAACTTCAAAAGAGTGCCCCCTCAGCCCCGGAATTAACCTTTTTCCCTTGTCGGTTGTTCAGTCAGTTCGCAAAAAGCTTACATCGAAAATCGTTCGCTTCGAATTTCCCAAGTTCCCAGTTCCAAGAAGACGCAAAAGTTGAGCGGAGTTGCCGCCGTTGTTCCTGTTTCTGTTTGCTTATTAATGTGCAATGTCGTGCAATATTTTGATTATTGTGTACGATTTTTTGCTGCTCCTCCGCGGACCGCCCAGGGCAGAGCGACTGAGCAGACAGGGGCCGGCATCGTCTTACAATTTATGCTGCTGATGGGCGAATAACCAACTCAAGTCAAGTATATTGACTCGAAATTAATATCCAAAATACACACTCGTGTCGCTGTTTGTTCTGAGCGGAGAGAAAGGCAGATCTGAGAGGTTCCAGCTAACCCAACCGCTGTTGATCCTCCTTGAGGGACAACAAAACAATTACAAGCGCCACGTACATATATCTCGAAAAACTTTTCCAGTCACCCGCTGTATAAGTCAACAGATGAATATCAAATAAATATCTTGGATATATGTATATCTGTTTGGTTTATGGTAACGCAGCGCCGAGCACCGCTCATAAAATTTCCTATTATTTATTTGTTCGGATCATTTCCTTGAATTATAGCCACAGACTCGCCGTGACAGTACACAACAAATTCGTTTGTAAAAAAGTTTCCACTTATGAATAATATTTGTAAAGACTCTTGTGTTTATTTTCGGTGTCATTCTCGGCCATTTCAGCCGCCAGATCAAAGTCGAGCGGGGGAGCGAGTGAATAAATATTGTCGCAGACGCTACGTAATGTCTGATCGGCGGCTAATTAACGCTTGATTAACACAATTGGACACTTGTCAAACGCTGATCAAAGGCAAGTTCGAGAAAATAAAGGGAACGAAGAATCGAAAACGAGTTGGGAAGTTGGCCACGGGAGTGGGAATTGGCCTAGGTTCAGGTTTGGGTTTTTAGGGCAAAACTAAGGGAAGTAGCGTAGTGCTAAATGGTTATATGATGTTTTGTTTTTTGTTTCAGTGCGGAGAAAATGCTTTTTTGCGACTCAAATAAATAGCGCCTTCACTCTTTAATATCCTTAGGCTTTTCCCTTTGATATTGGACACTGTGTTTGCTTTTTGTCAGACCCCCCAATCCTCCCAAATTATCGATTTTGGCCAAGAACTTACCTTACTCACTCATAACAATTCGGCCTCCGTTTCTCGTCGCCGGCCAGCTGGCAAACGCCCAACAAAAATTCCATTTATAAAATTAATTACTTAGCAGTTTAGATAAAATGTATAAACGTTGTTTCTATATCTCATATTTTTGCTCTTCTTTACAATAAATGTATCTGCAATGTGGCACTTAAAACGGCTTAAATGTGAGAGAAGATCGTGCGAGTGATGAATAGATTTTCACACGTCGCCACCCCGGGCGTTTTTCGCGTATTGCTAATTGCTGAATTCGATTTATGTAGCTTGATTTTATACCCTTTCTGATTGATATTGACGTCAAGTTTCAGTGATATATATTCAGACACTTCTTGGGCAACAAAACAATTTGTCACAAGTCATGAGTAATGTTTCTTACTGTCCTAATTAGTATTTCTATTATTTCGCTTATAGTTGCTGACAGATTTTTATTGACAGATTTTGCCTCGACTGCGCTGAAGGTGCCTTCAACCTTTAATGACTCCTGACGTGTGTGGGGTTCTCGGTTCTCGGTTCTCGGATCTTGGTTTTTGGTCTTGAGTCTTGCTTGGGTTGATTGCACGCGTCAATGGCCAAGGAACACACTCGTCGTCGTCGTCGACGGGACACCAAGGTGCGGCCATCTGCGGTCAAGGAGAAATCATCGGGAATTTCCTGAGAAAATTGCTTGAAATTTGCTTAGGTTTCACCGAGTCGAGACCAGGTGGAGGTGGTTTAGCTTAAAGTTTTGCCTAGACTATAAATAAATGTGTTTAAAGGAAAATATCCCACCATGCTAATAAAAAATGTAGATTTAAAACATAAATCAAATCTTTATAAAATCCCTTTTTAGTAGTTTCCATGAACCAAATAATTACATTTAAAATGCAATTGAAATCTCTTAATTATTATTCCCTGCGAGTTGCATCAGTCATATTGCGTATACGCCACCGACGTATTTTATTATATAATTTGACAGCGAGCGTTATTAATAATTTTTCATAATTGGAAATTATTTCCGCCCGATTGATTTTTTTATTTGGAAAACTACAGCATTTGAAGGCAGCATTCAGAATTTGTATATACGGCTGGAAAAGCTAAAAATTAGCAATTAATTCGACAGATTAATTAAAACTCACTCCCCTTCACGACGCGTTCTAGGCGGAGTTGATTACGCGCTCTGGAAAAGCGGAAAAGTGTGGGAGTTGAGCGTTGCGAGTCGTAAGTGTGTGTGCAATCAGCCGGTTAATTGAACTGCACCCAGCCGAGCTCACACTGCACACCCCAACACACACACACTCTCTCTTCCTCGAAGGCAAAAATGCAATTGAGGACGGGCACGAAAGCGGCCCCAGAGAAACACAAAAAAATTCAACTAGAAGTGAAGGCTGAACTAGAAGATATTAAGTAGTTTGGAAATACTCTTCATTAGAATGTATTTCATTTTTATTTTTCTTAGCTATTTTGAAATGTTTAATATTTAGAAAATAATAATACTAATAGTACATTGTAAAAAGATTAAGCTTTTCTATTTGGTGAATAAATATATTCCCTGAAAGTTTTCATAGAAGAAGAACCTAAGAAGTTTATTATTTTGTATTGTAGAATTTCATGTTAACACTTTTCTTCTACCAACTTTTGCCAGAGAATGGTCGATACCCTCTCCCTCTTCCAATTAGGGTATAATGACGGCTCCTCGCTGGCGACTCGCTCGGCTATGAAGGCGTTACCCAAAGAGTCCAAGAGTCATTCACAGAAATTGCTTTAGCTGGGCGTCAGTCGCACTGTTGTAGTTGTTGCTGCTACTGCTGCTGCCCCGGCAATTATAAGTGCAACAGCAACAGCAACAATAAAAAAAAATAAGAGGGGAAAATACTAGCAACAACACCCCGCCATCGCCATTGCTAGAAAACATATTATTTTCTTGTTATTGTCTCGGCGCTCGCTGAATGAATAAGCGACTGAGCGACTGAGTGAATGAATGAGCAAATGAATGAATGAACGAATGAGTGTTTGAAAAGTCGCAGAAAGCGACACGATAATCAAGCGGCAACTCCTGATAGTCGGTCGCCGCTGCGTCAGTTTTGCTTTTACGTTTAGCTTATTTTTATTTTTTGTTGTTTTACATGGGTTGTCTTTCGGTCCCATTGACGCGTGAGAGGGGTTCATTGACTGTTTTGTTGATTTTAACGCTTGGATTGCTGCAAAATCATGGAATACACTTGCATTTAGTTGGAGAAAAGCTGCGACAGCTGTTCGCGTGGCTGTGTGTGGGTTAATCGCTGTTCTTCTCTCTGGAGACTCTGCACTTCTGGCTAAAAGTTTGCTCCTGTTGTTCCTACTTTTATTACTATTGTTAAGGTTTATGGCTTTAGTTTATTTTGGTGTAGCTACTGGGAAACTTCTGTTCCGAGATGACTCTAATTTGAAAGTATTCTTAGCCTTGTTTTCCAGAAATTTAATATTCACTAAATGCGTCTTAATTTTATAATTTAATTTTATCGCCTGTGGGATTACAGTCCAGGCTCCTTCTTCTGTTTCCACAAAAGTGTTACCCTTCCTTCGTTTAATTTCTCGCTATAAACGTTAACACACTATTTCATGGAATCCACTTCACATGAAAAAGAATTTCCCCCGAAGACGAGTCGTGTAATTTAACTCTTGTATTTTCCTGAAAATATAATTTGAAATGTTGCCAGTTCTTTTGTTTCCTTGGAAGTCCATGACCAGCCCCGAAATGCCATAATTCGGGGAATGAAAAGGGACATGACTTCCAAGAAAAGTACGAGGCCAGGAATTCAATTTCCATCTTTGGACTTGCCGAAAATGGATGTGTGGTGGTGTTGTGGAAGGACTAAAAATCTATTCAGTTAAATTTGATGAAAATTAAAAGGCGATTGTGGCTTGTTGTATTTAATATAAATATTTATGGCTTGTTTCTGGAATTTTCTTGGTGAAAGGAAAGCATTTTTCCAATGAATTCTAACTCAATCTGGCAAAACTAGAGGGAAGCTATAATGTTGCATTTTATTTCTGCTGAATTGCAACTGCAGTGGTTACTATTTTGCCAACATGTTGTTGTGTGCTAACCAACATAGTTTCCTGTTCTGCTCAGCTTAGTTATCATCCCTGCAGGACTTGGCTCCTGTCACATTTAATTGCTCGAAAAGTCTTGGCTGAAAGACGGCTTTAAGACCACTTGCCTTCAAGTCCCCCTCAGGTGCATCCACTCGTGTGCGTTTGTGTTTCCTTGCCGCAAAATATGCAACGTTTCTGGCCTGGCCAAAAGCGCTGAAAGCAAAAGGCAGAAAGCGGAAGGCAGAAAGCCAACAGAGTGCAGCTGGCCAGAAGGAGACTTCTCCACTTTATCTGCTGGCCTTGGTTTAGGAGGCGACGTGCAAAACTATTTTGTCTTAATTAGAGAGGGCTGCCAACAGGGCTCCTTGGTCCTTTCCCCCTTGACGTCATCCAACTGCAGTTAGATTTTCCTGCTGGTCAGTCTTGGTTCTGTCTCCGTTGTTCTATTGTCTAATTTTAGCCAGCAAACAAAAGCATTCATTGAACCCGAAAAAAAACCGCAGGTTTGGTAAATTTCCACAAACCGAAAATAGCCAAAAGTCAGCCAGAAGAGTGTTTACCTAGCTCCCAGCGAACTTGACTAATTAACTGTCGCCGGAACGAAGAGAAACACAGGAAATGTACGTCAGAGCCTTCCGTCCGTTTGATTTTCGGTGGGTGTGGGTGTGTGTGCCTTCGTCCCATTCATAATTTCCCTGCACCTTTTCGTATCTAAATAAGTTTATGTTCTAGTCTTTTATTGTCAGGTCATATTTAATTAATGATTCCCGTTCACTTTAAATATTTGTTCGGCAGCGGGGGGAACTCTCGAGTGGAGAAAACAGAGATAATGCTCCCTGGCTGCCCCATAAGGAAGCGACGAGATACGACAAGTGCTGGTGTCTCCAAGGGGGCTGCAATAGGAGAGATAAAGTTACTTGAAGTGGGGGCTCTTTGTATGATTTATGGGCTTTACCCATTGCTTTTCATTTTGTTTTAGCCATAAAGTTTAATATATAATGTAGGTAATTTAGTGTGGCATTTTAATTTACAAAACCTAATAGTAAAATAAATCTGTAAAGGGTTTTTAACTTTATTCTAGTCTAATCCAGTGTAGAGCAAATCCCTAACCCGAAAGCCCCCACGGCGTATACTTGATTTCGTGCTTCTTTATTTCCTCTGTCATTTGTGCTTGTGCTTGTGGCAGCTGAAAATAGTTTAATCAAAATCCCAAATGGAGCATTTAAATTCTTGGCCTCAGCTTTGACTTCCTGCTGCATGGCAAGCACGACCTTTGCTGTACTCCTGCTCGCCGCCCCGCCCCACAGGACTCCTCCTTTCGATAGACAAACAAACAAACTAATTTCGACCCGCTTAGTCATGCTGCACCATGTTGGTTGTTCGGACCGCCGGACATGGCTCTGGGAATTCGGCGGCGGAGCATCCTCCCTCCACCATCCTCCGCCCAAACATTCCGGCGACAAGCGCAATCAGCGCAATAACACTGGAGAGCACCAGTCGGGGAAGAACAAGGCAGCAGTCACTGGCAGCTTCCCCGAACGTTTGACCTTCATTGAGGACTGCACTGCGGGAAATGTTGAGGGTTTTCTAGTAGAGCATAAGCTCAAATTTGATAGAAATATTTACTGGGGACTTTTCTGGCCATCTAAATAATATTATTTTATAAGGGAGTGATGCTTTAGTAATAATTATTTATACATATATTATTAACTATGAGCCAGAAAATCCAGCATTGTTGGTATTGGGAATAACACAAAAATGTATATTGCAATTTTATTAAAAAGTCGATTTATAAATCTACATTTTAATTAAAATTGTCAATGTTTTTAATAATTTTCTGTTACATTACACATTGAACTCTCCCCTCGATATACACCCCTGTATGACTTCATATTTTTTCACTCTGCATAACTGGCTTATAGGCTAAGCCTGGATGTGGCCTTTTCGGCTATTCGAGGCACGTTTGTCATTGGTAATTTCGAGCATGTCATAATGATAACTCAAACAAACGGGGGAACATATGCTGAGGAGCACGAGGAGGAGGGTTAAAGGGCACACAGATGCAAAGAGGCCACCACACAATGTTTGTTTATAATTTATTTTTAGACAAAAAGTCCTGGCTGGCCTCTTCGGCTATTAAATTAAGACCCGTGCAAATATTTAGCCGGCGGCTCACGTCAGGTAATTGATAAAGAAAGACACGGGCAGCCAGGAGGGGCAAGAAGGTAGCAAGCTATGTACTTTGCTTTCCTGCCAGACAATTCCTCAGGCCTTAGCCGGAAAATGAAATTAAATTCCTGGAAAGCGCTGAGCTTTGAAGTGGTTGTCCTGTTCGTCTGTTAACAAATTGTCATATTTTTTATTAGGAAAAGTTACACAATCCGGGTGGAAAAATTTGTAATAAGTTAGCCGCGAAGAGGGAAATGAGATTTATGATAAGAACTAACCGGCGACGCCTTTCGCCTTCTACAATTTCAATATTTCTTCATCTAACTAACTGGGGAGCAGAGACGGCGACGGCGACCACGACGGCGGCTAAAGGGTGTCCGTTGGTGGTGAAAGCAAATTGAAAATCTTACTCAAGTAGCTGACAGCATTTTTCCAGCACTTTTCCCGTCTTCTTTTTGTGTCTGCGGATGCGTTCAAATTGGAAATGCGATACGCAGTTGGGGAGTCTAACTTGTTCCCGCCAGAGAATTGCTCGTGGAAAGTTGCGTATACGCCTCGTGGTCGGCGGCGGCGGCGCCTGGTCTTTAATGCTCAGCGCTTAGCCATAAAAATGCGAGAGGCGCAGAAGTAAATAACACTTGCATTCGCGTCATAAAAGTCGACTTTAATTAAAGCCATTCTCGTTCGTTAAAGCCCCATGCAATTTGTGTAATTTTGCTAAGGCCATTACCGAAGCGGAAAGCGTAGAGCAGAAATTAATAAGAGGAGAAATTTTATTAAATGCTGTCAAGGAATTAGAATTTAGAATTTTTACCAAAGCACATCTAAATAAATGCAATAATAAAGTCATAACATTAACATAAACTGAAACGAAATTCTATTATATATATTATAATTGACCTCAAATTAACCTTTTCCTTTCCACAAACAATGATTTAGGCTTGGCATTTACTAGTAGCAACATACGCTTGTTTATTACTAATTAGATAATTTTTTTCAATGGCGGTTTTAACTATTTTCCATAATGTTTTTATGTATACAAACCATTAAAGTTCAGCTGCGACGCAATAGTTGATCCCACGAGTTGTTTAATATTAATGTTTCGTATTTGCCGTATTCGCCCCACAGAGTTCTGCCTTTTTGGCCGCCAGACAAATGAGAATCGTTTATGGCTGCCATTTGGATAACTTTTCCTTCCCCCTGACACCCCCGTTGACCTTGGCAGACCCACAATATATATTTATATGTATTAACTGCCGATAATTAAGGGGAATAGTTATTTTATTCTTTAATATAGCTGGCTAGCTTTTAAACTGGGTTTACTAGTAAGCTGCTTCCCTTTCTGTTTGATAAAATATAATATATCTGAGTGAGTCTTTCAGCCCTTAACGCTTTCCTGCTCTTTGCGCCAAGTTAGTGTGCCAAGTTGATAATATAATTGAATGCACGAGCCACATGTGATAATGAGCTTTATTTATTTATTTAATTTAAATGGTCTCTCTCGCCCTCTCTGTATTTTTATCACCTTTTGTTTTTCGCGTTATGTGGGACGAGTTTGGCGGCTGGCTTTTCTCGCGGCGTAACATAATTCACAGGCGAACGCTAAAAGGGAATAATATTTGAGAAATGCCCCCTATACAAGTACATATGTACACTCTACTATACAGCTCCCTTGGTAGCAACAGGTTATTGATCCAAGCCGGCAATTGACAGAGCATTTTCCAGAATGCAAATAGCCAAGTCCTTGGTCCTTTCGGCCCTAATCGCCGCTGGCTAGTAGTTCATGACGCGCCAAGTGCCGCCGCCTAATGACAGTTTTTCCCGCTTTTCCTTGGCTTACGCCATTCTGCCCCCTTGTTTGCATTTGCCACAAACACCCACACCTACACACAGGCACGAGTATAGTGTGTATATGTATGTGGGTTGTTATCTGTTATCTGGCCCGCCTTTTGTGCCACTATCAACGGTGTCAGCCAAATGCAGACCAAAGCAAATCGAATTGAGTTTTCGCACAAATTGTGCACTCGCAAAAAGCAGATACCAAGTATTTTTACATTTACATATATTTAAAATATGTATGTCATGGATAAGTTAATTAATTTGAAACTTCTTCTTATTTAATTATACTTTATTAATTACATTCCTTGTTAATATTCCACTTTATTACCAATTAGTGACTCGTTCTCGTTTCTTCCCCTGTGTCAGTGTTTGTGGCGTGCGCCATTAATGAACATCGTTTGCTTATCCAGACTGACCCCCTCACTGCTCCCCCCTGCCTATCCTATTGACATAATGTAAGCCACCGATGTCTGCCTGTGCGAGAGCAGTACTTTCTGCTATATATAAAAATAGTTTTTGCCACTCTCCGTCTCTGTTTTTGGCTACCAGTTGCTAGGTGTACAAAGATAGAAATGAAAATGCAAAAGGATGGCAGGGAGAGAGGGAAGGTGGGGGAGAGCAGGTGAGAGCAGGTGAGAGAGAGAGAGAGATAGGAGTCATGACACCGCTGCGTATGGGTAATGTCCGTACAACGGTGCGTATGAACAATGCCGGGTTATCAGGTTGATCAGAGGCTGAATGAAAAATAAATACCACAGAATTGAATATGAAGTTCAGTTGAGAAAGGAGTTCATAAGGAACATTTACTGGAAATCACATTAATTAATGCGTTTCTACTTCACCGCAAGTACAAAACCGGAAATACAGTTTCAATTGCACGTTGTGCAATCCTATTTGAAAGAGCCTTCACTTCAGCTCGCCTTGAGTTCACTTCACGCGCTGCCATTCAGTTTATATAGCTTTGTGTATATACGCTATGTATGTAGCTGCCAAACGCAGCGAGCGGTGCTTTTTCATTGTTGCAAAACGGAAATTAAATCATTTCCGCTGCCAACTATCGCTGTCATGAAGTGCAACAGCTGTCAAATGAAAGGGAAGTGCGCCGAGAGATAGTGAAACCAAATCGCCGAGGATCTGTTGTTCATGGCAAGTTGCACTCGCTGATTCAATAGGAAAATTGTCAAAAAGTTCAAGGGGAAAAGGAGAGAGGGGGAAAACTGCAAACAAACTATGAGAGGATTGCTGGCCGAAAGCAAACGGATTTTTGGTGAAACTTAAAAGCCATTTCAGTGAGTTTACAGAGGGTTTTATGGAAATTTCGTTGAAAGAAGTATTTTTAATATTATTTGGGAGTTCTTTTTAATATTGAACAATTTTTACTTTTGTGATTTTAAGTCTGATTAAGAACTTTAAAATAAATCGATCCTTTTAAATAAATAAACTGCAATTTACTTTATTGCTTCAACTACATAAATAAAGAAATTGTTCAAGAAGCTTTTTTCAATTAATTTGTAAATACCTTGCTCTCAATCTGAAATCTGCTCGGCGGCAAGCCACAACAATCCTTTCCGAGTTTCGTCCCTTTCGGGCACCTCTCTCTCCCCCCTACCTCCATCATGCTCATGTTTTGTCCTGCAATTGTTTGCCTTTGGCTTTTGTTGAGCACTGTTGACGTTCCAGCGATGGGAGTCGCTTTTGGCCATGTTTATTTTACTTAACTGGCATTTTACCATGGCCTACGTGTGCAGGCAGCCTCAGTGTCGTCTCCCCCTCTGCCATCGAATTTCCAGCGACATTTTGGAGTCTTGTTTGTTTATCAATTGGCGGCCTGTCTGTTGTCCTGCACCTCCACCCCGACCTCCTCGATGTCTCGGGCAGTTGACTGTTGGCGACCCCAAAAGCGTTAATTGAATTGCCTCGCTCTCTGGGAAAACCACATGGGAAACGCAATCGTCAGCGTGAAGCTTTAAACCTGGCCAGGAAAATACAGCGAACGTTGGTTAAAGAAGATAATGTGATTTTCGGGGATAATTCTGGGAGGAAATTGCTTAACTCATTTTGTTTAGAATATATAAAGGGTAAAATATAGAGAACATGGAATGGGAGAAAATAAATAGAGAACTTTTTACACTTTTAAACTGACTTCTTTAAAGTCTCAACGATTGCCTGAATATCCCAACATGTCTCTCTAACATGTCTTTCACTCTGATGTAAAGATGAACTGCAGTATATCAGGAAACCCTCAAGTTACTCTCCGGAATAAACATATTTAGTTGTCCCCGCAAAACTTTTTCGTCTGCAAAGTTTTCCCTCTTCAGCACGTGAACCCGGCACACTCCGGCACACACCGCGTCACACACACAAATTTAACCCAAAATAAACCACCAACAGGTCCCCCAGTCAGCAGTATTTCAGCCCCTGAATAATTGACTAAGAAAGCAAATAAGTTATTATGAAAGTGAAACCGAGTGCGGCGAGTGTTCGGAACCAACGTGTGCAAATTAAACGAAGTCTGCATTATTCACTTATGCTGGCGACATCCTGCGGCCACTCGGCGGCAGTTCAAAAACCAACAAAATTGATTCCAAAGCCTCGAGAACAGCAGCCAGCAGGAAATACAATTTACATAACGCGGCGGCATTGCTCAAAATTGACAAGATTCAATTCATTAAAACGGAGGGTCTAACATTTGCATTGCTGGCGGGCCCCATGGGCCAAGCGGCAAGTATGTGTCGATTTCGTGGTTGTCGTTACAAAAATAAGAATAAAAATAGTAAGCAACAACAACAACAACAACAACAGCAGCAGCAACAACCACCTATAATAACAACCACAACACCCAGCCACAGTCCCCAGATACAACTTCATTCTGAAATAATCCCCGGAGCATCCCCGGCGACAACAGGTGAGAGAAGTAGTACAATCTCAGAGTTGGAAAAAAGGGTTAAAGCCAAACATTTGCACCTTGAAATTTGCATAAATTTTGTGTCACAAAACTCCAGTCAACAAAAAGCTGAAAATACCAAAGGACCAAGGACCAGAGGACAGAGCCAAAGAACCGGGAAAACAGCGCAGCTTAAGAGTTGTTGTGTGCCCTTTCCCACTTCCGGTTCTCGGCGACTGCTCAACATCGATCCGAAAAATACAAGAGGAAAATATATACGAATATACACAACAAAATTGGTCTCTTTTTCTGCACATTTGGCCAACTTTCAATTTGCATTTGGCTGCACTCAGAAGCAACAGCAGCCACAATGCCATTCGCACTCATGTTCATGTTGTGTGCCCGAGAGTTTGGTTGCTTTGGTTGGTATACACTCGATGAGGGTGTTGATAATTACACAAGAAAAGCTAAAAAAAATATATCAGTTTATTAAAAAATATCTAGTAGGGATAAGTGAATGAGAACTATGCTTTGTTTTTCTTCAAAAATGTGTGAAAGTTATCACACAATGACTAATGATATAAAGATAGTACACGTACCTTTCTGAAGACAAACACATATTTAAGGGAGAAACTACGAGCTCATTTTATTATTTAAGTTGCTTAATAAATCCTTGCCGCAGAGTATTTAAATTGTTTTCAAAGGCCAGAGGCAGAGAGCTGGCTGCTCTTATGATTTCCTGCTAAAAGTAAAGTAAAATTCCGTTGTAAATGCTGAATAAAAATTGTTGCCACTCGCCTGACTCAGCCTCAGACCGAATGGGATTTTGGGAAATGGGTTGGGGGGCGGCCCCCATATGAGTGTCTTACATAAAGCTGACGCATCAAACCGCAGCAAAGTGTCAGAGTAGGGGAAGGTGTAGGAGGTGTAGGAGGTGTAGGAGCTGTAGGTGGGTGTAGCTGGGTGTGCGACACACTGTCGACTTGCCAGTTGACTTCGAGTGCAGGAAATGGCCAGAGGAATGCCCAGGGACGGGGCAGGGAGTGTTTTTGTGGCAGCTTAAGCGTGTTGCATGTTGGATGTGTGCAAGGCAAATGCAGCTTAAAAGATTAAATTCCCCAAACACACAACCATATATATTCCACACATAAGTATATTCCCCACCGCAGGGCTGCAAGTAGCCCAACTTCCAACTTATTGGCAAGCTTAAGAGCCAAGGACCAGCGGAAAGAGCGCTCTCCCAGCAGCTTTACATGAGAATTTATGGCTGCTCAGGGAAATTCTTGGGGGGGCGATGCTGGAAATTAATACTAAAGTGAAATTTTAAACAGGGAATCGCGAGAAATGGCCCCCAAGGAAATTCCTATTAAATGCCGACTAGATAAAATTCCTTTATGTATTTAGTAGAAACAAAGATAAAATTAAATAAGTGATTTCAGATATTTCAAATAAGCTAATTTCAGATAGAAAATAAAAATACACAAAGCATAGTTACAGTGCGCTTCTGTGGTGAAAATAAAACGTATTTTTAACCAACCATTTGGTGTCAGCTTTTTAGAATAACAAAAAGGGCTTGCTTCATTAAAATTAATCAGCAAAACTTCCGTTGCCATCAGGAATTGTCACAACCAAACATCCATTTAAATATTCGGGAAAAACAGGCAGTCAGCTAATATTTCCTTATCTAATTTTCCTGAAAATAGAAACTCCTTTGCATATACATATATCGGAACGAATATCCTTGGCTTTTGTTGGGAGCGAGCTTAACCCGAAAGTCGAATTGTCAAGTGACAGGAACAAGTCGTTTGTTTATTTCTTTTGTGTGCTTCCCTGGGTCCGGGGCTACAAAAGTAGCACATAAATCATATTTTCCAGAGAATAAATAAGCCAGACGAGGGGCGGGACAGAGGAAGAGGAAGCGAAGGGCAGGAGGGAGCAGCTCCTTCGCATCCTTGAGACATTCATCAGTGACTTACACTCGTTGTCGTATTTATATCTATTTTTAGCACTTAATCAGGGCTCAATGCTGCCATTACAGACGCCACCAGACACTAGGGTGTGCGTTACACTCGCTTTCGCACTCTCCCCGAGTCGATATTTCAAGGAAATTGCCAATATTTCCGGTTAATGTTAACTGAAACACACTTTCGGGGGGCCTCCGACTGTCAGTCTTATTTATTACGTATACGCAACGTAGCGCATACGCCGCGTATGCGCTGGCAGCATGTGTGCGCCCGCGTGTCACTCGGCGAATTCCCTTAAAAGTCGCTCCTTGACACTTAATTGTTCAAAGGCGAACGACAGACAGTGCCCGAAATTGATGAGCTGAAAAAGCAATTGAACAAATTTATGTGATTTGCTCGCGAACTCGAAATTGTTTGAAATTGAAAAGGAAAACAGCGGAAAAGCGAAGGGGCGACGAGGAAACAAATACCACGGGGCGTCACGTTCCAAGTGTGACTTACCCCCAAAGGATATGACCCATTTGCAATGCAAATGTTGCGTCAGGCGGCAAAGATGGAAAAAAGAGCGAAGGAACGCTCATAAAACTGTCAGCGCATGCAGCGCAAGCAAATTACACACCCGGAAAAAAGGGACCCCGACTCGAGTGCGATCATAAATAAATCCATTCGGAAAATGTGTGCTGAAATATTATTTTACAATATTTTGCATATTCACAAATTGCTTGTTTTTGTGTTACTAAGAAAGCTCTTACCTGGAGAGTTAAATATTTATTAAAATTGCATAAAAAAATTACAAACTATTTAAGAAATATAATATTTTAACAACGAAATATAGAAAAGAGTATAAGGGAACCTGATCTTAATGATAGAACATACATAATACTTGATTGATTTAATTTCAAATATCTTCAAGGCAATAAATATTAATTCTACCATTCCACCTTTTTATTAAATTAATTAATAAAATCCCATTAAATCTACGCATAGCATAAGAAAACCCTTTAAATTTCTTTGAAGACAAGCTATATTTATATATTTTATTTTGCAAACATCCTCACTTCCTCTGACAGTGCAGCCTGCACTGTGCAGGGGGTGCCATAAAAAAAGAACACTGTGGATAAAGTATTCATGATTTCATTACCCCCTCTCCCTTGCAGGCCTGCATCTGCGGAGCATCGAGGAGCCCGCGTCGACGCCACTCCAGTTCCAGGCGGCAGCGGCGGCGGCCGCCAGCAGAATGAACGCGGAGCAGGGGGGCCCGGGCTACGGCGGGGGCTACGGGGAGCACTCGCTGCTCCTGGCCACACGCCACACCGGTGTCCCCCTGCCCCTTGCCCACCAGCAGCCACTACCCGCCCACTACCAGCCGCTGAACCACTCAGGATCGGGATCGGTTCCCTCATCCTCATCCTCGGCCGCCGCTGCCGCTGCCAACGGATCCTCCGCCCAGCAGCAGGCGGTGTTCCCGCATCAGCAGCCGGCGTATCCGCTGCAGCAGCAGCAGATGCATCAGTACCAGTCCCAGTACCAGTACCAGCACCACCACTATCACCACCAGCCAGCCTCGCCGCAGCACAGCAGGCCCTACGACCCGGAGCACGCGCGGATGGAAGCCTGGCTGGACGAGAATCAGGAATTTGTACAGGATTATTTTATAAGGTGAGTAAGGAGCAACAAAAACCGGGGGAAAGCCACACCGAATACCCGCAACTTAAAGCCTACAGCATGTCAAGGTCAACGCCAAAAGACCTTGCTCCCAGCTGACCCCTCCCATAGCTATTTCATTAGGCAGGACAGAGACTAAGGACTCGTCCGGGTAGAGACATAAATTGCATCTGCCAGCAGGCGCTTCTCGATGAACCCATCGATCCCATAATCTATTTTACCCATCGAGCGGATCAATTCTTAAATTTGAAACTGCATTGTCGTCGCTCTGACCCGGCCACATGTAGGATATGGGCTTAGGGGGCTTCGGACTTGGCCCTGGGCCGGGGACAGCTCGTTTCCGCTATAAACCGGAAATTGCCTTTGCCGCAGCAGGACATCCAGGCCAGGCGGGGTCAGGGGCTGCAGAGGGGCGGTTGTCTATGACACATAATAAAAATCACTAACAACTAAAAGCATAAATTGGACTTTATTTTCATGGTCGAGCAGGCCCATGGGCCCGGTCCTGCCCTCGTCCTACGGGGCGGCCATTAAACCAGGCCGAAAAAGGCTTCTGTTCTGTGTCTGTGTGTGTACTTTGCATAAGAATATGCCGCATGTCCTAAACCACACCAGTGTCCTCCTTTCGAAGTCTGTCCTTAGAGAGAAACTGGGTTTATTTTTGAATAGGCCTTTTTGCAGCTTAATAAATATGTTTCTATAAGGATTTAACAGAGGTTTTTATGTTTAGTAAGAATGAAATTGTTTACTAAAATGTTGTGAAAAAAAAATCCTAATTAAAAGCTCTGAATAAGCTTATCAATACATTTTTTTAACTGTCTAAGAAAATAATTATAATGTAACTAGAACACATACAGGGTATTCAGATCTTTGGCCTAATATTCAGCTATTTCCACCACGACTATTGACTCTTGATTCGCCCAAAGAGTTGTGAGCTGTGATTTCTGGGCAGTCGGGGTTTTATGCCGAAAGCGCGTGCCCATAAGGACACATGCTGGCCGAGGACGAGACGTCAGCCCCTGAATATTTATGAGCTGGCATTTTATTAGACGATTTTATGCGGCACATGCGTACACACAGACGGAGCGCGTGCTCATTTGCCTCTCTTATTTTTTTAATAGCACTTTAATGCGTGAATCCGAATCTCATCAGCAACTGCATTGCCACTCATTCCCCTCCCCGTTCGTATTTTCGCAGGAAAGCCACAAGGCAGACGGTGGACGCCTGGCTGGTCTCACACGCCACCTCCGCGGGCAACGATGTGGTCAGCAGCACCTCGCCCACGCATCCCAATGGACAGACGAGCTCCTCGCGGGGCGGGTCTGGAGCCACCACACCTGTGCGGTAAGTGCCTAATTGGACATCGATGGGGTTAATCCTGACCGATGTCAGACACAATAATATAACTACATAGAGAAGTTGGAAATTAACTGCAGCTGCAAGGTAAATTAGGTTTTGGTTCTGGTTGAGTTTTCTTTAAAGAAATATCATTTTAAAATATATAGATAACAATTATCTACATCTTTAAAAATTAGTATGAAGAGTTAAGTCGAAGTAAATGTAGTTAACAGAGAAATGGCAAGAAAACCATTCACACAGTAAAAGTTTTATAGTTTTCAGTTGAATATGGGACAACTTTGATTTATTTTTAAAATTCTTTGTATTTTTGTAAGATTTGTAGTTTTGCTCTACAATTTTTCTTAAATAAATTATAGATTTAATTCCAAGCAACCCACAGAAATTACGTATTTATTTGTTCTATGGAAAAATATTCCGTTTACACTTCTTCCTGTCGACTAAAATTAACTTGTAAATGACGAAAACCACAAGCCTGGCCTTTATTTGCCAGCTTTGTATATCTTAACAGGATGCCGTGAAAATGCTCAAGTAAATAATGAAGTGTATTTTCCAACGGTCGGCTTTAAAGGTGACAAGTTTTCGTTTTATAAATATAGGACTCTTTACTTAAACTATAACTTGTATTTTCCTAGTATAAAAATAGTTATTCTATCTTAAAAAAATATAAAAATAGTATTCTATAATACATATTCATTTTTCACATGTACTTCAAATCTAAATTTCTTTAATAATTTTTTGTTTAATTTTCAGAAAAATCTCCGCTCACGAGTTCGAGCGCGGCGGCCTGCTGAAGCCCATAGTGAACACCATCGACGGCACACCCACGTTCCTGAGCATCGGACTGTCGCCGCTGGACAATGGGGGCGTGGGCGGCAGCTGCGGCAACCTCCAGAATGTGGGGGGCGTCGTGGCTGGACAGTATCAGTACCACCATCCGCAGCACCTTCACCTCCAGCAGCACAGTCACTACCAGGCGGGCGGTGCGGTGGGCAGCTCAAGCGGCGGCGCGGGAGGAGCCAGTGCACCCGGACTGGGTGGCAGCAGCTGCGGGGGAGCGGCGGGCTCGGCGGCTGGCAACGGCCATCAATATCAATATTATCATTGCCACCAGCGACCGCAGCGACTGTCGCGAAACGAGCTGAAGCAGCTGGACGAGAAGGAGTTGATTTTCGAGCTGGTGGGTAAAGCTGGTGGGAAGATGAACGAAGCTTCTGTGATTCTCAAAAATCAATGGCTTAAAGTTAAAGAAGTTGGAGGAACATAGTATATTAAGGCTGTATTCAGCTCAGATTTTCATAGAACAAATCAATTTGGTTTTGAAATACCTTTACATAACTTTCTCTAGAAGTACACGTTCCTTTCATAAGAAATTTATCATTAGTTACTCACAGAAATGAGTAGAATTTCCCTGGTAACTATTAGTTATCAATCTGATTTCTACCGCGAATCTCGATCTATTTGTTGAGTTCCGCAAACGTGTTTCTGCGTTTGCTGGCCCTATATTTGCTGGCTTTGTTGTCGGCACCTCATTGACGTTGTTATTAGGCAAACAACACACACTCGAAAGACGTCATTCATATGGAGTCCGGTAGTGTCTGGTGCTTCCCCAAACAAGTTGCAGAAAATTGCAAAATTGCTTATCAGTCGGGCAAATAATTGAACGCTGTTTATCGTCTCTTACAACAGGTGAAGGATATTTGCAACGAGCTTGAGGTGCGCACCCTCTGCCACAAGATCCTCCAGAATGTGTCCATCCTGTTGAATGCGGACCGCGGCTCGCTGTTCCTGGTCCAGGGTCGCTGCAATGGCCCGGATGGACTCAAGAAGTAAGTTGCTACCGAATGTAAGACACGTGTTATGGCTGGGTTTTTTATTGAAAGTCATGAGTTATCTTTATGTCGTGATTTGGGCCTTAAAAGAGGTATCTTAATAATGCTAAATGCTGGAGAATTTGTTAAGTGGAATTCCGTTGTGTGTCTTGTGATGATTTGCATTTTAAGTTAGTCAAGTTTTTTTTACTAGTTTCTTTGAGATTCGTTAAGGTTAAACCCTTAATATGTAAATGATAAAGCTAAGTGACAACCTAAGACCCTCCCTCACTCCTTTTTGGTTTATAAATAGAAGCATAATGCAGACACATTTATCATAAATCACCCAGATTCTATTAGTCCAAAATGGACCCTTATTCTCAATGTAAACTTTGCTCCAACGAATATTTAGCAATCAGCCAAGCTGCTGCTGTTCGTGCACTATTTTCAACAATTTGTTGATGACTTCATTTAGCTGCATTTTCGTGGACATTGTGAATGCGCTCTCTCCACGGCTTCAACTTTGTCTTGGCAACGTTTTTATGGCATTTATTTTTGGCATTTTATGAGGCACGCTGGACGGGGATGAGGATGCACTGGCTCTGCCACTGCCACTGGCTCCTTCATAAATGCCATAACCCCGGAATGGAATGGAACCTGGAGGGGCATGTCAGCCATTTTGTATGCATCGCATGACGCCATTCTGCTGCCAACGCTAATTGCAATTGTCTGCACACGCACTCGCCAAATGCATACTTTTCGGTAGAAACTTTTAAAGCCGGAGCAAAAAATGCAAAAAATAACCAGGATATGGAGCCAAGACACTGAGAAATAAACGGACCTTAGATGGTAATCGAAAGGGCAAACGGAAGCGTAGAGAGCAAGGATTTAGAGAGGGGAAAAAACAATCTGGATCTAGGAATGGTCATTATATTTAATATGAGCAATTTTGGGGTTTTAATAATTTTCTGATATTTAAAGATTTACTTTTCTCATATTTAAGATACGATAAATACCTCCATTTCAGTAGCAAAATATTTTTGTGTGATGATTTTTTCTTGTATTCCTTGTGGATCTAAAAATAAACCTTTATAAATTAGATATATCGTTCTTTTGTTGACTCTAAAAACATTGACTATTTAAATATACTGTGAACCATTAAAAACCTTCAAATAAATAAAAAATATAATTGTTAGTAAAAGGATACCTTCAGAACGCATTTGCTCCCGAGAGAGTGCCTTAGAAAGTAAAACAAAATAAAGCAGAAGCACATTTGTGCTTACTTTATATTAATTTTTTTATATTATCCTAGTAAAGAAGGTAGAGAATTTAAATAGCAACCTAATTACCTCCCCTTTTCCCCAGTGAAGTGCAGAATAAGTTCGCATTGTGTCCGATGACAATAGACGATAGTTGCCGATGCCGCCGCCTGTGCAACACAATTTATAATTTTCAACTTTGGACGCCGCTCTCATTCCTTTCTCGTTTCTCGTTTTCCTGTCCATCCCCATTGCAGATGCCTCGTCTCGAAGCTGTTCGACGTGTGCCCCCGGAGTACCGTGGAGGAGATGGAGCAGCAGGAGGAGGTCCGTGTGGCCTGGGGCACCGGCATCGCCGGCCATGTGGCGGAGAGCGGGGAGCCCGTCAACATACCAGATGCTTACCAGGTCAGTACCAGCACTAGTTGTAGTATCTTTAGGAAATTTGACAAATTTGAATGCCAACTGGGTCATAAATCAACCTCAGCCGGGGGAGTTGGAGATATATGGGAGAGATATACACAGTGGCGGAGTGGGAATGGGAATGGGAGGGCTTTTCATTCGATTCCAAGATTTATGGCGATGTGTGTGCGGCTGCTGCTGCTCTTTAAGTTTTCAATATTGCTCAGTGAACTCGGAACAGAAGCAGCATCAGCAGCACTTTTCACATTTTCCCGCTTCTCCCCACACACACACACACCGAATTTTTTCGGCAGTTTTTCTTCGGCCTGTCTGCCAATTGGAGCGTAATTAATCTTGCGCCAAGACAAGGCCGTGTTAGCCATGTTATATCACCAAGATATGGAGTCCCAATGCTTTTATTTCCTCTGCTCCTGTCCTGCCTTTTTTGTTGCTCTTTTGGCATTTGGCTTAAAGCTGTTTGGTTAACGATAACAATTTCTACGACATTAATTGCAGAGAAAAGAACACTTTTAAGTTCTTGCGATTTAATTTTTTAAGTTAAAATTAAGAAGAAATATATATTAGGTTTTACCTTGAGGGCAATCTGGGAAATAAATAGTTTGAGCGATGTGGTTTCCGTTTATCCTTGCGATTTCTGTGTCACACCTGATATATGTACATATTTAAAAATGCATACTGGTTTTTGTATAATGTTTTCTGGCTAAGTAATTGTTCCAAAGTATTTTATCATATTTTTCCTCAGTGCTAAAATGTTTTCCCAAGAAATACTAAGCCCCGATGGCTGTAGATGTTCGTAGATAAAGCCCCCTGGCAAATACGTGACGCACAGACAGAGAGACAGACAGATCGCTCTCAGCCGCAGATCTCCTGATTGTTGGCACAATTAATCAAGGCCCCAATTTGACACTTGCCGGTACCAGACAGCGGGACCAACTCGACCGACCAAGATAGCTTCGTGCTCTAAGCGATCGTGGTGCGAATGAGTCGCATTATGGTTAGACAGCCAGTTACGCTCGAGTGCACATCTTTCGGTCGATCCCAGTGGACTTTGACTCGGCTAAGTAGCTGGCCAAACACCAGAGATCTCAGAAGGCGTCTGTGGAGCTAACTGATAACCTGCCCCCAGAAAAATGGGTTGGGTTCTGGGGCCGAGGGAGGTATGTGTGCCAAGTCTGTGACTAAAATAGAACTGGGAAAAGGAGGAAGTTTTCGGCGTAAATAATTATCTTTGGGGGGAGAAAGGCAGATAACCCTTGCCAAGTGTTGGCCCAAATAGATATCAGTTGAGTGGGCTTGGAAAATAGTTTGCTATTTATTTTATGGTGCCAGCAACCATTGAGATATCAATAAGAGGGAATGGCAGGTGGCTAAGAATAAATATGCATTCAAATTATAATTCCCTGAAATGCATAATAAACATTGCACTGTACAATGGCGAAGGAATTACAGCTTCCCTTCGGCAGATTGTGGTTATTTAGGTGGATAATTGCATTTCCTTAATCAATCACTCATCGTTGAACCCACGAACCGAGCTCGAATTAATTTAATTTTCCCCTCTGATTTCCCTCGCAGGACGAGCGCTTCAATTGTGAAATTGATTCGTTGACCGGCTATCGGACGAAGGCCCTCCTGTGCATGCCCATCAAGGACTCGTCCGGGGATGTGATTGGCGTGGCGCAGGTCATCAACAAAATGAATGGCGAGTGCTTCTCCGAAATCGATGAAAAGGTGAGTGGGGGGCGGCTGGAGCCCGGAACTTGGTCAGGGGAGGGGATCGCATGACGTGGCTGGTTGGATTCTTTTGTTCCGAATAAAGCTGCAGCGGCAACAGCAGCAGCGGCAACAGCAGCAGCAGCAGCAGCCGCAGCATCAGCCTTTGGCAAATTGCATTCATTATTCAACAAAGGGGAAGGAGGAGAGTCTTTCTGTTGTTAAGAAGGCTTAGCAGAATGTCGGGCAAAATGCCATCAGGGATTATCCCCCGACACACATGTGCATGTGTGCAGTCTATGTCATAATTTTGTGGCATTTTTCCAGCTCTCTATCATGAAATGCTAATCCCCTCCTTTCCTCCCTTCTGACCCACTGCAATCCCCAGGTCTTTGCCTCCTATCTACAGTTCTGCGGCATCGGACTGCGGAACGCGCAGCTGTATGAGAAATCTCAACTGGAAATCAAGCGGAACCAGGTCCTCCTCGACCTGGCGCGCATGATCTTCGAGGAGCAGAGCACCATCGAACACATGGTCTTCCGCATCCTCACCCACATGCAGAGTCTCATCCAGTGCCAGCGCGTCCAGATCCTGCTGGTCCACGAGGCGGACAAGGGCAGCTTCTCGCGGGTCTTCGACTTCGAGGCGAACGACCTGAGCGAGGAGGAGGCCACCTCCAGGACGAGTCCGTACGAGTCCCGGTTTCCCATAAACATCGGCATCACCGGCCACGTAGCCACCACGGGGGAGACGGTGAATGTGCCCAACGCCTACGAGGACGATCGCTTCGATGCGAGTGTGGACGAGAGCTCCTGCTTCAAGCACCGCTCCATCCTGTGCATGGCCATCAAGAACTCGCTGGGTCAGATCATCGGAGTCATCCAGCTGATCAACAAGTTCAACGAGCTGGTAGGTATTCAAGCGAATGACTCTCCATAGTTTCTGTTACAAAGCTTCCAAATTATTTTGAGCATATTTTAAAGTCTCATTTTTCATCCGCCTCCCCTAGGACTTCACAAAGAACGACGAGAACTTTGTGGAGGCATTCGCCATCTTCTGCGGCATGGGCATCCACAACACGCACATGTACGAGAAGGCCATCGTGGCGATGGCCAAGCAGAGCGTCACCCTGGAGGTGCTCAGCTACCATGCATCCGCCACCATGGACGAGGCACACCGGCTGCGGGTGAGTACTGTCCAGATTAAATTGCCCTCCCGGGTGCCGTTTGGCTCGGAGCGGAGCAGGCCAGTGAAATGCTTAATTTTATTTGCACTCACTTAATTTGCCAGAGGCCAAGAGGTTGTCTGCCATAAATTAATGTGTCCTGGCGGAGGAGCCGCACTCCCGACCTCTCGCACTCCCGCTGCCACGTCCGCTTAGACTTCCCTGTTGCATTGTCTGCCCTGGCGTCATGCTTTTTATTCCCGCATTACTTCTGTGTGACAGTAGCAGAAACAGCGGCAGCAACAAGCTGTCAGCCCTTAACCGACCCCAGCCCCCTCCAGCCGCCCTTTCCTCCTGCCAGGCCAACGTGTTGACAGTTGTAATTAGTTTGTTCGCACAAAAGTATGACAAAAACGAAAAGTTTTCTACTTGGCGAGCGTAGGGGAATCGTGGGACTCGTCGGACGAGTTCCCTGTGCCCCGTCGCCGGACACTCACTCTGTAATTATGCTGGGAAAATTATGACCGCCTGTCGGGTTGTCAGCCAGACAAAGATGTTGGGTTATTAATTTTAATTAAAATTATGCCGCACTAGGCTCTAATGCAGCAGAGTGAGCGAGTGAGCGAGAGACGCGATTATGGCATCCTGGGGCTGTGGCGAGCAAACCCTTTTTTCCGTCCGAAATTTTTGATAAACTTCTCAGCTTTGGTGGCTAATATAACGCCATTAACATTCGCTGACAGCAAACAGATGGAGGTCCAGTTGAGGGATTTTTGTTTCCTTCTTGTTTATAATTTTTAATTCCCTTGTGTCTTGGCTTGGAACACGTGCGGGTTTTTTGTGTAAAGGTTTGAAAGTATTAACAAAATCCTTATCTTTAAATAATAATTAGGACCTAATAAGCTTTTCTTCATATATTTTAGCGTCTACGAGTACCATCTGCTGTCCACTTTCGTTTGCACGACTTTAAGTTCGACGACATCCATTTCGAAGATGATGATACCCTGAAGGTATGATTGTATACTTATAAAAGAAATTTAATATATAATTATATATAACCATAATTTAAGGCCTGCCTGCGTATGTTCCTGGATCTGGACTTTGTGGAACGCTTTCACATCGACTACGAAGTCCTGTGCCGCTGGCTGTTGAGTGTCAAGAAGAACTATCGCAACGTCACCTACCACAACTGGCGACATGCCTTCAATGTGGCCCAAATGATGTTTGCCATTCTAACGGTAAGAGTTTCTCAATAATTTTCTATTTATTATAGTAAAATACTAATAATATCTTTGTGTTATATCTACCAAAGACCACGCAATGGTGGAAGATCTTTGGGGAAATCGAATGCCTTGCGCTGATTATAGGCTGCCTCTGCCATGATCTTGACCACCGAGGGACCAACAACTCCTTCCAAATTAAGTGGGTCTCCATAGTTTAAGCAAGCAAAATGATATAATTAATAATGAATGATGTGTCATTCTAGAGCCTCATCGCCCTTGGCGCAGCTTTACTCCACCTCCACCATGGAGCATCATCACTTCGACCAGTGCCTGATGATCTTGAACAGTCCTGGCAACCAGATACTGGCCAATCTATCCTCCGATGACTATTGCCGAGTCATCAGGGTATTGGAAGATGCGATTTTATCCACCGATTTGGCGGTGTACTTCAAGTGGGTTTTATTGCATTTCTTTTCTCAGACAAGGCAGTATAATATTTAAAATATTTTCCTGCAGGAAACGAGGTCCTTTTCTAGAGAGCGTCCAGCAGCCGGCGAGCCATTGGGTGGGGGAGGAGCCGCGCGCCTTGCTGCGGGCCATGAGCATGACTGTCTGTGATTTGTCGGCCATCACCAAGCCGTGGGAGATCGAGAAGCGGGTGGCCGACCTGGTCAGCTCCGAGTTCTTCGAGCAGGGCGACATGGAGAAGCAGGAGCTTAACATAACTCCTATTGTGAGTTCTGGCATGATCCCAATATAATTTGATAAATTAATATTTATAATATTTATAATTAGGACATTATGAATCGCGAAAAGGAGGATGAGCTGCCCATGATGCAAGTGAACTTCATCGACTCCATTTGCTTGCCCATCTATGAGGTGGGTTTTTCGAGTATTTCCCGTTGAAAGAATTATTAATAATACTTCCTTTGTAACTAGGCCTTTGCCACTCTCTCCGACAAGCTGGAGCCGCTTGTCGAGGGCGTGCGCGATAATCGCGGCCATTGGATCGACTTGGCCGATGTTGTGAAAACCAAAACTAGTCAGGAACAAGAACAGCAGCAGCAGCAGCAGCAAATTGTGATATCGAACGGTGACTGCAGGGCGATGACGAGTGACGATGATGTGACCGAAGCGCCGGAAGCGGAAGCTCCCGAGGATGCCGAGCAAGCAAGCGTAAATGGCAACGGCAACTTGGCCCACAGCAGCAGCTCTACTAATAACCACATTGCCGTCGCTTCTCATCCCACCAGCACCCAGCCCAGTGAGCGCGATGATGTTGATGATGATGCGGAGCAGCAACAGAATGGACTCGAGGTGGCCTCCATTTGCAGCTCCTCACCTTCCTCCAGCTGCTCCTCCTCCACCGCCTCCAGCAGGCTGTCCACGCCGCCGCCCACTGGCGAGGATGACAGCACTCCGGTGTCGCCCTCGAAGACGCTGCAGGCCAAGCTGGTGGTGAATGCCCTACAGCGGCAGACCTCCAATCCACCCTCGGCTCAGAGTCAGGGCCAGAAGCAGCGCTGCAAGAGCTGCGACCACTCGCGGAGCGGCCTGCAGGTGAGGAAGACCAGCTCGCTGAGGGGCGCCCAGGAACTGGAGGTGGACAGCAAGAATGGACCCGCCGCCGCAGCTGGTGGCATCCTCTGCAAGAGCACTCCCGTGATCAACCACCATCAGCATAGTCATAGTCACAGCCACAGCCACTCGCATCATCATCATCACTCGCATCACAGTCATGGGATCGGAATGGGCATCGGGATTGGCAGCGCCAGCATCGGCGGCAGCGGGCTCATCAGCCTGGCAACGCCGCTGCTGGCGACGGACAGTGATAGGATACCAAAAATTGTGGGCAAAATTGGAAATCTCGATGGAATACCGGCCTTTGGCAACGGAGGAGGAGGAGGTCAGAACGGGCTGCCCTTTGGCGGCGGTTACCAGCACCAGCATCAGCACCACCACCACTATCATCATCACCATCATCTGCTGGCGCGTCGTCACTCGGAGACCAATAGCAATGGGGCCGCGGCCACGGTAGTGGCGGCCGATAAATAGATACATCCCAAAATCAGATGTGGGCAGAGCCCAGGAGCATGCAGTATTTCAAGAGAAAAGATCAAGGCGTGCTTTTGGGCAGACGAGAAAGTGTTTTCAAGGCTAAAAAAGTAACTGAAAAACAGTTCTGAGACCAGAACCACATCAACATATCTTCAATATATGTACATATAGTTCTATGCACTCGCACACACCACACTCTCTACACTCGACACTCTACACTCTCATCTTGTATATAAAAAACACCCATTTGGAGCAGCAGTATCTATCGAAACGTGGCAAAACACATACCATAAGTTGATAGCCTACACCTAAAACTAAATAGAAAGATTCCTATAAACGTTATGTAAATCGTAATTCGTATATTATTTACCTTGATCTGTGTGTGTCTGTATTGTATAACTTCAATTTTAGTCTTAAATCATAAATCATAAATGATAAATGATAAACGAAGTCAAATTCTCTAGGTATTTAAGCACGCAGGTAGAAGGGAAAGAATTGTACCAAAAAAATGGCAGAGTCGTGTCGTTTGTCTTCGCAAGGATCACAGCAAGGATATAAAGTATTGCAAGGATGGAAAGTATGCATATGCGACGGGAGTACGAGTATAGCACACATTGTTTAACTTTAGTCGTTAGTTGAATTATCTCTATGGGTACCAAAAGTCTAACTTTAGTAGCATTAACCAGCCGCTTAGTGATAATGTTTAACCTAAATCGAAGTCGAAGTCGAAACCTATCGCGAGCCACGATTATAGCAATCACAACAATCTTAATACACCCGAAAACTAAACACTAAGCGCTTTGAAATTCCCCTCCCGGCGCTCTTTTCGAATTTAAATATTTGTAATGATAATGATTATGCGAAAGTAAGAACGTATTCGTATTGAAACTATATACATATGTGTGCTGGATGGCCTCCTGGGTTGGCCTGATATATGCACACACCGTATATATATATGTATGCAGAACCCAGAACATCGTTGGGAACAATCCCAGGGCGAGGATCAGCAGCACGTTTAACGTTCTGCGTGTGCTCGTACACGTATTCGTCGGATACCGAAATAAATACCATTTATATAAACACAATGCATATAATAATCCCTCTTATAGATTAAATTGTACTTTGTGAGTTTTGTTATTTATTGTCGGCATTATATTCTATAGAGGAGAACCTATCTAAAATACACAACATATTTGCTGTAAAGGACCACGTTCGCAAAAAGGCAAAACTAAATAAAGCAACAAAAAATATCCAAGTGATGTGTTTCATTATATTTTTTTTCTAAAAAGGGAAGCTGGGGTTAAATGCAATTATTCACAAGTTAATATGAATATATATTTTTTTAATTTAATTTAATAAATAAATTAGTACTATTCCTGAACTGGCCAAAAAAATATTCCATAAAGATACTACCTATACCTATTCCGAGTTTCGAACTTGCTGGGTCGAAAAGTTAAAGCCGACTTAAGTATCGTTCGCGGATCTGAAATCGGACGTTTTGTCCGCCTGAAGTCATCAAAACTATCGTTTTTAATATCATAAACGGAGTTTTTGTCTGCTGGGAAGTGAAATGCGTTCCCCTCTTTATAGATCTGTTATAAACTGTTATAATTTCTCCGAGTTTCGAACCACCTTAAAATGCAACTCTGTGGTTAGCGCAGACTCCAACCATCTAACTGGGCGGGCACTAACCGTCTTTTTAAATTCAAATTCAAATTCAAAAGTGGCCGTTAACGAATTTGACGGAAACTTATTTTCGTTTTCAAATAATATTCAAATTGGGCGGTTAACTTAATTAACGGACACTTATCGTCATTATAAATTCGAATTTAAATTTGACGGTTATCTTATTTGGCGGAAACTTGTCATTTTGAATTCGAATTTAAATTTGACGGTTAAATTAATATATTTAATTTTTATTTTGTTGTTTTAATAGTTGTTTTTGTTGTAAAAGAGTTGCAGTTGTTGTTGTAGGCAAATAGGAGGCTTCAATCCTCCCATTTTCAGTACAAATTCTTAATTTTTGGATTTCATGCACCAGGCGAACAGAATCAGCAGAGGGTGACGAAGATCTGTTATAAACTGTTATACTTTATCCGAGTTTCGAACCACCACCTTAAAATGCAACTCTGTGGTTAGCGCAACCATCTAACTGGGCGGGCACTAACCGTCTTTTTAAATTCAAATTCAAATTCAAAAGTGGCCGTTAACGAATTTGACGGAAACGTATTTTCGTTTTCAAATAACATTCAAATTGGGCAGTTAACTTAATTAACGGACACTTATCGTCATTATAAATTCGAATTTAAATTTGACGGTTATCTTATTTGGCGGAAACTTGTCATTTTGAATTCGAATTTAAATTTGACGGTTAAATTAATATATTTAATTTTTATTTTGTTGTTTTAATAGTTGTTTTTGTTGTAAAAGAGTTGCAGTTGTTGTTGTAGGCAAAATAGGAGGCTTCAATCCTCCCATTTTCAGTACAAATTCTTAATTTTTGGATTTCATGCACCAGGCGAACAGAATCAGCAGAGGGTGACGAAGATCTGTTATAAACTGTTATACTTTATCCGAGTTTCGAACCACCACCTTAAAATGCAACTCTGTGGTTAGCGCAACCATCTAACTGGGCGGGCACTAACCGTCTTTTTTAAATTCAAATTCAAATTCAAAAGTGGCCGTTAACGAATTTGACGGAAACGTATTTTCGTTTTCAAATAACATTCAAATTGGGCAGTTAACTTAATTAACGGACACTTATCGTCATTATAAATTCGAATTTAAATTTGACGGTTATCTTATTTGGCGGAAACTTGTCATTTTGAATTCGAATTTAAATTTGACGGTTAAATTAATATATTTAATTTTTATTTTGTTGTTTTAATAGTTGTTTTTGTTGTAAAAGAGTTGCAGTTGTTGTTGTAGGCAAAAAGGAGGCTTCAATCCTCCCATTTTCAGTACAAATTCTTAATTTTTGGATTTCATGCACCAGGCGAACAGAATCAGCAGAGGGTGACGAAGATCTGTTATAAACTGTTATACTTTATCCGAGTTTCGAACCACCACCTTAAAATGCAACTCTGTGGTTAGCGCAACCATCTAACTGGGCGGGCACTAACCGTCTTTTTAAATTCAAATTCAAATTCAAAAGTGGCCGTTAACGAATTTGACGGAAACTTATTTTCGTTTTCAAATAATATTCAAATTGGGCGGTTAACTTAATTAACGGACACTTATCGTCATTATAAATTCGAATTTAAATTTGACGGTTATCTTATTTGGCGGAAACTTGTCATTTTGAATTCGAATTTAAATTTGACGGTTAAATTAATATATTTAATTTTTATTTTGTTGTTTTAATAGTTGTTTTTGTTGTAAAAGAGTTGCAGTTGTTGTTGTAGGCAAATAGGAGGCTTCAATCCTCCCATTTTCAGTACAAATTCTTAATTTTTGGATTTCATGCACCAGGCGAACAGAATCAGCAGAGGGTGACGAAGATCTGTTATAAACTGTTATACTTTATCCGAGTTTCGAACCACCACCTTAAAATGCAACTCTGTGGTTAGCGCAACCATCTAACTGGGCGGGCACTAACCGTCTTTTTAAATTCAAATTCAAATTCAAAAGTGGCCGTTAACGAATTTGACGGAAACTTATTTTCGTTTTCAAATAATATTCAAATTGGGCGGTTAACTTAATTAACGGACACTTATCGTCATTATAAATTCGAATTTAAATTTGACGGTTATCTTATTTGGCGGAAACTTGTCATTTTGAATTCGAATTTAAATTTGACGGTTAAATTAATATATTTAATTTTTATTTTGTTGTTTTAATAGTTGTTTTTGTTGTAAAAGAGTTGCAGTTGTTGTTGTAGGCAAATAGGAGGCTTCAATCCTCCCATTTTCAGTACAAATTCTTAATTTTTGGATTTCATGCACCAGGCGAACAGAATCAGCAGAGGGTGACGAAGATCTGTTATAAACTGTTATACTTTATCCGAGTTTCGAACCACCACCTTAAAATGCAACTCTGTGGTTAGCGCAACCATCTAACTGGGCGGGCACTAACCGTCTTTTTAAATTCAAATTCAAATTCAAAAGTGGCCGTTAACGAATTTGACGGAAACTTATTTTCGTTTTCAAATAATATTCAAATTGGGCGGTTAACTTAATTAACGGACACTTATCGTCATTATAAATTCGAATTTAAATTTGACGGTTATCTTATTTGGCGGAAACTTGTCATTTTGAATTCGAATTTAAATTTGACGGTTAAATTAATATATTTAATTTTTATTTTGTTGTTTTAATAGTTGTTTTTGTTGTAAAAGAGTTGCAGTTGTTGTTGTAGGCAAAAAGGAGGCTTCAATCCTCCCATTTTCAGTACAAATTCTTCAATTTTTGGATTTCATGCACCAGGCGAACAGAATCAGCAGAGGGTGACGAAGATCTGTTATAAACTGTTATACTTTATCCGAGTTTCGAACCACCATCTTAAAATGCAACTCTGTGGTTAGCGCAACCATCTAACTGGGCGGGCACTAACCGTCTTTTTAAATTCAAATTCAAATTCAAAAGTGGCCGTTAACGAATTTGACGGAAACGTATTTTCGTTTTCAAATAACATTCAAATTGGGCAGTTAACTTAATTAACGGACACTTATCGTCATTATAAATTCGAATTTAAATTTGACGGTTATCTTATTTGGCGGAAACTTGTCATTTTGAATTCGAATTTAAATTTGACGGTTAAATTAATATATTTAATTTTTATTTTGTTGTTTTAATAGTTGTTTTTGTTGTAAAAGAGTTGCAGTTGTTGTTGTAGGCAAATAGGAGGCTTCAATCCTCCCATTTTCAGTACAAATTCTTAATTTTTGGATTTCATGCACCAGGCGAACAGAATCAGCAGAGGGTGACGTAGATCTGTTATAAACTGTTATACTTTATCCGAGTTTCGAACCACCACCTTAAAATGCAACTCTGTGGTTAGCGCAACCATCTAACTGGGCGGGCACTAACCGTCTTTTTAAATTCAAATTCAAATTCAAAAGTGGCCGTTAACGAATTTGACGGAAACTTATTTTCGTTTTCAAATAATATTCAAATTGGGCAGTTAACTTAATTAACGGACACTTATCGTCATTATAAATTCGAATTTAAATTTGACGGTTATCTTATTTGGCGGAAACTTGTCATTTTGAATTCGAATTTAAATTTGACGGTTAAATTAATATATTTAATTTTTATTTTGTTGTTTTAATAGTTGTTTTTGTTGTAAAAGAGTTGCAGTTGTTGTTGTAGGCAAAAAGGAGGCTTCAATCCTCCCATTTTCAGTACAAATTCTTAATTTTTGGATTTCATGCACCAGGCGAACAGAATCAGCAGAGGGTGACGAAGATCTGTTATAAACTGTTATACTTTATCCGAGTTTCGAACCACCACCTTAAAATGCAACTCTGTGGTTAGCGCAACCATCTAACTGGGCGGGCACTAACCGTCTTTTTAAATTCAAATTCAAATTCAAAAGTGGCCGTTAACGAATTTGACGGAAACGTATTTTCGTTTTCAAATAACATTCAAATTGGGCAGTTAACTTAATTAACGGACACTTATCGTCATTATAAATTCGAATTTAAATTTGACGGTTATCTTATTTGGCGGAAACTTGTCATTTTGAATTCGAATTTAAATTTGACGGTTAAATTAATATATTTAATTTTTTATTTTGTTGTTTTAATAGTTGTTTTTGTTGTAAAAGAGTTGCAGTTGTTGTTGTAGGCAAATAGGAGGCTTCAATCCTCCCATTTTCAGTACAAATTCTTAATTTTTGGATTTCATGCACCAGGCGAACAGAATCAGCAGAGGGTGACGTAGATCTGTTATAAACTGTTATACTTTATCCGAGTTTCGAACCACCACCTTAAAATGCAACTCTGTGGTTAGCGCAACCATCTAACTGGGCGGGCACTAACCGTCTTTTTAAATTCAAATTCAAATTCAAAAGTGGCCGTTAACGAATTTGACGGAAACTTATTTTCGTTTTCAAATAATATTCAAATTGGGCGGTTAACTTAATTAACGGACACTTATCGTCATTATAAATTCGAATTTAAATTTGACGGTTATCTTATTTGGCGGAAACTTGTCATTTTGAATTCGAATTTAAATTTGACGGTTAAATTAATATATTTAATTTTTATTTTGTTGTTTTAATAGTTGTTTTTGTTGTAAAAGAGTTGCAGTTGTTGTTGTAGGCAAAAAGGAGGCTTCAATCCTCCCATTTTCAGTACAAATTCTTAATTTTTGGATTTCATGCACCAGGCGAACAGAATCAGCAGAGGGTGACGAAGATCTGTTATAAACTGTTATACTTTATCCGAGTTTCGAACCACCACCTTAAAATGCAACTCTGTGGTTAGCGCAACCATCTAACTGGGCGGGCACTAACCGTCTTTTTAAATTCAAATTCAAATTCAAAAGTGGCCGTTAACGAATTTGACGGAAACGTATTTTCGTTTTCAAATAACATTCAAATTGGGCAGTTAACTTAATTAACGGACACTTATCGTCATTATAAATTCGAATTTAAATTTGACGGTTATCTTATTTGGCGGAAACTTGTCATTTTGAATTCGAATTTAAATTTGACGGTTAAATTAATATATTTAATTTTTATTTTGTTGTTTTAATAGTTGTTTTTGTTGTAAAAGAGTTGCAGTTGTTGTTGTAGGCAAAAAGGAGGCTTCAATCCTCCCATTTTCAGTACAAATTCTTAATTTTTGGATTTCATGCACCAGGCGAACAGAATCAGCAGAGGGTGACGAAGATCTGTTATAAACTGTTATACTTTATCCGAGTTTCGAACCACCACCTTAAAATGCAACTCTGTGGTTAGCGCAACCATCTAACTGGGCGGGCACTAACCGTCTTTTTAAATTCAAATTCAAATTCAAAAGTGGCCGTTAACGAATTTGACGGAAACTTATTTTCGTTTTCAAATAATATTCAAATTGGGCGGTTAACTTAATTAACGGACACTTATCGTCATTATAAATTCGAATTTAAATTTGACGGTTATCTTATTTGGCGGAAACTTGTCATTTTGAATTCGAATTTAAATTTGACGGTTAAATTAATATATTTAATTTTTATTTTGTTGTTTTAATAGTTGTTTTTGTTGTAAAAGAGTTGCAGTTGTTGTTGTAGGCAAAAAGGAGGCTTCAATCCTCCCATTTTCAGTACAAATTCTTAATTTTTGGATTTCATGCACCAGGCGAACAGAATCAGCAGAGGGTGACGAAGATCTGTTATAAACTGTTATACTTTATCCGAGTTTCGAACCACCACCTTAAAATGCAACTCTGTGGTTAGCGCAACCATCTAACTGGGCGGGCACTAACCGTCTTTTTAAATTCAAATTCAAATTCAAAAGTGGCCGTTAACGAATTTGACGGAAACGTATTTTCGTTTTCAAATAACATTCAAATTGGGCAGTTAACTTAATTAACGGACACTTATCGTCATTATAAATTCGAATTTAAATTTGACGGTTATCTTATTTGGCGGAAACTTGTCATTTTGAATTCGAATTTAAATTTGACGGTTAAATTAATATATTTAATTTTTATTTTGTTGTTTTAATAGTTGTTTTTGTTGTAAAAGAGTTGCAGTTGTTGTTGTAGGCAAATAGGAGGCTTCAATCCTCCCATTTTCAGTACAAATTCTTAATTTTTGGATTTCATGCACCAGGCGAACAGAATCAGCAGAGGGTGACGTAGATCTGTTATAAACTGTTATACTTTATCCGAGTTTCGAACCACCACCTTAAAATGCAACTCTGTGGTTAGCGCAACCATCTAACTGGGCGGGCACTAACCGTCTTTTTAAATTCAAATTCAAATTCAAAAGTGGCCGTTAACGAATTTGACGGAAACGTTTTTTCATTTTCAAATAACATTCAAATTGGGCAGTTAACTTAATTAACGGACACTTATCGTCATTATAAATTCGAATTTAAATGTGACGGTTAACTTATTTGGCGGAAACTTGTCATTTTGAATTCGAATTTAAATTTGACGGTTAAATTAATATATTTAATTTTTATTTTGTTGTTTTAATAGTTGTTTTTGTTGTAAAAGAGTTGCAGTTGTTGTTGTAGGTAAAAACGAGGCTTGAATCCTCCCATTTTCAGTACAAATTCTTCAATTTTTGGATTTCATGCACCAGGCGAACAAATAATATCGATTTCTTTGCGCCTTGTACTTGAAATTTCTTTCTGATTTCTTTGACGATTTCGTGACATTTTAACCAATAAAGTTCCATTTAAACCAACTATCCCAGTAAAAGAATTGTTCATATATTTAAATGGTATAGTTTATTAGGCATATATGTATAAATCGATATGCATTTATCGTACAGTTATATGTTTAGTGGTAAAATAGCATGACAGGACGCACACTGGGAATTATTAGTAGTATGGACTCGCTTAGCCTATACTTTACAAAGGCTAACTGGACAACCTAAATAAGAATTTAACTAGGCGGCGATTGCTAACGCCTGATGGTGACAGGGCCGAGAGTTAAGTTTCGAGTTTCGATCGAGAGCTATAGAGATCTCAATCGTGCGTGGGACAAGTCTTTAGGTAAGCATCAAACATCAAAGAAACGTGTGTACATCTTCTCTATAATCGCTTCTCCGTGCTCCTCCGTGGGTTATAGCCTTATTTGTGTGCGGTTTACAGGGAGGCAATGAAGGGTGTCAAATCGGGGAACTTGAAGAGGTTCTGGTTGCGGGATCGGGTCACGCGTGGCTGAGCCTGGCCCTGGCGCTGCTGGGGATTGAAGCCGCTGGCTTGCTGGCCGGTCAAGTAGATGCCGCACTGAGAGTTACAGACCTCGTCGCGCAGGATTGCCTCCTTGGGCCACTGGCGGATCAGCTGGCCGCAGTCGGTGATACGCAGCGAGGCGCACTGGGCCTGAATATAAGAATATGAATACACATTATTTACAAGCTTAATACAGGGCTAGAGTTGGTCAAAATATTTGTATCTGTAAAGTCTTTTAGGGGTTTCCTTAGTTTTAAAGATATTTTGGAATAACTCACCCCATCGGCGGAGCACACACAGCTGGTGCAGGGCGAAGGGAAGGCAGAGTCTCCCACGCGGACGTTGCGGTTGCCAATCTGGCAGCCCTGGACATTCTCGCGCCAGGCGTTCAGGTCAATCTGTGGCATCGAGGCGCAAGGCACACGGGGGTTCCTGCAGGAACAAACCAAATAATTATTATAAATAAAATAAAATAACACTAAAGAAATAAAATGGGTATGAGGATATTTACTCACAGGAAATTGCTGGGCAAATCGAAGGCGGCACGCTGCATATCTCCGGTGATCTCCAGGTTCTCGCACACGATCTTGGCCAGAGTCACCTTGCGGATCTCAGCCAGCTGAGCCTCGGTGAACTTGACCTCCGGGTTCTGGTTCTCGTACCAGAAGCGATCGCACTTGCGCAGCTGCCGGAACTGGATGCCGATGATGCAGGCCAGGGTGGGACCCACCAGGCCGCCCTGCAGCGGACGCTCGGTCATGGCGCCGGGGAAGAGGTCGATGTCATCGACGCTGGCGTAGACCTTCTGGAAGCGGTTGATCACCTCGGTGGGGATCTCGCGGCTCAGGTCGTTCCAGTTGGTGGCGCGTTTCAGGTTGCAGAGGGCGCGATAGTTGTTGTAGGAGGGAACGCCGTGGTCTCGAGCTGCGTGACATTAAAGGAGTTGGATTAATCAATTAGTTAATATTCATTTCTAAACCAAACTCACCTCTCTGAATGTTCAAAGCGATCAGATCGATGCCCGAGAAGGGAATCTTGCGGTCCTCGAACAGGTGGTTGGTAACTTCGCCGGTGATGAACTGATCCAGGGTCTCCATGGGCGTGGCCACCAGGCCGCGCAGGATCTCGTCGATGATGCCGGGCTGCAGCAGGTTGTCCATACGGAAGAAGCCGTCGCGGAGCAGAAGCGGAGGATCCACCGGCTGGTGCTGGACACTCAGGCGGGGAATGTGCGGACGGAGCAGGGAGTGACCGATGCGGAAGGCGGCGGCGGCAAACTCGTTGAACACAATGGGCGAGCAGGAGGGATTGTAGTCCTTGTAGTAGCCTTGTGGCAGCAGCTTTAGGCCATAGAGATTCACGGCGTTCCAGCTGAGGATGCGGGGCAGGAACTCGTTGAACACAATGTGCTGCACCTGGGCGCTGACGATCTTGCGGGCATGGTGGAAGAGCTGCTCGCCGTTCCAGTGCGGGTTCACGCCGCGCAGTCCCTCGACGATCCGGTTGTGCTCGCGCAGGAAGGCCGTGTGGATGGCGGTGAGGCCTGGCTGCTCGGAGGCGCGGTCATCACCGCCCAGGAAGCACAGACCGTTGCGGGACTTGCACTCGGGATGGGGTCCTAGCGGCAGCAGCTCCTTACCCCTCTGCTGGGTACTGTTCATGCGACCGGAGAAGCCGCGCAGCGTGTTCGAGAGGCACGTCGTCTCTCCGTAGATCATGGAGCCGTCGAGGAAGTGGGTGTTCTGGTTGATTTGGTCACGCGGTCCCAGCGACTGCTGGCCCGGCAGCGACCTCATCGACGGGAAGCAGAAGCGCTCGCCGCTGGTCACGTTTACCTCCGGATAGTAGAAATCGCCGGCGGGCACCGGGAACGGATTGCACTCGGGATGCACCGTCTGGCGGGAGTTACAGGGTCGGCAGCTGGGAATGGACTCGTGGAAGCCCTTGTGGATCGGCGTGAGGGTCAGGTCGTGGTCGACGAACTGGGCGAACTGCATCACCATCAGGGAGTAGCGGGTGTGCAGGTTGGAGATATCAGGGTGGATCGTGGTCGAGATGGTCCTCGGGTTGGGCAGCTGCGTTCCCGTCACGCCGGTGACCCTGGGCGCTGAGATTCCATCTTCGTACTGGGCGGGCAGCAGGCGGGAGAAGGTGGTCAGAGACTTGCCCCAGTTGGGGTTCCTCAGGTTGTTACACCTGCCGGAGAGCGTGCGGAAGGGGGAGTTGGCATCGCAGGCGGTGTTGGGCTCTGGGCAGCCCTCCTGCGGCTTCTGTGCTCCGCCGAGCAGGCCGCTGATGTCCACCGTCTGCAGGGTATCGGTCAGTTCGTTGCGATTGAAGGCATTCTGGTTGGGGTTGAATATCTGACGCTTGCGTCGCGTGATGTGGTTTAGGGTCTTCACGATCTCATTGGAGGTCAGCTCGAAGATCAGCGAGGAGTTGGCCAGGTTCAGGGCGGCCAGGTTGGCCTTGCTGAAGGAGGCGGCGGTGCCGTCGGGGGAGCGGGCACTGATGCCACCCTCTGTGGTGGAGAAAAACGATCATCTTTTAGCCAAAAAGCCAGCAATGTATTTTTTGTACACTCACTTGTACGCCACACTTCGTATTCAAAGCGCTTGCGTTCCTCCAGTTCCTGCTTGGCCCGCTCCACAGCAGCCTCGATGAGCTCCGGACTCAGTTCAGCAATGGCCTCCTTGGTGGCTGGCTCCACCTCCACATGCTCCACATGAACCTCATCCTCGGGATTCACCTCCCAGGCCTTCAGATCGAACTTGGGCAGCTGTTCGCAGTCCAGAACAGAGTTTCTGGAAATCAATAAAGATTATTTAGGGATATTTCCTCATAAATGTTTACGACCAGGGGCACTACTCACAAGTAGTTATCTTCCAGAATAAAGGCCTTGGACTGGGCGGTGCTCACTTGGTGGGAGCCGCACAGCAGACCGGACAGCGAGGTCTGGCGAATGCTCTTCAGCTGCTCGAGAGTGAAGGACGAGGGCGGAATCTCGTTCTCGTACCAGAAGCGATCCGTCTGCTTCAGCTGCTCGAACTGCAGGGTCAGCAGGCAGCTAATGGTGGGGCCAAAGAGGGCGCCAACCACGGGCTCCTCGAGAAGGGCGCCCACCAACAAATCGATATCCTCAGCGTTTCTGCAATTAGAAAAGAATATTAAATAATAATATTAAAACCCATTTAGGCAATTATTTAAAAGCAAAAACCCACTGGTAAATGTCACGCAGGTTGGTGATGTACTCCTCGGGGATCTTGGACAGCTGACTCAGCGCATCGAAGCTCACATTGGCGGCACCCTGATCGGCAAAGCGGCGCTCGCAGAGATCCAGGGCATGGACATAGGAAGCCACACCGTGGTCACGACCCCGGTGCACGGCCAGAGCCAGCTCGGACCAGCCCTCGGCATTTATCTGGCTGGGAACCAGCGACTTCTGCAGGGCGGCAATGGAGAGGAGCTCGTGGGCGGACATCTTCTTCGCCAGCATCTCGGGCGGGTACATGCTCCAGAAGGCGGGCATAGCGGCGGCAGCGAACTCATTGTAAATGCCACCCCTCACCGAGCTGGAGTAGTTGCTCGCGTGCTTCTCGGCGGTGAGGCGCAGGCCCTCCTTGGCGGTGGTGGTCTCCTGGCCCAGAACTAGGGGCAGAAACTCGTTGTAGGTGATGTGCTGGATGGTGGCCGTGATGATGCGCCTGGACTCCAGGAACACGTCCTCCTCGGACCACTCGGGGTTAATGTGGGCCAGTTGCTCGCCGATGTTGTTGTGCTGCTGCAGCAGGGCGCGGTGCAGTGCTCCGGTGGCGCCGGCCACCTGGCAGAACTTGCAGGACTCCACCTTGACGCCGCCACTGATGTAGGTGCGCAGCTGGTCGAACTCGTGACGCGTGGAGCCGTACAGTCCGGAGCCATCGATGTAGGCCGAGGCGATGTTCATCTGCTGGCGAGTGTCTGTAGGAGGAAGGCAAGTTCTTAGCTCTGAAGGATATCGTTCGCTTTCTGTTGCAGTTCTTACGTTTCTGGCACTCCTCGGCATCGAAGCCTGGCGCGGATCGCTTGTACTCCTTGCAGTCGGGTCCCGCCCGGACGAAGCACTGCTGCAGCTCGCTGGGGTCCTTGACGGCGGAGTCGCGCTCGCAGCACTTGCCCGAGATCGGCAGCTGTCCCACCTCGACCAGGTCGTTGGCCAGCAGCTGGCCCCAGGCGGGCAGCATGGCAGTGATGTGGGGATGCCGCAGCTCGCTCTCCACATGGCGCTGCAGCTGCTCGATGACCAGCTCGGCGTCGGGCAGGGCGTGGGTTCCCCGCGAGCTTCTCGGCTGGCTCACTCCGTCGGCATAGTCGGCCGGCAGCAGGCGCTGGAAGATGTCGCCGCGGGCGCCCCACTTCCTGTGCGACACATTGTTGCACTCGGCGGTGGGCTGGCGGTACTTGCTCGGCGGGCACACGTCGTATTCGTTGGCCACACTGCCCTCCGGCGTGGAGGAGGAGTCACAGGGGGTCAGAGAGCGGGCACGCTCCGAGCGCAAAGCATTGATGGCGGCATTCTCGAGGTCCTCGGGGATACGGAGGGTCAGACTGGGGGCACAAAGGCACCTGCAAATTGGGGGATAATTGGTATAAACATTATTGTACATATACATATTCATTTATTTCATATAAAAACACATTTAAATTGTTTATTTAAGGTTAAATTTTACTCTTTTCTCATTGAATAATTGTTTTAGTTTATTATCATTCATTACTTAATGCTTTCTGTAATAGTTAAACAATAAACCCTCAAACAGAAACGAACTCTGGTTGACTCACAAAAACATTAAATTGCAAAAGCGGAAAATTGCCACTATCCTGTTTAGTTTTTCCTATAACTTAACTTAGTCATTTATGACTTCAAGACACACTGTTTGGCTTTACCCAAAGTCTTCTCGCCAGGTTTTTCCTATTTGTTTGCTGTCATAATTTCGGTTTAACCCACGTGCTTGTAATTCGCACGACATAGTCCCCGTTTCATTCATGAACTCGCGGGCTTTGTGTGCATTTTCCGGCATTTAATTACAAGTTTTTCTCACATTGCCATCGTTTGCTTACGCTGTTAATTAAACGAGGCACAGCGCTGCGGTGAAAACTACGAATTTAGCTATGAAATTAAGGTGTATATATATATTGTAATACAGTATGAAGTAGGGGAGTATACGCCTCGTAAATCTCCCAGCTTTTCTAGCTAACCGGATGTGAGTCTGTGTGTCGAACTAATCAATTTCGAATTATGAACAATGACTGCCCCCAAAAGGCTCTGCCTGAGTGACTGATTGAGTGATTGAGTCATTGACTGATTGACTGACTGACTGCAGCTTATTAAGCCCCGTCATTATGCCCGTTCTTCGGTTTTCATAGAGACTGCGGCCCGCGTCACGTGACGGAGTTTCTTTTGCGCCGTTGCATTGACATTAATTTTCGGAATTGAAGTCTTTTGTCAACAGCGAGACTCCGCAATTGACGTCAAGACCGAAGATTATGCAACAGCCTGCAGTATTTTTTTAGATTTCTGATATGTGGATGTGGGCGTTGAAGATCCGCTTTGGAACCCGCCAAATGAGCTCGCCTAATGTTTGGGTAAACGTTCTCACCTTCCCCTACATAAATTTCGGAGAACTTCCCCGACTTGCCTTTCTGGTTTCAATTTAATTGCTTATTTTATCGAGTTATATATGCACATACATACATATATATTTTTTTGTTAAAAGTTGAACGCAATTTGTGGTATTTCGCTCGGCTTGTTTAGACGATATATTCAAGGCTATTGGCTGGTGTCGATTTTAATTATTTGAGATCCGAGATAACCACTTATGTTTGTCAGAGTTCAAGAGCCACATAAATCTATTTTTGGCCGAAACAAATCAAAGGGAACGTCTGGCTTAATTATGGAAATGTACTCTTTGTGGGTGCGCCATATCTCAGTGGTGAAATCTCGGCTACAAATACTACCTCCTCTCGTTTTCAGGTAATTTGGGTCAAGCCATTGCATCGGATTCACACCTAGCGAAGCGAAATAACTAATGAAATAACTAATGAAAGAAATGCCAGAAATAAGTCGTAAGCTGTATTAATTGGGTTTCCATTGGCCAATGTACATGCAGGTAACTGCTACAGGTGAGCACACATCGCTTAGCTTAAAGCAGAACTCGAATACTCACGTAAATAAATAAATAAGTTAGCTGAAAGCGAAAGCAGAGAAGTAGCTCGCAATTTACATTCGTTTGTTTGTGGCTCTTATGCTGGTATTTATGTCACCGGTGGCCAGCCATTGGCTGGTGCCTGAAAATGCAAAAATGTGTGTCATGATGGCACCCATAAAAGCCACAGCAAACAAAACAAAACAAACGGACGAAACCGCAAATAGAAATGCACGGCACATGCGGCGTATACGTTATTTAACAGCATTATGACATCCAATAGTTGGCATTTCTTTTTTATTTTTTATTGAGCGTCGCTTGGTAAATGGTGCAGCGATTAAATAAATCAAATATTGAAAAGGAAAGTTCGTGTGGGCAAAACGGAAGCTCTTCGAGTTGGATTTTTGGGGAATTTTCAAACTCGTTTTTGGCCAAATGCATTTGACATTTCGGTTTGAGTGTCTCGACTCAGCTGACCATTTGACGAAAACGGAAACGCCAGGCAGCGAGTATGGAAATCTCTTCTCAGAACCTCGACGAGTCAAATTCCTCATAAAAAGTTCGAACTGATTATCGGTCATATCGAAGATTCCAGGGTTACTGTGAGTTGATATTATATTTATTATTAATATACTGTATACTCGGTAGCATTTGCATTTTGTTTACAGATCGATTGCCAGCACAAAACACGTGAGTAAGAACTGTAAAAATACCAATTGCCATATTTTCCCAACAAGTAAAACCAGTTGGGCCTCAGATCAACTGCTGATGAACGCGTGTCAATCCTAAAAATTGTTGTATAAAGAGGGACTTGCATAAGGCGTACTATATCGTCAGCGGTCGGCGAACAATTGCTTGTAATTTATCATTGTTAAATGAGCATTATTTAATAAGTATTGCTGAAGGCAATTATGCTTGCATTTGCATATAGTATTTATTTGCGATAAGCCTTATGTTCGATTTATGTTCGAATTGCAAGTACCGATGGTTCGGTAGCCGGGAGAGGCGAGATCGAGAGTCACGAATTAATTGTTCACGAGCTTAAGTGGCCTTAGATAAGCACACACACCACACACCCAGTGCTGGGGAGTGGAAATGGAAGTCGCTGAACACCCGCAATCGGTTTGCACAATCGCTAAACAAAAGACTGAGGCAACAAACTTGACGCCAATTGCCGCCAATTGCCAAATCATGCAGCAACACACGCCGCACCGGCGGCTGTGGCAACTCGGGCAGCATAGTGTGCTGCTACCCCAAATGGGTTACTGTGGCACCCACCCACCACCAGCTCTATTTATAAATATTAAAACATAACAAATAAGCACAGCACAAATTGCGGAAGCCGCCGATTGTTTGGTATGCCTTCGGCCGTTTGACGTCGTCGTTTTCATTATCAACAAACACACTAACAGATGCATGAATATACAAGTGTATAGCCATCCGCCTGGCAATCTTTATGTACAGACACACACTCGCCGCTGGCAACACCCATTTGGCATCCATGTCTTGCTGCAATTACGCCGGCGGCACGTAGCGTCATCGCCATGTGACTTTGCACATGATTTCCTACCACCAACACCGTTGCCAATAGTGGCAATACCACCGACACCAGCGACAGCAGTCACTACTACCAGAAATGCTTGGAAGCAAAACCAGAAAGCGAAAGTATTCGTAGCCACAAATGATTTCTGGATGCTCTGCTTGAGTACTTGAAACTTGAGCTACTCCTATAGTTTTCATATAATATTATATATTCACTTTACTACATAAAGCCAAAGAAAACTTTAAATTTTAAGCATGCATATTCAAAGATAATCCCTAAAAACTATTTTAAAAATATGATTAACCTATTTGAAGTAAATATTTATTTATATTTATATATACTCCCTGGAAAAGATCTCCCGAATTGTATGTGCCACAACTTACTCTTCTGCAAAAAGCAGCACAGTCTTGTGATGTGATGGTCATGTGATCAACACATTATACACTCCCAAAACATAAAAAAACACATTTTCTGTTTCACTTTGAGGCTGTTGTTTCTTTGTCTTGTTCATTACAGAGTCGCTTTCTGGGCTCTGAACATTACACAATAGAGCGCTAGGAGTAAGCCGTAGACAAAAGGCTAGGGAAATACTCGTGATTGAATACATTATCCCCAGACCCAGCCCCAGCCCCAACCCTATCCATATCCGCACTCCATTATTCTGTACTGCAGAATGGATTGATGGGGCTGAGGAGGATGAGGAAACTCGCTCGAGAAACGGGCCAACTCAAGAGATCTGCGTACAGAAAATTTTCAAGTGCACTTCATTAGCACATAACGATCGTTGCACTGATGATCATCAGCCGACATCAACGCCAAATGCTGCCTGCCATGATGCAATTTTTTCATCTCTTGTCTCTCGTCGTTCTTCAGTGACGTTCATCGATGCGGCTTCGAAATATTGGTTACATTGCCAAGACTGTGGGCCACACAGGGGTGGAGTTAAGGTGAGTTAAACTCCACAGGGGTTAAAAATTAATCCTGGAATTCCTTTTGAACTTATTTTCATTCGTAACCATTTAAAATAACGCTTCACGTGGTATTTCCCAAAACCAAGTGAGGAATACATTTTGTGGTCACTACGCCCCTGGTCTAAAGCGGCTGCTGTTGCAGTTGCAGCTGTTGAACGTTGGCCGCAAGCCGAGAGGCGTGAAGATCATAATTCTACATATATGTCAAGCCCCATGGGGCCTTACTGCTGCTTTTTATGGCAAGAAAGTGTAAACGCTGGCAAAGTCACGCGCTCGAGCCACCAACCAACACACCGGCGAGCATTTAACTTTCGTTTTCATTGCGAAAGTGCATACAACTTGATATTGGTAAACAATTCCAAGACGGTGTGGTGTAGCTCTCCACGCTGTGGCCTGCATGCAAATCGGACTCTGAATGGCACTGGGTTCCAGTGCAATTTCCATTTGTTTTACCATTTCTTTGCGATCAAATGGCAGTCGGTTACGGCCACCAAGGTCGCCGGCAGCAGTTGTGGCAACCGCTTTGACCCCATTTCAACCCATTTTGGCTAGAGGAAAGGCTAGCCCGCATTTATACCATGTTTAGGTCCCTCTAAACGGCTCATATGAGCTGAAAACAGCGATATAATCACCTGGAAATTGAGGGATAATTTACCAGAGATTTTGGCAACGCACCCAGGTGTGTGGTGTGAGCGTGTATCTTGAACGTTTTTTTAAGGGCAGCCGCCGAAAGCTGTGAAATCTTTACGGGCAATTTACAAGTGAAATGTGAGAAAGTGAAAAGGGGTCTCTTTTGGTTATGGAAGTTAAGATTAATATCCCAAATATGTGATGCTGAAGAGCAGGGGTTTATGATTGTGATATCCTATTTAGTATTCTGGAATTTGTATACAATTGAGCCAAGATTTAAAATAAATTTAATATTAAAACTCTGTTTAAATGTATTTTAAATAAAAACTAGCAAAATTGTTACTTTGCTTTCTTTTCCAATTTCCATTCCCGTCATAGTAACCATCTTCACTTCCATCCTCATCTTGCGACTTATGTAAAAAGGCAAGCACCTTGAAATGACGGAAGCCGCCAAGTGTCAAAAATTTTAAAAATGAAAAATGAAGACCCGAAAGGCTCTTTAAGTTTCAAACTGAAGAGCTAGCCACACTAACAAATATTTAGTTCCGTTGTTGGACGAAAAAATTACTAAAAAAACGTGGCCCCAGTCAAGCCTGTTGGCCACTTCATCCTGCTGAAGTTGATTACGTCGTTGATTTCACTTTCAGCGTCATTTTTTCTGCCTTTTCCACGGATGCCTTGTGCCGTTTTTATTTTGAAAAAGCGAGGGGCCCAAAAATTTCTTTTTAACCCAAATAAACCAGTCGTAAACAAGATGTATACACGGGTATATATTTTTATATATGTCTGTAGTTGATTGTGTCACATTTTTTGGTGTATAAAAAAACACAAGAAAAGACAATTGGCGGCCCGTTTCTCTTTAGATTTTTTTCTCGATCTTTAGCTTTCAGCGACTGTGCATATTGGCTTTACTCTTATTTTTCGGGTTAACCCGTTTCTGGGTGCCGAAGTGGTCAGACAGGACGGAGTGGACACTCGCAGAAGTCAGAAATATTTGTGCGGATTGAATTATTCTTGGCAAAGTTGAAAACAAGTTGAGCAACGGATTCTTGATTTATGGAATCACTTGGATTGGGATTGGAATTGGAATTGGCCAACGACAGCGTTATGCATGCTCTCCTCAGGGTCAACCACTACAGATCAGAGATCGCTCAACATGACATTAATATTATCATTGCCTTTCACCAGGAAGAAATCGGAGGAAGAAAAGGAGTTCTAGGCTGTATTTAGGGTTTATTCAACTTTTCACTGGACCAACTTTCGGAGATCGAAGCCCAGACAATCGCATGATTAATTAGTCAATATATTAGATTCGAGCATTAATCAGAAACGTGTCTCGAAACACGCTGGAAATAAATATGATAAATGACGGACCATCGAAAGACGGGCAAAACTTGCAAATTAAATTACAAAAACACATAAAGAGATACACAAAACAACGAATTCTCGACCAACAGAATTTTGGTTTCGGTTTCAGCCTTGAACTCGCCACTCTGTTTGGTCAGTTAATTACTTATTTATCATATACACGCTGGCTAATTGATTTTTAAGCAGTTCTAGCCGTTCCAGCAAGAAGTAAAAAACATCGATATAGAAGAGGCGGCGCCAGTTTTAATTTAAATTTCGGTTTTCCTTTCTGCCAGCAGCTGGGTGCTAATGAATGTGTGTCTGAAGTGGATTAATCGCAACCAGAACACTTAACTGATGATGGGAGAGCTTTGGCCAAGAAGCGGAATCTTTTGGTTGAAATTTAATGTCGGAACAAGACAAATTATGCCATTAATATTATCATTCCATGATTTTTGCCAACAAGAAGTTGTTCTGTTGTCCGATTATAAGATTAGGAATAAATAATACCGCCTTTAAAGCTCATAAGAAATTTTTAAAGTATTTTTACCTCTTGTCTTTTGAGTGGGCAGGAATATTTTTAAGCTTGACATCTTAATGAATAGTTAGTTGTATAAATCTTAGTAGTTTCATGTTTTTAAAAGATTATCTATTAAAATAAACTGTACTTAAAGTAAATCAGATATAGTTTCACATTTCTCTCAAGGTAAACTTTTAAGATAATTCTATCATCCATCGTTTCTAATTATAATTATTATTCCGACGCTTCTTAATTTAATCTTCTCAAATTTTTCACCTTGACCTTTGTTTTCTCTTCATCCCTTGGCACTATTTATAAACCCTCATTCATCCCATAATTACCACCCACATCCGCATTGCTGTCGTCGATGCGCATCAGTGTCAATTCAAGTTCGCTGCCTAAGTCTTTCGTTTCAACAATCGCCCGACCCACGCGGGTGCTCCAATTCGCCACCGATTACCTTTGGCTTTGCAAAAAATCATAATTATAACAAAAAACCATAAATTTGTGAGCCAGTAAGCCGGCGGTGAGCCTCCGCGTTGACATCGCATTAGGGGGGCGAATAGCCAAAGCCTTGACGCCGAGTGTGCGAGTCAATGAAAAAATGTCAAAAGAGTGTTCAAAAATGTTCGTATGCTGTAAAACACTCGACGCAACTTTTAGCAAGAATTCCACGAGTTGGATTTAAGTGACTTAAGTGTGTCAACTAGACAATGTCAGCGCTCAGTCGACGCAGTCGACGCAGTCGGCGGCGCACTTGTGCTTAATTTGCCTGAGCGATCGGGTTGCTCGGCTGCATTCTGGCCAGGGGTGGACTTGGGGGGGGTCTGAAACAAGCACCGAATTTTAAAATATATTTTTCCGACTTCCATAATTAACTGCGTAGAAATTCTCAAAAACTTTACAAGGAAGTTTGAGAAATATTATTATTTTAAGAGTTAATACAAGTTTAAAGCGTCGCTTCAACTTTTAAGATTACATGTTCAAAATACTTCCCCTTTTAAATTATTTTTTTTCTCAAATTTCTCATTTGAAATTCCCCTAAAATGCATTTTCCTGAACACCTGAACTTCTGTTATACTGAGCGTTGCCGCATGACTAAGCCAAAGAAGTCATAGCCGGTGGCCAAGGCCTCGCCTGGCATCGGATCGGAATGAATGGGAGCGTCCGCCGAGGGAGCGAGATGCCAGCAAGATGCCAGATCCAAGATTCCGGGCAGATTATCCAACGCAGATTGCATAAGCAGCTCTGGGTTTGGGTTCCCATTTGCATAACTTACACACACTGATTAACACAAAGCGCCAAATTAATGCGACCAGGCCGGCAGTGTGGGGAGAAAAACTTTCTACACTTAGCAGCCGCCTGCTAGATTTTTCGGAATCTGTTAATTAAGACCAGTCTCCGGCGGAGATCTGGCGGCGATCTTCATATTGATGATGGTCCCGTCAGATAGATTAATTGCAGGCCTATAAATCGGCTGCGCCTGCCGCCGAATTATGTAAAGTTTTCTTTTTGGGATGCCTACGCTGGAAATTATGTCAATGCGGTTAACACGAACCAGCCAGAGCGAGCGCGGACTGAAAACGAAAATAAAGTCACGATTGTGTAATCGTTCCAAAAAATACAACAAAAAAAACTGAAAAAATCACCACCTGGCACGACGGCATACACTCGTAAAAAGCGAAAAGACTCTTTTGTTTGCTGACAACTCGCCATGGCTTTTTCTCTTCGATTGTTGGCATCTTCCCAGGCCAAGAGAGCCGAGTGAAAAATGAAAGTGAAACTTGTCAGCCTCAGCGCCGAAGTTCGTGTTAAAAATTGATTTTTCATCTCGGTCGCTGAGCAAAGAAATCCAATTCGAATATCGATATTACATGACCGCTCAACCGACCCATAAATATTCATAACTTGAATAAATTTCTCGTCTTTGTCATAATGCAAATTCTCAGTCGAAAAATAAATATGTGTATTTCTCGGTATTTCAATGCTGCCTCAAGGACCAGCGGAAAAGGGGAAGTGATAACCTGACTGAATCTGTCAGTCTGCGACTTCCGTTGGCGCTTCTTGTTCGCAGTAGAAAATTAATGATTGATGCTGCCAGGCCAAAACGTATTCGCATGTCTTACAAACTATAATTTGCCTTAATGGCCATCTCCGTTTTGTGTTTAGGCTCAGAGCTCCGAGTTAATGCATAAATAAAGTCGTAAATGCGGCTTAAGTCCGCCCTCGAAAATATATGCCAAAAACTAAAACTAGTTTCTAAGGTCACAGTGTGTTTTAGGCATATTTACATATTCTTGACATTAAATTAGCAAACAGAAGTGCTAAGCCACTTCAACTTAACTTGACATGGAGACATTTTGAATAACTAATATTTTTATAATGGAAAATTATTACAAAATAGTTAACAAAGTTTATAGAAAATATTTAAACAGCCACAAACCCCAGATCTCACATTATTTGTTCACGTTATCCAGGCAATAATTGTTTAAATCACTCAAAACACACATCATTAATTAATAAATTCACTAAAAACTAACAAAACTCACCATAAAATTAAACTAAGCAGCATTGGTTGCTTCTTCATGCTGAAGCTGAAGCTCCTGCGGCAACTTTCTTCTGAGGTTTCCTTCTTTTAAATTAAACAACTTACTAATTGATATAGTTAGACTTATTAGCTCTTTGTTAAACAAAATAAATAGGTTTAAATTATATTTGGCACGTTTTGCGAATTTGTTGATTTATACGACGAGTATATAATAAATATATTTGTATATATGTGGGTGCGGGTTGCTCTAGCTAAATTCTCCTGGCTGAATCTCTCGGATGTAAGTGCTCGCTGGGCGAGGAATTTATCACCAGCGACTGGGCGACTGCGACGGAGTCTTGCCAAAGAGATTGTAACCGATGATGTATGCTATGATTTGTATCCTTTCGGTAATTAGCATAACGTTGGCAATGCAAAGCACAGCATTGACCCGAATAGCACAGCGACGAGCCTATCTTGGCCACAGGGAGGGGATTGAAAAACCGATTCCTGTGCGATTCAGGCGTCCCACACGACTCGATCGGTGTGAACGCACCAACGAACTGAGGTGGCCGCTAAAACGAGTTGGGACCGAACCGAAATGAAACCGAAACCGTAAACGAAACCGATGCCAAGATCTTTTCCAGACCCAAAGCCACACTCTGACTCTGACTCTGAACGCGGCAGAGGCAAAAACGTATCTGAAAGCTGCCAGCCAGCAGACCGGGCTTAAAAGGCAGGGCCCCAAAACACAGACAGCGAAACGGATCTGCTGTAAGCCAAGATCCAAGCTTCGCCCCACAGCGAAACCGGTAACACAGACGGAGCTTTGCCGGCTCGTCTCCCGCTCGCTCGCTGGCTCGCTGGGTCGCTCGGTCTCCGGCTCGCTCGCTCTCCGGGCCAAGACCACGCTCTCCCAGGGGAGAAAGTAAAAGACGCTACACTGCCCAGCATGGGACAGGGCCAACAGCACACCAATGCACAGAGAAAAATACATGATAATGAGAGTAGACGAGAAATACTCCAAAATGGGAAGCCGACTTGCCTTTAGCATAAATATATTTTCGTGAATTATTAATTTTCAATCTTTTGTTGTAACATAAAAAGTATTAGTTTTATTATATAATATATAATAGATAAAAATAATATTTTCAAATATGAAATTGAATACTAAAAAGAACTCATGATCGCCAAAAACCTTTGTAGAGTTTCTAAGTAATCTTCCGATGTATTTACCTAATATTAAATTATAAATAAGGGCTAACAAAATTTATACTTTCTTTTTAACAGTAAACATAAATTTATAAAACTTAGCTCAGCCACAAATTTCCCTCTGTGCACACTGACCAGAAAAGGGTAACAAAAATCAGGCCAAAAATCACGCTTTTGTTTCGCCTTGCGGTCAGAGGCAATTTTTTGGCCAACTTCGGCTCGCCGCTTTATTTTATTTTATTTTTTTTTTTGACACCTCTGTCTGCACTTTTGATTTCAAATCGCATCTTGTGAAAGGAGTCACGCGCTTTGTGTCTCTCTTATTATTTTTGTAATTTGCACAAGAAACAAAAATAAAAAATAACAAAAAAGCACAGCAGCAGCTGCTTCCCAAAAAAAAAGAAGACGCCGAGAAGTAAAAAGAAATAAAAACCTGAGTGAAGAGGCAAATATTTACGGCTGGCAAAGAGTCGAGTGGAAACAAGTTTCATCTCATTGTGAGACGAGTCTCGAGTCTTGAGCCTCCTGCTGTGATGTAAGCCCCCAGAGCCCCAGTGCCGGTGCCCATATCCAAACCCAAACTCATTCCCAGACCCCAGACCCAGTGTTAGTTCCAATTCAAGTCTGGGACTCAGATTCCGAGCCCAGCTGCAAAGGTCTTGCCATTGGGCAACCCGCCAAAGTGCCTCGTTTTCCATCTTTGTACACAGAAATAAATATTTTCTGAAGTATTTGGTGAGAAAGTCGACAAAGGATACTTCTAGCACTTAAAATAACTTTGAATTTAGCCACAGAGGGTTTATTTCAACTTTCTAAAAATAGAGGTATTACTCCACACCCGTTTCTCTCTCTGTAGATTCGAATTAGAAATCAAAATGCAGCAAATCAGCGATAGGGCATCCCCCGCGACGTCCAGACACAAAAAAAAAATGTAGCTGTCTTGGCCAAGTTAATGGTTTGGCCAAACAATTCGGTTAGTGGCCGAGTGCTAAAATGCCAAGTAAACAGCGCAGACAGGTGGCGCATGTCGACCAGCCATAAATTGGACAGCTAAATGTCATCAAAAAGGAGGCTCTGCCCATAAGCCAATAAATAAATAAATAAAAACAAACAAAGGGTGGGGGTATCCGACACTTGAATTGCTAATTGAAGTCACCCGAAAACATTTAGAGACCTTTGTATACGAAATTCGATGTATATTAGATATTTTTCGGGTGCAGAGAAATTTTAATCGTGAAGGACGAGTGTCCAACCAGAAATCCGGTCAACTTATACAATATTTCGAAATGCGTCATAGCTTGGGATTAATTTTAATAATTCTGACTACTACTAACACAGCTCTGTATGCCCGGATTTATCTAGATTTCTAAAAATACCCGGGAGGGAATTCCCAGATATTTTTTAACACATACTCAGATTCAATTGGTATCGTATTATTTAAATAAATCAATTCCCAAGTTTAGCATTAATATGTAGATGAAGTATATTCAAACTTTCTTAGAAAATAAATATTGATAAATATTTAACATTAAAGAAATTCCCACACATTAAAAACTAAACCAGAAAACAACTCTTGACCTCTGTAAGGCATATTTAGTTATGGTATTGTTCCATCTACAGCCAATGTAAGCAATAAATTATTTATAAAATATTTATAATAAATGCCAAAAATACAGTTACAAAATAATTAGGAAACTAAATAAATTCCCACACTTTAAATTCCCAAATTGTAAAAACTCTGGACATATGTAAGACAACCTCGTCGGAGCGTTAACAACTCAACAAAAAAATGAAGAAAAACATCGTAAACATGTTCCCTTGTAGAAAGTGCATTCTGAGAGTGAGATCCCCGCCTTTTTGTGCTTGTTTTTTTGGGGGGATAATTTCTTCGGTAAAAACCCACGAAGAGAAGTGTGTTGTATTCGCGTTGAGTTGATTTTGCCCAGAGCCGGAGGCATGCAGGTCAATGTATTTATCGAGAGCTGGAGATGCGCATTTTGATTTGCATAATCTCACATTAGCTGGCATTATGTTTTCCTCATTTCGATGCCCGATGATGATGATTATGATGATAGGCAGCCCTCAGCTTTCCAATCAATCAGCGCCTGCCGCGACACTTTACATTTTTCATATGTGCAGCCAGTGTCGCTAATGTTGTTATTGTGTTTGCCCCTTCGCGTTGCCTTTCATGGCTAATGGCCGCCCCTCACATGACCTTGCACGGGGGCCTTAATTTGTCACCTCTCCAAAAAGTTGACCAAAACAAAAAAGCCAGCTTAAATTACATTTAAACGACCATTTCAGTGGCCACTCGCCGCTTAATTGCAAGCGAAATGGATGTGACTCCATGGCTGTGGCCACAGGCCGGAGATGTTTCTCCGCTCGAAAAAATGGCATCACAAGAGATGGCATCACGTGCTTAATGCTAATCACGACTCTGCATAATATACACATAGACAATATAGTAACAGGAACCAAGCCCCAAAGCTCTAACTAAGAGTAACATCGAACCAAAAGTTGTTTGCTTGCTTTTCGGTTTCGGAGTCTCATGTGATCTGAGCGACGCGTCGAATGGCGACGTTTTTTCTTGTATGTTTTGGTTAACAATAATTAATAAATGCAATGGAAACGCTTACTCACACACCGTATATTACTTTCAGTTTTTTTGGCCAAACACACTTGCTAATTGTCAACGCGGATGTTGGGTTTTATGTGTAGGAATTGACCCCCTACTGTTACTGTAGCTGCAGATTTTGATCTTTATTTTAAAAAGTTAACCCCTCAATTGCATTAGGTCAACAAATTTATTTAAATAAAAACTAGGTTTGTCTTGGGCTGGAGTATTAGAATAATATATAATATAACATTTAACTGAATTCGTTGTTTAATTTTGCATTAAACTTATTATTCCTTTTACAAGACATTTTCTTAAATTTAATGGTTTCAATTGTGTGCGAATTTATAGCACGATTATGCAGCTAATTATATATATTTTTATTAAAAATGGTATTTAGAAAATTAAAGAATTCAGTTTAAATTTAATAGAGCATAACAATAATAGACCAAATAAATGGGTAAGGGAAGCCTTCTAAGCCGGTTCTTTCTATTCATTAGTATCTGGCGCTAAAATTACGAACTGGAAACTGGGATTTTTCGGTTTCATTTTTGTTTTTTAGGTTTCGGTATCAGAAGAGCCACTCAGCTGGTCGTTGGCCAAACTTTTGTAGCCTCGAGAATATCGTGTGCCTGGCACTAAATCGATCTTTTTACTGCTCTTCAAATGGCGTCAAGATCTGCCAAGACTCGAGGTCCGGTTTAACGCATTACGTAAAAGAGACGAGCACAGACACACCGACCAAAATTAAATATTGCCTTAATGATATTGAAAACAATATAGCCACAAATTCCGTTAATCAAAAATAATAAAAAATTAAATAAATTCGAAAAGCTGCCTCCAAAAAGTCGCTCAAGTGTTGGACGTGTGCTGTTCACGTTATGTCAAAGCAAATTTCAATGACAGAGAGATGGGGCGAAAGGGTCGACATCGCCATTGACATCGACTTCGGCCTTTCCGTAATTTATGTATCGTAAGATATAATAATTTACAATTTATAATCGGCCAACCGAGACAAACGGCAGGCAGCGCTGGACACAATTGAAGATGCTCTCACATTATGAGAGACCGGTTCCTTTTTTTCAAGAAACAATTGCTTAAAAATGTACTTATTTTCTCACCAAGGCAGAGAAAGTATCTAAGCCTTACATTAAAGTTTATAAACAAAATCCTACTAAAGAATAATACTAGAAAAGGAGTAATAATATTATGTTTAAAACACACATAAGATTCAATTATTTCAACATATTACACTTGTATATGTAATTTGAGTTTTGTTATCGTTGTAAATATAATTAACATTTTAAGAAAATACCGCTGTGTGCGTAAAGTAACATCTAAAGATTACTTTTTCTGACATTATATTTCAGTAGTCTTTACTATCTTATTAAAATTTTTTTAACCACCGGGAATGACCTGCGATTTCTGTTTGCTATTCATGTCCTTCGTTAAAGTCTTTTGTCTATTATTTATACTATTTTGTCTTTGTTCTTCGATTTTAAACTCAAATCGGCAGCATCATTTCAATGTTGTTTTCTTTTATCTGAAAACAAACGAGAAGCGTGCTTTGTGTGGGTGTCTGATGAGAGCCCAGAATGTCTAACACTTCGTGATTTTTTCGATTGAGGCGGAAAACAAACAAAACACTTTTAGCAATAAGGAATTTATTGGCATTTCTTCCCATTGTTTTTCTGTTTTCCAGCTATTTCCCTATTTCAGCTTAATTAATTGACACATAAATTATGCATTGAGGATGCAGGTATAATGTTAGATTAGATAACTAAACTTTATTGCAAAGACACTATTAGGTTTTAATAAAACTGGTGTCAGCATTAAAAACAGACACTTCCGAAATTTGACACGGGATTTATAGCCTTAGAAATTTAATTACTTAGTTTAGTGTTAAAAAGAGTCAATATAATGTACATTAACCTAAGTACAACAATGGTACAACAATTGTAACTGTAGTGTTAAAAAGCTGAAATTTTTACAAGTTACCTTTCCTTCCATTTTCGCCGTAAAGTCTGCAACTTGTTTTTGGTTTTCATATCTTTCCACATCCATTCGAAAGTAGGCATTCATTTTTATACAATACTCGCAACACAGCCAACACTTGTTGCATACATTTTCACAGATTAATTATTATTATTCACACATAGGATTTATTTACAATTAAATTCACCAGGACGTCACATGCACTAGCTCACTTGCGAACTCTCAGTGGCGTACCAAAGATAAGAAAGCTGCAAAGCAGGCTGAAGAAAGGAAAGAGAGCATTTACTTCAAGGCAAAGAGAAGAAGAGCGCAAGGTAAGCCTACACAAGGTGGTCTTATCAGCGCACAATCAGCTCAGAGCACTAAAGAGAGAGCAAAATGATGAGTGATAAGCGGAAGAGTGATTAGAGGGGGAGAGCGATTAGAGTGGGAGTGAGATTAGAGCGGCAGAGTAATTTAAAATAATGCAAGAAGTGCGAGCGAAGGGCTACATCTGAAGAAACTGCTGAGTGATTTGAGCTAATGAGTGATTAGAGCGGAAATGAGGGAAATTAGATACATCTGCTGCTGCTCAACATTTTTAAAAGGTATAAAAGGTATTGTCATTAATACATCTTACTTAATAAGCAGAGTTACTTATTTTGTTGGGTTTATCATAATTTTATTAAGCTTTCGTAGCACATTAAGCATTTATTAAAACCAGTCTATGCTAAGTAGCTTATGATTGGAAACTTTTGCTTAACAAAAATATTTTTAAAATGTTAACAATTAACAATTCACTTTGTGATCTAACAATATATCACATTTAATTAGCCCTGATTAAACAGCATTTAAAAGAGTACACACAGAAAAAAAGTACCCTTAATCTAAGAAAATTCTTCATATATCAACATTTTCTAACTGAAGAATGTAAAGAATCTTCTCTTAAAAAAGGGGAAAACCTTAATATGTAGATTAAAATTTAATTTCTTTCCCTCCTCCTACAATCGCTTTTTGCTGTCGTTCAGCTTGTCAGCAGCTGCTCCTCCGCGAAGCCACCACTTGTGCGCTCTTCGGATCATCTTCCAGGGCAGCCAGATGGTGAGGAAGGCGCCCAGCAGCAGACATCCGAGGATGTCGAGCAGGAGGTACTGGTGCAGGGGCAGGAAGGCGCCCTGCGACTTGAGGTGCCTTGCCCCGCGGTGCCGGATTATGTACTCGATCCAGAAGGTGGCCTCCTCCAGCGGATGTATGGGATTATCGCGGAAGCGCTGAGACACCGCCAGAGCACTCCTCTTGTACTGCGGATCGCTGATCAGCGCCTCGATATTCCGTACCAGGCCGTCGGTGGTGAGCTCGGAGAAGACCAGGGACCGGGCATAGCCCTCGCGCACCGACTTAATGGAGTTCCGGTGCTGGTCCCCGTACAGCGGGATGCACAGCATCGGCACGCCCCAGTAGATGCCCTCCTGGGTGCCGAAGATGCCGCCGTGGGTGATGAAGAGCTTAACGTTCGGGTGCGCCAGTATGTCGTTCTGGGGCATCCACTTCCGGATCATCACGTTCGGGGGCAGATCGTTGATCGAATCGTTCTCGAACTTCCAGATCACCTGCTGCTTCAGCTGGCCAAAGGCCTTGAGGATGAGAGCCGTCTTCTCGGGCGGCAGATCGGTGCTCTTCATGTATGAGCCCAGACTGAAGTAGACCACGCCGTTGGTGGCTCTGTCCAGGAAACTTTGCAGGTCGGCGGGCAGCTTCTTCGCCGGCTGTATGTGTGCCCCGCCCACATCGATAAGTCCAGGCATGCTGGGCCTGGGCAGATCCACGCTCCGATGGGCATTGATCAGCACCAGGGAGATGTTGCGCTCGAGGTCATGGACATGCGGCAGGGGGCCTGCACAGAAACATTATTACGAATCTGTGGGAATCGTGTACATCGAGGACTCACCTCTTATGGCTCCTCCGAAGTACTTCTCGGCCATTTCCTGCATTTTGGGCAGATAGAACCAACGCCTCATCACCGCGTCGTAGAGGGATAGGTAGGCATTATAGGCCCGCTGGCTGAAGGTCATGCGATCCGTGTGGGACAACAGGAGGTGGGGAATCACAGACCAGGGGGTGAGGATTCCCATGGCATGGTCGATGTTGTCCGCGTAGCCCATGGTGCCTATGGTGACCACCGGGCAGTTGAACTTCTTGCCGAACATGAGAAAGGCCTCGTGGAAGAACTGCTCCAGAATGACCAGATCATAGTGATCGTCCTTGCTCTCGATTAGCTTCCTGACTCCTGGATCCCGAAGAGCATGCTCCGTGGTCATCATCCCCAATGTCCACCACATCTGCAGGTTGCTGAAATCGCTGACGAAGTTCATGGTAAAGATATTCTTCTTGGGAACTAAATAGGGAGAGGAATAATTAAATAAAATCTAGTTAGACCGATTATGCACTCACAATGCTTGGGTATATCGAAGGAGGGACTGATGATGACCTCCGTGAGATTCTCATGCGGATGCTTGGTGGGATGGTTGTTCACGCTGGTCACCTGGTGTCCCTGGCGGAGGAGATCCCGCTGGAAGTGCTCCAGCCAGAGCCAGTGGCTGGGTGCCGGGAAGGGGCCCATGAAGAGTATCCGAGAGGCTGAGCCAAAGCTGGTCAGGCCCAGCAGTAGCAGGAACATCAATTGCAGCTGCTTCATCTCCATCTGTGTGTACATTCGAAATCAACAAATGCGACAATTAAAAGCCTCAATTAAATTGTCAGACTCAGCGGGAAGACGGAGCAAAAGTCGGGTTATTAGCGTCAGATTGGCATTTGCTGCGGTTTATGTTCGGCGTTTGATTTTTGCATTTGCATAGAGCCAAGTGGGATTGCAAATGATTGCTCAGTTATTAATGGCGAGACTTCTTGTTCAGAACGAAAGGAAGTCGCATAATTGATTAATCTCAACACCCCCCATGTTCCACTCAGATTCCACTTATATGAGGCATAAATAAATATTTAAATTATAATTGCATTAATTTGAAAATCATATTCTGATCGGGTTTCCTTCGCATTAAAGGCCCAACCGTTCTTTGTTTTTCGCGGAACACACCTTTAAAGACTGATTGAAGCTGATTGAAATGCAGCCAGGTAATTGCATCATTTTGTGATTCGCAATTAATATTAAATACTTTGAACTAGACGGCATTCTTGTTTACGCTCCATATAGGGTTAAATCTCACAGTGTATTTATTTGCTAACCTTGCCATATAATGCCTTTAAAGATTATATTTTTTATGCTCTTCTTATGCTGTTTCTTATCGCTGTTTGAAATGGGTCGCGGCTCCTGAGATTATTTTAAGGTGGTCAAGAGTCGAGTGCCATTCAAAAGTAAATTGGAATTAAAGTGTTTATAGACGAAATTAAATTTGATAAAAAAGGTAGAAAAAACTATAAAGTCTTAGGTTACATTTAAATACTTTTTATTAAATTTATATATTATTGCTGTATTATTCAACCCAAAGAAAGTAATTCGAGGTCTTCCATGTTTCAGTTCGTTTTTATTATTATTTACTATTAAATATTTATAGCTTACTTTAAGCGCCTGCTTTCTCACTTGGATTTCCTTATTACTTTTGACGATCTACATAGACAACTAAGTGAAATATAAATAAAACCTGCTACTGGTTGTCATTGAGGCGTGCTGATAAATCGCATGTGGAAGTAATTTTGTCATTGCAGCTCGCATTTCCCATTGTATTTCTCTCCCTCTCTCGGGTAGTTTACTGTTATAATTAAATAATGTTTTATTATTGCAGCTGATTACACTGAAAATAATTTGGTAAAGCCAGCATTTGTGGGCTTACGGGCCAAGGTTAAAGCTGTTTAATCATAATTGTTTTGTAATTTGTTTAAAGCCCACCGCAGCTAATTGTAAATCTGGTGGCAATTAAAAATATTTTATTACATTGCCTTTGAGTGTTGGGAAACAGGGTAAATGTTGTAATTATTATAAAAAAATTTAAGCTACTTTTAGTCAAACTAGTGTTTGAAGTCGAAAAGTAAAAGTCACTTGGTGAATGTGAAAGTCAAAGGCTGCGCAACTATTGCTCTTTTGTTTTATTTTTTTTTTTTCAAAATCAATTTAAGTGAACCAGTTTATGTTACAAAAAAATAAATTTACAATTGTAATAAAAACTTGTTACGTTTTGGTATTGTTTAAATAAATAATGTCCGCAATTACACTTGTATAAATGAATCAATTACAAGTTTGCAATTATTTAAGGAAGAAGATGAATTGATGATTTGTTTTATAATTATACATTGAGAGTAGGTAAAATGTTGTTAATAGGTCTTAATAGACGATTATACAAAATATATATTATTTCCCATCATTTAGAAATAGGTATTTTTTTTCATTTCATTTATATGTATTTATCAGCTCATAATTGTTATCTGTTTATACAAATTCTTATCTTAAAATCTCAACTTATCTAAGATAGATTGTTATGTTTCCTTAACTTGAAGGAAAGGCTTTCTTAATCACCTTTAAATATGTGAGTTAACAGAACTCTTGTCACTTTTATTATTCGACACTTGTTTTATTTGGCTTTCTTTATTTCTTTATTAATTTGCACTTGTGTTTATTTTTTGCTCCGTCCAGAATAATTAGCACATTGCGCGCTTAAAATGGAATTTAAATGGGAAATTAAAGTCAAGTTCAGCGCGAAACGCGACCGCTGAGCACCAAAGTGCACTTATCACTGAAACTCGGAAAGTCGGAACCACGAACACCTCAACTTAATCAACGTTGGCCGCCATCGACGTCGCGGTCTCCGTCTGCGTCGCAGTCTCAGTCAACAAATACTCACATAAATCCCCGAGAAATGCTTAGATGTATCTGTATCCGTTGGATGTGCGCTTGTTGACGCAGCCCTGGCCGGCAGAGATACTCACTGTTTGCCTCCGCCTTAATCTCATTGTTTGATTGTCTCGGTCGTGGCAGTGATAATTACAATATTGTTACAATTGATTGCAAGTGTAGCGAAATAATTGTTAGCTATCTTCCCTCACACATTTGGTCTCGAATCCTCGTATGAGCCGCGATTCACGTGTCGGTCTCGAAAGATTAGTAATCGGAGAAGTACTATATACAGCGGCGCAGAATTGGCCAATGAACTTTTCAAATCTGAGATCATAAATCAATTAAAGGCTTGGATTTTGACACAAACAACATGAATCAGCTAAAAAGATATTTTTATAAGAAACATTTTCTTATCAGACATTCAATAATAATGTCACTAGGTGGGAAAATGTCATTAATAAAAATAAATTAAGAGTAGAAAGCAAGAGTAAGTTAATTAATTAAGTTTTAGATTTCAGCTTGATTCTTGCAAAAGTAAATACAAATGGATATCAGCTTTTCACAAGAAATCGTTTCAGGATTTATATAAATCATGAATTTCTCTGTAAAGAAAATTACTCGTGGAATTTCCATTGCAATTGTTAGCATTTCCTTTTTATCCAGAATTAAGACAATGAACCGTTCATATTGCATAAGTTAAGCCACAGAGACGTGTTTGAATTTTACAAAACGGAAACTGAAACCGACATTTTATTGGCCCTGGGAATTACTTTCAGTATAACAAGTATACAAATATTATATACTTTGTTCATTCACCTCAAAGGGAGAGCGTTCGGTCAAGTTCACTTGCCCGCCAAGCCACACATTCTCAAACAAGAATTAATGTTTGTTTACGTGCAACAAATTAAGTAAATAAAAGAATAAAGAAAAGCGAACCGAAACCAAAAAACTCGAAATAGTGGCCTAAAAAGGAACAACACAAGATGCCGAAGCATTTCATTGAAAAATGGCACGCTTCATTGAAGCGAACACAGAAAGCGGGACCGCACAGTCCATGGAAAATCTTGGAGAATAAAGAACTAGAGGCGTGGCATGGGCGTGGGCGTTCTGCCAAACTGGCGACGATGATGGACGACGGAACGGCAGGAACGGCACTTTTGAAGCCTATCACTGAGATCGTCAGGAAAGAGGCCGCCGGGAAAATTTTCATTCATGCAGCGAATAGTCTGTAACAAGAAAATCAGAAAGGAAAAGTAGCAGCTTAAGCCAAAACATTTATTAAAATTAATGAAATACGGCAAACATGTCTACAGATTATCCGCGTCTGGCATATTGCTGTGGCTGCTGGTTGGGCCCTGTACCCCAAGGGGTGTGACGCCCTGGATCAGGATCCTGACCACGAGACAGGCGAGTCTGTGGACACTCGCTGTCAGTTTCCTGTCCTTTCTGTAGCGGCACCTCTTTGGAAGCTCTGGTTTCGCGCTGGTCCTCACGCGCTCCCTCTTCAGCCGGGGGACCTTCAATCAGCCGAACTTCGTAAAAGGGCTCACCTTCATTGCCTACAATAATTTCGGCATATCTACGACTGCAAAATATAAAAAATATAATTATTGCAGATCAAAGACATGCACTCACACCTCAAGTTTGAGCCGCAGAATTTGCTTCTCTAAGGCAACATTTCGGTGCTCCATCTGGGCACGCATCGACGACAATCTCTTCACTTGCTCCTGAAGCACTTTAAGGCTGAGCTCATAACCCGACGCCTTCCCCTGTTCCCCTTTTAAGGTTCCGCAGAGGAGAGCGAACTCTTCTTCCTTCGCAGCCAGCTTTTCTGTCACCTGTGACCATGTTAAGGATAAAACAAGCGGAAAAATAATAATTTAAGTTCGGCGAACCTGACGAAGGAGCTCGTCCTTCGAAAGTTCTCCGCTCAAGAGCTGATCGACTTTTTTTTCTAATTTTTCCAGCAAATCTTGGCTTCTCTGGAACTGCTCCTTCAAATTGGACACATCCTGGCGCAGCAGAGCTTCTGCCCGGTCACTGTCCTTGTGCTCCAGCTGCATCTTGGCCACCTCCTGGCAGAGCCGGGCTTCGGCTCCCATTGAGAGTTTTATCTGCTGAAGCTGCTCCTCCAGATGTTGGATCCTTTCTTGCTGATGGTCCACGGTTTGGACTAGTTTCTGGAGCTCAGCTTCAGCTTGGACTTTTTGCTCGTCTTTGGCGTCGGCTATAGTCAGATCTTTAAGCTCTCTGAGTAAAAGGAATATCAAAGTCATTTCATAAATTATAAAATATTTTACTCACTTTACTTGTGCCACGACCAGATTCTTCGCACCACTGAAATGCTCCAAGGCGTGAGGAACAGGTCCGCGTGCCCTCAACCTTGAAGTTTTAGTCTCTACAACCGTAAATTAATTGGTAAAATGATTCTCCTGAAACTATTTGGCCTTACCGCGTACAGGATACATTTGAAATTCCAAAATAAGAAGAATAGAATAAATTTTGCAATATAGAAATATATAAATTTGGAAAAAAAGTGCTTTTGTCGAACAAAATATTTCTAAATAAATTTTAAACACGGCAACGTATGTGTTTATTTCACATAGTCTGGAGCTGAACTGATGTACTGAGTAGAGTAATCTTTTGACATTAGCACAACTTTGACTTTCGAATATCAGAGGTCACTCTGATCGGCGTTTTTCGGAAGAAACGCACACAAAACATAGTATATACTATCCCTTTAAAGTAAATAATTATTATTCTATAGTGATTCTTCACATAAATGAGTACATTTTACAACCCTTAGCTAGACCGACAAACACTATGATTCACAGAGACCCATTTACGAGGTGCAAACGACAAATTGCCTTAAAAACCAAAAGCCCATATAAGCTATATAGCTTCTGAATCAATGAAACCGTAAGCCAAGCCCAAAAAAAACAGTCAAAAATGGTAGTGAAACACAAGAGAAGCATGTATTTGTTTGTTTGCGCCAATTTAATGTTTACTTTGCACTTCAGTCCTACGGCCCAAATTAGGGTAAATCAAACAGATACAGATACAGATACGCAGAGCAGCGAAACCTTTTGTATTCCATGGATCTAATGGAATAGATTCTCTGTCTATCAATCAATTAAGTGAACGTGCGTTTTCCCAGGCGCGTTTTAGATACAGATACCATTGGCCAGAAAATAAATACAATAAACAGAACCAAGCCCCATTATCAGGGGCGACCTTAGGGGGCTAACTTCCACTTAAAGGATGGAAAAAAATTGTAAATATTAGTTTTTGCTGGATAATTTATTCATAAGATTTATCAAGACTTTACTTTGACATTCCGATATACTGCTCCTCCTAACCTAGGGTTTAAAAATAATTTCTAAATTGATTTTCTATTATTTTTTTTTTTTTGCTGGATAATTTATTCATAAGATTTATCAAGACTTTACTTTGACATTCCGATATACTGCTCCTCCTAACCTAGGGTTTAAAAATAATTTCTAAATTGATTTTCTATTATTTTCTATACGAAATACCCCTCTGAAAATTGTTTACCGATCCGCCCCTGCAAAACGATGACACTGACAATTTCCCAGGAACGATTGGCCTTTCAATGAGATCGTGTTGCGTTGCGTGGAGCAATTAAAAATATTTTCACCCAAATAGCAAACGATGCGCATGATTAGTCAACGAATTTGAGATCCGAACCCGCATCGGAAAATATCAGCGGGTGGTCGTCTGGGCGGGGGAATCTCATGTTTTGGCAGCTGTCAATGTGTCAATATTAATTTAATATGTCGAAAGCAGAATTCTGCACAATTTAAAATTGAGCTATAAAATGCAACACACGACGGCTGCTGATGGAGTACTCTAAGGGTTGAAAACCTCTTACAGCTCAAGTGGGGTTGGCCGTTCCCCTTCTTGTAGTTCATGATCCATTTGTTAATGGGCAAATTACATGGACTTTGCCTCTACGAATGCCATGTTCATTAACTTAACCTTAACACAAACTACCGACACGACACGCCCTCCGTGTGATTCACAGCCCTGAGAAACTCCCCCAATATTAACCAAGAATTTGTGGAATCTCTTTTCCTGATAGGCAAACACAAGCATAAAAACTGTTGAAGCGTAAAAGGATGTTCCAGTAATTGTCGGTGGTACTTAAGGTTTCCCTTGAAGAGATAGCGAGCTATCTGGGTCTTACGATGGAATACCGATCTTCCATGCTTGATTTGTTCTCTGGGGAATATTTAGGTGTTCAAGGGGTCCCGGATATGTAAAATATACGGAGTTAGTTTAAAGAATAATTATAATATACTTTTAAGAAGGCATATATTAGAGGCCCCTTATTTAAAGGAACTTAAGGTCATTATCCCACTATCACAAAGGTTATTTAAGGGGTAGCCCCTGGAGGGTTGCTCGTTATCTCAGTTAGTAAAGGTACAAACACGTATAACTACACACGATAAAGATAGTCTCTTGAGCCAACACGTGTGCATGCTCTGGCTCTCCAAAATTCGAAGCATATTTTGTACATTCTGGGTTTGGGGCTTTATCGTCAATTTGCTTTAGAATGTTTTTTTGGATTTTAGACCTTACTCATTCCGTTTTTTCGGTGGTGGTGCCTCCCCCTCAGCTCCCTGGTGCAATTAGTAAAAGTGCAGTTTTATGTGTTTATTTTTACATATGCCACAGCTGTGTGGCCTAACCTAGATCCACGCACTCGGGCACTCGGCACTCCTCCGAAAACACTTTTCCGGAACACAAATTGTGCGTGATACGGAGTCGTTGCTGTCGCCGTTATCGTGAACAGGAACAGAAACCGAAACAGCCCCTAAGGGTTCCTTTTCGCCCCGATGCAGTTGTAATTCAGGCTGGAAAAGGGGCGTGTAATCGGAGGCACAGACACACAGTGAGGTTTACACTGGAATCCATAAATCGTGGTAGTAAATCCCAATCAATTATAAATATTTTTATATATCCAGTAACCATATGGTATGCAGTGTTAAAATAATATTTAAATACAATAAAAAAGAATGAATATTCGGCAATATTTTGTAAGAACATAAATGCAGTAAGCTCACTTTTCAAGATCCCAGACTGAAATTGATTTATTATATTACTTATTACAAATGTTTTTCCCTGTGCATTCACTCCCTTCCATTTAACTCTGACTTTTTCTAGGTGTTTTCTGTGTGATTTTTATGCATTTAATTTATTAATCAGCTAACCGCGGCGAATTCCTCATTTCGTAGCGCCTGATTTATGCGGCATCTACTGTCAGTGATGGCTTTCACGGAGGTCGATCCGAGTGCCTTGGGTGCGGGTCCTTCCGAAGTATGAAGGGGTTCATTAGCACGCCAGAAAGGATATTTACCCAACAACAGGACAGGAGTGAGAAGGAACCGTGTGACTTATGTAACTTAATAGGCTGATGAAAAATGGTTGAAGATTTTTATCACACGACAACAGGGCAGGGGCAGCCAGAAGGAAGGCAAACAACATGTGGCAGAGTCGGAATCGCAGTCCAAGTTGAAGTCAGAGGCAAAAGGCGATGCCCCGGCCAAATTGCAGCCACATGTGTGGGTGCACTTACAGAAATAAATATAAATTTTCATTCAGATACTCAGGGTGGTAAAGAAATAACTTTGTATTCTTCTTGTTAGCATCTCAGCTTTTTCAATGCAATTTATTTTTTCACACTGATTAAAATTTGGTAATTTTTTCCAGTGTCCCCAATGAAGATGAAGATCATCAGAGACAGCGAGCGAGCTGCGGCAGTAGCTGGCAATGCTAAACAAATTGAAAATGCTCAAGTCCTCAGCCCCTCTTGGCGCTCGCAATTGCTCAATCCCCGCCGTATTTTCGCGTGCTGCTCGCTGCGCAGGAAAATTAAAAAGAAAATGCCTGCCACTCGCACAGAAAAGAGCGGAGCACCCCGAGCACACACCGAGAAAACGAACAACCCAACGACACCGATTGTGTCGTCTCAGTGATGAGCAATTCAATCGAGTTTTGGGGAAGGGTGATTGGTTTTTCGAAGAAATGTATAGTATAAAATTAATGAAGCCAAAAGCAGGCAGGAAAAGTAAAAACTGTATCAGCTATGATTCACTTTTAATTAAAAGAACATATGACTTGCAATTCACAAGCTAAAACTCAGTATTTCCTACAAATAAATAAATATGATCCTTTATATTTTATACAAATAAACACTACTCCTTAATTTACTTGCGGGATAACTCAAAATAAAATTAATAACTAATACAAATTTAGAATACAATCAAAAATTTCTGCCAAGGTATTTGTTTACAATTAGGAAGAAGTTTTAAACAATACATGTTATGCCTCTTCCGATTAACAATAATTAAGTATGTTCATTAACTTCACTATTAGTTTTAAATTGAAATATTAAGAGAGATTGAAAAATATCCTTTTTATTAAGGAACCCTCCATTAACGAAGAAAACTGGCTGTAAAATCCCAATAAAAATTGTATGACTTTCCACAATCCGCGAAGGACCCCTTTGGCATCCGTCGGATGGGCCAGCGGGTGGCTCATCACTGTTATCTAGATACAGATACTTATTGGGCCTGGCCCCGCCGCGTTCGCGTTCGCGTTTGCGTTCGAGTTCGCAGAGCGGAGCGCACAAAAGTCACTCGCGGGTGCGCCATGGAGTGGTGGTGGGCCTGAAATCGACAGGGGCATCCGCGGCATCCGAATCGGAGTCCGAGACCAAGACCGCGGCACATGGACTGCGATGGGACTGGGAAACGGGAGGGCAGCCAGCCAGCGAGCGCTCTGCTGCGTGCGGAATTTTCTTTCAGTCTGTGAGAAATCGTCGGCGTGTTCGGTTGTTCGCTTCGTTTGCTTATCGGAGGATTGGTTTTCCTCTTGAAATTTTCGGCGGGTGGAGGCGCCCCCCCTCAGAGTTTTTCCGAACTGGCGTGAGTGTGTGTGTGTGCGTGGAAAATAGAGGAAAAACTTAATTTATTTTTAAGTTTTTATTTTCCCCCCTCTTCTTTTAGTCGGCACTTTCCTCTGTCAAGATTTCCGGCTAAAAACCGATTGTGAATGGAAGTGTTTGTTGTGGTTCTGCCTTTTGGCTATCTAAAAAGATATAAAAGTCTCTGCAAATTGACCGTGATCACCGCTCTTTAGCAGATGAATCTGTGAAGCTTTTTGAGGAATAAGTCGAGGAGAAAAAATCCAGAAAAATCCGTAATCTTAGTTGTGCCAAAGCAACGGATGTTTCTACGAAAATTAAGGAGTATAAATCATATATTTTAAGGCATTTCAGAGCGGGAAAATAAGTTTATGACGGGACAGTGAGGTAAATTGAATTGTGAGAGATAAATATACGTTTAGTAAATGCCGGGAAAGCTGTGAGAGAACGAGGAAATGGTGAAAATTATATGGTGATAGAAAACGAATAATATAAATATATGCTAATTAATGGTAGTAAATCAAATGTAGAATATGTTTTGCAACATTAAAACTACATAAATAAAAACAATATTAAAGGAAATTTAAGCCATCAATGAATCAATCATTTAAATAAAATTAAATGAAACCTCCAAATGAAAATGAAGCCCCTAAATAGCTAATTAAAGACATATAACAAATTAAAGTATCACAAAGTAACTTCAATAAATTAATGGCTCGGAAACTGTACCCCCAATGCCCCAATAAACTTCATATTTGTGACATCTGGCGCAGAAATCGCAACACTCCACACAACATTCATCAAACTCGCCCTGCTCGACGACCATAAATCACAGTGCCCAAAAAAAGAGTGTGACTAAACCCTCGCAGGAAAAAATACAAAGTGGGAACAAAACTCCGCACACCTCGGAGTTAGGAAAGCGTTCAAATCGGCGTGGGCAGTGACGCCTACCAATTTTCCATATGAAAATCAGCCTTTTCATGCCTTATCAAATCAATTTTCGATTTCAAGTGGCCAGCCCCGAAGAAATCAGCGGTATTTTGTTGGCCTTTTGTTTTTTAACCTTTTTAATTACCATAAAGAAATATGTACAAAGTGGTGCAGAGGAAGAAAAACTTCAAGAAGTGGCTATAGTAATGCAATTAGTACCATACAAAGTTACAATTTTTAGTTCCAGAAATTCCGACATTATCTAGGAAGCTCTGCTATTATTTGAAGCATTTGAAGAACATAACTTGGACTATCAAAACCATATAAAGTTCATTTTTTTTCGTGTATCTTGGACAGAACTTCCCAAAAAGAACTGCATTTAGTGGCAGCTGGCAAAGACTGGCTGCTATCCGGTAGATACATTTATTAATTTTTATGTAAATGTGGAGGGAAAATAGGGAGAAGGCAACACGCGTCTGTCATAAAATGCGCCCTGGCGATTGTCACTTTACATTTTGTTTTTTTTTTTTGTTTTCGCCTTCGGTGTCGTCTGCGGCAAGGCGGCGTTTCGAATTGTATTTTGACTGCTGCCACAGAGCTATAAAAATATTCGAAATGACGAGATCTTTGGGCGGTGCATATAAAAATTAACAAGCAGAATTAGCGAGCTGGGCGGACTTAACAAGAACCAGAGTCGGAGTCTGGCGAGGCAGAGGGAGCCTCTCTGTGCAATTGACCTCGTGGTGTCGAACCTGCTGCTGCTGCTGCAGCATTTATCGCTTTCCCTTAAAAATAAAAATGCATAAACATAATGTCCCGACTCCACTGCGTGTATTTTTAGACGGCGCGCAGCGTAAATAATTCATTTTCCAGTCACAGTCACAGTTGTGTTGACGTTTCCCCCGGTGGGGATTTTGGGCTTCTCCCAGGGGAAGTCCCTGCGTCCCAGAGATCTGCATTCTAAACTTAAAAGCGGCCTATTTTCGGCATCTGAACTTTGACCTGAGGCCATTGCAAAATCCCGAACTAGAAATTCCACTTCAAGAAAAGCAGCTTAAGCCACTTAAGGCCACTTTTTATGGTCGATCCCCCCATCCGCCGAAAATACAATAAATTCTACTCAACTCTACTCCCAGGCGGACACTCAAGTGGACTCGTCGTGGTATCTCGGGCAGCAACTCAATTAAGTCCCCATAAAGTATCTGCAGATACGCTAATCAATGCTATATACATATATTTATATAAAACCCAAAGAGTACTTGAATCTTCGCTCAATTTATTAGAGATTTGTTTGGCTTTGGGATTTTAGGCAATTAAAATAGCCAGAGGATGACTCAAGTGGAAGAAGTGTACATAATTCGGGAATATAAAAATAAATTGATCGTAAAATCTATGAAAATAAACTCGGTTGAGCACAAGCAAAGCAAACAATGCGAATTGGAGAAAAGGGGGAGTGAGCATTTAATGATAATTCAATTTGGTTTAAATAATTATAATAAAATATTTCAAAGTAATATTTTATTCTGAATAAAAAGAATGCATAGAGCTAATATTAACTTAAAGTGAAATAGCATTAGAAAGTATAGACAAAACCCCATAACTTTACAATTATACGGCGAAATATTAAATGTGCAAACAATAATTTTACCAAAACAATTTATAAGGAGTATAAAATAAAACAACTATTCCTAATTATAATAAAAACCTAATAATCTCCTTAAAAACAGTTTATTCTAAAAAAAGGTTATTTTTCCCCAGTGACCAATTTAAAATTCATAAAACGGCCCCATAAAAAACCAGGAAAAATATTTAAATAAAATGGAAAGCAAATATGTAATGGCCATAAATCTATTTCCAATTACAGTGAAGTGCGTTAACGGTTGCCAAGAAAAATAACAAACAAGCGATCGGTTGGTCGTCAGTGCCAATGTGTTTATGATGAACGCCAAAGAAACCAACGAAATTGAAACGTAATCGGGCGAAAGTCGGCTGGCCAAGTGCGTGAATGCGCAAATAGGAAAATAGGAAATCAAGAGGAGCACTCGTCGGCTTCAAAGGAAAAAGGAAGCCAGTTTTCCAGGCCCCCAACTCGCGTGTGTCTGTCAGTCGCTTTGGATATTCGAGGGGAACGGAAGGGAAGGCCCGAGCATTCTGTCAGCGGAGTGACATGCAGCATCTGTCTGCGATGCGGCCATTGGGCCAGGACGTGATGCTGTGTCGCAGCTAGAGAGGAACACCCGATGCTCCCGATGCCTGCCTGCCCCCGATGATGCTATTTTTATGAGGCCCCAGACTACGGCCTACAACGACGACGGATGCGTGGCCCCATGAAAAATCAATTAACACGCAAAATTATTAAAGACCAAAAACTCACACACTCAGTCGAATACGTGAACGAAACCCGAACGAAACTTGGAACTGGGATCTCGGATCTTGGATCTTGCAGTTCCCGTTCCCGGATCCATATAGAATAACTTCAAAAAGCAGCTGCGCCGGGATGTCGCGCCTCCTTGGACTGGCATTAGGCTGCCTCCTGGCACTGCTGGCCATGCCGCTGCAATTGCCATCGGTGGCAGCCATGAAAGGTGAGTTCGAAATCCAAACTAAATATAAAAAGCTAAAAAGAAGCTACTGCTCTGTGTACGTTAATTAAATGTTACGACAATCAGGTAGCGCTCCCCAGAACTTAATACCGCGGCATAAACACCAGATTTATCATGGCAAATGATCAACGCACGATTTATGCTCATTACAAATATGGCCAGCCACGGAATTGGCCGACAAAAAGCGGTCCAGACTGGCAGAAGCTGTGGCAGCTGCTGAAGCTGCCGCCAAATTGCATTTACTTTGCCTGCCATCGAAGCGGACATAAATAAAAGTCAAAATAAAGAGTTGCAAATGGTGCAATGCCACATACATTTTGGTGTTACTCGCGTGCGCAGAAAAAACCGAAGAACTGTGGGTTAAATGCGGGATGGAATGGGCAAAAATAACATATATAACATAAAGCTAAGATTACTGCATTGAAATGTTGTAAAATATATTTTTTTTTAAATATTGGAAAATATTTAAGGAGGTTTAACTTTAATAAGCTTATAACATGAATAGTTTCCACTCTACAAGATTTATGTCTGACCATTTTTCGACTTCCTTCCTGTCCGCTTGCTATCTACCTGGATATGAGTATACATATGTACATATATACTACCTATATATTCCCCTAGTGATTTCGCAATGCTCCATGGTGACCCCCGGGCCCACGGCCCATAAAATCCAACTACTTAACTGCAATGCGCCGCCGCGGTGCACTTAACGCATTTTTCACGCTTGACATTTGACTTGGGGCGCACTTTTCTCGATGTCGTCGTTGTCCGCTCCCTGGTTATTGTTGTTCTGGTGTATCCAAGGGATACCAAAGAGTATCTCCAAGCAAAAGGCACGAGTATCTGTGCGGTGCACCGCAAGGCGTGCTCTTAATTTTGTTGTATCTTCCGTAGAAGACACTCACTCACGTACACAATGCGATGTATGTACTCTGCTCGTCGTTTATTTTCGGCCTTTCAGCGCAAATGTATTTTTAATGATATTTTTAGTTGGCATGTGACGTCACTTGGGGGACTAAGAAGCCAAAAAACATGAATCATCAGTTTTTCTCACTATTTTCTTAAGACTTGCGGTATAAATGCACAGAGAATAATGTGAATTTTTATTAGAATTCAGTCCTGACCACTGACAATGCTCTGAAATGTTAATAAAAGAAGTTTTAATATTTTACTGGAACTTTAAAATATAAATACAAAGGTCCCAAACATATAACAAAGCATTCTGCAGGCAGGAAGTCACAGCAAATGATTTACTTTTTAGCAACAACGATTTCAGTGTATTTTGAGGTATATTTCTTTTATGTCTACGTGAACTGTAAATCATTTACACGCGCAACCAGAGCGTTGTGCCAAATTTAACAGAGACGTGTGTGGATACAAATGTATCTGTGGCTATGTCTACCCTTGTATCCGAATCGGCAAATGTATGTATCTGCGTCTGTATCTGGTGCGCGCCATCTGCCGAGCTTCTTGATTATTCATTTGCATTTTCAATATAAATATCAACACATGCTGGCTCGATGCTAACTGCAGCAGGCGCAGTAAGAACCAATTTATTTTGGCGACATTTTCCCCCTGAGTCATGTCTCTTTATGACTCGATGTCGCTGCTCAATTGTCGATGGATAGTATATAGCAAAGGGTAATATATAATTGAATTTAATGCGGCCCCGGAGCCTAATTAGGGTTGAATTCGCTGCCAATGGCGGCGACAACACATGGAGGCCATAAAACCAAAGGAAGTCGCATGGTAATTCCGTTTTTATTTGATTTAGATTGATCTCTTAAGCTGAAGAATGTGGCAACGACTCTAAAGGGGTGAACGAAACTATTTCGATGGGTACATGGGGAAGACCACAGGAATTACTGCAAAGATTACGAGCAGAGAACAAATTTGGGGAGATATTTTTTGGGATTATTCCTGTCACTGGTAATACATGTATTGAGAATTGTATTTTATAGCCAGAAAGTACTCGGGATTTTTCTTCAATTATTTTAAATATCAACTCGATTTCTTAACCAATAAAGCTGGAATCCCAATCAATTTACTTGGCACTCGCAGAGCTCCATAAATATGAGCTCCAACTGGGAGAAATCCACTCAAGATCACGTAATAAGCCCACAAATCAGCGGCACCACTAATAAACTTTGACATTATTAGTGAAATAACGACTACGAATGGGTAAAAATAATTTATAAATTGCCAATGTCAGAAACGTTGGAGTGGCGACGGCGGGCCACCAAAAGAGCATTAATTACAGACACAAAAAAGAAGAAAACACGGCCATAATACCGAATAACTTCGCAGCCATAAAGAGTCAACGCTGCATATAACTCAAATAAAATAAACATTGGCCATAACATAAATATTCGCCGGCTACCTAGTCAAGTCACCAGAAAGAGGGAAAAAATAAAATAGACATAAACATAAATTTAGCATTTGATAGGAGGGACAGGGAGGAGTTTCTGGGGAGCAGTGGGTGGCGGCTGCTGCATCTGTGGCCATAAGTCTTGCGACGTGTGCCCGTCCGCCCGCCTCTGATGTTTTTCCCCATTTTTGGACGGACTCCTCTCCCCCCACTATGGAGATGATGATGATGTCTCATTTGTTTGCTGCCCGACATTCGGAATGACTTGTGACTCCGATGCCGCTGCACTGATGTGGCTTGTTGACGCTGGACCGCATTTTGTTGATGCAAATTGCATTTATTGTTAGGCCTCCGACTTCCTGAAGGAGGGAATTCCTGGATATGCCGAGGATTGGCAAGCCAAAAAGTCTTTTTTGACAAGCTTTTAATCCAGCTGGATTTCATTAAATGCTAATTGCTTTGTCATTTTATTTTTCAAACTCAAAAATAGGATGCTTTAAATCTATAACGAAAAGTATATTATTTCAAATCCCCTTCAAAACACTTAAATTTTTCACAGTTGCTTAAAACATTTGTTTTTAACTTGTTGTATATTTCTAAATATAAATACTAAAGGAATTTAAGAGTATTTAAATATTGTTTAACATTTTATAATAATCCAGTTAAATATAATTAATAATGTAGTAATATTTTGTTAAATGATATTCTGCAAAGCCTTGTATTTAACAAAACAAACTAGCTACGATCTCTGAATTCTTAAAAATAATAGGCATGCGCAATTAATATAAAACCAATTATTTAAAGTGAAGTTTGCCCAGCTCTTATGTAGATTTTTTAAAGTAAAGACTTTCTAAATGTATATTAACTCAATAACACAAAAATACAAAATACAAAAAGAGTATCCCAGTTCGTGGGTGAGCATTCCCTTTGTGAAATGCCTGTATTTTGTATTGTTGTTTAACCAACGATAACGCCTCCGCATCTTTGTGTCGCCTTTTGTTTTGGTTTCGAGGCACGCGCATCGCAAGAAGTAGCAATTTCCAAGAGCATTTATTTACAGCAGCCGGACACGGACAGGGGCCACCGCATCTCCTACTAATGTGGGTCAGATGCAGGCCAATGGGAAAGTGTTTTGGTGTTTCTCTTAGGTCTTCTTTTCGGGCTTTTCCGCCGTCTTCTTTGACGCCTGATTGCTGCTAATTGGCGGCAAAATAGTCCAACGGCCAACGCGATGGCCGTCAGCTTTGTTTGCCTGTTTATCCATCTGTCTGCTGTTTGTCTGCCATTCGCATGCAACTGTTTTTACACACATCTATTTTTCCACATTTTCCCATACATTTCCCATGTGGGTTAGGTCAATATGCGTATGTCCTACCAGCAGCGAAAACAGCAAATATCAAAACAGCATTTCTCCCTTTTCAAAAACCAAAAAAGAAAGATAAATTCCTAAAATATCTTTCATGTTTTGACAAATGTATGCCTCGAAAATAATTTATTGCACAAGCGTAGCCGAGAATATGAAAGAGCATTAATCATGCAATTTTTACGAGGTGGGATTCATAGCGAGAAATTTGGTAAAATATTCCAGGGAACACGTTCAGAGTCGGGCCCCACGAAAAGCACGTTTGCCAGTAATTAAGCAAAATCAAGATACAACAGATACAAAGATGGTTCTCAATAGATAAATGACTGACTGACTGACAGGGTGACCTCGGCAGACACTGACTGACAGCCCCCACAGACAGACAGCCGATGGCCCGATCTCCACGAGCCCAGATCCGTAACGATCTGGACAAATTTGTATATGGATTCCGAGTAGAAGAACGCGATTGCCAATCAAATTGGCGGCGGCTCTTGCAACATTATGAGCACTGCGGACTGGTTCGTGTATCCATCTCGGCCAGCTGCAACTCTATACAGATGGATTATTTGAAAGTAGAAAAGTTCAATAAGATACGAAAATATATATTATTTTATTGCAAGAAAATCAATTATAAATTATTTTACCATATTCTTAGTACCTAAAAAGCATCTTAAACTATCTCGTAATATATTTTCCATCTTTCCCATTTATTTCCCACAAACTCCAATTTAAATCGCCGCATTTTCAATTTTCCAACCTCATTTTCTCCCCTCCCACAGTCTCCCTGTTCGGCGATGGCTACATATCGATGCCGCTGCAGGAGGCCAAGATGTCAACGAACATCCGCGTCAAGTTTCGCACCCGCCAGGAGAACGCGCTGCTCTTCCTGGCCGCCGGCCGGACCGATTACTGCCTGCTGCGCCTTGAGAACGGCCTGATCAGCTTCGGCTATAAAATCGAACGGGATGTGGTGCAGGTGAGTTAGGATTATTAACGCAGAGCTGCCCCCTAACGTATGACTGCAATTACCCGGCCTCCGATTACAGTTGCGCTCACCCAAAAAGCAAAAGCTCAACGACCTGGAGTGGCACGACGTGGCGGTGCAGCGGTTCGAGAATAACATCACCCTGCAGGTGGACAGCTACATAATGCGAAAGCAGTTGCCGGGCGATCTCAGTGCCCTCAATATACACTTTGGGACGTTTCTGGGCGGCGTTGGTGACTTCACGGCCGAGTTCTTGAACGATGTTATTGGATTTCGAGGCTGCATATCGGATGTGAGTATAAAGATTTAGTTGGGAAATTGTCCTACAGCACTGTACAGCATTAAAACCACCTCAAAACAAAACCCGAATATAAACTCAGCAAAATAACTTTAGTGAGGTTTTGCAGTACTGAAGGAGCAATTTCCGACCCCATAAATCATAACTCCTTATTTTTCCCAGGTCTTCTACAACAACATCAACATAATCAAGAGGGCCAAGGACCGGACAAGTCACACCACCAGCACTGGAGTGTCCTGGACCTGCAGCAGTGAGTTCGACGGAACGACGCAGGACAGCATTAGCTATCTGAAGAACGATTCCTACGCCCTGATGCTCAAGGAGTCGCATGCCATTGGAGAAACGTGAGTTACCCCGCGCAAATAAATCAAAGAAATATGTAGAAATATAGCTGAGAATTTTCCACCTCTCCATTTACAGCCTCTCTCTGCAATTCCGCACCATGGCCACGGCTGGCATAATATTCTTCAACGGCGGCTTTGACTTTATACTCCTCGAGATCGAGGACCAGCGCCTGAAGGTGACCTTCAACAAGGCTGGCAGTCTGGTGCAATTTATGACCAACGAGTCCGTCTCGGACGGCAAGTGGCACCGGGTCCTGCTGCGCTACAACGCCGCCATCGCGGAGCTAATCCTCGACGAGGCCGCCGGCGGCTATCGGGGAACGCATGCTAACGAGACGAAGGCGAGCATAAATCTCGAGAAGAGCGTCTTCTTTGGCGGCGTCCAGGAGGAGATGCGGCGCCGGCTCATCGGCAAGGGCCTGCGGATCAATGAGATCAGCTTCAAGGGCTGCATGCGGGATCTCCGGGTGAACGATCAGCCGCTGGGCTTCGCCGAGATGAGCATCTCGCGGCACCTGGCCCTTGGCTGCCTGTGGAAGTATCCCTGCGTGGAGCACAATCCCTGCCTGAAGAGCGGCGTCTGCAGCCAGCACGGCGTGGATGGCTTCATCTGCTACTGCGACCAGTCCTACTGCATTAAGGCCGACTTCCAGGGGCCGTTCAAGATCTTCACCGAAACGAGTCCGGAGCTGGAGCTCCTCTATGTCTCCCCCATGCAGCTGCTGGAGGGTGGCACAGCCTTCCTCTCGCCCCACTTCATCGACATCATCCTCGATCTTCGCCGCTATCCCAGTCTGAATGAGCAGTCCATCATCTTCCATGTGGTGCACCAGCCCAAGTACGGCCAGCTCCTGCAGTACTCCCCCGAGAAGACCAACTTTGTGCCCTGTCGCACCTTTAACCTGGTGGACCTGGCCACCGACAAGCTCAAGTACGTGCACAATGGTCAGGAGAACTTCAACGATCATGCCACACTGGACATGCAGGTCTTTGGGGATATACACAAGATACCGGAGAATATATTGGGGAAGCACAGGTTCCTCCTGCACGCCAACATTACGCCCGTGAATGATCCGCCGCAGCTGAAGCTGCACCTGCACAAGATTCTCCGCGTCATTGAGGGCATCGAGAGGGTGCTCGACGTGGATCTGTTCAACATAGATGATCCGGACAGTGAGCCCGGCAATTTGATATACACCATCCTGCCACCCCTGAATCCCCAGGAGAGCTTCGGCGGCTTCATGGTCGGCGGAGTAACAACATCCACCTTCTCCCAGGCCGATGTCAATGTGGGCAAGGTCTCGTACCTCTACAATTCCACGACAACGGAGTCCTTTAGCTATCAGCTCCAGCTGCAAGTATCGGATGGCATTGAGACGAGTGACACGGTCTACCTGCCGGTGTCGGTGCACCCCCTGGAGCTGCGACTGGTGAACAACACCGGCCTGATAATGATCCACAAGAGCTCGCTGCTCCTGAGCCCCGCCAATCTGTCCATCGGGACGAATGCCCCGGATGAGCCGTCGATAGACATCAGGTATGACGTGGTGAAGGCACCGCAGCATGGCGTACTCCAGAGGCTGCGCCAGATCGACGGCTCCTGGGTGAACGTGGACTTTTTCAGCGACAACCAGCTGCTCCTCGGGCACATCCGCTATCTGCACAGCAGCGACTTTCCTTGGCAAGACGAATTCAAGGTGTGTATCATAAAAATACAAGTAGGAAAAATGGTAAAAAAAAAACTAGAAAAGGTGGAAAAAGGCATAAAAGCCAACTCAAATTGAGCCATAAATGGGCAGGGAGCCAATAACACTAACTTTCTGGGTTTCGCAAAGGTGTTAAGTCAGTCTTCGACGGTAACTCTTGTACAGGCTTTCGACTTTCTCTGGCAGTTGGTCCAAGTTCCTTGCTGACCAGTGCAGCCACTATAAAATATGCATTGATTTCCCTTTTTATCCCACAGTTTATTGCCTCGTTTGGATTTGTAACCACTCAAACGTTCGACTTCCGCATCACCTTCACACGCCTGGTCATAGAGAGCCGCAGGCCATCGAAGATCGCGATCAACGGGAGCCGGGAGGTGCCGCTGACCAGCGAGATTCTCTCGTACGAGACCACGCCCATCGGCAGCTTCCCGCGGAGCGTGATCTACAAGATAACGAAGCCCACTCGCTACGGCGGCATCTACGTGGAGGGGTCTCGAAAGGCGGCCAAGCAGCTGGACTCGTTCACACAGCAGGACATTGACAAGCGGAGGATCCGCTACCAGACGCACCACACAAGCTACTCGCGGTTCACGGATCATCTGGAGTTCGTCGTTTCGGTGGCCGAGTGCGACGACGTGGCGGGATCGCTGGAGATTAACTACCGACCGCCCGAAGAGCTAATCAACAAGCTGAGCTATCAGACCCACGAAGTGCTCCAGGTGCAGGAGGGCGAACGGGCCTTGATTACCAAGAATCACTTTGAGATTCGCTTCAACATCTACGAGAGTCTGCAGTTCCAGGTGAGCACCAGCCCCGAGCACGGAGTTATCTGCAAGTACGACGAGCAGACGGGCCTCACAACGCCCGTGGATCAGTTTACCCTGGATCAGTTGTTCCGGAATGACATTTACTATTGCCACGACGATACGGAATCCACGAGAGACACCTTCGAGCTTCTCATACTCTCCGGCGACGAGACGGACCTTCAGTTTGTCTCGAACATGGAGGTACACATCAAGCTGGTAAACGACAACGAACCTTACCGCTCGGCCATGGAAAGGGTGTTCCATGTGGTGAGGAATGGCATCAGGACACTCAATCCCACGGTGCTGCAGTACCTGGATGCGGATGTAAACACGAACCACACCGACATCCACTTCATTCATGTGTCCAGCACGAATGGAGCCTTCTACAAGTCGGGCCACTTTATCGATAGCTTCAGCCAGGATGACATAGCCAACCGAAGGATAATGTTCCAGCACACGGGTCCGGATGCGGGCACCGCCTCCTTTATAGTCACCGATCGGGAGCACGAGGTCAATGGCCTGCTGGAGATCCGAGCCTCAGATCCCTTTGTCTCCATGCTGGCCACCAACGCCTCCATTGTTCAGGAGGGCAAATTTGTGGTTCTCAGGAACAAAGACTTCATATTGGAGACGAATTTGGACATGAAGCTCGATGAGATATACTACGAAGTGATCAAGCCCCCCTCCTACGGCATCCTTATGTACCTGAGCAGGGCCAACGAGGGGGAGAACGGCACCACCATATACAAGGCCACCAACTACACGTCGCTGAGTAACTTCACCCACCTGGATATAGAGCGCGAGCGATTGGTATACTGGAACACGGAGATCGCCTCGATGGACAAAGTTAGGTTAGGTCTCTTTGGTTAATTTTAATTATATATTGAATTTATATTATAAATATACAATTTACAATCAGATATCGAGTTCACATCAAGAACATTACAGCTGAGGGCGAGGTCATGTTCCGCATTTATCCCTCGGCATACTGGGAGCCCCTGCAGGTCAAACAGAACCACACACTTTATGTGGAGGAGTCCACTAGTGTGCTCATATCCAGAGATGTCTTGGAGGTGAGCTCAGAAAGCGTAATCTAAGACTAAATACTAAATTATCCTGCTATAGGTTGTCCATCCCAACATTTCCCCTGGAGACATCACCTTCTTGGTGACCTCCTCGCCCATGCATGGCTATCTGGAGATGCAGTCCATGTCCTTTGACGACGAGTACAACTGCAAGGTGTTCGACCAGTCCTCGGTCAACACCGAGAAGATGTTTTACATACAAGCTGGTGTCAACCAATCCACGGACTACTTTGTCTTCGATGTCACCAACGGCATCACCTGGCTCCGGCAGCTGATGCTCAGGATCGTCATCATACCCGAAAAGCTTTACATGCACTCGAACATTATTTCCGTTGTCGAGGGCAAGACTGTCCAACTGAGTCCCACGGACATACAACCCTACTCGGAGTACTATCGGGGCAAGATCCTGGAGTACATTGTCACCATCACAGCCAGTTCGGGACACATTTTAGCTGGGAACTCGAAGGTCAAGCGGTTCACCCAGAAGCAACTGGAGCAGGGCAGCATTCAGTACGTGCACAATGGCAGTGAGAATGCCACCGATACCATCACCCTGGTGGCCATGGCCAGGAACAAGGAGAGCGTGCCCTTTGAGCTGGAGTTCGCGGTGATTCCGGTGAACGACGAGGAACCCATGATGGTCACCAATACGGGTCTGCAGGTGTGGAATGGCGGTCGTTATGTAATCAGGAATACGGACTTGTGTAAGTTTAGGAGGATTTCCTTATCAGAAATGAAATGGTATATTAATTTCCAGGGACAGCTTAGCGGTCCTTTTACAAGAATATTAAATAATATTGGTAAAAAGTCTTACACAGACTCCGTCATTTGGTTTTGAGTTTTATTTTGATCAAAAAAAATAAAAATCATGAATAATCATTATTTTTGAAAGTTTTTTATTTTCATCAAAAATAATGATTATTCATGATCTTTATTTTGTTTACTCAAATGTAATGATTATTTTTGATCAAATTGATAAAAATCATATATGTTCTTGATTTTTATTTTTGAAAAATAAAAATAATCATTATTTTCGGTCCCTGTTAATTTCTATGGAAATTTCATTTACAGTGGCTCAGGACTACGACACTCCACCGGAGAATCTCACCTTTGTGGTGCACCACATTTACGGCGGCTACTTGGCCCGAAAGTCCGCACCTCAACGCAAGATCGAACAGTTCACTCAGGCTCAGGTGAATCGCGAGGACATTTACTTCATGCACGACTCAAACTCCCGGAGGAACGAACTATCCTTCATAGTTACCGATGGCCTGTTCAACACCTCCACTCAGATGCTAAACATCGAGATCAAGCCCATTGAGATTCTGGCCGAGCACAACGAGAACCTGCATGTCTTTCCCCTGACCAAGAAGCAGATCCTCCGCGACCACCTTCACTTCAAGTGCTCCGATGAGGAGCGGGAAATCCACTACAATATCACAGTTCCCCCGAGTCTGGGGCGCATAGTGAATGAGTATCTGGATAATGGCTTCACGAAGGAGGTCAGTGAGTTCACCCAAACCGATGTGGATAATGGCCACATATTCTACGAACACACGGCCGTCATCATGGAGTTTCGCATCAACGATTCCTTCTACTTCGATGTGGTGGCCGAGCGGAGTGACCGGTTGTTGGATCAAAAGTTCAACATTGAGATATCGGTCTCTTCCGGCGGCCTACTGAGATTCCTGCCTGTAAATAAGCTCACCGTGGATGAGGGCGGCTCGGTGCCCATAAAATTGGATTTCTCAAAGATTTTGGAGTATTTAAAAACGAAGGCTGGTATTAATAATCCCGAGCTGTTTATAGAAGCGATACAGAAGCCATCGCATGGCAATATCGGCTTGGGTCATGAGTTCAGGAACATGCAGAGGTATCACCCCAGTGATTTTTTCACCAAGAAAGTTTACTATATACACGATCACTCGGATACCTTGGAGGACACTATACTAATGTCGGTTTATCTGACACAGGGGTGAGTTTCGACTGAAAGCTATCAAAGGAAAAAATAAACAAAAATATGATGAATGCGCATAAAAGAAGATTTGCCTGGGCCCATCAAGCTCTTATTCTTTACGTTGTCTTGGCAACCTCCCCTCCAGTTAAGCTTGCAAAATACTTAATTTTATTTCTTAATATTTTCCAGCAACATTTTTCTCTGCAATCTGACCATACCGGTGTCCATTAATCCCATTAACGATCAGCCCTTCCACTTGATCACCCACCTGCCCCAGATGACCGTCGTCGAGGGCGAGAATCGTACCATAACCAGGAATGATTTGCTCACCGAGGATGCGGACACGCCGCCCGAGGAGATCATGTACGACGTGATGAGTGGGCCCACGCTGGGAGTGCTCAAGAAGATCTCGAATGATGGCCAAGTGGAAGACCTTCTGGCCTTCTCGAATCAGTTTACACAGGCGGACATCAACAACGATCGGATCGTGTACGTGCACTTTGGCACGCCGCAGTCCACCACATTTTGCTTCACTGTATCCGACGGACAATCCAATGCCGCCTACGAGATATTCACCATCAAGATAGCTCCCATAAGCCTGCATCCGGCGGCCATTCAAGTGCCAGTGAAGGTCCAGCAGGGCGCCACCAGTGCCCTCATGAAACTGGATCACATAGGCGTCACCACCAATGTCCAAGTGGAGCGGTTATCCTACAATGTCACCAACTCCCCCCTGTACGGGATCATAGTCTTCAAGCACCAGCCGACGCTGCGGTTCATCCAGCAGCAGCTGGAGACCTCGCAGATCAGTTACATGCAGACGGATCTGAATCGGTCCAATGACACCTTCCAGGTGAGCGCCTATGTCCCCGGCACCAACTACGCCGCCCAGGTGGATGTGGTGATGGAGGTGGAGCCCGTCATCCAAATCGCTGACATAGTGATGAAGGAGGCCGACACCACAACGGCGGGGGGCAAGGTGAAGCTGCTGCCCTCGCTGGACAACGACAATCCGCTGTCCCTGAAGCTGAACAAGTTCAACCCGAAGTTTGTCATCACCAAGATGCCGGCCACGGGGCAGATCAGGAAGATAATCCGCAGTACGGGCCTCACGTCCGATGGCCAGAACGAGAGGTCCACAAACATATTCTCCTACAAGGAGCTGCGGAGTGGCGTGGTCTACTTTGTGCCCCACTCGCCGGTGGAGGAGACCGAGCCGGACAGCGATACCTTCGACTACCAGCTCCTCATCAAGACAGTGCAGCCGGCGCAGGCCTCGGTGCTGATAGAGTACCGCAGCAGGGTCGAGGAGACAGAGACGGTTCACCTGGGCAATGCCGGCGGCTTGTCCATCAATTATCTGGCCATAGGGTGTGCCATATTCATCGTCTTAATCTGCCTCCTCATCGTCCTGCTGATCCTGAAAATCCGCAAGTTGCGAAAGCACAAGGCGGACATATCGAAGGATCAGCCGCCGGCCCTGCCCTGTCCCCCGGATCTGACCTCCGTGAGTCCGCAGCACCACCTGCACCACCACCACCACAGCAGCCATCACTACGCCAGCTCCGAGGCGGACTCGGTGCCGGCCACCGGAAACTCCACGCCGCTGCCCGGCTTCAGCAACATCCCGCACTGCAAGATCATACCAGTGGAGTCGTACAAGCACGAGTTCCCCGACTACGACCCCGACGAGGAAGAGACAGACGACCAGTGCGATCCGCAGCAGATGATGCTGCCGCAGCGCTACAACCCCTACCACCTGGAGCACGACGCCTGGAGCTCGTCCTGCGACATGGCGAACGACTTTGCGGGCTATGCCTCGGTGCCGCAGAGTATCTCCGGTTCGGTCAGTTCCCCTCCCTCGGCCCCGCCCACGAATCCGTTGCTGCGAAGGAATCAGTATTGGGTTTGAAGTACTCTACATGAAGAGAATACAAAAAGAGGGATCAAAATACAGTGGAACTTCTGGTAGTTAAAAAATGTAACAGTTTCTTCGAAATAGTTTTTTTAAGATTCGTAATAACAAAATTAATTTCTCGAGAAGTTCCACTGTAACATGAAAAATGCGATCAAAAGTGGTTCAAATTGGATCAGAATTATTAGTCCTAGGGTATTTATTTAAGTGTAAGCATTACATTTAAGGCTGATTAATGAGATTTGTTAGGCCTTAGAGTGTGGAAGCATTTTATAAGAACTTACAGCAATTTTATATGTATTTTCATATATATTTCTCTATATATACATATATGTAATCCGAAACATATCTGACGTGTCATAAACGAGCAAACGATTAGATTTAGAAAAGCAATCAAGAGTTATACTCAAAAAGCCAACTTAACTTTAGGCTTAGAGACATTGTGTACTTGTTACAATAAATGACAATACTTTTAAGCGGAATTACGTGGTTGTGATTTATTGACAAATTTGCCGATGTCCCTATTAAAATTTTGAAAAAAGGCTACATTAAAAAAAAAAGATTAAAAGGTGAGTCTTTAAAATTTTAATTTACCTCTAAGATATTTTAAAAAGAACTTATAATTTGATAGTTCATGCAAGCTCCATTATTTTGGTTTCAATTTCAAATTCCAAATATTCATGTTTTTAGTGATGATATTTTATTTAACATTAATTAATAATATATCTTACAATAATATGTATTTAAAGGTATTTCTTACAATTTTAATTTAATTAGTATTGAAGGTTGGTAGACTATACGATTTTTTATACTTAAAAAAAGGAAAGTATGCTTAGTATGCTTACTCACTTTAAAATATATATGTACCTTTTTTGCCCAACGAACAACATTCCCCTTCAGGGAAGTTTTCTGAGTTTCTAAGATTAAATATTTCATACAATTTAAAGTTAATGAAGTATTTAAGGCCGCATTGTGATTAAGTTCTGCCTAAATCCATTGAGACAGACGTTTCACTATATATACTATTTTTCTTTACATTAATACCAGTCCCATTCCTATCAAATCTTGTGAACACGTCATATATGTGTGTTTCAGAAGCTAAAGGCATTTAAAGAGATTTTTAATCCCAAGCAATGCCTTGGGTTTGAAACCGAAATTCTGTCTGGCTTTACACATGGACTGACCGGAATCGGAAGCGGAACAGAGGTTAAATACATTTTGTTCTGCTTAAAAAGTAACACGAATATCACTACGATTCAATGTGATGCACATTTTGCTTTCGCTGGATTCACTTATGTCGAAGAGAGTTCTCTGAGTGAAGAATATGGCTTTAGAAAGCGACTCCGGAGGTGGCTACGTTGTTGCTGGGCTTCTCGGAAACCGGCGTCACGACCATGGCCTGATTATCGTATCCGTAGCCCACCTCCGTGACTATGGTGGTGGGCGTGGTGCTGTTCTCCGCCGGATAGCGAGTGCTCACCGGCGTCGTCATGGTGAGGACCGAACCCTCGGCGACACCTGCCATAAATCAGAAAGAGAATACATTTTAGTTTGCTCTCCAGCCAGGTAGTAAAGCGAGGATCCTTACACTTACCTGCCACACTGTAGATCTGCGAGTGTGCCTGCTCGATGTCGCTGCCATGGTGATGGCGATTGATGGCATTCAGGTTCTGTATGGTGGTGGCATTGAGGTCCTTTCCGTTCGCCGCTGCCGCATGCGGATGCGGAAATGCCTTGGCCTGCAGCCGCTGCAGCATCCGTTGGATGCACCTCCTGTGGAGTGTCCAGCGCAGGCACTGAAACGCGCACCGGAGGGCAATCAGGACGAGCAGGATGGTCAGCAGCAACAGGATCAGGTGCTGGGTGCTCTGGATGTCATGGATCTCAGCCTTTAGGGGCTCATATCTGTTGAAGTCTGAGGTGGGGAAGTAGATTATTAGTTGAAGTTAAATAAAGAAAGAAGTAGAGTTTAAACACGCAAATAAAATGCACTTTGCAATTGGATTGGTACTGCAAATATTTGGAGGCAGTATCTAACAGATAAGGTAGTTACAAACGCCAGTCACTACAATATAAAAATTATTTGAGGAATAATAAGAAATGTACAAACACCATTATATTAAAAAAAAAAGCATTTAATTTATTTTATTTATATATTTTCTACGCGCTTCAAGTTGTTAAACATTTCTTTATCTAAAAAAAGACTCACGAATGATGAGCTCAGTTTAGGGAAACCTGCTCGTAAGCTTTGTAATTACAATACAATTGAAGGCTGCTTGAAAAAACCACAAATTATAATAAACTTTCCAAATTACCCTATCGATTATATAGAAAAAGCTGATTTAATCGTTAAGGAATCCAAACAAAGACGGATTACAGATTTTTTAAAGTGAAAAAGTTATTTCTTTAATAATATATATCTCGCTATGTACTTTTCTTATAATTTTCGTATTCAGTCTCCATTTTTTTTATCAAAACTATCAGTTTTCTTACCGGAACATTCCTTGGCGCAGGTTTCCGCCTGATAATTGTGCGATTTATTATCGCAAACATTGATGCACGGCTCGCAGCTCTCCAGAAAGGTGGAGCAGTACTCGTCCAGCGGATGGCACAACTTGCCGTGGCAACTCTTCCCCGGAATGCCATTGTTGAGGGCTGTTACCAGGGAAAAGCTGGGCAGCAGAGAGGCTCCAATGGAGAATGATAATGGGCGCATTTCCTTGCCGGACATGTGTGTGACGTAGCTTTAGTATTTATTTACTATTTATTTAGTGCTATTTCCGCTGCGCTCAACTGCGGCTTGCATAACACTTGCTGAAAGTTTGGTTTTGTTTTGCCCTTTAATTATTGTTTTTTAAATGCAGGCCCTAAGGTGTGTGTGATTCATGCTCCACAGACGCTGGCTGACTAACTAACTTCTTTTTTTAATTGTTGGCTTCTGTGGAGTCTGAGTCTCTTTGTTGGTATTGGTGCAAAACGGGTTTTATCTTGGCCAGGTTTCACTGCACTTTTCATCGCTTTCCGCGCGGTTTTTATACATTTTTACAGGGCTTTGTTAGAAGAATTTTTAAATCACTTTGTTGATATATTTTTATAATTATTATTTTGCAATTTATTGTAAAAAAAAATGTAATTTTCACAGATTTTTACTCTCGTTTTGTGCGTGCCTGGCGAAGTGTTTTGAGCCACATTCAACTCGTTACTGGCCGGAATGCCTCGTCGCGTCGATCGCTCGCTGTTACCAATTACTCAGGCACCAACACACAGGCAGCTCTCGAGACCCACACACTGGCAGTGCGACTTGACTTTTGTTTACCTTTTTTCACGTCGAAAGTATCTCCGTATATCTATGATGTCTCGCAGGTAACATACAGCGATCTGCGAGCTACGAGCTACTACGAGTGGAAACCAACTCCCGAAGGCGCAAAAGTCGCAATACTTTGAACCCGGCTTCAGTTCCTCCAATCTCGGCAGCATTTCGCCTAATGGAGATGGAGATCAGCGGGAAACTGGCCCGCAAATAAATACAAATATCGAATTCCACTCACTCGAGGCCTGCAATGTTTGTTTACACTTCTTTCAGCTTATCAGGGAAATTCAAGATCTTTTCGATTCACTTGTTTACCATTGAGTGTTATTTACATTATGCGTGAAACAATACTATAAAGTAGTGAGAAAATCGTAGGTAGCAAAAAATTATAAATTGAATTTAAGAGTGTAAGTAAAGTAGTTTTAAAAATAATTATAATTTTAGAGCTATAGATGTTAAATAGATCAAAGAATTTACAAATATTTATTTGCTAAATCTTGACTATCTAAGAGTGTGTTTTATATTAGGTGTCGGGTAAGGAAGAGTATATGTACATAAATAAACTGTACAACAAATTAAATATAGACATACAAACTAATAAAAGCGAATTCCTTAAAAAAATATATCAAATTGCTTTTAAAATAATGTACCTAATTGTGGATGTAATAAATACCAACACTTGATGTCATGCCTAAAAAAAACTCATTCCAGCAAGGAACAAATTATAAATTCTTACAAGCAAAATAGTTCTGGTTGTTGTTACTATATTTTTTTTAAATTTTTTTGTTGGAATATTTACGGACTCAAAAACCAGTTTTGAGAGTGAAATTACTTAGGGTTTGAGGCCCCGATAACTCTGGATTGGGGTGTGTGTCTTGGCTGGATAAACAAATGCCAACGGGCAGCATTGAAATCTGTACACAAAAATAGTTTTAAAACGTATAATACCCGAAGATAAAGCATTAAAAATACACATTTAATTTATAATAAAGAAACAACACTTTTCTAATTAAATAAAACATTTAAATTGTCTTAAATAAACATGTTTATTAAGCAAACTTAAGTATTTTGTATTTGAAATTTTTTTCTGACTTGGCAGCACTTTTTCCAGCCCTTCCAGTCCCACCTCTCTCTCTCTCTTGCTGTGTTTTCCTCTCTGTTTTTATGCTCACTTCCATTGCAGTACGGTTTCAGATACTTTTGTATCTCGTTCCAGCCCGAGTGCCGCTTGCAGTGTTGTTGCCGCCGCTGCCCGCTTCTAGTTTTGAGTCAAACAACATCCATCCATCCGTCCATCCATATTCATTGTAAGCATTCGCTGAGCGGCTTTCGCTGTGGAATGAGCTGCCTTCCGCTGCTGTTCGAACGTACTGCTAGCGTATCTGCGAGATACAAACCAATTGAAGCGCTTAAATGCAGCTGTCATCGTTGCGTTGCGTTGCGCGCGTGTTTCCGAATGGAAACTGTGGAATTATAACAATTATTTATCGTGAGTGCAAAAGTGTGAAAGTGAAATAGCCGCCGACGCCGCCTGAAGAGCGACAACGCAATTAAATGAAAATCGTTCAGATACAATATCTGAGAGTGTTTGTATCTTGGTATCTCAACAAGTGAGGCAAAAACAAAAGTCGCTGAAGTGGAAGGCGTCCTTGAACTGGTCGGATAAACACCTGTTTCGGCCCCTAGCATAAATAGAACAAGCATTGAATATATTTAAAATTAAAATATATTTGAAAAATAAATAAAAAGAAACTCGGAAGAGATAGCCAGAGAGAGAGAAGGAGAGAGAACTCTCTCGAGATGAATAATTTTACAACCACAACTGCAGCCGCTCCTCCGCCATCAGCCACAAAGGAATCGCTGCCCCGATCAGGACATGTTAATGAGGGTAAGCAATGGGTTAAGGCAGCTCTCGGGTTCCCTCAGAGCTCCGAAATTGCCCGAACATGAACAGAGGATAATTGGAAATTGATTGGGTTCGAGTGGGGCAATCGGGAACCGCATAGAAGTGATTAATTTCGGTTCTCTTTTTAAAGTCCCTCTTTGACGTGTTCCCTACCCTAAATTTAAGGCACTCGAGGAACTGGAATTCCTTTTAGAATATTCCCAGCTCTTGTGGTTTCTTAAAAACAATTATTTTAATATATATACATATTTTTTAACTCTTCTTTGGTTATTTAAAGTATTTAAAGACTCTTTTGTTCTATCCACATTCTTTCTTTATTTTTTTGTCTCTTGAAATTAAATAAATAAATTCTGAAGATACATTTCCAAAAATGTTTATTCTCTGCAGAAACTCCTCTAGCCTTCTCTTCTTTTTTAATTCGTCAAGATTTCTTTTGTTTTATTATGCTAAGGTATCTGTTGACAATATTTAACTGATGATCGTTTTCATTCGGCTTTGAATGATTTCGCATGAAAAAAATCTGTTTATTTATGATGATAAATTTCTTATAAATATTTCTTATAAAATTTTTAACTGGTAACTGCTGGTAAGAAAATCTTAGATATAAAATTCCATAATAATTTAATTATGAATTATTCGAGTCTTCCAAGAAATACTTTTTAAATCGCTTCAAGAAGTTTTTCACAAACACATTTCCTGCATTTTCCACACCTCCATTCACTCCAACGATCCGATATCTTTGAATGCCAACATCAGCCAAAACAAACACTGCGTTTCCTAGAACTTCTCATGTATCTGCCTGCCTTGAAGTTCGAATGAAAGCCAGCCATACTTATGTCGAGTCAGATGTAAACAAAGTCAACAGAAGAGAAACACCAGCTACTCGTATCGCTTACAGTTTTTGAACTTACGTAATAATCCCGACATTTGCATAGGAAAATGTTACAACACGGAAAGCTCCCGTTCATTATTATTCAATTAATTGAAATCTGAATGCGATGACAAAGAAATGACGATTGTGCCACAGGTACTATGTATTTTTTTCGCCGTCTTTTCTGTTATGCTAATGAAAAAGATTGCCCAAAAGAAGACCGAAGACGACCAGCAGCAAAAACTTTCTCAACTGGCAGCAGTCCACAATCGCCAGAAGTTCCCTCTTCGGTTTGCTTCCGACTCGAATTTGGTTTTGAAAGTCTCCCCGAGACGATAAACAAAAACAAAAACCGAACACAGAGAGTGAGACTGAGACCAACGACCGAACTGTGAAGAAGAAATTTCAGTTTTCAGCTGAAAAATAAACAAACGCCAGAGCTGTTATACATAGTTCGCTTTTGGAGCAATAATAATAGTGGCGGGGAAGCCGCCGCAGAAAGGGAAAATATCTGCATATATGTACATATCTAGCCACAGTGCTTCTCATTTTTGTTTGGAGGTGCAAGTGCCCCCTCGGGCACTTTCCATTTAATGATTACACAGCAAAAAATGCGAAAATAACAATGGTAGGAACCCTTAGTGGTTTGTAATAACAAATTATATACAAACGAAAAACAATTTTAATGCATTTTATAGGTTAAAACAAATGACATATCCAGAATTTAACCGTAGTTTCTAGATGTTCATGGGTCTCCCAAGTTTATGACCGATTATCACAGATTTTCCCCTAGTGCACATGCACATGCAAAAAGCATTTGTATCTTGAAGATACTGCGCGTGCAGCGCACCAGCTGACGCTTGCCGGATTTGGCCGAAGGGGGATTTAGCAGCCGCTTCATTTGCGCCCAAGCACGCATGACAAAAGATCAAGAGACCCCCTCGGTTACAGTTTGAAATAGCCACCATTTCCATCGCCATCTCCGTTCCGAACTCACTCAACTGCTGGCCTCTTTTGCTTCACTTTATTTTGTATTTCTTTTTATTTTTTGCCAGTGACTGACAAGTGAAGGGGGGTTTCTGCTGCAACAGCAACAGCGGCAGTTGCATGCCTGAATGCAGTTTCTCGTCATTTTTGATACCCTTTAAGCTGGTATATTGATTCATACAAGAAGAGTACTATTTTTATGAACTTATAGCTGTCGTAGGTGAGGGTATACAATGTTCGGCTACCCCCGTCTTCAATTCTTGTTTTTCTGCATGCCTGGAATGATTCACTTGCCAGGTCCCCACGATGACAGGATGTGGCAGTGCCTCCACTTGGATTTCTATGGGGCTATAGCACTTAAATGAAACTCAGATCCCACTCCACTTCAGCATTTCTGAAACACTTTCTTTGGGCCGCCTTTGTCCCGACTTTGTCCCGACTTGCGGTGGCCTACAAAACAACTCCTTAAGATGCCCAAATAATGGGTTGATCTCCAGAAGAAATACGCCTGCCACTAGGCATCAACTAAATGCTGGCCCAAATAAGCAGCCAAGTTGTGAGCAGAATAAGTGCTCTTACATTTTTCCATGCCAAAGAACCTTTCTAAGACGAGCCGATTAAATGAAAGCAATTCCACTTTAACTAATTAATAAACACAAGTAGTCTTCATGAAAAACATCTAGGCCTTCGCTCTTACATATAAGAGACATACATAAAAACAAAAAATTAATTAAAATGATATGCCCAATTTACGAATATTACCCTGTTAATTTTATTACATTTTATTTCTTTTTTAAGCTCAGCCAAATTGCATTTTACTGCCGCACAACTGCTTGATACTTTCAGTATCGCAGGAGCGCGATCCTATGATCTGACGGAAAACCAATTTTTAAGGCAGTTTTTAATTTTCTTTTTTGACAATAACCAGGAGCGTGATCGAATGAACTGATCCTGTGAACTAATAAATAATTAAATTAAAAAGAAATCTAGCCAAACCGTTTGCATTTTACTTTATCTCAGGAGCGAGATCCTACGAATTGACGGGTCAAAAATTACCAATTCATCAAATAAAACAATGTTACAATATTTTCTTTGAGTTGATTTTCGGAGCAGTTAAATTAAATAATATTTAAATTAAAAGGAAAACAAATAGCCAAACAATTTGCATTTTACTTTATCTCAGGAGCGAGATCCTACGAATTGACGGGTCAAAAATTACCAATGTTTTTTTTTTTGAGCTGATTAAGGATGCAGTTAACTATTAAATAATATTTAAATTAAAAGGAAAACAAATAGCCGAACAATTTGCATTTTACGTTATCTCAGGAGCGAGATCCTACAAATTGATGGGTCAAAAATTTCGAATTCATCAAATAAAATATTTATATAAAAAGAAAAACAAAAAAATATTGCGAATTTAAAATAATGTTTCCGATTTGTCGTTTTTTTTTTTAACTCTGTCAAAACAGCATTAATCCATCAAATAACTTGTCATAAGGCTGCCCCATCAGCGACTCCAAAGGCTCCAAAGCCTAAGCCGATTTGCCTACCTTCGGTTACTGATGTTATGCCTGTGGTCCAGGAGCTGGATCAAATTATTGGCAAGAAGACTGATATAATCAAGCAGATGTAAATGGTAAATCAGTCATCTGGGTTTATTCATTCTCGTGCACGAAGTGCAACAGGAAAAAAAAACTGGAAAAAAAAAAACTGAAGCTGTACCGCAACTGCTTGATCCTGTGAACTGACGGGTAACAAATTAAATATTTAAAGCCATTAAGCGCAATCGAAGCAGTAAGAAGGATGATCTGGCCCAACATAAACTTGATCAAGTGAAGGCCCAGCTGGGCCTGAATCTGCAGCAGTCGGCTTTTTCGCAACTGCCTGCTCAAAGGAGACCTCCGCCGACCTCTGTGTTACGAAACGCTGCAATGTCATACGCTAATATTGCTCGCGAAGGACATCTAACTAACAACAATCAAGCGCCTAGATCTACCCGTATATAGAACTGACGGGTAACAAATTAAATATTTATCAAATAAAATAATTAAATTAAAACAAAACCAAAAAAAAATATTAGTCAAAATAAACCAAAATTGGGTTGTCGCCTTGAAAGCAGCGCACTGAATGAGAAATAAATGTGACTAGAGGGGGCTTTTATATATTTTCGCAAGCAACTATCGATATAATATTGATTTTTAATATCGATGTTTTCCACAATGTCAACGGCTATGTCAACAGCGTTCCGTTATTATAATTAAGTTGCCCTGCCAACTCCTTTTTTCGTGAATTAAGCAAGGATCATTTTGACAAATTGTTTTTTATTGTTTTAAGTCAATTGTGTTTTTACATAGGCACTGCCAACTTTTTTTTTAATAAATAAACATATTACAAATATGCCGTGTAATATTTAGCTTTGCCCACTCAGAAAACCGCGGAAAACCGAATCCGATGTGAAAACTATAACAGGTCTGGGAAATCCGAAAAGGGAAATTGTACTCAAACGAATACAGATGAAAATATCTAAATTCATATGGCTGCCAATCTTCTTATTATAGCATTAATACCCTGCTCAAGGGTATAACTGCAAGATGGAGACGAAACCCTGCGATGATGGGGCATGGCATCCGTGGCTAAGGTCAATGTAAGGCTGGCTAAATATACAGCTGCCGCGTGTGTGTATCCGTATCTGTATCTGTCAGATGCAACATTCAAATAGTCGGCATTGCGGGCCACATTTCTCGTTCGGTGGCGGTGGCAGTGGCATGTTCAACAACCTTGAGTCAGGTTTTTCCACTTTCGGCGCCGCTGCTTGCCGCTTGTTGCAACTGCAAGTCGTCAACACAGCGTCAACAGCATTTTTCCCAATGAAAAGCAGACACACACACACACACTGTAGTCTCGTTCCAGCTAGCTCATAAATTTTCCCGTCAAACTGCTTTCTAATTTTGGCTTTCCATCGTATGGTATTTTTTTGTTTTATGCATAATTACGAGTATGTATTACCATTCGGGTTGTGTAACTCTTCACGCGATCGGAGCGGAGGAACGCGCCATTCATGCGTGCCCTGAAAGCCAACCTGAACTTGGCGGCGTGAATCGGGGACTAAGATTTGGAATTCGGGGGGGGAAATGCGGCAGAAGAAATGGCAAAGTAAAATGCGGCAAAGCCCCGCAAATGCAAGCAGAAAGGGCCCGACTGTGGCGTTCTGTGAACTGTAAATCGACGTGGCCCAGCAAGGTTATTGAAAGTAGCAGGCGAAATTTGTTAAGGTTGCCAAACCAAAAAACAGTTTTGGCCAAATTGAAGGCGCCGCCACAGGCAGCCAAACAATTGTTGCTGCACACCGGCTATTAAGGGCACACTTCAGGGAAGGAAATGGTTTCGATGGAGTAAATTGTACCAAGAAAATAAAGTTATTTGCAAAATAGTATTAAATAATAATGTTGTACGTAGCTCGTATATTTATATTAATATATTTAACGAAACAAGGAAATACAAGATATTTAAAATATTTTGGTGGTTTTTAAATCAAATTAAAAAAATATATATATGGTTAAGTTCAATTTATAAAATGAATTAAAATTTCTCTACACATTATTTAATTTCTGTTATCATTTTACTTCAAAATATTAATTTAAAATTGTAAATGATCAAAATAATTCAATTTTCTTATTACCTCTTTGGCTAAAAATACTTTTGATTCTAATCCCAAATAAGGTAAATATATTAACTTCACATAGGAAGGAAATAATTAAATAAAATTAAAATTAATTTATCAGAATCTCGATATCAGCTAATTCCAATTCACCTTCGCTCAGCTGATTTCCTCCGAAAATGTCTCGCACCTGCACTATCTTCTTGGCCCAAAAAGAATTCCGGTGAAACCCAAAGCTTGTGAATCATGCGCCCTCGCTGACTGACTTACTAACCCGTTCTCTGTTTTATTTTTATTTTTATTTTGGTCAAGTCAATAAAATGCTTTTCGCGTGCACTCCGCCCCATTTATTTTCAGCTGGAAAGGTTAACAGTTTTCTGTGTGTTTTTTGGCCAAAACTCGTTCTCTGCCCCATATGGAGAGCCGCAATAACTCAGCTGTCACAGGAAATCGAAAAGAATTCCAAATCGAATTTGTCGTGTGACTCGGCGAATTCATGTGACACGGCTATAATTTTACTAGTCTTATGCACAATTTTTATGCCTCGACCATTTCCTTTGCCTATGGAAAAATAAAAAACGAAGCATTATTTAACGGGCAGCGTACAGTAAGTCAATTCCAGCACAGGTTTTTCTTTGCTTTGTTTTTTTTTTTGTGTTTGCCATATAATTTGTTTTCGTATTTTTGCCCCGTTGCCCGTTGTGCATATTAAAAAGCCGTGCTTGCCCGGAGAATTACAAAGCAAAAGCGCAGAGACGTAAGAATATCAGGAAAAAATCATAAGCAACATACAAGGGTACTGAAAAGTGCGGAGACTTTGTAAGTAATATGTCGAATGCACAAAATACGGCAAGAAACAAAAGATTGTTTTGTATTTTTAAAACTAAACAAGCTGTATACCCTTTAGAAATAAATGGATTCTAGAGTTTTGAAGAGTAAATACTTTACCTTTAACAGTCTTAACATTATGACTGGAAATCATCAGCCTTACTGCGTAAATTAATTTCTTAAACAATTCCCAAAGCTTCTTTAAAATATATTTAACATTTAAATATAAGGTCTCAAAAGTTATTGGGGTAATTTGTATAGATCATTATTATTTTGTCTACACAACCAACAAAAAAATGATGCCAAGTCAGCAAGATCATATTAAGATTGCCAATGTATCTGACCATATACTCGAATCTACTCGTATCTTTTCTTGCATAAATCTTGGTCTAGAATTACTGCAGTCTTCTGGGGTATAAACATGGTGTTGCCGCCTCTGAAAAGAGTGGGGTTTTTAGGGGGCTACGAGGGGTAAGCAACCTGAGCTGAGCAATCAGGCCGAACCACTCAACACAAAAACTCAGCGAAAAACAGCGAACCAAGAAAAAGTGCGAGTAGGCAAAAAAGTGAAGAGTACTTTGTGTTTTAGTTTATGCAGCGGCACAACATATAGTTTTTTTTATACCTCATGCCCCCGCTTACATATAGAATATATATACAATCCTATTAGGTATGTGCACAGTGCCTATGTGCAGTCAGAAATCAGAAACAACTAAATTGATTATGTCTGCCAGTTCGACGCCCCAGCGGCAACACCACTGCAATTTCTTTCTGAAATTGCACTTAATTAAGTGAAATCGCCCCTAAGTGCATTAACAGAGGGAGCGGGAGCGGGAAGAGGAAGGTTCCTGACCCATAATAATTCGTTTTCAGCCTGCAAGCTCTCTAATTGCACTGGAAATCTATGGTCAGAGTTCAGCTAATTGCCCGTTGACAACTGTCGAGTCGAAGAACCTTCAAATTAAGCTGAGTTTGGGGCAGATCCCGAGTGTGTAGATAAGGAAATTATGTTAATGGGGGCAAGTCAAGGGAAATAGTGAATAAAATAATGTTTCAGAGCGATAAGAAGTGATAGAACTGCAGGAAGAATAGCTAATTTTTCTTCTCAATAGAAGTTAGTTACCTAAGATTGTCATACCACATTTAGATAGAATGGAAACTTATTGAGCTACTAGTTAAATATTAAAAATTTTATAAAATATCTGTCCAACTTGGGTAAAATACCCCCATTTTGGAAAATTAATAACCTATTTTACAGATACTAATGCTTTCCTCGAATAACCAATTAGTCAAAACTTTCCCTATTAACCAGAATAAACAGCCCCGTCATTGTCAATCAAAAACCACTTTTAAATAGATACCTAGATACCTAGATATCAACTATCAATCCCGATAACAAGACGCACTTGAGATGCCACTGGGAGCCACCACTTTCCCACTTGGCCACACATCCACTTCCACTTTCCGGTGACAGTGACTGAGAGAAGTCGCTGCTCCGTGGACTCCCCAAACTAAATGAAATGATAAATGACAGCAACTCGCAGACCGCAGACCCAGAGAACCAGACAACACAGACGTTTCCAATTGCGTGGATCGTGCATTTGAACACTGAGAATAAAGGGAGAGATATTGTTCAATATCTGAAAAAATATTTTAGTTAAATTGCTTGCCTTAAGAGCTAAAAAAATTACTTGTCTAGCTTTGATCTCCGATATATAATATGTATAAAGACAGACCAACGAACACATCGGGCTCAATATTTTACTGAAAAAAGATAGGAAGCAAACTGCATTTTCTGCAACTCTTCACGTTTAAAGAAACCTTTTTCTTTCCGTGTATACACATGGGCACACGAACGAATTGGAATCACAAAAAGGGAAGCTACAAAAAAACATATAAATAACCCAAAGCGAAGCCCAAATGAAATTCTACACACACACATTTGAGGGGAAGACCTTTTGCAACGCTTTCCCTTATCAGCGAGTGGGATCGCTCTATGCTCGGTTAAATCGATCAAAATGGGGCTCCCCCTCCCTCCAACTCCAACTCCTCTTTGGGGATTACATCTTCAATGGAATTCCTTTGTCCGATGCCCGATTGTGTCGCCGATACACAGTCCAAAGGTGACTCATCATCATCATCATCGTCGTCGTCGTCGTGGGCATCAAGTGGAGCACAACCGATTTTAACGATCTTGGGGGGCTTCATTAGAGACTCGAGAGCGGGTAATCGGAGAAGATGCCGGCATTAAATATCACTTGTCATTAGATACTCTCGCACGTAATTACCTGGCCATAAAAGGGAACTTATTTAATATTTTTTCCTATTGCTTCCGCATTGCAGTGTGCAAGGAGTGGCTCGTGCGTGAGGATGGCGCCCTGGCCTACAAGCTCCAGTCCCAGGAGAGTGAGTATTGCGTAGAGTAGAGAATATATGGGAATGAGTAACTAATTAAAATTTATTTCCTCCTCAGTTAACGACTTCTACAAGGGAAATCGCTATAGAAATGCAGTGGTTCGGGAGGATTTCCCCACCGCCTTGCACGAGCAGATCAAGGAGAAGGAGCAGGCCCAGCGGCGAGTGGATGCCTACAGGAGACGCCTGACAGAGCAGTGAGTCTAATTAAATACAAATAATAATTGTTTTCAATTTAAAACAGACAGGAATAAAACAAAAATACAGAATTTTAGGAATATAATAAATAATTACCAAGAACCAAAGCATATATGTATGTATATAAACCAAATCACTATTAATTCACCTAAAGGGTATTTAAAGCAAAATGTTGGTAAAAAGGCTTCTTTTTAATTGACTTTTGACTCTTAACATTTTCTTTCATAAATCCTAATCATTTTTAGTCTTTAAAACAATTTTACACCTTCCTAATTACCTCTCTTTTTTCGATTCAATGCCTGTGTGTTTGTTTCATTGTTCCCTCTTCTCTGCACTCTATTGTAAATTAAATGTTTATTTGAAGAGTCATGTTGCTGCTATTTACATCCTTTTCAATAGAAACTAATCACAATAATATCTCTACAGGGAGGAGCATGACAAGCGAGTTGCCAAAGAAATAGCTGACAAGCTGGAGCGCGATCTGCAGGAGCAGCATCAGAAGGAGCTGCAGCAGAGCGAGCTCATAGCCAAGCAGATGCAGGTAGGTGCCTGTGTTCTTGCAAGGAATCAGACTCCCTTAACCGGTCAATTTAATCACAGGAAATCTATGTAAATCTGCCACCTGTACCGCCGCCAGCCACACGCGACAAGAGCCGTCCGCCGCCCCGCCCAGCCAAAGCAAGTATACACCAGCAGCAGCAGCATCAGCAGCAACATCCGCAGCAGCAGCAACACCCAGAGCCAAGCACCTCGCAGCAGGCCAGATACAACCACCACCACAGTCACAGTCAACACTTCTCACAAACAGACAACTATGTAGGATTATCGCTAATACCAAATATCGTAGACCTGCCACCGCCATCAGCCACACCGACCACGAGCACCAGCACTCCCAGTCCCAGTAGAAACGCACAGGCACACCATTCCCTGTTGGTGAGTGCCAACTAGGGTGTACATATGTGTATATAAAAGAAATGAAACTATATTGCACTTTATATCACATCGAACATCATTTAACGTTGAAGTGTCGAGATTATCGATAAAATATTTTAATATGTTTATTACTGTTTAAATTTGTTGATGATATAAATTTAAAATTGTTGATGTCATTATTACATTAGTGCTTAAAATATACCATTTAACGTAAGAACGCCGGTATTAGCGATATAATTGATCAAAAAGACTTAATTAATTTGTTTTTAATGGTTCAAAATATTAAACCAAACATTTATTTAATTTTATTTTATTTGTATTAATTTTATGAATATTACATTTTTCAAAGCACTTTTAAGGCAAGAAATATAATTATGAAATGTGCAATAATTAAAATAATCTCCAGACTTAGGACTTAATATACGAAAATATATCATTTTGGCTGTGCAAAATATTTAAATGATACATTTTTCATATCTGCTAACTGCTGCTGAGAAAAATGTAAAAATAGTTCATATTTTCTTCTAGACATAATTTTATAAGTTTTATAACTTTTTTGATATTCTTTCTAATACAGACAAAATGCAATTTATTAATTTCCTTCCTAACAAAAATCACTTCATACCATATGCAACTTCTTTATTTATTTTGTTCTAAAAAAATCACATTAATTATCAAAAAGGATACTTTATCATAATATTCTGTTGACCCTCATAACATGTAAATATTCCTTTCTGTGCACTCACATCGTCACGTTCCTCATCAGGCACAGCAGCAGCAGCAGCTTCATCCATCATCATCGCCGGTACGCCGTCCTGCTGGAACACACTCCACAACTCCATCATCAGCTAGCACACCTAACACCACTCCACAGCACTGCAACACACAGCAAAAACAGCACAACGTGGCTGGCATCGACGAGGTGGTGGACTACGCCGATGTTGCTGACAGCATACGCGACTACAACATTGCCGTTGTCCCGCCGGCAGCAGCAACATCGGCTAGCGTTGTCGATGCAGCTGCCAAGACATCCGCGACGTCGTCGTCGTCGTCGTCACTCCAGAAACAGCGCTCTCCCTCCCATGAAAACCTCCTAAGAACCGAACCGAAATTTCAGAAGCTGTCACCGGAGAAATACGACCAGCTGGTGGGGAATTTCGGATTGGTTTCGGGATCGGGATCGGGATCAGCCAAGGCCGCGGAGCGACACATGCAGCAGCATGCCGATGACATTGAGCTCTACGTGGATCCCTGCGACTATGCCAGCCTGCGGGAGATCGGACTGCCGCTGGAGGAGATCCAGGAGATGAGCAAGAAGCTCAAGCAGGAGCAGAAAGATGCGGTAAGCTCGAGAATACCATATGGCCTCTACTTCCTGTGGTGTTTACTTATTTTTTGGGCATCCGCTTACAGTTGCTGGCCCGGAGACTACAGGCTATCGAGTCCAAGGACTGTGTCCGCCAAGAGCACAGAGATCGCATGCTGGCCATCGAGGCCCAGGACAAGGAACTGGCCAAAATGCTACAGGATAGGGTAAGAAACTCTGCAAACCAAAAAGAATTTTTAATAACAAATCGAAATCTTTCCAGGAGAAAGCCAAAGCCAAGCGGGCCAAGGAGAAAGCTCGTCTGCGAAAATCGCAGCAGAAGGAGGCCGCCGCCAACGCCAATGGCAGTCTTCTCTGTGGCACCAACTCCCACTGTGGTCCTCTGATGGCCCTGCCCCAGGATTGCCTCTCCAATCACTCGCAGGCCGCAGACATTGACGTGGAGGCCTACTCGAATCCCATCGATGTGCTCAACAACAGTCGCGAACAGAGGCCGCACAACGGTCCCCTGACCAATGGAAGCCTCACCCGAGACGGCGGATCCAATCACAGCTCCATGCAGAGACAGCAGCAGCAGAGGAGCCTGAACATGGCCCCAGTGCGAGGAGAGGATGACATCTACACACTGCCAGTGGACAGTTGCAGGCCGGGACAAAGGCCCGTGTCGTTGCACATGGCCGCGGAGGCCGTGCAGCAGCTGCAAGCCCACAATTCCATGACGAGGTGGGTTCAAATATATTTTCAACCCTTTAAAACAACAATATATATATTACCCGAATTCCCCACAGATCGGAGCACTATGGATCCGAGGCCGGCTCCCACGACAGCTCCCACCACAGCGGCCAGGACATCTCGCCGCACATGAAGTACTCCAAGTCCGGCGGCAATTTTGGTATATATGTATTTAAAGCTGCTCCCGGAAATGCCTCGCTATATATTGACCTCTATATATCCCTTGCGCAGATCAAAGTGCCAGCCCCACGCCGCCTTACATGCCAATTCAGGGTACGCGACGATCAAATTCAAGTGAAGATCGTAAGAAGAAGTCCAAGGACAACAAGTGCACGCATCAGTGAGGGATCAGCATAGTCCATCGGCCCATACAGCCCCATCCAATCTATAAATTGTATATGCATATATATTTTGTACTCTTTTGACAATGAAATTGTTCATACTTTCACCGATTTATTCACAAAACATGGTATCTCTAGTTGTAGTTATAGTTTAAATTCATCCGAAATCGTGTATAGTTTATTGTGGTTTGCAATAAAGATTTGGATGTAAGGAACATATTCAACCTAATGGGATGTTTATTATTGAAAAGGGAGAATGGGACTAACATTTTTGGTAGTTTTATATTAACTATATACTAGGAAATATAAATCTAATAAAACTGTTTCAGTACCCAAAGGGTATCCTTGGAAGGCATTTCAATTTCAGTCAGAAGGCTGTAACTTGGTGAAGGAGTCATTTGCGACCCTATAAACCCTATATATTCTGAATCAGCATCAGCAGCGGAATCAATCTAGTCGTGTCTGCTTAAAAAAAAATTTTGGAATTTTTTCAAAATTTTATAAGGGGTTACATCATTAAAATTGTCGAAAAATCACAAAAAATATTAATTTAACAAACTTTTGTAAATGATATGCAGATTTATAAAACTAATAAAAACTTGCACAGAGAAGCTTTCCGAATGGAAATTAAGGCAGTTTTGGCTCAGTTATGGATATTTTAAGCCTTGATTTCTTCACCAATATTATAACGAATAATACCCAGAATGCGGATATTTTTCTTCTATCTTCTTGGGATAGGTTGATAGTCGCACATCGACTGATGTCTTTTATATTCCTATTTGCCATTAAAATCTAAATAATTTGAAAATTAAACATTAAAAGAAATACAATTAATTAATATTAATACATTTTTGGCTAAGATAAAAGTTCGCAATGCTAATACAATCCAAGAAGCAAGTCATGAGTCTCCAGCGCCTCGTCTATAAAACCAGAACTGCTGCATTTTCTGTTGAAGAAACTGGAAAGTCAATAAATATAAATAGTATTCGTTGAAGAATGCCGAGTTTTACCTTCTCGGTACGTATATTTCCGATATAGTACTTGCCCTCTTGCAGCTCTTTCTTTTCGTCTTATTTTTTGCTAACATCAGCAAGTTTGCGTCCAATACCGGAGATCAAAACTTGTGAAACTGGTATTAAAAGTCACAAGTTAGGGTCTCAGGGAATCAGCCATACAAACATTTGCACATGTCACTAACAATGCCAATACATTTACATACACACGCAGTCGAGGGTTCACTTTTCATTATTTTTCTATCGTTATTTTTCACAATTTTCTGGCTGTGATTTTGGTGGTTTCTTGAATTAAATTGCGGCTTGTAGTCAAGCAAAGAAAGCTAGCACATTGTATAGTATGATTTGTAGTTACTACTATACAACCTACTACCTCAATTTGCCAGAGAGAAAAAGGTCCTTGGTTTAGTCCCTTTTGCTGGGTGGATTTTTTGGTAAATTAAAGGATCTTTCGGGTTGGTTTTTTTATTTTGTGTGTTTTGGTTTTGGTTTCGTTTTTGGTTAAACAAAAATAAATGAGCGACAAACAAGAAGAATAATAATGGCGGAAAAATTATACAAATAATTTTAAAGCAATTATATATTAATAATTCAAAATAAATAATAACAAAATATTTATTTCTTCTTTGCTATGAGGCAAATAAAAAGGGTTATAGGAGGGCTATGTATTTAGTATTAAAATATTTATTGTGTTATTTGTGTGTTGCAAAATGGTGATAAATATAAATATTTTTCACTTTATTTCTGAGTTTGATGAACTGTGCTTTATTATTGTTTATTTTAAATTCAATTTGAAGATTTGGAGGGCTGTTTCATTGTTGAATTATTTTTGGTTTTTAAAGGGCGGTTTTATTGTGTTTTTACATTTACTAAAACATAAACAAAGGAATTAATCAATTTCAATTAATAACTCTTTAATACAAGTCACTTTGATTTGTCCATTGGTTCTATAATCCTTTTACGGCTTTGTTATTTCTCAAGAATTAATTTCTTGGCTGTATAATTTTTCTGTTTTACTCATTCAACATTTTGTTTACGCTTTTTATATCGCTTCAGCTTTAATTTAACATGTATTTATTTTCCTCCATTATTATGTGCTTTCAAGTTTGTCAGCTTTGATTTTGTTGCCAAAAACCAGTTGTTTGCATTGACAGACTCCCATAATGCCGGTCTTGTAACAGATATAAAACAGCACAAGTTCGGATTTACGGGTTTCTGTTAATGGTCCATATGTAAGTATGCACCATTTCTCTCTTGTGTTGGGTTAGAAGTCGTTATAGGAATTGCATTCGTCTCGGGGAAGAAAGTGCAAAAAAGCAACCCCATCTGGCGGGGAGGGAAAAAACGCGTTTAATCCATTTCCGTAAAGTTGTGAAATTCCAGCAGGATGAAAGGAGTGAATCCTGGACCTCGTCTGAGTCATCTCTGCAATAGTTTCACAATGTATTCCAAATTGCTTTGCATTTTATTTCGATTTATATTTGCGATTATTTGATGTTGCTTTATTGGGTAGCCTCCAAGAATTCTATCTGGTGGATAAAGAAGTAATGTTAATATTAGTCTGGTTCATTAATTTATAGAACATCATAGTTGATTGGGTGATACTTTTCATATTTATTACAATTATGGTGTGTTTTTTCTGGCTATCATGGTAGTAAAGCTTAATATCTGAAAGAAAAAGGAAGTATATTTTAAAAATAATTTTTGGCATTTGTACTATATTAAACTAATTCATCAAAATACATCAGTAAATATTTATTCCATTAGCTTGATGGAAAATATATTCTGTTAAAGATATAATTGAGCTTCTACTATTCTAATTTAATATTATAGATAAGCAAACAATATATGGTATTCAATTTATTGTTTACTTAACATTTTTAGCTTGAGAAATATATTTTATGAGGTATTCTTTAACACTCAATATCCATATTTATTGCACTTTAAAGGCCATTGATGGGGTTTTTATTCCTTTATATTAATAGGAATATTTTTATTAAATATTAGATAATAGTGACTTGCTCACAGTTCATTTTTTCGTTGCTCCACTTTTAAGTTTATATTTTCACTTTATTAAATAGTTCATTGCCTTTTTGACACTTAATACCTTTGTTATTTTATACCGTTGTGAGACTTTATACTTATCCTGAGGGCCATAAATCCTCAAAGTCCTCAATTATTTTCTTTATGAAATATTTGTGCATTTTCCTCTATAGGATTCTGCTCTCACTTGACACTGATGCGAAATCTACGGTTGATTTGTTTAGAAATGCTTTTTTGATTAAATATTTGGCTTTGGATTACACATTTGGCCAACCTGCACGTTTATGGCCCGCGCTCCCCGCCGCTCTGCTGCTCCTTTTGTGGCCAGAGACAATTCCACTTGACTTGGCCTAATCCTCGATGGATTCTCTGCCCATTGCCTCTGGCCACGTAAGCCGATCGCTGCCGCTGCAGATTGAATTTGCAACAAAGGAAAGCCAGAGCGCTGAGGGAAATTGCATTACATATTCATCTTTTTCCGTTTTTCCGCGAAGGTGAAGGAGGAATCGCCGAAAAATAAAAAGTAGTTATGTAGACTGGTGTACATAGTGCACACAGATGTGTTTGTGTGGGAAGCGGTTGCTGCAGCTGAAGCTCAGAAGCGAAACTGAGGCTGAAGCCGAACCTGAAGCCATGGCCAAAGCTAGCTGTCAGCAGAGCAGAGCGGCGACTGCGACGGCGGCTGTATCTATCGAGTGTTTTGGCTATATGTGTGCTGCCGAGTTCGGTTCCCATGTTGCAGCATGCTATATGTATGGTATATGATGGCGCTGGTGCTGGTGCTGGTACTGGTACTGGTACTGCTGCGTCTTCACCCATTGGTGCTGCCACATGTTTTTGCAGCTAAAAGGAAGGAGCTGGAGTAGACAGCCGTCGTCGGTCGTCGTCTGGAGCGCAGCAGTTCGTTGGCTGTACCTATTTTCGCGTATTCCGGCCAGGACCTGCCTCAACAACAGACAGACGCTGCCGCCGTCGTCACTCACACAGCACACGCCACACACACCACACACACACACTAATGCGCTGCGAGAGCGGGTTTCCTTCCTACCATAAAAACCGGTAACACAGCGCTGCAAATATTTTTGCATTCTTTTTCCCTTTTCTTTTTTTGCAAACCCCGTTCTGTTCTCTTTAATGGTTCTCTTTGGCTTTCGGGGAATCCTCTCTTTTTGTTTACTTTCTCAGCTTCATAGAAATAACAGTTTAGTTACACGCAAAAAAAAATGAAGAGGGGTTTGAATATTTCATTTTTAAAACTGTATCTTTTAAAGAATATAAATTATTATTTAACTTGTAAGTTCATTGGTATATGCATATATATCTATAAATCTATGTATACAAGCTCGTTTTAGGATTAGGAGAGTTTTATGGTCCCAATCCTAAAACGAGCTTGTATAGATTTGGTTTCTTCCAAAAAACTATCAATGATTTTTAAAATATTACTCATACGACACGTATGAAATCCGCTTTATTTTCTTTACTTCCTCAGCTTGAAATAAATCGGAATTTTCACTATATATTATTTTATTACTCATCCCCCTTAAAAGTATTTAATTTGTTGTGCTGCAATTTCATTAAAAGTTCATTATTTGTGAGGAACGTTGCGTATACGCAGCGTGGCCCTTGGACCTGGCTCATTAATCACGAAAAATATATGCATGTAGATTTTCATTTCTGTCCAGTCGGCAGGATGCAATCATCTGGAAACTGTTTGCTTTTCCTTCACTCTCTGCCAGCGAGCGAGCCTTGTCAAATGGCATTTTTGCCATTAATTTTCATTTATCGCTGGCAGCTCAAAATTGAATTAAAACTGCGACAGTTCAATGGTAATTTGCAGTGATTGGTGGAAATTATTAAAGAGAAGTGATTGATTATTTAAAATTACAGAAAGATTTAAATAGTTGAGGGAATTATTTAAGGTATAAGTTTGACAACAACTATTTAACAATTATTTGCACCTTTTTTCCCTTTCTTTTAGGCAAATGATTGTCCTGCCCTGCTTAATTGCTGAAATGCATTTTGTGTCATTAAACAATTTTCCGATTAATGGCAACGTGAAGCTTGGCAAAAAAACCAAGGCCAAATCCCCAACACACATACACACACAGGCATGCAGTCAAAGCCAATGCCACACACACATGCAAGAAGGGCACCTACTCGTAGGACAGATTGCACAAAATTATGCAATAGAGCGCACTCTTTGGCACCTCTAACTCTTTCAACGCTCTCTTCAAAGAGAGAGTGCTGCTAGTGGCTTTTGTTGATTCTCACTCAATGCCATTGCCATGGGAGCACAGAGCAGAGAAGAGAGTGAAGCAGAGTCAACAAAATCCATCCAATTCAATTAGACGCTGCTGCTTGGCCTTCGCCTGGCTGTTCCACTGTACTCCTTCTTGGCTGCCGCTTCTCGTTTCGTACCACAGACAACAACAAAATGTGGAGTTGCGCTGCACGGTGGCACTGGCAGCGGCAACCCTATTGCAGATGGGAGAGTTTTGGCGAGTACCAGAGTTGCAGAGTTGATTAACCTTTGGGCGTTCTGTTTTGCAACTCCATTCGTGGAGCTGCTCCGATTTAAATGGAGTTGATGTGTGCCTGTGTGTGTGTGTTATGTGTCTCCTTCTGCAGTGTCTGTTGCTCTTCTTTTTGTGGATGTGTGTGTGCGAGTGTGAGTGTTGTTCGCAGCCATGTTACCAGCCATTTTTAATGGCCATACACGCTGGTCCCAGCAATCAGAAGAAAAAGAGCGAGTCTCCATAGGTCTCCTCTCCAATATCCCATATCCATCTCCACTCGATTCCGCGATTCTGTTCACTTCGGTTTGTGCCCCATTCACACCGAGCAGCTCCCCTCGAAGAACTCTTTCTTTCGCTCCCTCCCCCTCACGTACAGAGAGCGAAAATTTAAAAATATAAGTTAAAAATTTTTAATTTTTTAAAAAAAAAAAAAAAAAAAAAATAAAAAAAAAAAAAAAAAAAAAAAAAAAAAAAAAAAAAAAAAAAAAAAAAAAAAAAAAAAAAATTTTAAAATTTTAAAAAAAAATAGTGCACCACTATAAGGTCACTTTTTTTTAAGATGAATAGAAAACAGTTCCTGATAGGAATATCTATGGGGTTTCTCAGATTTAAATAAAATTTAAAATAAACTATAATAAAGGACTATATATTTACAACAAAATGAAAATAATGAACATAAAATGTTCAGACTGATATTTTTAACCTTAGTTATAAAGTTTTAAATGCAAATCCATTGCATACCATCTATCGTGCCACTTTGGCTTTTTTACGAGTTAAAACATAATTTCTGCGGTGCATTCTTCTTTTCTTCTAGCTTCCACTATCTGTCCGGTGTTGTAAACTTCCTAGTTTTTCCTTCCACTCTCTCTTCTATCCCTTACTCATTTTTGTAATTGTAATTGAAATTTGGCGTTGAAGCGAGTAAATGCTCGCTCTCTCTGTTCACTCTTTTTGCACGCCACCCCATCTCGCTCCCACTTAAAGCGCGCCTGCATTTTTATTACAGTTGCCGCTTCATTTTGGGCAAAAGCAGTGTTGTTTTGGCATTCTCTTCCTATTTGTTGGTGTGGGTCATGGCTGCCTCTGTTGTGGTTGTTGCTATTATTCTTTCTGCCGCGTCATGCTACGGTTCCTTTTTACTTCACTTAGCTTGACTCCGTTCCTTCCCTCGCTCTTCGAGCCTCTTTCAGTGCCTGTTCTTTTTTGTGCTTTAGGTACATTGACTGCTCCTTTTTATGGCCAAGTCTGGGTCTTGGTCTGGCTCTGTTCACTTTTCTTATATTTCCCTTTTCTCGTTTATTTTTTTTCCTTGGCTAAGCCAAAGTCACTTGCCTTGTTTTGACTGCCTGTTCTGGCCTCTTCTTTGTTGGTAGCTGAGCGGCGAGATTGTGCAATATTATTATTTATTTGTCGCCCCGGCCGCCCAGCAATTAAATCATCTGGCAGATGACGCGGAAGAGAGTTCTGTGCTTAGTGCTCTCACATTTATATTTTTCGGATTACGGGAGTTCAATTTAGCTATTTAATTTAAAGATTTTGTGGGGCATTTAAAAAAAATAAGTTCCTTTAACTACCAAAATTTTAAACTAATCTTTAAATATTTTTTGTTCTTCTATTAATATGACAAGACATCTTTAAAGACAATTTAAAAATCTCTAAAATTAAAAATTTTGTTCAGTGTTTTAGAAAGTTTTTCTATAGTAGTTTCTCTCTAAGAACTGGGGGAAAATAATATATAAATTAAATATGACCTTACGAGATGTATTCTCTCAGCCACTGAATCGCATTATTGAAATCTAAATTGATCGATCCTTCAATGCCTGTACCTAAATCCGAACCTGGACCCTCTCAACCTGTTCTCCCATTTTTTCTTTTTTTTCTCAGTTTCTTGGGATTTGGAAAGAAGAGTATCTTCGGTGGCGATTTGTATCTGAACAGTCGGTATCTCTTATTGGCTGCTGTTTATTTGCTCGCCGCGTTCGCTTATTGAGTTTGCGTTTGCTTTATGTCTGGCGAAGGCGTTCAATGAACTCGGAGGAGGAAACTCTGCAAGCTTGGGGACTCGAACTCCGAAACTCTGGAGCCCTGAGATGTTGAGGCAAGACAATCGCTTCTCCCATCTCGTATTTTTGTGTCATGCTTGGAGTTTGTCGCGAAAAAGTTGCAAGAGTGGAAAATACTTAAATGTCGTTATTAGATTTTGAGTTAGATCTACATGAATAAATAATTAAAAAGTTTCATAAACATCTGGATTTTTTGGTGATCAGTTTTTGAATTTTTAAAAATTCTCGTTTGTTAGATTATAATGTATGTATGTATGTTAGATTATAATATGATTATGACATTATTTAATGTTTTTCTTCCTTCCCAAGAAGAGCCAAACCCCCTTTAGATTTTTGGAAAGTTGGAAAGCGGAAAGGAAGCGTCGAAGATATTGAAATAACTTTTGGGGGCAAGAACAACAATAACAACAATGAAGAAGGCGGAAGATAAGCAACAGACGAAGAAGAAGCAGCGGAGAAGTACGAGTATTTTTTCATTTCTTTTTGCGAGCTGCTTCCTTAATTTAATTCGCACAAACAACCAGCCCACGCGAGAGAGAGGGAGACACACTGAGGCAGGAGCGAAAGAGAAGGGACGCACGTGAGCGCGACCAGACAGCAGGCTGCCTCATGTGGCAGTTCCAATGCGAAGTAGCGTAGAATGGCGCAAAGGCAGAGGAGCGCAGCACCATACATAAGCGACGCCGGCAGCACCAGCAGCAGCAACATGCAATTTCAAAGGTCAATGACACGCAACTTGCAGCGCAGCAGCAGCACCACCAGCAATAACAAAAACAGCCATGCTTTCGAAGAGAAAGACACCAAACACAAAGAGCGCCGAGAGCAAACAAAGAGCAGAGCTTTACCCCGTTTTTCGCTTTTTTTTGTTTGGTCGCTCTTGAGAACACCTCTGCCTTGGCTTTGCTCTTTCGCATTTCTCCCGGTGCATTTGCATTTCAAAAACGTCAATTGAACTTTATATGCACTCGCAAAATAATTATTTAGATATGTATTATTTAAAATGTTGAAATATTTCTCATTTACATTTTTTCAAATTCAATACACATTGAAAATCACTAAACCTGAAGTAAACATTTTATTTTAAAATATACTACATTTTACAACCAAAATTTGAAATCACACAAATTTGGGCCCTAAAGTATGCAATAAAAATAAACAAACTGTTAGGAAATGTTTTACAAACAATAATATTTGTACTTAATATGAATATGTATGTTATTGAATTTTCATTTTGCAAAACAAATTGAATTTATTAGCATTCCCAATCCTGAACAGAACTTTCCCCAAGTGCAATTTAATTTTTTTCTTGCCTTTCTGACATTTTCATTCATTTTGCATATTCACACACACCGAGACAAACAGGAAATACGCGCTGCTTACACACATTTGTTGTGGTTGTTCTTGTGTTTGTTGTTGTTGCCTTTTGCTCTTTGGTGTCTGTAATTTCTCATTGTTGTTGATTGCATTCTACACCCCCCACCACACCACACCACATTGCACCCTGTGTCATCTCCGTCTCCCAACTGGCTTTTATTCAAATCCCACCCACATGTGTGCCACAAATTACTTTTCAACATTTTCATATTGCCACCAGAGGACAGAGGGATAGAGAGAGGTCCAAAGACTTACAGTTGGGGTCAAAATAATAGCAGAAGATTAACTGAATCACTACAGAATGTTTCACTTCATTTATTTACAAAGTTTAATACATAATTTTAAAAAATGATTTACAAATAAAAAAAATAATAATAACACTCTAAACAAATTAAAGCTCTAAAAATTTAAACAAATAACTTTATAACTTTATAACCTCCTGGCAATCATAACATATTTTTATTATTTCTATAATCTTGTTTTCCTCATCATCCCTGAACCCATTTTGCCATCCGCTGCTGTCTGGAAAGAGCGTAAGCATCCGTTTGTCTTTTGCCCTGAGTGAGTTATGAGTGCTCCGCTTCTTTTCTGCCAGTGTGCGTGGGCTGCCAGCCATAAATTATGCACAAAATTGCAATTATTTCCATTAAAAAGAAATCTTTCTCATGTGGGAGCAACTCACACAAACTACTCTCAGTTGACAGGCAAAGTTTTTGGCATGAAAGAGAGTTAAGTTTGCAATAATTTTTGAAGTGAGACCACAAGAGGTGCATAGTTTCCAAAGGTAGTTCACAGCGCTAAACTTAACTGGTTTGTTAATACAATATTTAAAAGAAGAAACTAAAGAAAATATTTAATTCCCATTATTAAAGATAAATTTCTTGAATACTCCCTTAAGTAGAGCCCCACCGATTATCCATTTAATCCTTTTCAAAGCCATTAAGCACAGAGAGTCGTAATGTCAATAGCTTCTGAGCAAATCGGGTTAATTAAGCAATTAGCACATGCAACGAAAGACCGACAGACGAGAGATAGCGAGGTACATACATACACACATATGTATTTGCAATTTCCACAATGAAAGCCCATAAAATATTTTGTGTTTTTTATTATTTCTTCCATCTGTGTGTGTCTGTGTGTTTTTGCAACACAAAAGCCGCAGGAAGGGGGAGAAATACAGGCCGTTCGGGCTAAAAAGTTGGGTTAGGTTAGGGACACCGCCACATGCAACGCAAAACGAGTTCAAAATCCAATGCAACATGGCAACTAAACAAAAGCCAGAGGTAGACGAACCAAAGTCGTGGAGCATCAAGAGTCCAATAGAGCGTGGTACGTGGACCGGGGTTTTCGAGGGTTCTAAAGGGGTGCAAGAGGGGATTTTATGGGGGAAACAGGACGATAAAGGGGCAGCAGGGGAAAGCCAGTAGAAGCGGCAGAAAAAAGCGGGAAGAACAGTGGCAAAAACTCGTTTTATGCTCGTTTGCAAAAAAAAAAAAGAATGCATAAAAATAATGCAACGTCACTGCTGAGAAGGGGTGGGGTGCCCCGAAAGGCAGACAAAGAGAGATGGCAATAACATGTTGCCATCGCACCCTAGAGTCGAGGATCGTTTAGAGTCCAAAACCTGAATCCCATCATCATCATCATCATCGTCATTATCAGCCTCAAAGCAATGCCAATACTTGTCTCTGGCACTGAACCAAAAAAATCTGCAAAAATCAGAGTAATAACGATCTCATAAATAACAAGCAAGGCCATTAAAATACTTTATAGCTTCATAAGAAAAAATGTGTACAATACATTGGATACTCAATTGATTTAATTCTTCCTTTAACAAAAAACAAGAAAAATATGTTTAGATTATATTTCAAATTTGAATCATGCTATATTGGTTTTATTTTCAAAATTTTAAAAGCAATAGTATTTTTTACATTTTATATTAAGCTATTTATAATATAAAGCTATATTAATACTAGGCATGATTTTTTTTAGATTTATAAAGTCAAAAAATTTACATATAATATTATTTTTTCCACCAGTTCTCAGTCTCAAAATCGTTTCCCCCCGATTTTCTCCAAGTGTATTCCCGTTGGTTAGCACAATACCAGCTTTATATCGCTCCTTTTGTTTAGCTTCCGAGTGCAATGTGCGCTAAGGCCGGGCTTTAGTCCAATTAGCAAACGAAGCTAATGCAAACACACTCACAGATCTAATTACGCATACGCCGCGTTGTCCAAACAAAAACAAATTTTTAGAAAAGCTGAGAAAAAGTGTCTGAGCGAACCGGTTGCTTCTTGATGAAACTCCTTCGGTCGTCTTCCCTGTGGTGGTGGCCTGTCCAAGGCAGCGACCAATTAACTGGAGTTCTCTCCCGACAGCAATTCCCATTCCCCTGTCTTTCTTAATCAAATGAGAGGTCAGAAGCAAAAAAAAAGAAAGCAGCTAGCCGAAAGGGTTAATATTCTAACAAACTTTGAGAATTTGTTATAAATAGTTTTAGCACTATAATTCTCAAACACTTGTAAACCAGACAGGCTGAAGCGCAGTAATCAAAGAAATCGAAACTGATGAAAGAGATTTTGTTGCCTCTAATAACAATTGCCTTATTTTTTAATACAACTTTTACATATTTCTGATACCCTTGGTAAGGGTATTTCCCTTTCTGGTTTTTTTCCTTTCACCCAAAAACTTTAAAGCTTCGCTGAACTGCACTTGTTATCCATTTATTTTGGTTCTTCAACTTTGTTTCTGCATTCAATTGGCTTCTTTGGCGAACTTCCTCCTTTCAGCCCGAGTTCATTTTCTGCTTTGCAGTTCTTTCTTCTTGCTTTGTTTCGGGCCAATTCTTTAGAAGTTTCTTCTCTTGGCTGGCGGCATAAATTAGTTTTACCGTTAAACTCAGCGCCTTGGAGGGGGCAGCAAGGGGTTAACGCGCAGCTACCATATAATTTTCAAGCAATTTCGAGCGCTGGCCAGTATTAAATGGGATATGCTGGTGTTGATATCGAGCTGCAATTTGGTTTTATGTTTATGATAAAATCTTGTGAAATTAAGACCCGGTTACAGCGATCAGAGATACTGATACTGGAGTAGTGGGTTTTTTTTGCTGAACGTAAGGGTTTTATTCTGTAAACACATTTTTTTTGTGTAGATTAAAAAGGAATGTTTATTAATGCTCTTATTTCATAAAATTTAATATATATTACCCTTTAATCTTAGTATAAAATAACAGAGTTTTTTCACATTCATTTCAATTTGGCTCATTTAAATAGCTTGGTTGCTGGGTGAGAAAATTATTTATTGGTCACTTTTTTGTAGCGAATCAACATTGCTGTTTTTTCAATTGTTGTCTGCGACTGGAATATTTTCTGTAATTTATTGCAATTTGCTGTAATTGTTGAGTCATATCGTATTACACAATTAACAAAATGGGTTTGAAATATTATCCGTAGAATTGAGAATTAATTGCAAGTCTTTTAAAGGGAAGCATTCTTTCGGAGAGATTCTCTGGAGAATTACAATTCCTCCTATTTGTTTAATATTCAGCTAAATAGTAATCCAAAGCATCTCAATTTCACACAAATATACATAGGAAATAGAAGCAAACGGAAACAAAGGCCTTCTGAAACCAAAGACCATTTGCTATGGTCAGGCCATTCCTTGTTTATGTTTAAATATTCACCGATTGTATATAGCCCCATATATCCATGCAGCTGTGTGTGCATCTAAGCTTTGGAAATGTGTGTCACACTGGGATGACATAATTCAAAGTAAAACGGATGACATTCATTACGAGGCAGCGACGTACATATGGGTTTTTTTATTTTTGCATATTGCATTGCTGTAGACACAAAGCTAACCCTTTGTGTGTGCGGAATGCAATCTCTATATATCTGCATGTATGCCCCTCTTCTCCTTTTTTTAGTAGTTTCCTTTCCGCCGAGGATTCCCCCTTTTGTCATGCTCTGAATACGTTATTTCGAGTACAGTTAGGGAACCCTTTCTGGGCGAAAGATGATGACCCCGATCCTCCTTCACATGCGCACTCAACTCACCGTGAAAGTCAGTCGAGCAACGCGCCGAGGGGTTAATCTCTTCTTCTGCCCCTTCCGCCATCAAGAATTGTGGATTCATCTGCGCCCCAATTGCCTGGCAACACCAAATGGCATTAGTCGTTCGGTCGCGCAGCCATGGAGATGCGAAATGGGAAAGGAAACAAGGAAGAACGGGGTAAGGATGACTAGCCACGGGTGACCAGGATTATGGTCGTTAGTTATTGATGGCACAGCTGGAGAGCATGGCTCCAGCAGCTATTGGTCGCAGGTGCAGGTTGTCAACATGGCGTATACACAACTTAGAGCAGCAGCTGCGGCATTCACCGGGAAAATCTGTATCTGACAGTTTTGGCTAAAAGTTTGTCGGGGTTATATGGTAGAGTTTTGTCTTCGAAAGGAAGTATCAAAGAGTTTTAATAGGTTTGGTACTAATAGGACTTTCCAAACAAACTTAATTTCTTAAGCAGTCCAAAATATAATTTATTTACTTTATAAATTTGTCTAAATAGTAGGGAATCTTCATAATATAGTTATTATTTCAAAAAGTTATGCTTGGAATTTAAGCAAAAAAGACACAGTCATTTATTTGAGAATTTCAATACAATATTATTGAGAAATTTCTATTTAAAATTGAATTAAATCTTTTACTTCCTCTTTACTCACTTTTTCCTCTTCTTTGGAAGTTCCCCTTTTATAATTTTCCTATATATAAGCTGCCAATTTCAGACATCATTTTCACAGATTAAAAATCCATTGCCTTCTGCCTATTCCCCCTGTGGATTTTCATCTCATAAGCCCTTCTAATCTGCCAACGTGGCGTATGCGTAATGTATATATGTTTTTGCTCCCTAATTGAAATATTCTGCCAAAAGGAGGAAAAAAAAGAAGGCTTTAATAGTGCACTAAGCTGCTTACCTTCCTCCTCCCAATCTCCCCCACAAAAACCTTGTAGTTTTCCGCAGATAGAGCTGGAGAAGAGGCAGGCAAATGCATCCTATAGATACAGATACACAAAAGAGAGAGCCCAAAGAACGCCACCAAGAAACATGGACTTGACTCGGGAGCAAGTAAGCAAGTGGCCAGGGTAGGGAAGGAGGTAGGAGGTTAAAGTACTTGCATTGTTATTGCGGCTAGTTTTTGTATGCCTGTTTTCTGTTTTCCTTTTATTTTTACGTTGTTTGCGGTGTGTTTCTGGTCTGCAACCATTTTTTACAGTGCGAGTTGGATAGAGAAAACTAATAGGAACTATTTATTATCAACATCTATAATACAACTTGTGAATCTGAAAGTTCTTTGAAAAATTACCCTTAGACCATAGTTTTATTTATTTATGATTTCTCTTTAAGTAAAATAGATAAAAATAACGTTTAAAAACATAGGTAAACTCTTCAAATTTGTATTTCAATGCTGCAGAAGAATTTCCTATACTAAACTCTAAAAGACTTTCAATCTTTAGAGCTTGCACTGTAGATTTTTTAATTTATTTTCATTATTTGGTTCGCTTTTATTCTGCTTTATTCTTTGCGCCTCGCCTCGCTCTGGCGACAGGGAGATGGGAGCCAGATGATGGCAGCCAGGAGGATGGGCGCAGATGGGAAGTGGCGGAGGCCGCCGCCGCCATTGCTGGCTAGGTTCGGCATCTCAACGCACGATGCGATGATGCGATGACGTCGTTGCCATGGCCGCCGTACAGTACAGTCATAGAAACAGAGAGAGAGGGAGAGAGAGGGATAGAGAGAGAGGAGGGAGAGGGAGCAGAAAGAGAGGGCCTAGATTACTAGAGCGAGAGAGAGAGGCAGAACTTTATATAGACAACGCATCCCATGCATAAACTACAGAATTCCTTTTAAAGCGCACAAACTGCATTCGATAGATACAAAGATGCACACACACAGGGAAGCCAGCGAAAGATACTAAAACCCACACAGATGCACCAAACTATTACGGCTGAGAGAGTCTTGCCCCTGTGTCTGTGCATCTGTGTTTCTCCCGGTGTATTTACTTTTCACATTGCATTGCTCATATTTACTTGAAATTCAATTTGCAAACATTTTACGCTGCCCTTTGTTTGCTCAAGTTTCAATTGTAGTGCTGCTGCTGCCTTTCCTTTTCTCTCTCTCTCTCCCTCCCTTTTGTTTTGCCTTTTCCCTCAAAATCTTTTTTCCTGCCTTTTTGCATATTATTTTTGCATTTATTACGCATCAATTTTAAATGCATGCCCAGGAACAAGGGGAAATGCTGATAGAAAATCTTAGCTGCAATGACAGAATATGGCATATGCCCTTTTTGGCAAATCTTGAGTATTGACATAAGGGAAATAATTACAACAGCTCTTAGGAGCTCTTAAAAAATTAAAGGAAATTATAAATAAAAAAATATGGTTATTAAAAATGTTTCATAAAATATTATACCATGTCTCAGGAATTTTATTATGATTAGTTTTTAAAACTGATTAATTTAATATGCTTAGATTATTTTCTTAGGTTATTTATGAGAAAGAAATACTTTTAAAAGCATTTACGTTAATTGCCTGAGGAGTTTTATTATAAAAATATTATGTATAGGTATCGAGTTTAATTTTCTCATATAAGCAGTTGTCTTGAATTAAGGTTTCGCATTTCCTTTAACTTAAATCATATTTTTTATAATTGTAAATCTTATGTAATCTTGATAACTACGTTTTCTTTGGTATCATTGTTTGATATCATATTTATAACTCAACTGCTATGTAAACATAGAACCCCTCTCTAATATCTGCAATGCCTCCAATATCAAACAAATGCAGAGTGTAATCAAATCAAATCAAGGTTCTTCTCAAATTGAAAGTAAACTTGGGAGAGTGATTTTTGTATAGTTCATATTTAAAAAATAAATTTATTTATTTTAGGGATTTTATTTCAGAGTTATTATTCACTATAGCGATTTAATAACATCTTTTATTTCAAATTACTTTTCTACAACTGCAACTTTTCCGCTCATGTGCCCTTAAATTTTACCTGCTAAACAATCAAATTATTTCCTGTGTGTGTGTGGGGTGGCATATAAATAAATTTGGCATGACATAAGCAACTGACAGCTGAGTTGTGTTGAGTTTGGGGCTCGCAGGATGCACAAAATCAATGTCAAAGGCCCGCTGAGTTCACAGGCGGCAGCGGCAAGGACATGCATCGGGCAGCATGAAAGAGCGAACCGCAAACACAAAATCACCGCTTGACTGGCGACACATGCACTGGCTGATGATGATGATATCCCCCGATACTCTATAAATCCTCTCCGCCGACTGGTTTCCAGCTGTGACGACTGGGACTGTCGAAGGGGAAACAGACAAAAAACTCACAGGAACAGGAGACGGGACAGGAATAGTTCGCCAGCAATGTTAGTTCAAGGGCGGAATCAAGGCTGAGCTCGGTTCGGAGCTCCCTTTCTATAAATAGCTCCTCGCTCCCTCTCTCTGTCTCTTGTCTTGGGGCATTCCGTCTCTGTCGCTCTACCCACCACACACGGCGTATACGCAATATGCAGAAACTCACCACAGAAGAGGAATTGCATGGCATGTCCTTCGTGCGTTCGTTGTTGCATGCGGCTGGGCGTCCTCTTTGCACTTGAACCATTGTCCTTTTGGCACTGCCACCCACCGCCCATCGCCCACAGCTGGCTATCCCTTTCTTCCTTGCCCAAAACCCAACCGGAAAAAAAGGAAGTGCTAAATTTAAAGGAAGCAAATGAAAGAAAGTGGGAAAAGTACTGCCTCTGTCTCTGGGTTTTCACACTTTTCAATTTTTGTTTGTCAAGTTCTTAAATCTTTCCATAAGCTGTTACTGATAAGTACCTGTCTTTATAGTTTGTCAAATGTTTTTCATGGACGAGAACGGAAGGGGTAATGGAAAATCAGAATTTGTTGTTTGAACTTTGAAAGAACCTTATTAAATATTAGTTTAATAGCTCGATTGATTGTGTTTATGCACAAAATTGATGTTTATGTATTTAGTTCTCTTTGCTTCGCTACCCTCTTATGAAATAAGCAAAAAAAGGTCAGAAGTTAAGGTACCAATAAATGTTCAAAATTCAGTTTAATACTTTTTTTAAAACCCTTTGGTTTTTTTTAATGGTTTTATCTTAATATGTATTTCCCAATTATCTAATTATTATTCGAATGTCTTTCTCCCTTTTTTTATTTTCCTTTGTTGTGATATCCTTTAAGTATCCTATTGTTTCTCCACAATGGCTTTCATCGATTTTATAGTTCAGATTTCTGTTAACCAATTATTATTCCCCCACCTTTGGCTTTTCACTCGTTTTGTTGTGAGCTTTGATTTCTATGGAAATGCCGCTGATACGATGAGTAATTGAAATTACGGGATACAAAGGAATGTTTACATTTGGTTTGTAGAAAATTTAATAAGTGCACTTCAGTCCCATTCTACGAAAACTACTGTACTTCAAGGTCAAAGGAAAATGCTTAGAAATGGCTCATGGGAAGTTAGAGATTTATATTTATATTAAAATTCTATGAACAATAAATAATAATACAGAGAACAAAGGAAGCTTTTAAGTATGATGCAGCGTCTGACTTGGATGGCTCCCAGAATATGATATTACTTTAAAACCTGAAGTTATTGTTTAGTTACTTTAAAAATTCAGGCTTTTTGAACACCCTTAAAACCACAAAACTTCCATGGTAAAAAGCCCTTTTTACGCCGACTTTGAACTTAAACTGCATACGCACAAGGAAAATCATTGACTTTTATTGCTTATATGTATATATATTCTGTACATATGTATGTACATACATATATTGTGAAAAAGAGCGATTATTCCGTTTCGTTCCATTATCATTATCAGCGGCAAAAAAGGGGAAGCCATTCGAGGCAAAGGCCGAGTGCATTCAACTGCCGTTGGCATGACGAGTATTTTTATAAAATAAATAAAATAAAATATATACATTTAGAAAATACTGAACATTTGCAGAAAGTCAAGAATTCTGAAAATTTTAAAATAAAACAAATCTGTTTTCGTTATTTATTCCTGCTGAAACCCATTAGTTTTCAAATTTTAATTATTTTTCGCTGCTTCCTCTTCCTCTTCTTCTTGCAAGCGAACAAAAGCGCACCAACACAGACGCAAGATCACTGTGTGAGTATGTGTTTGTGTGTGCATGCGCAGTGCAATTTTTACGTTGTTGTTGCTCGTGGTAGGGCCCCCTCTGTTCTGTTTTTGTTGTTGTTTTGCTTATTCGCTTTTGGCCTGCACTTTGCTTTTTCTGTGAGTCTGTATGTGTGTCCGTGCATGTATGGGTATGACTTCATTTCCTTTGTCGTAGGTCATCATCAATTGCAAGGGAAAATGCGTTTTAATTGCTTTTATTTCGTTTTCTTCCACAAAATTTGGCAGATTATGATGGTTTTCCTGTTTTATTATTGGTTTTTCTTATTTGAAAACTAGAAATTTCAGTTTAAAAAGTTTTTTAGGAGGCTTACTGTTTTTCCGGCGGAAAGTACAGCACAATATGTGTTTTATTAGTGTTTAGGTAATTAAAGAATACCAAGTGTTTCTTTTTTATAATTTTTAATTTAAAATACCTTTTTTAATTTTGAATCCTTATAAAATGAATAATTAAACTATTATTTCTTGGTTTCTTCTCAAATTTGACCTCACAAAACAAAATTTTTGTTTAAAAGCTCATTTTGCATGCTTAAATGTAGAATTTTTATAATTTTGTCATATAAATTAATTTTCCCATCAATCAATAGTTTTTAATACTTTTTTAGTAATTATTACTGTTTTAAGATATCTGAAATTTGGTTTTCACTCACTTTTATATGAAGCAACGTGTTTTCTTTCGTTATTAAAAAGCATTAGTTTATTTTTTGATAAGCACTTGTACATTTTTTCATATTAATTTTTTACACGCACACACTGAAGTCAGACACAGAGTTGATTTTGCAGCGTTTTTGTGTCTTCAAGAGTTATTTTTTTATTTTAATTTTATAGTTTTTTGTTTACATATATATTTTAGAGTCTTCCACAATTGTGCACTTTCCGCGACATGCTGGTGCAGTTGCATGCATTTCAAACTCGCGCTCCGACTGAATAAAAAGGGTAGAGAACTTAACTTTATTCACCAGCAGCAGCGCAAACTTGGCCAGGGTTGCCACCGTCGCGCAAAGTGCCAAGTGCAAACAAGACGACAGGGGCGAAAAGTACGCAGCAAGAGACGGGACAAAAATGGTAATAAAAGCAAATGAATCGCACCAAGTGCATTCAATGCCAGGAGAAGGGGAACGAGCAAAACGACAGGGAAGGGGCGAACGCCGGCCGCCTTTTGCGTGGCAATTTGTTTGTGTGTATTGCAATTTCTGGCTGCACTCTCTCTCTCTCTCACTGCTGCTCTATACACTCTCACACGATTTAAGCTGAAAACACAGATACTCATACATACATATGTACATTCCTTTTAAATAATCTGTATTTTTAATCATTTTTCTTACCAGTGTTGGACAACGCGTAGGCCGATCGCACCTGTCAAGGGCCAATATGTAATAAAATTAGCTTGAAAAGCGCTGAGAAATCCATCAAAATGCAGTGTAGGAACGAATGCACTTGCACACACACGCGCGACGCAAAAGTGTAGGAGGTGGAATCAAAAAGTCGCGAACCGACGTGTGCAACGAAACTTTCGCAAATGAAATGCAATTCCAAAATTCACTTTGGCCGGCGACAAAAGAAAGCGCCGAGCACTGGCGACGCACAACGGACGGAAAGATACAGATACGTTGCAAAAATCAACTTTTTGATGACAACGGATCGTAAAATTTGTTATTGCATTCGACAGCTAATTGTTCAAAAGGGTTGAATCCAAAAAAATTTATAAATCGGTTTATTATATTAGAAGTTACACGTGTTCAAAGTTGAACCTTTTTTGGGTTGCAAAAAAAGGATGTCGTTTTTTAGAAAAACTCTGACTTTGAGGTCGATTTTTAGGAGAAATATGTAAACGACCGGCATGTTTATGGTTTCTATCGAAAGGGTCATCAAATCTCGGTAAAACAAAGGTAGAATAAGATTATAATGTTTATTAAACGTGCAGGCAGACCTGTTTTACCGAAGTACAAATTTTCACCTATTTTTCAACTTTGATGGAAAATAAAAAATAGAACTTACGCCGGCTTATGGGTTTGGCGTATGAGGTGTTGTTCTTGAATATGTTCTTTATCATATTCAAAAAAGATCGGCTGCCCCAATCTGCCCCTAAGAAATTCCAAGGCAAAAGATACTTTCAACTCAGCGTAAAAAACGCGCGGCTTCATACAAATTCTGCTACAAGCGCAGTGGCTGCGCAGTACGAAATTGTATGGCGGGCATACATTTTTTCCTGCATTGACGGCTTGTTTTTCAATTCCTGACTTTGTAAGGACACTTAATGATTTGAAATTAATGTATAATGATTAATTATTCTTCAAAAATATTAAATGATGTCAAATTGAATGATTATTTTGAACAAAAAGTGCATAAACAATAGAAAATTGGTAAAAAAAAATAATTTGCAAACAAAAAATTTTTTTTTTCTTTAAAATTTATTTATTTTGTTTTTAAAAAATTAAATATGCACCATATTAGTATTTTCAGAAAAAACAAATGAAAAATAAATTTCGAAATTGGATAAAAATTGAGAAAACGACCTAAAAAAATCATTAATTTGCGAGTATAAAATCTACTATTAATCACACCATATAGTATGACGACTCATTCGAAAGGTACTAAAAGTACCTTTCGCTTAAAAAAAAAATTATGAAAATTATGAAACTGGTTCAAGAGTTATGATTTTTGCAACCCAAAACTATCTTTCCGTTCATTGTGCGACGGCACCAGCAGGAACAACAACAAGAAGGGAGCAGCTAAAGAGAGCCTGCGAAGCTTGCAGTTTCTCTTAACATAAAAGTGTATGTGCATATGTGTATGTGCATCTCTCTCTCTCGCTGCGGCTGTGTTTGGGTGAAGTTGCATTTCCCCTTTTGTGTTTGCAAAAACAGAGGGGTTCAGTTTTTCGCTCTAGCAAATTCAACAATAAATAACAATTTTAAGTTTTTTTCTGTTGGTCACTAAAAACGGGGAATTAAAAACAGTTTAATATTTTAATTAAAATTATTGTTGTATTTTGTATTATTATTTATTTGTCATTTTTTTGTGGCAGTGCATTTTTTTAATAATAATTTAGCTGTTTTTTATACTTTTCTCCAAGATTTGAAGTTAAATTTAAGTTGAAATGAGTTTGAAATTCCCGCCAAACGAGACCGTTAAGCTTTAAAGTTTTTTTATATCGATATATCACATGTGAAAAATTACCTAAAAAAAGGTGAATCCGTTTTATATCGATGTTGTCGGTCCGTGATATCGATGCTTTGACATCTCTAACGCTCGTGCTCCGCTCGAAATTTAATAATAAATTGAATTTATTAATTAAAACCGCACAAATCCCGCAATGGCATCCATCCTGAGGACGGGGAAACTGCTGCGCTACTTTGCCGGCTTCACGCGGAACGTGGTGGTGAACTCGGTGCGCGAGAACGAGACGAGCAGCCTGGTCAACAATGCGCCCTGCATGTGCGGCGGCTTCCAGCAGTGAGTTCTAGAAAATCCCCCACAAGTGCCGGCATTACGCAATGTCTGCGTAGATTTATGTAAAAAGTGAGATGAATTCTTTGATTTCCCCTTGATGGGAGCATAAAGAGCAGGTTACATGTCCCATAAGGGCAGGGCTTCTGCGGTAAATGTAACACCTGATATTTACATAACCTCATCGGGGCCGAGGGAGCCCCTTTCTGGGAGCTGTTTTCAGGCCTATTTGAACTTCTTATGCCATTAAGAAGGAAAGTAAATAGTAATTTTTGAAAAGTATCATATTTTATAGGACAGGAATCCAGCTTTTTCACACACAAATCGATCTTAAAAGATCTTTTGAATGCATCTTCTTATACCTCTGATACTAAACTCCCCTCCTTTCAGCGGCTTCGCCACAAATGCAGCTGCCAAGGCCGAGCTGAGTCTGGACAAGCAGATTCGTCGCCTGGACCAGGATGTGCGCCGCATTGGACGCATTTCGCGACGCGACCTCGAGGAGGTGCTCGACGAGATTCGCACGCACAGGACGGCCACCAGCTCGCAGAGCCTGCTGGTGATTCGTTGCTGCGGCAACCTGGTGCCCGAGGAGCTGCCCGAGGTGCGAACGGCCCTGGTGCAGGAGATCTGGAAGACGCTCAACGCCCTGAACGTGCCCATGGACATCTCGCACTACAACGCCTTGCTGAGGGTCTACCTGGAGAACGAGCACGGCTTTGCTCCCACCGACTTCCTGGCCGAGATCGAGGCCAAGGGCATCGAACCCAACCGGGTGACCTACCAGCGGCTGATTGCGAGATATTGCCAGCAGGGAGACATCGAGGGCGCCACCAGGATCCTGGAGTTCATGCGGGCGAAGAGTCTGCCGGTGAACGAGAACGTCTTCAACTCCCTGATCCTGGGACACTCGCAGGCCAACGACCTGGAGTCCGCCAGGGGCATCTTGGGCGTGATGAAGCAGGCCGGCCTGGAGCCCAGCGCGGACACCTACACGACTCTGCTGTGCGCCTTCGCCCGCCACGGAGACCTCGCGGCCCTGAAGGAGACCCTTGCCGAGTGCGAGCAGAAGGAGATCATACTGCTGGACAAGGATCTGCTGGACATCGTCTACACCCTGACCATCAATGGCAATGGCGAGCAGGTGGACGAGGTCCTGGCCAAGCTGCGCCTCTCTCCGGGCTTCAATCAGGACGCCGTGAACGTGATCCTGCGGCTGGTCAACAAGGGACACGAGGACGTCGGCCTGAAGCTGCTGCGCGTGATGCCCCGCACGAGTCGCGTGAACGGAGAGCCCGTGGATGTGGGAGCCTTCTTCATCCGGCAAATGGTGAAGGCGAACCGGCCGGTGGAGAAGATACTCAACATTTGCAGGACTCTCCAGGAGGAGGGACTGAATCCCAAGGCCCTGACCATTGCCACGGAGGCGGGCCTGACCAACGGGGTGGTGAACAACGCCCTTCCGCTGCTGCAGGAGATGAAGAACGCCGGCCTGCCCATCCGGCAGCACTACTTCTGGCCCCTGATCTGCTCCGCGGAGTCGAACCAGGTCCTGGACATTGTCCGGCGCATGCAGCAGGAGTTCGCCGTGTTCCCCAACTCGGAGACCATCAGGGACTACGTGATCCCGAACCTCAAGGAGAAGAACTGGGAGCGCATCGTCACCGCCCTGCGAGACGCCGGCGTGCCCAACTCCACGGCCGTGACCTCCGCCGTGTACTCCGCCCTGGTCACCCACCAGATTGCCGACGCGGCCAAGATTATGGAGCAGAACAAGGCCTACTACGTGCCCTTCCTGTTCAGGCAACCCCTCATCCTGGCCCTGAGCCACACCAGCGACTACGCTTCCTTCATTCGCTGCGTTCGCCAGATCCACGAGGGACTGCAGGTGCGGCAGGGCAAGGAGGAGGAGGCTGAGCAAGGAGCGGACGGAGGCGCAGCAGCTTCCAGCGAACGCAGCAGCACTCCCGATGTCGTGGGCGCCATTGTCCAGGAGGCCAGCACCTATTTCCGTCGCGACCGCGTGGCGACGCTGGAGAAGATCCTCAAGGGCCTGGTCAAGCAGGGTCTCTCCATAAGCAGTGCCAAGGCCACGCAGTTGTCGGAGCAGCTGGGCGCGGAGCTGACGCCGAGGATTTCGGAGCTGCTGGGCAAGCTGAGTTCGGGGGAGCTGGAGCCAGTGCCTCTGCCCAGCAGTGGCAAGCGCAGCCTGGACTCGCTGTCCATCGATGGTGAGTAGCTGTCCCTTTAGGGATCGATTTGTCATATGAAATATTGAACTTATTCCCCGCCAGAACTCGAACGCTTCATTGTCAACGTGGAGGCCAAGGGCGACAACGCCAACAACATCAAGCGACAGCTGCTGAACGCCTGCTTCCGTTCGCAGAACCTCGAGAAGACCCTGCAGGTCATCGAGAAGCTCGACACGGAGAAATACCAGATCCCCATCGGCATCCACGCCCAGCTCATCGATCTCTACACGCATCACCGGAGGAGCGCCGAGGCCCTGGAGACCTACGGCAAGCTGAGGGCCAAGGATGGCGGCTTCAAGCTGGACAACCTGAAGGCCGTGCGTCTGGCCGATCTGCTGCTGCAGGAGGACCGCGAGGCGGAGGCCTACAAGGTGCTGGAGGACAACAAGAAAGACGCTCCCATCTCGGAGACGGAGGGAAGCTTCAACTACGTGAGCACCGTGTGGAGAATCCTCAACTCCCTGGCGGAGGCGGGGCAGGCGGAGAGGCTGCGCAAGCTATTCGACGCTTTGGTGGCGGCCAACTACATTGTGCCCACGAATGTGCTCCTGGGACCCCTCATCAAGGTTCACCTGGTCAAGGACGACATTCCTAGGGCCATTGAGGCCTTCGAGGAGATCTGCAAGAAGCACAAGTCGACGCCGTGGAAGAACGAGCTCGCCTGCCGCCTGATCCAGAAGGAGGACGCGGCGAATCTCCAGCGACTGACGGACCTGAGCACGGGCATCCACGGCGAGGTCAACAGCCTGTACGATCTGGTCTTCTCCTTCGTGGAATGCGGACGCGTGCGGCAGGCGAGGAAGATCCTGGAGACGCCCGGGCTGCGCACACGTCCCCAGCGCATCAGCAGTGCCTGCGACCGGTACAAGAACGAGGGACTCCTGCAGCCGCTGGAGGGGCTCATTGAGGCCACCAAGGACCTGGGACACATCGATCGCAACAAGATCTACTACACGCTCCTCCTGAGCTACGACAAGGCCAACGAGGCGGAGAAGGCGCTGGGCTTGTGGACGAAGATGCAGGAGGAGGCGGTGACGCCCAACGACGCTTTCCTCCTGAAGCTGGCGGACATTCTCAAGAAGAACAACCTGGAGGTGCCGTTCGTGGTCCCCGAGACGCAAAAGGAGGCTGCTGCCAAGGCTAAGAAAAACAAGGCCAAGGAGCAGGCGAAGCCGGAACAAGCAAAGATCCCGGAGCAAGCCCCCAAGCAGCAAGAGAAGCTGCCGCCCAAGAAGGAGCCGCAAGCCAAAGCGGAACCTGCACCCAAAACCGTTTCCGCGCTGTCTGGCTTCCGCAAGGCCATCCTGGCCAACGACCCCGACACGGCCATCGAGTACAAGAACAAGTTCATCAGCGGCGACAAGGTCAACGCCTTGGACACCTCCCGCCTGATCGAGCTCCTCGTTCGCGCCGACCGCCTCGCAGAGGCCTCCAAATACGTCGATGAGCTGCTTGCCGGCAACCAGCATCCGCAGCCGAAGATCTTCAAGTTCTATCTGAACAAAGTGGCGGCTGCCGGGGACCTGGAGACGCTGGAGAGGATTGGCAAGCAGCTGAACGAGGAGCAGAAGCGCCTCGTGTCGTTCGACAACCGCTATTGCCACGCCAACATCGTGGCCGGCAAGGCGGAGCAGTTCCTGCAGAAGCTCACCGCAGAGATCGAGGCCGCTAAGACGCCCGAGGAGGCGGCCAAGCAGGCCGGCAAGTTCCCCAGAGGCGGCGCTGTGGGCATCCTGGACAAGCACCCGGAGCTGGTGGCGCAGTGTAAGTGGGTTCAGGGATACCTAAGGGATTGTTTTTAACGAATTTTCTTCCTTGGCAGACCAAAATCTGGCGGAGAAGTACGCCGCCCACAACCAACTGGGCCCCATGAACGTGCTGTGGATGCACCTCATCTCCACCGACCAGGAGGCTGCCTCCAAGCAGATCTGGGACAAGTACTTGTCCAGCGCCCCACGTCTGATGTTCCAGCGCGTCCTGCAGACGGCACGGGAGCAGCAGGATGAGAAACTCGCCGGCGTGGTGATCTCTCAGCTGAGGGACAGCAAGATCTCCGAGGGCGCCATCGGCAATGCCTACTCCTGCCTCATCGACATCCAGACGACGAAGGGCAACCATGACAAGGCCCTGGACGTGCTGGCCAATGCGATCAAGGACGTCTCCCTGGAGAACATCAACAGGACGGCGCTGCTGCGCCTCAAGCAGGCGGTGGAGGAGAAGTCGCAGAAGTTCCCCTACACGATTCCCGAGAAGCGAGTCAAGGCGAATGACGACTCCAGCTCCTCGTCCTCCTCCTCCTCCTCCAGCGACGACGACGTGTCGCCATCGATACCCGAAACCGTTCCCCACAAACCCGACAGCAAGGCTTAGTGGTGCTCCCGCCTGCTTTCTAGTTAAACCCGTCGTGATTAGAGTCTATTTTTAAAGTATTTACGCTTAATGGCCAACAATTTTGTAAACTAAAGAATAAATTTAGTTGTTTTGTTGCAAAAGATGGTTTACTGCTTGAAATGCCTGCGTGGAGCGATACAAAATGTGCTCCCTGCTTGCTCGTGTTGAATGTCCCAGAAAAATATGTACACATCAAGGATTTTCCAGCTTTTCTCATTTATTAATACCCTGAAGAAGACCCCTCAGAACCCCCTCAGTAGGGAGCGCTGGTGTTGACGGCCACTTCCAGCGCCGTGAGGAAGCCGTGATCCTGCTGGTAGACCAGCTTGTGGAGAATGTCGCCCAGCGTCTGGTGGCAGCGGATGTACGTCGCCTCGATCTCCGCCACCTGGTTGTGGGCCAAGTACTCGTCCCTCGTGGCGCCACTCGAGTCGTTGTCGTCGTCCATGGCCAGGCTGAGGGCGTCGTTGTCGCCGAGGTGCCTGGCGCAGGCTGTCCACTCCATGTGCAGCACGAAGACCAGGTAGAAGAGCTGCTCGAGGGCCACCCGGAAGGGGGCAAAGTCCTCGGTTAGCAGGCAGCGGGTCAGCAGGCTGGCGACGTAATCGTCGTGCTGGGCGCTCAGCTCCCGGATGTTCTTGCAGCCGGCAAGCCGCCGCTCGAACTTCACCGCCAAGGCGCCCATGATGTGGCTGTGGAGGCCGTCGGTGAGGTAGATCAGCCAGAAGCGCAGGATCTCCAGGCGTCGTATGGTCAAGTCGTGGAGATCCAGCGGGGCGTAAGGCTCGGCTTTGGGGCGTCGCAGGAAGGCGAGATTTTCCAGCTTCCAGACCGCCCACTTGATCTTCAGCATCAGACGCCACACCGCGTTGTAGGACTGCAGGTGGCGCTCCGTGAGGATGCGCTGCAGGGCCACCGGCATGTCGTAGACCAGCTCCAGGGCCTCCAGCGCCTCGTAGGCGTTGTGCGAGCGGCAGGCCACCTGGGAGACGACCTGCACGTGCATCTGACCCGCGCACTGGGGGTAGGCGGGGAGCAGGACCTCATAGAGCTCCGAGCTGAGCTGGGATTCGCGGGCCCAGCCGGACTCCGTCTCGATGCGAACGAAGAGGGCGTTGTAGAAGGGAAACAGCAGGTAGTAGGCCTCCAGCAGCATGGTGTGGCGCAGGAAGCTTATGGTTTCGCCCAAGTGGAGGACGTCGCAGTACGCCCGCATCGCGTACTCGTTGGCCAGGCTCTGGCGGCGGAGCAGGATCTCGCGCAAGGCGTCTGCCAGCTCGGCCTTGAGCTGCAGGCAGGTGGAGTCCTCCAGCTGGGACAGTATTTCCTGGACACTGGGAGGAGCAGATCCATGCCGCTCCTGGCTCTCCAGAAGACGCTCCCTCGCTGGGCGCGTGAAGATGTGCAGAAGGTCAGAGTTCCGAATGCCCTGGACGCTGCTCAGAAAAAGCTCATCCGCCGTCTGCCCTGCCTTCTCCTCCATCTTCTCTTCCTGCTGATTTACGTCCTCCTCCTTCTTCTCCTCCCCTGCGAAAGGTCTCCCTCCCCCACAGTAAATCCCCACCTGCGCAAACAACTGGGCAGCCAGCTCATCGTACAGGGACTGAGGCTGACTCTCATTGCTGTTGGCCAGCATCTCGCCCAGCAGATTCACATTGGCCAGCAGATCCTGCGTGTCCCCCGATTCCAGGGCGTGCTCAAGCAATATCCGGTAGAAGGGACAGCTGCGCAGCTTCCTAAAGCTCTCCGTGACACTCGCAGTCTCATCCGGCGGCAGCGAACGCCTGCGCACATAGCCACTCGACTCCTCCGGCTCACATCTCTCCACCACGAACTCGTTCTGGCGATCCTCGAGCGTGGCCCGGCGCCACCAGGCGTCGATGATGCTGCAGTAGCGCTTCAGGGAGACCAGGAGCAGCGCCGTGGCCAGTTTCTGGTGCGGCACATGGGGCTGCGTTTGGCCGTAGAGGCGGGAGAGCAGGTAAGAGCTGCGCAGGTGCTGGGGTCCCTCCTTCAAAATCGCATCCTCGGCGAGGCTACGAAGCAAGCGCAGCCGCCGGAAGTGCTGCCTGAACTCGGCCACAAAGTCTATCAGGCTTGCCTCGCTCTCCCGATCCTCGTATTCGACGAGTAGCTGGGAGATGGGCTGCACGAGATCCCGCAGGCCGTACGCGAAGCACTCCAGCGTGCCCGTGCTGGCGTCGTGGGAGAACAGCGTGTGCTCGTCGATGATGTGTCGCAGTTCCAGCATGTCTTCCAGTGCGGGCAGCACGTTGGTTTCCAGGAAACCCGCAAGCGTGTCCTAAAAGCGGCACAGAGATGCTAAGATTATCCGTGAAGCCTGATCCTAACCCCTCTTACCGCTGTCACCGTGTGGACGCTGATGTTCCCGCGCACCCGGATGCTCCGCGTCTTCTTGTCGAACTCAAAAAAACCGCAACTGGCCGGCCGCACGAACATAAACAGGATTTCCCGCAGCAGGCAGGCCTCCGTGGTGGTGTTTGGGGGCCGGAGTCCCATCAGGCCGACGGTTTTCACATTCAAAAACTGGACATAGGACACGGCAAAGTTCTCCAGGTGATTGGCGTCCGCAGGCAGGGCAAAGCTCTGCACATTCTGGCGCCACCAGGCGGCATGGATTGTCCCTGGCAGCAGCTGCTCATCGCGGACGCTCTCTTCGTACCGACTGGCCGCCATCGGAGGCAGCGGCGGGGCGAGCTGGGGCAACTTACTCAGCCGGAGGCCTTGCCCGTGTCGGAAATTGCTGCCCTTAGGTCGGTCCCCCTCACCCGGCGGCAGGGGGAGCGAGGCGGAGGCTACACTCGGCATGATATCTCCCTCCAAGGGTTCGGTCTCGGCAGGATCACTCTCCCCCTCCGACCATTCACTGAGGCTGTCCGAACTGCCGCCCAGCGAGTGGTCCGGCTGTATGAAATCCTCTCTCAGCAACGCCGCCCAGTCCACCTCAGCGTCGATCAGATCACTGGCTGCGGCATCCTTGCTTCTGCTCCTCCTCCCTGCCTCCTCCAGGGCGGCAATAGCCGATAGCCGGTGCTGGTTCATCAGCACCCAATTCCTCCGGATATTCTGAATGGGCTCGTGGGTCAGGCTAAAGAGGAAGTCCAGCAGGGTCCACTGCACGCTTTGGCTGTGGTGGTCGTGCCACTCCGGCTGTTCCAGCACCTTGGCGCTCAGCTCCTTGAGGGTATTCCCAAACTCTGCCATGTCCTCAACCCTCAAGCGTTCTGCTAGAGCGTCCAGGTTGCGGCTCACCTCGTGACCGTTGGTGATCAGGTAGCGATGGTTCCGGATCGTTTTCCAGGCCATCTGTTCGCTCTGCTGCAGCTCCCGGCCCGTCGCCTTTCCGTGGAGTCAGTAAATCTGGCCGAAAATTCTATGCTTTCAACTCACCTCGGCGGGCGACAGCTGCCGGATCAGCTTCTGCAAATTCTCCGATATAAGGGCCTCTGTCGCCATGGGTGCATCCCCGTTCTTGGCCCCACTCTGCCCAATGGACGCCATCTGCTCCTCTTTGGCGGTTGAAACAAATTTCTTTGGCCTTAGATCTGTTGCGATAGTATCGATAGTTTGGTGGCAACTATCGATGTGCTCAGACTATCGCTAGAGAGCTGAGATTTATTTTGTCATTAAAATAAACTTAATATTAATGTGTAAGCCGCCTTAATTTATCTCTTAACTATCTCTTGTTATGTAACGTATGTTACTCGATGTAGAAATCGATTTTAAAATTTAAGATATTCTGGCATTTTACAACTGATCAAATAATAATACCTACATAATCCTTTTAATCAAAGTCCATAAATTAACATAATAGTAAAATATAATAATATCGCACTAACATATTAGCTGCTACACAGATTCTGTCTAATCAACAGAAATTTAACCTTTTAAATGGGTATTTGCATATTTAAAATTAAAATATAATTCCTTCTAAATGTAGATAAGTGAAAACAACGCAGAAATATATGACATCATTGAAGAATAATATATTTTGAAATTATTATTTTTATATAATATTTTTAAATTATTTTAAAATGTTAAAAACTCAAACAGTTTCACACGAATGGACTGAGTATACAGAGAATATTTAACTTAATTAAAATGCATTTATTGTCGATAAAAACCAATGTTAATCTTATAAATTTAAAAATTAATTTATGTTATATTTAACATATTCATTTGGTCATTGTTTTTAAAATGTTAAATGATTTTTAAAATTCTGAGCATATGACTCTCACATTCGGAATTCTAATTCAGTCACTTTTTCGTGTGAATTCGGAGGTGATCCTGAAGATTTCCTCTCTGGCCAAACGACTTCGAGCAATGGGGACACTTGTGTGGTCGCTCTCCCGTGTGAACTCGGTTATGTGTGGTGAGAGTACTTTTCTGAGCAAAGGACATTGGGCACTGGGAGCACTTGAATGGTTTCTCTCCCGTATGAGTTCGCATGTGGATCCGGAGTTGACCTTTATTGAAAAACGACTTTGTGCATTGCGAGCATTTCTGCGGTCGAACTCCTTTGTGAATTCGGAGATGGGAGTCAAGATTAGTTTGATGGATAAACGTCTTCGAGCATTGGGAACATTTAAACGGTCGCTTCTTAGTGTGAGTTTTTCTGTGTTCCTTGAGCTCATCTTTCTGGAAAAACCTCTTTAGGCAGTGCGAGCACTTATGCGGTCCCTCTTCCATGTGAGTTCGGCTGTGTGACATAAGGTGCTCATTCCGGACGAACGACTGAGAGCACTGGGAGCACTTAAACGGCCGTTCTCCCGTGTGAATTCGGATGTGGGACTGAAGATTACCTCTCTGGGAAAACGACTGCGAGCAATGGGAGCACTTAAATGGTCGCTCTTCTGTGTGGGTTCGGATGTGAATCAGGAGAGTTCTTTTCTCGTAAAACGACTTTGGGCATTCGGAACACTTATGGTTGCGCGGCCGTTCTTCCGTGTGAACTGCCATGTGTTTCCGGAGACTATGGTCAAGGGAAAACGTCTTGGAGCAGTGGGAACACTTAAACGGTCGCTCTCCCGTGTGAGTTCGCATGTGAGCCTGGAGATGAGTTTTCTGGGAAAATGTCTTCGAGCAATCGGTACACTTATGCGGTCGCTCTCCGGTGTGAATCCGTAAGTGTACATTAAGTTGACTTTTCTGGGTGAACGCCTTTGGGCACTGAGAGCACTTGTGCGGCTTTTCTGCCGTGCCAGGCTTGGGATCACCCGGTTTTACTTTATCCTTCTTCAACCGAAGAAAGAACTGGTGGCTCTTCTCCAATGTTTGCCGTATTTCAAAGGCCGTTTGTGCACATTGCAGGCAGGACTCGCAGATGGTTACGGGGTAGGAATCGTCCTTAGAAATCGTATATGGCGTGCATTGGGATATCATGTCTGCGATAGAGATTTCCATTTCTGGTACGTTGTCGAATATATTGATCATGACCGGCGAGGTGTCCAGACAAGAGCGACAGATTTGCCTAAAATTTAGGAAATTTTTGTATAAAAGGTTTTTCCAAGAAAGATGTTGAGATGCGAGTTGCATCTGTACTCACACATCCATATTTGGTTGAAATGTATGAAACTGTTGCTGTGGAATAAACTCTTATGTCCGCCAGGAATAAACCTTAACTAAGGCACGACGCTGACAGCCTAATGCGTGATCATTATGACGTCCAGACAAGCACGCCGAATTTACCTGAAATTTAAGAAATATTCGAATCGCGAGAAGGTTTTCCCGGAAATATGTTCAGTTATGATCTGTATCTATGTACGTTTGTATGCATGAGTGTTATACACAGATGCATTTATGTACTCACAATTCCATATATATATGTGGCTCCGGAGTTTTTGAATGGATGAAACTGTTGACTTGGCTGATGGATAGACTTAGATGTCCGTGAAATATTCAATAGCTCGGTGCCGAGGGGTTATCTAAGATCAAAAATAAAATGCCCCTTCAGCAGATATAGAGTTAAGAGCGATTAAGCCGTATATCGATATTTTGCTGATCCTTGAATTGAAACAGCGGTATCGATAGTCGCACATTGGGGTTATTCGCTACTTTAGAAATTATTCAGAAATGTTTTTGATTTCGTAATTAAGGGTATAGCTTAATACTTTTAAGGATTATGAGCAGAATATACAATTTTAATTTTCTGCTTTGTTTGAAAAATAATTAAAAAGCGAATTCGTATTAATCAGCGTTTTTGATGCTAAAAAAAGAGGACTTTTAGCCGAAGAATATTTTGGGGCGTTCCCTGTACTGTACTGTACCCTTATTAGAAATGTTGTCCTATAAAAAATGTAAAAAAATTGATGAGTATTCTCTATACGACTAAAACAGTTAATTACTGAACAATTTCCTTCTTCATAAAAACTTCACTTCCGAGGTTTTCAGTAATTTAGCGAAAAATTAGAATAAAGATCAAATAACTAAAAAAACATAATGCAGAGAGTTCATATTTTATCTAGAACTGCTAGATATATCGCAATTCCTGATTTAGTTAAACAATCAGTAGCCTGTACTAAATTTCTACATTTTTAAAATTAATATAAAAAATCGTCAAATAATTACAACAAAATATGATTCATTTTTTAAACCAACACTTTACAAATTCAGAATAATTTATAGATCACATTTTTTTAGAAAAATACAAGTTTTTCGAATACCTAAGCCAAATATGCTTTTCTAATATATTTTAAGAAAATAAAGTTTCCAGATATTTATACTTATTTATATTATACACAATTCTTTGCAGTGGAATATTTTCTGATACCCTTAACGCGATAGTATCGTGACCACATCAACATATCGATAGCTAGCCAAAAACATTGATATCGCATTTACTTTCTGCTCTAGGTCGCCGCGTTTGCTTTTTTTTAGTTCAATCAAAAATTTTCATCGTTGCTTTTCCAAATTTTCCCAGCATTCTCGTGCGATGGGGGAAAGCGACGCAGAAAGTGATTCAAGCAGGAATTCCAGCAGCAGCAGCTCCAGCGGCAGCGACAGCGACGCCTCCAGGAGCGAGTCCTCCGACAGCAGCGACCGCGAGGAAGAGGAAGCAGCTCCGTCGTCGAAGAAAACTGCCAAAGATGCGAATAAATCTGATGATAAGGACAAGCTAGAGTCCCCAGCGAAGAAGTCTCCTGTCGCTGCAAAGCAGCCAATGCAACCAGAGGAGAACTCGGCCGACGAAGAGCCAGCCCCAGTTTCCCATTCTGCTGGCGTGGAAAAGCGGCAAGAAGAAGAAGAAGCAGTAGCTGTGGTAGAACTAAATGAAGTGGAAAAAGCAGAGAGAATCGGAGCACCGCAAGAATTAACAACAACATCTGGTCATCCAAAAGAGGAAGCCGCCGCAGGTGTGACCAATGAGCGGGAGAAGCCACAATCACCGGCAGCTGTTGCACAGGAGCCGCCGGTGACCACCAATGGAAGTGGCAAGGAGTCCCCTAAGGCAGCAACAGAGGCTGTCACAGTGGACAATCACGTTGAAGAAGGCGAAATAACTGATGTGAGTTTAAAATGTTGATAAAAAATATAAGGAGTGAGCTTAAGTGAAATTTCACAATCTTTGAAATATTAAAGGTATCCTCTTAAATATACATATATTTTTTTAAATTTTATTTTTGTTTGCTGTTCACCAAACAAAAGCGAGTTAAAATATGTATACAAAAATAATAAAGTGTTATTTTAATTTATTTGCACAGAAAGACGAAGATGAGGGCTCCGCAGTGGCGCCTGGAAAAGAAGACGACAAAGTCCTTCCAGCCGTCCCCAGCAAGGACGGCAATTCACCAGCCAAAGAGTCCGCCCAGCGTCCGCGTAGCCACAGCCATGAGCGTCGCCGGCAACGCTCCTCCAGCCGCAGTCGGTCGCCGCGTATTCGGGGTCGTCCGCGCTCCAGGAGCCCAAAGAGCAGAACTCGCAGCCGCAGCCGTAGCCGACGATCCACCTCCTTGGAGAGACGTCGCCAGGAGCGACATAGGCGTCATGAGGAGCGCGATAGGCTGGACAAAGAGCGGGAAAGGGAGCGTGAGAAGCGGCATCAGAAGAAACGTGAGAGATCGCGCAGCAGGCGCCGCGATGATTCCAGTGAGAGATCCCGAAAGAGATCCGGAGAACGCAAGACCCGAGATCGTTCCACGTCTAGTCCAGGAACGAAGTCTTCGAAAACCAATGCTGACAATGAGACGGTGACCGAACCGGCGGCCAAGATCACCGAGCGTCAGAGAAAGACAGTGGACGTGCTCACCTCTCGGACGGGAGGGGCGTATATCCCTCCAGCAAAGCTTCGCATGATGCAGGCACAGATTACGGACAAGGCTTCCGCGGCGTATCAGCGAATCGCCTGGGAAGCCCTCAAGAAGTCCATCCACGGCTACATCAACAAGGTGAACGTAACGAATATTGCGATTATAACGCGGGAACTCCTGCGGGAGAACATCGTCCGAGGTCGAGGCCTGCTCAGCCGGAGCATAATCCAGGCACAGGCTGCCTCGCCGACCTTCACCCATGTCTATGCGGCTCTCGTGGGGATCATTAATTCAAAATTTCCGAATATCGGCGAGCTGCTGCTGAAGCGTTTGGTCATCCAGTTCCGACGAGCCTTCCGGCGCAACGATAAGTTGGTTTGCATGTCGGCCACTCGGTTCATTGGGCACCTGGTCAACCAGCGTGTGGCCCACGAGATTTCTGGCGCTGGAGATCCTCACCCTCCTGGTGGAGACGCCCACCGATGATTCAGTGGAGGTGGCCATCGCGTTCCTCAAGGAATGCGGCATGAAGCTGACAGAGGTGTCCTCCAAGGGCATTGGGGCCATCTTCGAGATGCTGAGGAACATCCTGCACGAGGGAAAGCTGGACAAGCGGGTGCAGTACATGATCGAGGTGCTGTTCCAGGTGCGCAAGGATGGCTTCAAGGATCACCCGGCCGTGGTGGAGGAGCTGGAGCTGGTCGAGGAGGATGATCAGTTCACGCATCTCATGATGCTGGACGAGGCTACCGAAACGGAGGATATACTAAGTACTTGCGGCGGAATATTCTCACGATTGAAGTCATTTTAATCCTTGTTTCTTAATCTCCTTTCAGACGTCTTCAAGTTCGACGATAACTATGCCGAAAACGAGGATAAATACAAGGTTCTGAGCTGCGAAATCCTGGGCAGCGACGACGGCTCCAGCTCGGGCTCGGGATCGGGCTCAGACTCAGGCAGCGATTCGGACAACGAGTCCGGTTCGGATGCCGAGAACCAGGCAAAGACCACCGAAGCCGGCGACATAATCGACAGCACAGAAACCAATCTGATTGCCCTGCGTCGCACCATTTACCTAACCATCAACTCCAGCTTGGACTACGAGGAGTGCGCCCACAAGCTGATGAAGATGCAGCTGAAGCCGGGGCAGGAGATCGAGCTTTGCCACATGTTCCTCGACTGCTGTGCCGAGCAGCGAACGTACGAGAAGTTCTACGGGCTGCTCGCCCAGCGCTTCTGCAACATCAACAAGATATATATACCGCCGTTCGAGGAGATATTCAAGGACACGTATCAGACCACGCACCGGCTGGACACGAATCGCCTCAGGAACGTGAGCAAGTTCTTTGCCCACCTCCTCTTCACCGATGCCATCAGTTGGGATGTGCTGGAGTGCATCCAGCTGAATGAGGATGACACCACCTCGTCAAGCAGGATCTTCATCAAGATTCTGTTCCAGGAGCTGGCCGAGTACATGGGCCTGGGCAAGCTGAATGCGAAGCTCAAGGAGGAGGTGCTGGTGGAGAGCCTGGCCGGTCTGTTTCCCAAGGACAATCCGAGGAACACCCGCTTCTCCATCAATTTCTTCACATCCATTGGGTTGGGTGGACTCACCGACGACCTGAGGATGTTCTTGAAAACGGCCCCCAAGACGGTGCCAGCAATTAATGCCGAAATCCTTGCCAGCGGAAATCCTTTCAGGGATGGCTCTGCCCCCGCCGCCACCCAAGGTAATGCCAAGGTAACTCCCTCGTCGTCTTCCGCTTCCTCCTCGTCCTCCTCCTCCTCCTCGTCCTCTGACTCGAGCAGTGACAGTTCCAGCGAAGAGGAAGAGAGCTCTGAATCATCCAGTGAATCCTCAAGCAGCGACTCCAGCAGCGAACCGAAAAAGAAACGCAAGCGCAAGGGTAAAGACAAGGAGAAGGGCAAAAAGAAAGCGAAGAAGTCTGTTAAGGAGAAGTCAAAGAAATCCAAGAATAAAAAGGTTGGAAAGAAGAAGAAGGCGGAGAAGGAGCGAGAAAAAAAGGCAGAGAAGGAAAGGGAAAAGGAGAGACTAAAGGAAAAAGAGAAGGAGAAGCTAAAGGCGGAGAAGGAGCGCGAGAAGGAGAGACTAAGAGCAGAGAAGGATCTAGAAAGACAGAAGCACAAGGAAAGAGAGAAAGAAAAAGAACGTGAAAAGGAGCAGCAACTCGAACGGGAGCGGGAAAAGAAGAAGCCGCGTAAAAAGGACAACAAGAAGTCAACCAAAAAGAAGTCAAAGCGCAAGCGGGAACGCCAAGAGAGCTCCAGTTCCAGCAGCAACAGCAGCAGCAGCGAAGAAAGCGGCGAAAAATCTTCATCGGAGGACGAGTCTTCCGACTCTTCAGACTCCTCCAGCGGCGAAAGTGACGCGGAACCCCAGGCCAAGATACATCGCCATGAGCAGGTGAACACACAAAATAAATTCAGGGGACAACAAATAGATAGCGACGAGTTTAATCTCGAAGGTCCTGAGGCCAGAGGACAGCCCCATCGCTATCAATCGAATGGAAACGGGAACGGAAATGGTCAGCGAGAACAGGAGAGTTCCATTGATAGAGAGAGAAAGCGGGAGATTTTCGTTGGCAAGGAAAGAAAACACGAGAACCCTTTTGACAGAGACAGAAAACGGGACAATTCTTCAAATGAAAGAAGCCGAAAGCGGGACCATTCCTCCAACGAAAGAGGCAGAAAGCACGATACCAACGAAAGGGGTAGAAGGCGAGATAATTCTTCCAATGAAAGAAGCCGAAAGCGGGAGAATTCTTCCAATGAAAGAGGCAGAAGGCGCGAGAATTCCTCCACAGAAAGAGTCCGGAAGCGGGAGAATTCTCCAGGTGACAGATATCGAAAACGTGAAAGTCCCTCCTACGACAGACAGAGAAAGCGTGACAGATCCATTTCCATTGAGAAACCCCGCCGCAGAGAAAACTCTTCTCCAAGAGATCGCCGTGCGGAGAAAAGCAGTCGCGGGCACGGCGATCGTTCATCCCGAGACCGGGACCGTGATCGGGATCTGAAGAGACAAAGAGAACGTGACCGAGAGCGCGGCGACCGTGAACTGCAACGATCTCGAGATCGATCGCGCTCGCGCTCGCGTAGGGAGCGCAGCTCACACCGCAGGGTGTCCAAGGGACGCGGGTAAAATTTGTGGGAGACTGCAACCGTTGACGACGACAGACTATTCTAAAGGCATTACAATATGTGTGTTAAATACTTAACATGTAAAACTGTGTACAAAGCGAAACCCACTAAGCTGATAAAACAACAAAAAATAATTGTACAAAATGCACTAAAAACAAAAAAAAAAATAAATAAAAATAAACACCATTAAACAAAATCTCTTTATTTGCACATCTTTTTCCGTATTTCTTAAGATCATTGTGACAATTTGTTTAAATTTTTGTAGAATAAAAAAGGTAGAAAAAAAAGAGAAAATATGCTCATTTTTAATAATGAAACACTTAAAATAACCTATCTAAATTAAATAATAAAAACGCTATAATTTTTTCAAGTTGAAAATATTATTTAATTCAATATGCAATACTTAAATAAATTTAAATAATTCTATTAGCCGCTTAACAGCTGATAGTACCGAGGTTGCCACACCCAAAAAACCTATCCCTAAACATCGATGTTTCATTGATGTTTTAATAAAATTAATTAGTTTTAAAATAATTAAATGAAACACTTATCGTTGTTTTAAAAATAAAATTGCCTCGGAAAACTGATAACTGAGATAATTTCTTGGAAAATTAAAAAAACATCGATGTATCTATGTCTTCATGTACAGCTGGCAACTCCCTTTTCGCATGTTACTCACATTCTAGTAACCGTATCGAAATTCGATCCATTTTAGTAAGCGATTAGACTTCCCATAGGAAATTCTACACCATTGTGAGACTTGTTTTTTAACATTTACGCTTTACCACTCAGTCGGGAAAACATCGATAGTAAATATACAAATCGATGTTTCCTGCACTTCTATCGCCAACTCTTTGTCGATCTGGCATTCCGAAAATTTCAAGCTGGCAACTCTCTTTTCGCACTAAATTCGCCTGGCGTGAACACGCGGATTTCACTTGGTGGATTTTCAATTAAAAAAATAAGGTAATTATGGCAGCCATCCGGCCGGCTAACCCAGCAATTAATGCTAATGCGTATGCGGTGCATCTCGTTTCAATGAAAAACAGCCGTCAGGATGACCAAGAAGCGCCGTAATGGAGGACGCAACAAGCACAACCGCGGCCATGTGAAGCCCGTGCGCTGCACCAACTGCGCCCGCTGCGTGCCCAAGGACAAGGCGATCAAGAAGTTCGTCATCCGCAACATTGTGGAGGCGGCCGCCGTCCGTGATATCACCGAGGCCAGCATCTGGGACTCGTACGTGCTCCCCAAGCTCTACGCGAAGCTCCACTACTGTGTGTCGTGCGCTATTCACTCCAAGGTGGTGCGCAATCGCTCCCGCGAGGCCCGTCGCATCCGCACGCCGCCACTGCGCTCCTTCCCCAAGGACATGGCCCGCAACAACCAGAATAGGAAGTAGATATTTGGTCCCTAAATAGCTGAAGGATAAGAAGGAACACTGGATGCAGCAACATCAACATGGAATCCACCAACACCTCCATTAGAGCCGGGTTTCTTTCATGCAAATTGTATTTGGTTATTGTGGAACGCGGCGAAGCGAAGAGAAGCAGACGAAATATATTGTTGCATCCAGCTTTTTTATAATTCGAAAAACCGTGTGTGTTCAATGGGAAACAGATACGTCTGCCAGCAAAAACCTACATTATTATCAATGAAGAGGCATCCGCAGCTACCTGCTTATCAGCGCTACCTTCGAACTCCAGCGGAGAAAGCGCCCCTACAGGATGTTGTACCCAAAAGGGGGTTTTGATTTGTCCAAGTGAAGTAAAGTGAGATTTGGGTGCATTCGAGTCTTTGATATGGAAGCTATCAGCTAGCACGTTTTTTGTACAAATATATCAAATAGGTAGGGTATATATGTAGGAACAGCAATAATGTATACCAAGTTCCCCTTAATTTCCCTCCACTTGCTGAGTTTATATAGTAAGTAGTTCTGAATTGGGTCCTGCAGAGAGATCTTATATACATAGGATATAAGAAAAAAATCAAAGCAGAATTACTCATTCTAAGGACTGTTAATGGATATACCTTTTCTTACAGGGTTTTCTTGCTAACTTACATATGTTTCCTCATATAAAGGAAAATTATAATATTAAAGTAAATTATTATTTATGATCGCCATCAAAACATATAGATGCCAGTTAAAATAGAGTAAGAATATAAACTAAATTAATAATTAATTATTACTTCCTTAATTTTGATGCTAAGAGAAACGTCCAAGTTTTCCTTATTGCAGATAGTACATTTTTATTTCTGAACAACCATAATCACACAGAAATTGTCAAATTTATAACTTTTGATCTTTAACATTCTATATTTTCGGTTTTATGGTCATTATGATTTAAGATATACATAGATAATTTGTATAGTTTTGAGGCTCGTCTTTGTTCTTCTTTTTTTTTTCGTTAATGCATTTATATATGGTCATATTCATAAAACTTTAAAGATATTTTCTTAAATATCAATTATGTTGATGCTTATGGGAATATTTTAAAAATATCCATCATGAGATATAGTTATTTATTTTTGTAAATCTAGTTTTCGCTCATCGAATTAAGATTCCAAAAGCTGCCGATGTTTCACGATGTTTTATCTCCCATCACTATCTTGTCTCGAAAGTCCATCTCTAGCTATGTGTTTCGCCGCGTTTTTGTTTTTATATTGATATATCGATACCTTAAATACTGATTCTGTTATTTACAAAATGATCGATTGAAGGATAAACTTGTTTTTATTAAACATTTTTATCAAAATGGTGTTAGCTATTAATTCTTTTTATTAATTTTAAGTTAAATTGTCTCTTTTTCTACAGAAGTAGGCAAACTTATGTATTAAGGGGTCTTTTAGTTATGCGCCCGAAATTTTAGCCTATATTCAGAAATTCATTGTGAGGAATCTGTTCAAGATAGTGACAATTTTTTTTGCATTAGTTTTGTACATGTTTAAACTTAACAAAATGAGAAATAAGAATTTCATAAGGAAAAAATGCTCAAACTTTAACGAATTGCTGTCTTGCCTCTTTTCTTTTATAACCCACTTATTTCTGTTTTTTGTTCGGACCTCCTGACCGTCAATCGTAGTCACCGCGACCAAAAAAAAAAAAAAACTCATGTGTGTTATCTCATTTCCGCCTTCCACCTGTTTCCTTAAAATCCATAAAAATATGAAAAATTAAGACAAAATAGAGTAGATTTTAATTAAATTTAAATAGTTTTCCCGAGTGGAAGCAATGTTCCATTTGAATAAATAAAAGGGAATAGTATTTTCATGTAAGTTTTTAACCACACACTTCAGAGATTCTCCGTAGGGGCGCCACTGTGTAAAATGTAAAATGTATATTTAACGCTCGTCATGGTTTAACTCGGTGGCTAAGAGCTATTATTCACACTTTAACTCCTACAAAATTACAAAAACACGTCTACAAGTTTATTCTAGATTCATTCAGGGTTAAATACAGACATAGGACAGAGTTTACAAAATTTGGATTATATAACTCGATTTCTCTCTTGGTTAATTGTTTACAAACTCGGAAATATTGCTATATTTCTATCTAATTTTTATAAATTCTGCCTAAAATATAAAAAATTGTCCTATTTTTTCCTTTTGTTTCTTCACTATACCCTTTATTTTTGTCACATACCCATTGCAATTGTTCATCGTCTAGAGGGTATAGCCATGCATACTGTTTTTTTGTCATAAATTACACAGACGTGAGTGCAAAGGCAAATGAGTGTGCGAGGCCTCCCAATGAGTCGCATATGTGTGTACACTTCCTGTTCCTGTTTACCCTTTTTTTTCCCACGATTTTTTGTCCTGTTCTTGAGCCGTAACACTTTTTCCTTGGCTTTCTGCTGTTTCAGCAGCTCGGGCTCGTTGCTGAATTATTGTTTTCGTTTTGCCAAGAAAATAAAACGCAGACATAAGCGGCAGCCGTTGATCATTTAGCATAAATTAAATAGAGCACACACAAGTGCTAATGAAAGTTGCGATGCGGAGGAGCCAGGGGTCAAAGTTGAAATTGATTTTCGACATGATTTTTATTTTATATTTATGAGTATTCGTATATATATACATATATATTATTACAGATCCAATAGTTGACTGACACTTTTCCCTGATTTCCCTCCTTGAATCCACTTGATCTTAAGTAATCCCAGTTTCTGCAAACATATAGGCACGCGAGTCACATTTTCCTCCAAAACAGCCTGTATTTTTTAATGTGAGTACATAAAATCAATTTATTAAGAATACATTTAAAAATAGTTCACAAACGTACCTTAAGCAACCAGTGGGTTCAGTCAGCGTTATTCGATACAAAAAAATGTTTATAATCTCTTCGAATATCTCCAGAACCTCCTTGGTGTCAGGGTGCTTTATGGGGAAATGGAATTTGGAATCCCGTGTATCCTTCTGGACTTTCTCCTTAAGTTCACTATGTGATTTTTCGACATTCTTGTGGTGCAAATAGACGAAGGGAGAGTGAGTCCAACGTCGCCGAAATCGAAGGAAATGGGCTGGTCCGCGCCACATGGTGGTAGACACGACGACTCTCCTGCTTCTCTTGGAAATACATGTGTTCTTTAAAAATACGATAAAGTAATAATGAAGCCTTCATGTTGAAGTGGCCTACTTTTGGTGAGAAATGTAATGAGAATAAGGAACTTGCTACTGACAGGAGAACCTAACACCTGTATATTACATATCTTTTTGGATTATTTCGTGAGCTGAAATGGTTGACTTTTTTTCATTTATTTTATTTAAAACCCCTGCACTGGTTAGGACCTGTCGAGTTTCATTTCATTTTATGACTAACAAAGCACACTTAAAATCCGTACACACATGTATGTATATCCACTTATTCCACTTCAATGGTCTCCTATTCAGACTACAGACTGGGACACACGACATTCATTCGGATAGCAAATTCTATTATATGTATTTCATAGTTTCGATGGCTTTTTGTGCACTTGCTCGCTCACTTTTCCACTTTTCCACTTTCTCCTCTCACTTCTAACCCCCAATATGAGGCTCCTGCCATATTTTAACTTTAATTTCCGTTTTCTCCCGTTTTGAGCCTTCCCATTCTGTTGCGATTCCAATATCCTTTTTTTTTTTTTTATTTTTTTGTTGCGAGTGCCTAATGCCAGAGCCAGAACAAAACACTTTCACTGCCTCTTCCTCCGCTGTCATGGTCCTGCCATTTTTTTGTGGCTCCTTTTTTGTTGCTCCCCGTGTATATCGTAAATAAAAACGTTAAATGTTTTTTTAACGTGCGCCACTTAACACTCGGTACAATTTAAAGGCAATTGGGCACACCAGAGAACAGCAACAGCAATGGCAACCAAGCAACAATGGCCACAAAAAGTCAAGCCAATGCACATACGATATCTCTTTATTTTTTTCTTATACCTACATATATGCATTCATATATAAATGTGCACGATACGTATGTATATGTATATGTCAGGGGATTCATTCTCTTTAAATAACGGTTGAGTGGGTATATTTGATATCCTTGAATGCAACAGGCTAAGGGAAAATAGTTTGTACTAGTCTAAATGGGCATTTCCCTTTCCCAGATGTAGATGTGTTAAACATAATGAAAATATTAATATTAGAAAGATAAATAGGCTTACAAATTTAATTTACAATAAGAATACTGATAAATAAAATAGACATTAAGAATTAATTAATATTCATATAATTAATTTTTCTTTCTCCTAAAAAAATTAAATTAAATTTATGATTATGTTCGACGATACTAGAAGTTTGATTTAAAGCGATATCGAACAACCATAATATTTAACAGCTTTGTGAATGTAATTTATTTTCTAATATTCCCACATGTCTTTTTTATTATCCTCTGAACTTTGTACAGGGTAACCATACCGTCGTTCCTTTTCTCTTTCAATACGTCCCCACTGTTTTTGTTGTCCCTTCTCCCTTTTTATTATTATTATTTTTACATTTTGTTGGCTGGCTCGTAATTTAATATAGATTTTTGTGCGCCCCTGCAGTCGCTCATTTTTTATGTTTCAAATAATAAATTGTCAATTGATTTCTGGTCCTCCTATTTATGAGACAGCCATATATTTGTGGACCTTTCGCCGCCGCCGTGGAAATGAAAAATTGCTGAACACACGGCAGAGTGAGATTTTCCACATTCACATCTTGTTACTCGTAAGTCGTACGTATTGCCTGGTTGCTTGTCAAACAAATCGTAAAAGAAAACGAAATTCTTTTTATTTATTGTATAAAAAATCATCAAATGGCATTTGCTTTTACTTCAATTATGGCACTCCTCTCGACTCCTGTGAAAATTAAAATTTCTTTTTATGCGTTTCCCGCCGTCGAACAATATCAAAGTGATACGAGCTTCCTGCGGGACACATGTACTACCTATAAATATAAATATAAATATGATAATGTAAAAAAATGGCATAAACATGTATTTATTGCCCCCTCCATTGTGTTTATTTTGTGATTGATAAAAAATCGAACCGAGTGTTCTGCCTTTTACGTTTTGGGTGTTATTATTCGTATTGTCAATGACAGCTGCGATGCGAGTTTTTTACGCCTTCTCATGCACTGTTTGTGTGCCCGCTGTACCCCGTGGCCTTGGGCTCTGACCGTCCTCCTCTCTCTCTCTGCTGACCATGGGAAATGTGGCATGTGTCCTCTGTAAAGTGGAGCCCGAAAGGATACGAAAATACGAGAGAGATACATTTATATTCATATGAAAATTAAGCCTTTATTTGTAATTGAATGTTGGATGTCTGTGTGTGAAGTCGACGTTGGATATTAAAAGCAAAAAAAAAACTGAAATTAAAAAATACCCCTATAAGTTTTTAACTGATCAAAGGTTAATGTTTTCACATTATTATACTAAGCATGAACCACTTTCAAAATGTCAAAAATCCTTGATAAATCTTGTAATTTTTAAGTTAGTTTTCTAGGCATTAAATTATAGATATATTTATTATAAATTACTGCAGAGTTATATTTAACTGCCCCAGATAACAATTAATTTCTGTTTAAAAATCCCCAGAAAACTTAATCTCAAGCACCTTTGCGTTATTTTATTTCTCCATTAATTCCCACCTGCTACCTTTGATCAATTGCTTTTTTAAGCACTCCAACTTCCATATTTGCTTTATTCATTCCCCGACGCCCTCATCTGTGAAGGTAAATAAAAGAAAAAAAAGGGAGAAGAAGGAAAGAAATGAACTCATTTGTTGGCCCAATTGCCAAATGGAACTCAACGCATTCGCAACGTAAAAAAGGAGGGGAAACGTGAAAAATAGTACGGGGAACCGGGTTCGCTTCAATACAATTAAATTTCCACGCTGCTTGATTTTGAACGCTTGACGCATTTTAATTATTTTCAATGAGAACGAATGAATGCTTTATGAAATTCGAGCGAAGAGAGGGCTACGACGACCCGACTGCTCAATATATTCATGGAGCCCGATCCCCTTTTCCCCATCCGGTTTCCCATTCTCCCTCGTTTTATCCAGAATCCTTTGGCTCTCTTCCTGTTGGGGGTCGAACGGAAGTGCAGCAAAGACAGAGGCAGGCGCACCCAAAATGAATGTCATTCATATCTACTTCGAGTTGGAGTCGGAGACCGAGTCCAGCATTTGTGCATGCAATTAAGTATACGCCCCGTCTTGCACAGGCGGGCGGTCAAGTTAATTACAATCTACATTGTTTATCGGTCTTGAAACCATTCCATTGCTCCGCTTCCCTTAAACTCAGAGCCAACGCATTCCTTGGCCGTCTTTATATGATTTTTAAATCTTTAACTCGAGACCACCCCATTCCTTGGCCGTGCCTGGCTTAATTACCCGAGCATTTGTAAAATATTTTCGTTTTAATTGTTTGAGGTTAATTAATAATTCAGCAAATTCACTGCAGAACTTTTTCCACTGCAGCGTTTTTCCCTTCTCCTTTGTTTGCGTGTGCAGTTTTTAATGGACCAGACTTGCTAATGGGCCAAGGCTTTTGGCCTTTATACGGGTCCGCCTTTATATTGGAGTCTAGTCTGAGGTCTGGACCTGGACATCATCTGCATAATTCTTCATTAACGCGAACTTAATGCGTTTATGGTTAACGCAGACAGCGAAATGATGTTTCATAATTCAATTATCGTGGGGCAAGTTGCCAGCTTGGCCTGCCTGGTAGGGGAAAATCCACCCGGTTGATGGAGGTGATGGAATATTGTGGTTACGGTTCGGTTTACAGCTCTTAAAGGTGAAAGTGTTGGGGGCCCGGGTTCGCTTTTAATTGAAAAAGTAGCACCTGATTAAGTTACAATGATGGAAGGGTTTCAATACTTATAATAAAATATATGAAAGTCGTGTAAAGAAAAATATATTTTTATAATTGATATGTTTTATGATCTCTTTTAAATTAGTAAATAAACACTAAAATTAATTCCCAGGATTCCTTTAAAAATATAGCATTTGTTGTTGGCTTTGCGGTCCTACTCCACACATTTCGCTTCCAAATTCAATACGTGCTTCTCGCTTTAATAAATTAAATTTTCCATAGGGCTATCTCACTTAACGCATAGGGGAAATCCCCAAATGGCCTGATAAGAATTTCATTTCCTATGCTATTCACACTCATCCACCGTTTAATCCCCCATACCGCAGCCGCCGCCGCTCCATAAAAATTGATACGCACAATCAGAAACCCTTTTTGCCCAGTTAGAAGGACCTTTTCCCAGGGCGGGTCAGCTTTAAGGCCGAACATAAACAAGTTAGTCAAATAAAACATTTTGTTTTTAATAAAAGGAACAAAAAAAAAAAAAAAACGGAAAAAGCCAAACAAACACACAACCATAAATGGATCAAAGCAAAAATTGCCCTGAAAGATATTATGCCGGACGCATATGTGCGAGGGGAGTGAGTGCGTGAGCTTAACCCAAATTATCCATAGCCTCTGGCTAAAAAATAAAACCCCAGACTTTCACTTACGATTGCGTATACGCAGTGTTGTGTTAGAGAGCGATAAAAAACAAAAAGAATACCAAGAATCATGACATGTTTCGGCCTGGCCTCGAAATCATTTATTGCTGTCCACTTGGCTTCAGTTTTTTGGATGTTTTTGCTGTGTATATCTCGTCCGTTCTTATTATCTCATGAATGCTAAATGCCCTGAGCGTCTGCGGGGAAAATATGATAGCGGGACATTATGGAGAAAGTGAGGATGCCGCCCTTATGCCTCCAGTTGTGATTACACCGAGAGTAATTGTTGAGGACTTTAAAGTGAGAGAGAGAATTAATGTACTTAACATTTTGCTTCTGTCTTGCCTGTACATTGCGGGGAAAAGCGTCGAAGAGTGACCAACAGAGAAGGAAAAAAGAAAGCACGATCCTTATATATATATTTACATCATTTGCATAATTTTTGTTCTTAGACACAATTGTTTCCCTTAAACTGAGAAATTTCGCCCAGTGCCAAATTATAAAGTACAATGTACATACGTATATGCAAAGGAGTCGTGTCGTGATATCTTCTACAATTTATCATACTGCGAACCGAGAACTGTGCGTGCTCCAAGACTCTCTCTGTTTCCCCCTTCTCTTTTTCCGGTACGAGGCATTATCCCCCATCATTATTATCATCAGCATCATCATCGTGATGGCAGCCACTTGGATATCTTGTGGCTTAGCCTGACCCATTATCCCACTTATGCACATTGAAGGCATTCCGTCAGTCAGTCATTCAGTGAGTCAGGTCGGTTGGTTGGTCCTTGCGATTCCTTTGGCTTCACGCTGGCTTCCCCAGCCAGCTTTCTCGTTTTTGAATTGCGCACGAGTTGAGCGGAGATCCTGTGGAGTCCTGCGTGTATATGTGCACTGGGGGAAAAATGTAATGAATTATGCTTGATGGAATTCGGATTCGGATGTATTAAATTAATCTTAACAATATTTGAATGGAATGAGGATTAAATTAGATTTTATAGAGTACTGTGTTTAAGAAAAGATACACGCTACCGGTAGGTTTTAGCAATATTTGTATCCTTAAAAATGTTTTAAATATTCGATTAGAAATCTAAAATAAGGAGAGAGTTTAAAAAATGTTAGTGTACAAAAATCTTTAGGAAATATTTTCTGAAATCGAGTGAAGAAATAAAAATCTATAAAATATCTTTTGAGATGGATCAAAAAGGCATGTATTCAAGATGCCACAGAAATCCCTATAAAAGCTCAATAAAGTTAATTTTAAAATTTCACAAATTCGTGCCTACAATGAAAAAAACATATAAAATGTATTAAAAGGTACCCAGTTCGGTTAATTTCTCTCAGTGTCGGCATATATGTGTGTGGCCCTTCCGTGTCATTGTAATGGCGGCACATCCGTTGCAAGTAAATGCCATTTGTCGAAATAAATTTCCGTTTTATTTAAATCCACGCACAGCCGGGGTGCGGGAGGCTATGGGGGAGGGAAGTGGGGGCCTTAGTGGTGGCTACTAGTGTGCAGTAATAGAGGGAGGGGGAGGGGGCGGCACCCCCACATGCGACCGAAAATGTACACACACGCACAGGCGGACAAAACGGGGCTTAAGTGTATATTTTATTATTATTTGGACTGCTTGATGACATTTGTCGTTGTACGGCCAAAGACCGGATGTCCTTCTCCTCTGTGTGCAGACGGTGTCCCTGCACCGCTCTAAACTCCCTCCCGTGTCCCGGTCCCGGTCCCGGCCCCCTTCCGCTTCCGCTCTTCACCCCTTTTTTCCGCCCTCCTCTCTTTTGTGCGTGTTGGCTTTTGATTGCCGCATTGCGTATGTTCATTTGTATTTTGTATCGTTCTCTATCTAACTATCTATCTATCCATCTGACTCACTCTGCATATCCTTCCCTGCTCTATGTCCTGCGTCCACTCTTCCCCTCTGCGGCACCTACACCAAGGGAAGTGGGTTGTTTTCCAAACTAACTTTGATGGGAGTATCTAGAAATTTAATTAATGGACTTCTGTTTTAGGTATTTGTTTGATCTATCTATCTTTTCAATTATATTTATATTTTATATTAAATTGGTACTTTATCTAAAAATAATCGTAAACATTTTACAGGTTTTTTCTCCCTGTGTACAACAACTGTTGCCTGTGTCCTGTTTAGCCTTTCGTCAGCAGCAAATCATTTGGCAGCGTTAAATGTTTGCCCAAAGCCCAGAGTACGACCCTTTATAGTGGAAGCCCGTCCGCCTCCTTTGAACACAGTCCCTGTAAATCCCTTCTTTTCGAATTTCCCTTAAAAGCCCCCTTCTACATCATTTCATTCCTATATAACCCGTTTCTTCAACATTTATGAGATATTTGGGTCTTTCTCCAAGTCCAACATTGCCCAACTCTGGAAATTGTATTTTAGGAAATAGCTTAGATAGTTTAATAAAGTCTAAATGATTTTCTTAAAATGTGCAAATAGATTTTTGAGGCTTATTAGTATTAATAAAAAAGTTATAAACATGGGCTCTCTTACAAATATTATTTTAATGATAGGTATTCTTTTTAGTATTTAGAGTTTCTTAAGGTACTCCTTTTTATGTTTATTAAAGTACCAATCACACAGTTTTGGATACTATTAAAGATGCTTAAAATATATGTTTAATACTACTTAAAATATATTATTTTCTTATATATCTATTAGATCAGTGCCCCTTTTGTTCTTTAAAAAAGAAAATTGTTTGCACGCGCTAAACTCAAAAATCCACGGGACTTCTCTATTCCTGCTACCCCGAAAAGCCTCTCCTTTCGGCGGGGGCGTTTTCGTCCTCCTCCAGCCCCTTGCTGATTTTCCGGTTTTCAACATATTCATTTGCATATATGGAAATGACAAAAACATGGCCGAAAAATTGAATTGAACTTGTGTGTCCCGGCATGTCTCCGTGTCCCCATGTCCATGACAATGTCCATGTCAGTCAGTCAGTCAGTCGGTCACTCAGCGGGTGTCCTTTTCCCCGGCTGGCTCCTGTCTCTCTGTCCCATCTCTCAGCCAGCAATATGTCGGTTTTGTTTTATGGCCCTGCCCGCCCGGAGGTCAGCCCCTCGTCCGGGGAAATGAGTGACCAAACACTTTGACTTTATCGATGCTGCTGGCTGACTGCTGATGATGATGGAACCCGAAGCTGGAAAACCCTTTCCTCACATTTAACATTAAATGCTTCGTTATTATTGTGATATGATGCATGCCCAAAACTGGGTGGTCGAGAGCCCGAAAGCCCTTTCCCAAAACCCCAATACTAAATGGTGTGTATGTCAAGCAACATTTGCCTCGAAACTCGGTCGGCCGGCCTCCGGCTCCTGCTGCTCCTGTCCCTTTGGAATGTTTCAAATTTTAATGAGCGGCACATTTAATTTTAATGTTTTGCGAACATGTGTTCATTAATGTTTACTGGTGACCTCAAACCCAAAAACTTGAATTCCATTCGAGCTTAAAGTTCTACGACTGCCAAATTTGTATAAGATTGAATTTGTTGAAGAAAACTGTAGACAGACTTGATAATTGCACAAAATCGTTGCGAAATGACACGCAATGAGGTATTTAAATATTACAAGAGGAATTTAGCAGGTTCAAAAATAAATCTTCTTATAAAAAAAAAAACAAGAAACAAAATAGTATTGCCTGATTTTAATTACGCGAAGATAGCTTTAAGATGTTTAGATTTATATTAATATTTAATTAAATTTAAATTTAAAATATTGAGTTTTAATGGTAATCTTTTGTGGGAAATTACTTTCATTAAATTCCCATTTTATTTGTACTCCTTTTAAAGCTTCGTTTGAAACGTTTCTATTAGACAAAAATTGGTTTGTTCCCCTTTTTGTTGTTGGCACACACTTAAAATAATGAGCGCTTAATTTACCACAAATTCTGGAGCAAGAAATATAAACTTTTTTCCTTTCAATTTTTTTTTTGAGGCCAACGCAATCATTACGCTCGATTAGGTCCTCGAGATTCGTGCGTTTGGGGCTGCCTTTTTCTCTGGCCGGGTTTTTGGTGATTGATTCGAAATTGGTTGGCGCTGATTTCACACAATCTATCTCAACTTTCAATGAACATTCAACGTTTAACGCAATGCCGCCGTCCCTCTGCCCCTCGCCAATTCACTTTGCTGGGAAAATAATTACAAGAAAGGCTCTGGTAGGATTAAAAATAGGCAATGTTTAATTGGGCGTATTTGATTTGCGGCCTCGGTTGTCATAAAAGGCAACGCAACGCAACAATCATGTGTGTGCGATGTGTGGGATAAAAATTGTTGATTAGATAATGGCTGCTGCGGCAGTAATGGAACGATTATTATGTGTTCGGCAAAATGGATCAAGGTTACTTTGATTTACTGCTTGAAATATAGAAACAAAATTTAAGGATTTAATGTTATAAGATCAAGTTAAGGCAACACCTAAATAAGGTTTATAAAATGATATAAAGCGGCGGTTACAATACGTTAGTCTCACTAAAAATCGTTAGAATACTAGCAAATTTTATAAAAATAAAGGAGAAAACAGGGGAATGCTAATAATTCATAATATATTTTTTAAATGAGGCGGTTGCTAATCTTTTATATGTTCCTAGTGCTGCTAAAGCGATTTAAAATTTTTAAAAGTCAGGGATGACACCGGAAAACCTTTGAAATACTTGTTCTATTGCTCAACAAGGTCTCAAGGCTCAACCGAGGCCTGCGAAGGCAAACGCACACAACCTGCATTAAAAATGCATAAAATAGTAACTATTTTAAATTGCAGTTTAACAGCGAAAGTTCGGAGAGCATATAATTGAATTAGTTGTGCCTGCTGCTCTTTGACATCATGTACAAAAACCGCAGAAACGATTAACCCCATTTAGTCTAAGACTTCTTGCCTTATCACTGTCATCTGTCATCGCCCAACAAAAGGCGGAAAAAGAGAAATAGGAAGAAAGCGAGAGTCCTGTGTGTGTGCAGTCACTCAAATATGCAAATTAGCTTGTTGGAACTTCAGCTTAAACCTGGGCCTAGCAGCACTCTCAGCCCCCTAGTATTTGGGTTAATGAATAGACAAACTTTCGACAACCTCAATGTGCAAAAGTTTTGCTAGCTCCCCACAGTCCTCCAGCTGCACACAGATCTCATGGATGCACAGTAAAAAATAGGAAATACAACTCAATATTTAAAATAAATACTTTTGCATAACGATAAGTACTCAATTTTAAACTAATTATACTTTAGTCTCAAACCTAACTATATAGGCGTTCGCAATCTATATCCTATTTCCATAACAAAGTTTTCCTCTGTGTACACATATGGTAAAAGCAAATGCAATTCGAGAGCAGGAGCCTAAGGTTAGGCTAAAAGGATATCTGGCGGTTGGTCTCGGACTGCCTGTCGTGGCATTATCATGTGAAATATGTGAAGCGGAAAGGAAGTGGAAAAAATCTTGGAGGAAAACTTGTGTTTGACTTGCAGCTTTCTTGGCTTACCTCGCCCACTGCCTGGCAGCCCGCCTGCCACGGAACTTTTGAATATTTCATCATTTTTTGGTTGCAAGGTAGCCGTCCTCGACGTCGTCGTCTCTAAGCCTATTAAGGACATCAAACAAACATTTTGCAAAATTAAATGGCCATGCAAGGCAAGCACATGTGTGCGGTCCCTTCTTCGCTTTCGCTTCCCGTCTTCGCCTTTTGTGTAACTTTGCACAAAATATTTTAGATATTATGTCACACTTAGGGGACGCTGTGTCCTCCATTTATGACCGCACACGGGAGAAATAGAGGGCGAAGGCGAGGGCGGGTCCTTGCTAAAAGGATTCCGCAGCGCCAAAGAAAATGCAAAACATTTTCAAATATTTATGAGCTATTAACACTTGGGCAAATCTCTTAAGAAATTTCCACCAGCGCAGATGTGTGTTTGCCTTCTTTGCGGTCACTTTAAAATTATTTATTGTCTTTTCATGGCTTTTCGGTTATTTCGGTTTTAATGGCAGCAGCTGAATGTGCGCTCGACTCGTTGTGGTTTCTCAGTTGGTTTCGTCTCAGTCTTCCTACCCCCTCGTCTTTGTCTTGTGTTCATTAATGTGCAGTTTAATCATAAAATTATATATATTTTTGGCTGAGCCGGCCATATGTTTTTGGCCATAACAGCTTAGCTTCTTTGATTGTGGCCAAGTTTTGCTAAATTTGCTAATATACTTATGCGGAAATAACATTTTGAGGCTGTGTTTAGGACTAATGGAATACGATTTTAATAATTTGTGGGTTAATTGATATTGTAAGGATTTTCTCCAAGGGATTTATGGGTTTTTCTTATATAATTTGATGGTGTTTATTTTTAATTTAAAGCTAATCATTTCAAGTTACTATCATCTTCTTAAACAACTAAAAACATTTTGGCAGATCAAAAGAACTTTCACCAATAACAGTTTCTCAGAATATGGATATTAGAAGCTCTTTTTTATGGTACTATATCTATTTATATAGATTTATCCATAAATTGTACATGCAGCTTCATTTAACCGAAACTCTGACCAAAAATATTTGGTTTTCTTGTTTTTTTGTTCCAGAAACTCATTGAACTTTATGCGAAACCGAAATCAATGTGAAACAGCCCATTTAGATATATGCATTTTCAATGCGCGGCGCTGGTTGGTGGGCGTGGAAAGGCGGCGAGAAAGCCAAGGGAAAAGCGGAAAAACGTTGCCTAAAAATGCGGTCAATGAACACATATGTATGTGTGGCACGGGCCAGCGAGCAACAAAAACACAAAAGTCATTGCAGTTATCGCGACAAAAGGCAGCGGCAAAAAAAAAAGAATTCCTGGACACAGGACCTTTGCCTAAAATGCTGTTTATCTTGCTTCGGCCCATGAACGAGACGGCGATAGGGCGTGCAAGGGAGATAGGAACCGGCACCTACGAGCGGTGCCAAGAATTTACTCAAAAACCAATGGGGGGAAAGCCGGGAATGAGAGAAAAGCGACGTACACCGAACAAAATATTACCTACAAATTTTAAATAATGTATTATATTTGTTCTTACATATGAGCAAAAAAAGCTTACAGATTAAATTGGTTCACTTCCTTTTGTTCATTTTTATTTTATTGATTAAATATAAATAATACATATCCATGATTCAGGTTTTAAGGTCCTATTCCAAAATTGGAAGTTAAATTATTATGTAAATTTCTGTCTTGATTGATTAAATTCACTATATAAATGATGAAGATTTCATTTATTTACTACCATAAAAATTACAAAATCATCACACATATTAGTTTTTTTTGTATAATATGTACATGTATGTTTATGTTTTTTCCTGTGTACAGCCCTTTTAGATTCACTGGCGTCGTCCCGTGCTAACGATGGAAAATATAAAGCAGAAAATGAAGTAGCCAGCCAAAACAGGATCTTCTTTTCGCTGGCCAGGACATGCAAACATCGGGGTGACAGTAGAGAAGGACGCAAAGCGGAAAAGCCAGGGGGAAGGGCGCGGCGGAAAACAAGGAAAAGCCAAGACCGAAGCCAAAAAGAAAGTTGAGCGAACATTTTTGTGGTCGAGCAAATTTTTGGGCTTCGATGATGAAATTTGGCTGCCAAATAGGTTACAAGCAATTTCTACTTGGGGTCGACCGACCAGTTTATGGAGTTTATTTTTCGCCAGTCCCGGCTCTCGCCCCAGCAAACTCCACAATTTGTTGTTCTGGTATTTTTTGGCCAGCGATTTTCCTCTTCTCCTGGTTCGGTTCTTATACATATATATATAAACATGATTTTTTTTGTGTTGGCGAGTAAATGAAACGGAAATATGTTTTGTAGGCCCGATGCTGCTGCTGCTGCTGCACATGGCAAACAAACAAGTGGGAGTTCGGGGGAAAATTCGGTTGAAATTCCCGGCCTTAGCCTGCCAAGTTTCTTGGGGAAAAGAGTCTTTAAGTTTGCCGCTGCTCTCCCAAGAAAATGCCAAAAGCTGTAGCCAAAAACTGTTTTCGTAAGCGGCTTAACGAAATCATCTCTCAACTGAGGAAGGTAAATCAACAGAAATTCTGGGAAAGATCCGGGTCCTTGGTTGGCCCAAGGCCTGGACCTAAGTTTCGAGTTAAATTTATGGCAACTGAGGTGAAATTAATAGAGGGAAAACATGTTTTCTAAAGGGCCATTTAAATACTATTGTACTAGCATGTGTCGGTGTTTGGCAGTTCCTCTATCTCGTTCTCCCTGAACGATCTAAAAAAGAAAGTGACTTTATAATGCTCAAATCCAATCTTGAAATATGAATAATTTTATTGTAATAATAGTTTAAGTCCTAGGTCATCTGAACTTCGATCTCATGCTGCGTATGCTGCCTTGATTTAGACTCATTTTGGCATTTTATTTTATAGAAAAAACCAGGCTGTTAGCATATTCACAAATTTATAATTTCTATTAGCGCGAAATGTTTTTTGCGGATCGTAAAAATGTCGCCGCCACTGACGTTTGGCGGACTGCAGCAGCACTTAGTCTAATTTAACCACTAAACGGAAACACAAAAAACAGACACCGAAATATGTGTACAAACACATTCTGTCAGTCATTTGGCAACCCTGGCCAAACCATTGTCACAACATTTGTGCGAGAGCCTCCTCGGGCTCCCCCTCGACCGGGTTTCCTTTCTGCCTCCTCCATTGGCAATTTAAAGTCAGGACGAAACCGAAATTACCGCAAAATGTTTACATTCGTATATGAAATCTCATTTGATTTTCTGGCCAGGGCGAGGCGAGGCTGACAGAGGGGGCTTCTGGTTATATAAAATCATTGGCCGATTATTTTTCAGGAAATTAAAAACCACAAATCTAAAATGTTTGAAATATCCGGTGCAACAATTAATTCATTAATGAACACAAAAAAAGGAAGAATTGTACGTGCGCACCGACAGTTGAAAACGGAAGTGAAATCAGGCAAAACGTATAAAATATATATGCACAGTAAAGTGTATGCCTGGTTTGTAATACGCATCATCCGATAAGGCAGAGCCACGCAAATATATTGTGTGGATTTGTCCCTTTTATACCCGTTAGCTATAGGGTACAAGGGTATTATAATTTAGGGTTAACTGAAAAAAAATTTGATTTTAGTCTAAGATTTGTAATCAGATTTTGTACAGATTTCTATCGGCTTCACGTCTAGGAACTCTGAACTCTCTTAAAGTTTAGAAAACTTTGTCGTTTGCTACTGAACACAACTTGTTCATTGCAGGCAATGCATGGAAGGGAAAGAGAGATTCTACCAAGTAGTAAATGGGCTAATGAGAGTGCAAGGGAATTCCTGATACTGAAAAGTCATTTTCATTACCTTAAAGCTTTATTTGGCGGGTATCTCAAAGTCGAGCACATTCACGACCACTTTCTTACTTGTTTTCGATCTGGTGTTGGGCCTTGCATTATTCATTTAAATATGCCTGCAAATATATGGAAAACTCATCTGAATGCATATTGATGCACTTTTAAATGCAGTGCACAAGCCGCGTTTTTCCGCCTTTTCCTGACATTTTGATTAAGCCAAAATTGTAATGCAATTTAGCAGGTGGCACCCCCGTTTTTGTTGTCAAATAATTATTTAATGACTCCTTTTTTTGTGCACATGCACATATATTGCGTATTGTTTATGGGGGACAATTTTGCCCGGTCGGTTGGGCAAAATGCTCTTCTCTGGTTTTATCCATTGAAATGTTTACGCTTCAATTGGCATTGGTTTGACAAATAAAAAATTAATTGCCCATTAATGCACCGAACGATGGCAGAATATAAAACCAATATATATTTCTGCATATGTGTATTTGCATTGAAATGACGGAATGAAAGCATATATACACACACTTATCGGTTTATCCGGATCTCTTGCTATAATCAATATAGAATTGTCCCATAATCAAAGCCGTGTTAATTGCTCCATTCATTGTCAATATGTTATTAATTAATTAAATATTATTTCAAGCCGTGCCGTGTTTTTTATTTGCTTACCTTCCATATGTATGTAAAATGCATTTTCATTGATCAAAATCAATTAAACATTGTTAAAGATGATTGGGGAAAGGGCGGGCGTGACTGGGAAATATATAATTGCGGTTTTCCATTCAGATTTAATGGACAATGTAATCAAAGTGTCAACACACACAAAGCAGTGAAAGTATTCTCAAAGAAAAAATGCATAAATTAACAGTTGCAAGAGAGAGAAATGAGAATTATATCCTACGACTTGAGTTATTATATATAAAGGAATAATATTTTATTATTTGGACAATAAAAGGTAATTTGTTTAGATTTTTTTTAAAACTTATTCCTGCTTAGTTCAACCATCTAACCACATTATTTGGCAAAGAAGCGTTCTCTTACATCTGCCAAAGAAACAACCAATAAAATCAGCACTTCATATAGCACCTACTTGAACCCATTCATTCTGCTCTGCCTCCAAATTCAATTCGTTTCTCCCAAATTCAATTCGAGCCAAAGAAACCAACAATTTTCCGAACCAAAACCCTTCAGAATAACCCAGAGAAGTGTCCACCCGTCGAGTGTAGAGCGGAGGAGATGCCAGGAATAGTAAAGCCCTGAGTTTTATATGCTGACGTTTGATTATCGACACGGTTCTGGGATTGTTGCTTACCAGTAAAAAGTGCTGCCATGTGGCAGCCCAAGCCGAAACAACAACGAATGCCAAAGAAAGGAAATCCAAAGATGCCAAACATTTTGTGCTCTTGTGTTGTGTTGGCCAGCAGAAAAGAAATCCAAGCAATGGGAAAAGAAAAGAGTAGGGGAGGAAAGGAAAATATGCTGGGATGTTAGAGATGCCGGGAAACTTGTGATTTTGTAGACCGAGCTGGTGGCCGTTTTGCCTGACAGTCATTTCCAATAACTTCATTTTTCCGTTGTTGAGCAGAGATTGTGTTGCAGATTGCACCTCCATCTCTATGCACGGCAAGAAAAATTGGGTAATTAAAGTAATCAATTAGGAACGTGGTCTTAAAAAAGAGCTGTTTAACTGTTTTCTTTTTGTGTATATTTATCAAAGTTATTGTAGGCATTGTGCTTGTCTAACACAAAAATAATTTAATTATTGATCATACATACAAATTTAATAATATGTTTTTAACTCTTACTGTGTTTTAACTGCTGTTAATCAATAAATTAGAATATTGAGTCTTAAAACTCTGTAATTAAGAATTTCAAGTGGTTTTAATTCCTTTACTCTATTAATCACTATTTTAAAATAAACTACTATACGCCTGATGTCTTATCGAAAAATTCATATTATCATATAATATACAAAATATCACAACAGTTAATATTAATTTTAATCAATGCAATAGTCTTACAATATGCGATATACTTCACCTTTCGAGGTCACACTTTCAAGTCTGATAGTTTAGAAAATGCAGTAAAACCCTGAATAAAGTCAATGTATACATACCGCATTTCTTCTGGTCTTATTCTGTCTTACTTTATAATGACATAAGCCGGTTCCAAAATGCTTTTTCCTGTGCAAAATAGCACACACTGTCATGTGGCTGCCACAGAGGCAGCAGCAGAAACCGCAAACAACAAAAAGCAATGCATTGATAAGGCCGAAATCAGGTCACAAATGTGAGTCGTATACGTAATATGAAAAGTATTTCGCCCCGTTCGAGGTCCTGTGTGTGTGTATGTTGGAAAATTCTCATTCCTTTGCCTCTCTGTTTGTATCTGAAGCTTGCTGCAGCTCAAACTGTCAAAAAAGGGCTGGCCCCGACAGAGTTTTTGTGTGTGTGGAGGGAACTTTGTTGTGTCTTGGCCATTTGTGTTGTTGTTGTTGAAAATGGTCTCCCCTCTCTCTCACTCTGCATCTGATTTTGTAATTAAATGCCGTGAATTTCGGAGAATATATATTTATTTTGAATGCACCTGACGAGGCACATGTTCCAGGGCAGTCTAATTGGATTTTTAAACAATGCTTTATTTGTGGAACTTCCAGAGGGGTTTATTTCGTCCAAATCGTGTGTCTGGCTTTCGGACATATTTAGAACGAAAGTTTGTTTTCCCCTAAGTACCTCTCTTCATATAATTTAATCAGGTCAATGTGAAGTCTATTATTACATTTTTAACAGAAACTGTAAATATTTAAGCGCCTGGCCAACTTTTCCTCACATTTTATTCCGAAACGTCAGCCAGTTTTCCATCTCCTGTCTGGAAAAGTTCTGAAAACAAATCGAATTGTTTTTAGTTAAATTGAATGGCCCGCAGAAATGCATAAAAATGAATGTGGAATTGGGAGGAGTCATAATATTTGGAAGCTGTTTGTCCGTCTGTGTGTAGTAAATTCATTTTTGGTCCATGTTTGCATATCTCACGCCAGAAATATTCTTCATTGACATGCATTTTGGCTTACACACAAAAGCTGGTTTTGTCGGGATCCTGTTTGCTGTCCTGGCCCGGCTCGCTCGCTCGCTTGCTCCTCTGCGAACAATATCCTGACATTCAATTCGACATTTGTTGTTTTTTTCGGTGGCCGTTCCACCGTTCCACCGTGCCTCCGCGCCGCTGTTGTGTTGCAATTCTAAGCGCAGACGCCACCGGATGTTGCATGCCAATTTCATTTTGGAGTATGTATTTGCCTCCACATTTTGTTGTTGTTTATCGTGTGCGAGTGTGTGTGTGCGGGCGGAGGTCTGAGAACATTTCAGATAATTTATTTTGACATTCGGCGGGGCTGGCGCTTGTATTTATGGGAATTGCGTGTAAAATTTTCAGTGGGCTTCGCAAAAATAATAGTGGAAAACAGAAAGTATAATCAAAATACAGGGGAACTGGCAAGGCTTACACTTTCTTTTATTGTAATTTATTTTAATGTTGTTTTGTAATTTTGTACTCTTCAAAGAGTGTTTTGTAATAGTTTGGTAATATTCTTCAAATATATCTCTACTTTGAGATTTCAAAATGAAAAACCTAAAAAACAAGATTTATCACTAAATTGTTGTAAAATGTATTTGTTTTTATTCTTAAAACAATTTTAAATATTTATGACTTAGTAGTTACAGAAGCTTCACGCTTTAAAAGTGCCGACAAAAATAAAGAAGCTTGTTTCGAGTAGCTTTTAAATTCGAGGTTCTTTGCCATTTCTCTGGCTGCTGTCTGAATGCCTTTCAAGGTTAAACGATTTCGGTTTTATTTTTTGGCAATTTACAGGGGAAGCTGACTGGATTACAAAACATTTCTGCCAAAGCGACACGTAATCGATGGGAGATTGTGAAAGGAGTTGCCAAAGGTGATATAAAGGGTGCGGAAAACGGGGAAAGTATTGAGGGAGTGGGGTTTCCCTGGGTTAAACGAAAAGAAGGTTGGTTAAGTGGGTTAAGTCAGACAGCAGCTGTGGAGGAAACCCAATCGAGGTCATTTGCACAAAAGACGAATTCCCTTATTTAAACTAATTTGCAGAGAATGAGAGAAATGCAAAGGGAAGCTGCGAAATTCATTTCCAGGGGATTTCGGTTCATTTATTTATAAATATTTGTAGTTATTTTCGCCACCCCCATTACGACTTCTCTTCGCACTTAAAATCGATGTTCGCCGTAAAGAACTTCTCACCTTTCAGTCACCCAACACGGATCCATCTCCCGCGTGAAAGAAGATTTTCCCAAGACTTTCTCCCGTTTTCCCCGAGCTGCAGTGACTTCTCCCGCCCACTCGCCCCATTTCTCATTCAATTGCAAATCACGCAACATTGTAAACATTTGTAAAACTGCTTTAAAAGCGATGGAGGACCAAGACAACAGGGAAGGAAAACAGGAAGGGAGGAAGGGGGGAAAACCTTTCTTTCTTTCTTTTTATTTTTTCGGCAAAAGAAAAGAATTCTCGCTTTTGCCAGTTGAATGATGAGACATCAATCACGAAACAGCGCGTTTGTCATTCGCCCCAAAAAATACGCACTGTCAAATTCACTCAGTGCCACGCCCCCCTTAAAGTTTCAACATTTTTCCATTCTTTTTCTGCACTCGTGTGAGAATGTTGGTTTACTTAGTATTCTCTTACAGATCTGAGGTATATTTGTGACAGAATATAAAGTCATTTATGCATCTTAGTGTAGAAATGATCTTGTAGTCCTTATGGAACTACATAAGGTGAAATATAAGGTAGGCATATCAGCTAGATAGTTAGGAACATTAAAGACATGTATACTTAACATTTCTCAGATCTGAGCACAGGAGGTTATCCCAATTAATTATATTCTCAGGAAGGTCATCGATACAATATCAATTGTAGTCGGAGCAAGACTGGGTATCTACTAGTCTGTCATTCTTTTATTTTTTACATGTTTTTCCTTTAAGAAAATGGATGGCAAACATTCATTCACCTGCAACATTTTCTAATGAGATCAAAGCGTGGCAACAACACACGTAAAATTGCTGCTTGTTGCTCGTTTTGCGACATTAAAATTGATTAGTTTTCCCGCAATGCAAAAGTTTTCCTTGCAACTCGGAATAAGAGAAAGGAAGAAAATTATGCTATGGCCTAATGACGGTGTTTCTTGCGCAAAATAATAATAATTTGCTCCCTATCGTTTACATAAATTTGTGTCAGGTTGAGTGTAAAGATAGTTGCATAATTTGTTTTTAATAACAGAGCTACATAGTGTGTCGGGGAAAAGCGTTTCATCACCATCTATCTAATTGTTTGAACTCAAGAGCTAAAGTTAATGACTTTCAAGTGCTGCGTTGCTTTTGGCCCAAGGAAACAATTTTTCTGCTCCTTCCTTCTGTCTGTTGGCTAAATATGTTGCAAGCAATTTCGGTCCGCTGGCGGCTGGAATATTTAATAAACAGAAAGACAGCCGTTATGGCACTCACATTTGTGCCAAAGTTATTAAGCCATCCATAAGTTGCCCATAAAGTAGGGCGTGCTTTCGGTAAGCGAGGGAAAAAGCCATAATTTCTTTGCTTTTTCTGACATACTTGCTTGCTTTTGCAATTAAACGTAATGCTTTAGCGAGTGATTTTGATAAATTTTGGTTGATTTTTGGCATGTTAAAGGTAGGAAAGCATAAGTTTTTTATTAATTTTATAATAATGTCACTTAAGTTAGCAGGATTTTCGTTAAATGTTCATATTACTTGTATTCTTTTAAACTATTGTTTAAAATAGGTTGTTAAATCCTAAGTCTATTCTGAAACAGTTTCTAATACATTTAAATTATTTTATCTGCAAAATCTTAGGTACGATAATTTCTAGACTAATAGTTTCCATAAACTCATTAAAACCCTCTTTTACAATATTTTCTTTTCCAAGAAACTTCAAACTCACATCAACCCCAATTTTTCGCGAAAGTTTATTTAGTTTACCAAACTAGAAAAAGTTTTTCCTCAAGCTCTGCTTCCTTGTGCGAACCAACAAAATTAATTAATAAATCGAATCTAATGCCCGAGCAAATTGAATCACATCGATTGCATTTACAAGTGCGCCATGTGCAGCGCCCGGGGCGAATTGATCCCAGGAAAAATCCAGGAAAAACGATGGAAATGTAAGAAGTAGGGAAGGGAACAAATGCTTTACGCTCAAATGAGTTACAACCAAACAATGAAAATATCCCGGGAGCAACGAAAATTTATGTTGATGGGGGAATATACTCTCCCATATTCCCCCACCAAACATTTTCTCCCATTCTTCAGCAAAAATTAAAATTCTCGCGAAAACATTTTATGGTCAGACATAAAAAAGAAAAACATGAGAAGGAAGACCAGTGGAAAAAAAGCAAGACAACTGTGCTCTGGGAAATTTTGCAACTATGGTGGCTAGAGCTAATTTGCCCATCGCTTCGACGGCGCCTGCAAATCAAAGAAACATTTTCCCCTGGATTTTCCAGGCGTTTGTTTTTTTATTGCACCATTTTGCTAAAAGAAACGCCCGGACTCGGGGGACCGAGAATACGTGATGGGTTCTTGGCATACGAAATCAATTTCCTGCCACAGCTCGCCGCCCGCCCCCGTTCCCGATCCCAAATCGATTTGAGTTTGGTTAACCTGCCAAAGTTTTTGTTTTGCTGCGAGACGCCGCGCGGCGAAAACTTTTCGCGATTTGAAACAAACAAATTTTAACAGGATTATCGTAGGTGTGTTGGCGGGAATAAAACCTGGCGACCCCGGCCAACAATTGTCCCCAATACAATAAAAAATAGGAGAACAAAAATATACACAGACTGGTTAAATAAAATTAGGGTCAATTCGACTATAAAATACTCAACACTCAGGGTTTAATGTAGTAGTAATTATTAGTAATTATTAATTATTAAAAATAAAAAAATATGTAATTAGAAAAGGTTAGTACAAAGTAATATAAGGGTTCTCATTTTATTTTAAAGTAATTAAATTTAATTAATTTTTATTGTTTGTTACTTTTATTCGATTTTTTCTTCTAGCTTAAAAGATACAAATATTTCAAAACATAAAACAGAGGACACTAAATTAAATTAAGATCCTAAAAGGCGAGTTACATGTTATTCTTTGAAAAATATACCCCTGCAACAAAGGGCAAATACAGGATACGAAAAAAGAGAAGAAAATAAGAAAAGCAAACTTTTTGGCGCTTCTGTTCTGTTTGCCTTCGTTTCCTGTGTCCCCCTTTTTTGGTCCTTGCACGCTCAAATAAATCAAAAATATATTTATATGTATTGTTTAGCCATTGTTGAGGAGGCCCTCTGCTTGGGGTAACCACTTGTGCGGCTTATTTGTTACATAATCAAATCGAGGGCCCGAGAAGAAGAAACCACAGGAACAAATAATATTACGCATACGCCACGTTGCTCCTTCTGCTGCTGCTGTTGTAGCTGTTGACCGAGCTCATTTGCTTGGCTTTAACCGAGGAAGGTTCTTTACATCTGTTTGCTGCCCCAATTGTTGATGTTTTGGCGGTATCTGTGTCAGGGCTGGGCAACAATTAGGCAGGCTCCACTGTCCGAGAAAATATCAACATGAAAACGAGCAAATTAGCAGAATTTTCTTCTGGCTGTCATCATCATCTTGTCATTATCATCATCATTGTTTTCATTTGCCTTTTGGGGTTGGCTTGTACAACTTAATTTTCCGTTCACTGAGTGCAAAAAAGGGAACGAGACCGAAAAAAGGAAAACAAAATATAAGGAAATGTAAAAGAATAGAATCCAGGACACACTAATAAAGGACGCAGTGTCGCTTCTAAGTCTTTGCATATTTTTAGTTTTGTCTCACAAATTTTAGGGTATATTCCTATAAAAGAATATTTATGGAAAGAAAAATTTATACATTTCCACAGTTTTGTTTAAATTCGTACTTAAATTAATTGCAAAATTTATATAATAAAAGAACAAGGTTTCTATATAGAAAGAAATTTCTCTAATATATATTTTATTATTAAACAATTATATTATTAATATAAAAAGCCGAGTGTATCAATGGCTTCGTTGCTGCAATCTGAACTTTCGTGTTCCTATTTTTATGGTGGCTTTGTTCTGTGTTTTTGTCAATCCCGATTTTGAATGCATTCTACTATAATCGACCTACTTGTTGGATTTACAATGAGTGAATGGAGGAATCTAGGTAAAGCAAATCGAGAAACTGGCTACAAAAAACAATAAGAAAGGAGAACAAGGCCAAAGGCTCTAGCACTGAGTTGTGAACTCAATTCAAAGAGCCTGTTGGCCAAGGAGTCACAAATATTCCAATCAAAGTGTTTTCTATTTAGGCAAAAGTTTTGCAGTTTAAGCCTTATCGCCACGGAGTGTTTTATGGGGCATAAACACAGCTTAATCTAGTCGGAGGGCCACATGCCCTTTTGGCTCGGCCATTTGTGAATGTCCTGGCCAGGCCAGATTCCGGTTATGTTTTATTTTCAGTTGTTGTTGGCTCATGAATATTAAAATATGTCTCTGACCTTTTGTCCTTTCAGGCAGACAGATAGAACATAGTGGTGGTATTCTGTGTGCGGTCGTCTGCAATTGAAGAGTTTGGCAGCAGGGAAATAAACTTGGCTTTTAGAATGTAATTAAAATGTTTTCCCTTCGCAGTGGAAGCCAATGAACTTCGTATTCTTTTTTGTTTTCCCTTTTTTTGGCAGGGAAACAAAACCAGAGCTACGGAAGAACTGTGCTGTTCCCCCGCCTGTTTTTGATTTATGAGAGTTTTCCCTTCGGCTTCGGGAAATTAAGTAATATATATATATATATATATGCACACGGAAATATGCAGCGTAAAAATTTCATAAACACATAAAACTGACAGGACTAAAGGGGATTTCGAGTGGTAAGCTGAGGGGGCAAGTGCTGCAACTTGCTGCACGTCTTATAAACGGAAAATTATGAAAAGCCGCTAGGAAGTGAGGGGAAAATGAGGCAGAGGCTGCCCCGTCTGTTTGTGAAAAATGACGAAGCACAGACACTGACTGCAGGAAGCCTTTATATATGTATATAGCCGGCATTTTCTTCATGAATATCGGATGATCAGGGCGGGGCGGGGCGGGGACACGGGATTCTGCAGGCTAAAGGACAGTTGTGGAAGGCTTAAGTTGCCGCGCCATCTGAAATGAGCTGTGCAACAGAGAAAATGCTGAAAAAGCAAAGCTACACTCGAAAATCCAGAAGAACAAAAACTAAGTTGTGTATGTTTAATTCTTTATTATCGAAAAATATAGCATTTAACGATAAAATTTATGAATATTAAAAAAAAAATCTGAAATATAATATTTAATTACTTTTTTCAACATGACTTTAGAGTATCAATTTCAGCACTTTCTTTTTAGTTTTCTGCAGGCATAAATTTAATATATTTATACCTCCCTGAAAATGACAGCAAAATGCAAGTTCTAGTCCATTATTATCTCAGAATAAGCAGCTCATTATTTTGCCCCGTGCATATTTCAACGATTCAAGTTGAAAGCACGGAAATGAGAGGTGAAGTCGACGCCTCCAGCCGGAGTCTGGAGGCCATGCGGTCGGCATAATAAATAATGACCGGCATTCCTTTGTTGTAATTGAAAATGTTGGTCATTCTGAGATGGGGCAGAGGGCCATGGAGATGGAGCCATAGTCCGTGGTCCTGGAGTCCATAGACCGTCGTCGTCCTGAGCTCGGAGCTCAGCGCGAGAGCCTTAAAGCAAAAATGATTGCCATACTTTGGTGCAGTTTCGGACCAAAGCAATGCAGTCGGCGGTTGTGGGGGGCGGACGAGGAGGGTCTGAGGGAAGGGAGTCCTTCACGTACTTTTTGAAAATTCAAAACAGGCGTCAGCCGTGTTGGCATTAGCCGGGCAACTGAAGCGACTCTGTGCGCTGCTGCCAATGACGCTGATTGGTGGCTTAAACGGCTGCAGGGGGACAAATAGGGAATGCGAAGCGGAAGGATTCACTTGGAAAAATATATTAACTGGAAAATTAGTGGAGAGCCTTGAAAATATAAAATTATTATTAACCGAAAGTCAAAATCGGATCATAAAAAATTAAATCCACCCATTGATACCACCCATAAAGTTATTATTTAGAGTGATGAAGCTATAAGTTTGTTAACAGAAACATTTCTGCAAGGATATAGGTAAGAATGGCACAAAATATTTATATATTGGTACTGTATTGATATTTTATATAATTATATATTTAGCACTGTGATATATATGCCTGATAAATCGGTATATCGGAAAAATAAAATCGTAACTTCGATGTTAATAAATTCTTTACATTTCTATTATATTATATATCAAATCCTACCCTAGTTTCGATATTGCCGTTCGGTATATTGAAATCCCAAGAAAGAGGTATAATTTCTTGAATTTTCTCCAAGTGCCCCACTGAGTAGGGGGCGTGGCATGGCCCTACTTCGCCTCAGGATCATGCATAATTATGCAGGCGCGCTGTCGTCGCGCATTAAAAATGAGCTCCGTCCGTCCGGGGCAACACTTGTTTGAAGCCTGAAATTGATATTGGTTTCGTTGTCCGCCGGCGGATGGATGAAGTTCCGGATTACTAACTTTGGACAGGAACAGGAACAGGAACAGGAGGAGAAGGAGGAGGTGGAGGTGGGGAAGGAGGAGTTCTCCGGTAGAATGGCTGCGGAGGTAATTCGCCTTGGGGCCTCTTTAGTTTGCACTGATAGATTGCACTTGGAGTTGCCTGCGAAATTGTTTATTGAATTCGCGTGCAGTGTGCCAAATGGATTGATTGATTTGTTTTAAGTTAAAGCTGAGATTTTCATACAAAATGTATATCGAAAGCAGCAAAAAAACAAAGGACTTTATTAAATTCGACTTCATAAGCGATAAATAAATATATATAAATAATTTCAAAGTGACAAACATTACATTACTATTCAAAACCTTGCAATAACGGCTCAGAAAATTCTTGTGTTAAATTTCAAATGCCAAAATTGATTGCTGAATTCCCCAGTAAAATAAAATAATTCTAAATTCAATTTGTATTAAGCTCTTCTTCAGCTGTCATTTTGGTTCTATATTATAAACATTATGAGAAGTCCTCCAAGGCTCTTCATTCGCTTAAATGGCCATTAAATGGAAATTTCTTCCGTTGATTTCCAACTGTCAGTAGAATATGCTATCCCAAGAATGCCGTTGGGATGATTGATCGAAATTTGCTACCTGACAGACACGTTGATATTTGCGCGTCTCGAGTGCACAGCGTCCATCCCGGCCACTCCAGACATTCAATCTTGGACATTCTTTGCATAGCCTCTTGAAAATCAAATAAACCTTTGGCTAATTGTGTTTGTAATCAACTAAATGACAGACATTTGGCTTTTACGAGCCCAGGCGGAGACTCCCGAGCAAATACAAATACTGATTCGAAGGTACATCACCTTCCCAATGGCCCTGCCTCGTCTGCCCACCTGACATTGTCCAACCTTGCAAAGCGTCGTGTAATTAATGGCGCTGGGGGAGACGAAAAAAAATAACGAAGAATAAGGAGAAAATTTACATCCCACAGCAGAGTCAACAAAACAAAGAAAATTCTTCTTTTTTCGGGTTTCCTGATTTTCCCCTTGGTCGCTTTGTCATCATTTCATTACCTTGCAGAAAGTTTTCCCACCCGCTTTCCACCTTTTTTGATAATTTGTCTTCCAGGTGCGCCTTGAAATTTGTCAACAATTTGGCCGTAACGAAACTTGTGATTCTTTTTACTATTCTTTTGGCCATCGCCGCCCAACAAAGTGGCATCTATTAGTGATAAAAATAGTAGCCAGACCTTGGAGAGAGAGAGCTGCTCGACAAATGAGCCGCAGGGCCAGCAGATGTCTGATGATGACTCAGCAGCTGCCCTTAATGGGGAAATCGCCGTAGCACACCCAGAAAAAAAGCATTTAAAATTGTTTAAATAATGCCAGTTTTAAAGAATAGTTTTTACAAATATAAGCTTTAATTTTAAATATTTTATTCATACCCGTGTAAAAATGTATACAGAAAAACTTTCCCAATTGAAATAAAATTTTTGATTAGTTATGATCGGTTAATATATCGTCGATCATAAATAGATAACAGAGAGAATGAAAATACAATTTTTTTAGAATTAATATGTACTTTCTAAGGGCTTTTTTCGTGCTGCCTGAAACCAAATTCCCCTGAAAAATTATTGGTATTTTAAATCAGAGCTGTGTTTTCTGCGTTCGGTGTGTAAATTTGGTTTGATTATGTGGGCAAGGGGAACGAGTCTCCCGTTTCGCCGCGTCTAAGACCCTTGACAAAAGCTCTTTGGTCACCTTTCTCCCATTTTCTCCTTCTCTGGTCTAATACCATCAATTTATGGCTCAGACATTAAGACAAGGCCACCGCCGCCTTGGGCCACGCTGCAGCCTCCCCCCGGCTGCCTCCCTCCCTTCTGGCCAACATTAAATTATAACTGAAATCATTTGACGGCCATAAATGGGAATGGTTTCTTTTTGGAACGGCCAGTAAAGGATTTAGCACGAATAAACCGAGTTGGAATTTGTGACCCTCGGGGGATGGAAATAATGGCGGTGGAACTTGGCAGATGGTGGGCTAGGTCGGAAGCTATTTTTTGTTATTTTGTAAGCGAAGGATTTATTTACTTATTTGTAAAATGGTCTCCACTCTTTAACAGATTCAATCTGTACTTAAATCCAATTATAATTCAGGCCATACATATATAAAGTTTGTATGGCTTGTATTATGCAAAATATACATACATTTTATAATATAATATTTTTGTAATTAATTTGCATATGCATTTTTACCATTTGATAACCACAATTTGCATGTGTCATTACTCCGACTTGTGTAGCTTATTTTCATATAGTCGACATTTTTTTTTCTGTGTTATTTTTGCTGTGGCCTATTGAATTGGCAAATTGGTTTTGTTTTTTTTTTGTTCTTACCCACATTGCCACATTAAGTCGATTTAATTAAATGCACATTTAAATTCATGTAGTTTTAGCGACCAACAATTTGCTTTTGGCTTAGCTCTTACGGGCTTGTGTTTAATGCAGCGAGAAAAATATTTCAGTGTGGAAATAATGAACTGGATAATTTAGATTACATTCTGATTTGGGTATTACGGCTCCCCCATAGTCCCAGGGGAAATATTTAATTAATAGTTTTGTGGAAAATAAACAAAAATAGTATTATAGATGAATAGTTTCGATTTTCTTTATCTTCTTAAACAGGTTATATATTTTCGTTTCGATCAGGGAATCGGGAATCGGGAAGCGGGACCAATTTATACTCCACCTGCAACTATTCCTATTTTTACCTATGTATTTTCTGCAAACTAATAACCTTAGCCCTAGACACACTCCAGATCTCTCTGCCTTTGCTTTTGATGTCCCTTCATTATCTGGTTTCATTATCATTTTTCTTATTTCCAGTGTCCTTTCATTTAAACAATCGATTTCCTTCCAGACCAAACACGCAGACTTGTTGAATCCTGCATCCTTTTTACTTCTCTTTCGAGGGGAAAAAATTGTGTCAATTTCCTGTCTGGGAGATAAACATATTTGGGGAAAATTCTGCCTTTGCCTTGCCGTTGCCTCTCACAATTCACCTAATTGAAGTCTTTTCACGCAGCCCACACACACGTACCACTGGAAAACAGGGAGCTGTTACCTTCATTTTCATCATTATCTGCAGGGGGAAAAGCGAGCGAGCTGGGCAAAAAAGTAATATTTGCAGCTGATGTAGATAAATGCGTAGACTTCGTGTTTCAATTAAAGTGATTGAAGTGAGCCAACGTGTGTACCTGTCGCCCTCGCTCCCTCCCGCGCTCTGCTATTGGCTGCCTTGCAAAATGTTTTAGCTGACAAAAAGTTAGTCCGCCATTTCAATGCCATTTAAACTTTAGCCAGCAGCTGCTGCTGCCACCCGCCTTTCCCGCGTTCGTTTCTCCTCTTTAGCCGATGCAAATTAATAAGCCAAGTTCTTAGCCAGATCAATCTAAATTTTGCCTGTAGTGCTCCAGGCCAAACTTGTGTCTAACTAAGCGAACTTGAGCATAACAATCCATCAATGGTCCAAGAGCCAAATCTGAATATCTTTTCTATCAAGTTTTTCTCTGAGCATGTGGAAAAGTTCTCCCTTTCCTCTCTTTAAGTTTTCCCTCTGTCTCTTCTTCAAAGTTTTCACTATCTCTAAGCGCAATTGTTGAGGCAACATTTTTGTGCTAAGTAAAAGTTTGCTTTGTGTCTCATTGATTGTCATTTGTGAAGGGTCAATGCGGGTTCTGCTAATGGGAACACTGAAAAATATAAGGTTTTTCTTGCCTGCAATGTACGAGCAATAGGGAAGGATAGAGTTTGTCTCAAGATGCACTCTGAGAGAGCTTGGCATTTGTTCCTGAGAAAGCAATTAAGGAACAAGAGAGATATTTTTAGTTCCTCTTCTCCTTAACCTTTATTATACATATTTTTTCTGTTTAAAATTAAAATTGTTTGTTTTCTATTTTTAATTCAATCATTTTATTTACCCAATTCATTATAAATTATTTGTTTTTCCTTTGTTATTGCAAAGCAAAGCTTCAAGTTTTGTCGCAGTGAAAATAGTTTTGCGGAATACCTGCAATTCTGCTCATTTTCGCTGAGCGAGATAGCGACAAAGGCAGAGAGAGGGGAGAAGGAGAGTCCTGGGAAAGTCATTTTTATCTGGCATTGCAAACATTTGCATGCGAAATGCATCTAAAATTTTCCACCTACCTGCCGCTCGTGCACTCCATCTTCTTGGCTGGCTTTCAGCTTTCAACTTTCGACCTTGTGCAAGGAGCAGGTCCTGCGTCCTGAGCTCGTCCTGGAGCGTTGTCTGCTCCATTGCAGTCGTCGTTGTCATTATTACCCTGCTGCTGTCATCATGCATCACGACGTTGTCACTCTCGCTAGCCGCCCCTCCTCTGCCGCTCGCCCCTGTTATAAATGAGCCAGCGCTTTCCTCTCTCGTATTTTCAGTTTTCACAGAATTTCTGTCTGTGTGTTGTTTTTATTTTTATTTATTTTTCTCATTTTTTGTTGTGTTTTATTCAGCCGTAGCGCTGCGCTTGAAAAACTTTGCACATAATAATAAAATGGCTGTTGGCTGTTTTAGAGTCGCTAGCGCCTTGGCTTATGCAATAGAAAATGTAACACAACAGCGTGAACAGTGGAACTTCAACAAAATCCAACTCTCCTCAGGAATAAGTAACGGGAAGAAAGTATTTCAATGGTTTTATTATTAAGAAGCTTTAAGTATATATTTTTCAATTTTTAAATTACCTTAAAGTATTAAAAATGCATTTTAGTGCCGATAAAAATGCTTAATGAAAATTTTTTGTAAAGTTAGTTTTTAGGTATATTTTTATACCCCAAACTCTAAACAAATATATAAAATATATAAATATTATAATTATTTTTGCATCCTGAACTAAAGAATTTTTTTTATAAATCGCAATTTTTAAGGACTTGGTTAACCTTGGAAAAATATGAAATATTTATTCAAACTTTTGTAGGCAAATTACTATTTTATTCGCACTTTTTTAGTTACCTGCAAAGCTAGCTTTAGACCCGGTCCTCTTAAAATTAAGTGAAAATAAATTTGAGGAGAAAAATCGTATTTGCTCCCCTCACAAATACTCAAAGTTCTTCATATTGAATATTTCCAGTATTTGTGTTTTTCGGTCGCAGCTGTTGTTGCTCCGATAAGCAGGCCGCGTGTTGAGGTCGCTGCTGTTACTTTTGCCGCTTTGGCTTCGTCCTGTTTTGTTGCCATTTCAATGTTGTTGTCGCCTGTCAGTGTTTTAGGGCTTTAAAACAGTTTTTTGGCCAAAAGCCGTCTGAGGACAGAGCAGAAGGCAAAAGTGGCAGGTGAAGTACGTGAGTTGTGTGTGCAAAAGGACACACGGCGCCAAAGCTGATGAAATGTTAGGCAAATGGATTATAAATTCAGCCGAAAGAGATTGCCTTTTGCTGTCTTAATATTTTTATTCGCCAGAGGAAAATACTTGTGGACTTTTTCTTTGAATTTTAGGAAAATAGGGTTTGACGCCTTTCTTATCAGCACACAGTTTAACAACAGCATTAAATTTTATTTAAATAAATTCAGATTTCAAAAGGTTTGGCTTTTTAGTAAATTTAGAAAGAATTAAATCTCAATTTAAGAGGTTTTTATTGGCGAAATCTATCTAAAGACAGTGCTTTCCACCCAGATATCCATCGGATGCCTGCATCTCACATCCAATGCTAGCTGCAGCCTGTGCAGATTTCTCGAACGCAGCTTTGTCCGAGTATCCTTCGGATTGCTTCGTGATGGACAAGTGGAAGGACTGAAGAGGATTGAGGCAATTTCTCACCGGCTTTCGCTTTTGCAAAAGTTAAATTGTGCAAAGCGTTTTAATTTCTCTAACCGGCTAAACAATTTGCTCAGCTCTCAAAGCCTGATCCCCCGATGTCTGTTAATGCTCGAACCACCACCATCCGCCATTTGGAGGAGCCTCTCTCAGCTGGTATTTGCTGAAGGCCTCTGCTTTTCACACAAACATTTGCTTTGTGTCAAATTTTTTACCCCCTTCTGCTCTCTCGCCTGCTCACCTGCTCACCTGCTGCTGCAAAATTGCTGGCAACAATTTTTGTGTTCAAATAGTTTGCCTCAGGGCAATTGCTTGTTGGCTGGCCCATGAAACCCACCCAGCCAGCCCAGCCATCGCACCGAAACCACTCGAAAAACCACCTGGAATCCATCTCCTATTGCGCAAACCTCTTTTCTGTCTGCTGCTTGGCACATTTACCTTTTTAAATTGAAAATAAATTAGAATCTGGCTACGTATTTCGCACCGATTTGTGTTGTTAAGTGATAACACAGTCAGGCGTACACCTAGAGATGGATGGGTGTGTGTGGGCGGAGGTGTGTTTCTGGGGGCTTGTGTGTGTGGGAATGTCTACACGTGGCCCACACGCAGCACGAGTGGGGAGACGGCCAGGGGAAATGGAGAAATGTGCCTGCGGGACGGCAACATGTGTTGTGTCACATTTCTATTTATGACGAGTGATAGAGCACTGAGAGAAACGCAATGAAATTCTATTATTTAACTCTATGATATAAATATGGTAAATGTTTTATGTGATTCCCTTTAGTTTTTCTTTTAATTTGATCAAATTGGAATTATTCAAAACGATTCAATTGTAAGTTGCAAGGGAATACAAATTTCGGCGATTAGGCGTTTCTTTCTTTCTTCCTGTAGTGAACGAAAGAGGTTTTTTAGCTTCACTTTAAGAGAGCTTATTCTTATTATATTCTGTAACAAAGTTATGAAATGCATTCCATTTTAGAAAATCTTTTCAAGTGTAAAAGCGAAGTAGATGGAAGGAAAAAAAAGTGCGCCGGGGTGTGAGAAACCTTTTCGCTCATTGAGTTCTGGACTCTGAACACAATTTTTGCATGTGAAAAGAAAATGGGCTATGAAAAGCAGGCAGGCAGGCAGGAAAAACATTGATGATGAAGTTGCTGCTGAAGAAGAATTCTAAAAGCAAACTCGTGGGGGCGACGGGGGCAAAAATATGAAATGTTCATTACAGTTGACAAATATTTGCGCTGGCTGTTTGTTGGTTTTTGATTTTTCTGCATTTTATGCCCAGATCGCATTCTATTTTCCTTCGCCCTCCCCTGCTGCTATTGCTTGGGGCAACTATGTAGGTTGACTTGCCACCGAAATACCCTTCCGGGCTTTGAATCCCTCTCTCCCACGTCCTATATAGAAGGATGATATTCTTCTGTTTCTGTTTTCGAGCTCCCCTGAATGTTTGATTAAACGCATTTGTTGCTTTTTGACGCGCGTTTGTTGTCGCTTGTTTGTTTGTTGTTTCTTTTTCACTTCTTTTTTCCGGAACGGGAATACCTTTGCTTTATTTTAATTGAAAGTGTTGAATGGGCCGTGCTCCAGTTGCCAGCTATTTTCGATGGATTTTGTTGTTTAAATATTGAATGTTTATTTAGTTTAGGTGTAAAAATAATACGCTCTACACATTTATATTTTATTGAGAACGTTTCTCGTTGGCTTTGTGAAATTTTCAGACGGTAGTGAGATAAATATTTTTGTTGTGAAAAGTTAAAGGAATTATTTAGTTTTTTAATACACAAATAACATGTAGTGACATTCTTAATTTGAAATAAAAAATTAGAGATAGTCTTAAGAAGCCTTTAAACTTCAAAAGCAGTTACCTTAAAAAACTTTTCAAAACTCTCTAAAATAAAATAATATAAACAACTGTTGAACGCAAACAACTATTAAAACCAGCCATCCGGTAAGACCCCTGATGAAAATCTGCCCCCGGAAAAGCGCAGCAGCACAGTGACTTTGGTAAACTTTGCTGTTTATTCTCGTGCCTGCCGTCAAATTGGCGGGACAGCTTTAACCCAATGGTGGCGATTGTATATATGTATATATTTCGTGAAAAGAAAATGCACAAGTAATTTTTAATACACTCGCAACGCTTGGACGCATAATGCAGCCAAGTTTTGGGAGAGCACACGAGGTACGGGCCCGAACTTTTTAATACAACTCCAAAGTTGCATTTGCATGACTTAGGCAAAAGTTTTTTGTTAGACCCCTTAACCCCCTGTAGCCCAGCGCCCCGCGGCACAGTTGACGATCTCGAAGTCGGGCAAATAAACAATTTTTCAATGAAGGAAATTCTCTTCTCCACCCCTGCCAAAAATGCAAAAATCTTTATAAATATTCAAATTCTTTTGCAGCTGCAGGAGTCAACTCGAACTTGCTCACACAGTGGAGGGAAGAATAATAGGTAAGTATGGTAATTAAAATACAAATTAAGGTATAAGATCTTAATATATTTAAAGGTGCTTCAAAAGAAGCCTATAATTCTTTAGTCAGTAAGATAGTACAATTTTGCTAAGCTGGCTTTCCACTTGGAGAATATAGTATGCATATGAGTTTAATTGCTGTAACATTCTTATTATTCAACCAATCTATTAAATAAAATTTAGAAACATATTTTTAGTAATTTTCTTACAAAATTCTCTAGTATACAGAAATTTTCCACTATTAAGAAATTCTTATTATGATGACCAAAGCTGTCTACATATACTATATATTACAAGTCCTGCGATGTTTATTTTAATTCTCGCTCTCCAGCTCCGGTCTGCTGGAAGTCAGAGTTATTATATAAAAATATTCAAGGGAATCGGGAAGGGAAGGGAAAGTAGGGGAAAGGAGTAAACTTCTGGCAAAAGTTTTTCTTGGCAATTGAAAAGCCAACTTCAATGGCATTTCCCATACGATTCCGTCTCCCTCTCTCTCTCTCTCTGTATGTGTGTTATTCTTGTGTTAGCTGCAAGTGCTGTGCAAATATCTTTTTGTGTCACGTCTGGAAATTCAGTTGAGAGGTTGAGGTCAATACGGGGTCGAAAGCGACAGCCAGGTGCAACGAAGGCAATGGAGTTTCTTTGGTTGAAATTTCCCAGAATGTGACAATTATTTTTAGAAAATGCTCTTCATTTGTGTCAAGTTTTTGTGGTAGCCTTTTATGATTTATGCAAATGAAGTGGACGGAGAAATAATATAAAGAACATCTTCTCTGAAATAAGCACACAATAATCCTCTGTCCAATTACAATTTAAATTTGTGTCTGCAATGAAACATTTCCAGCTCCGTTGTTTCCAGGGTGATAGACGACGATTTCTGTATTTCGTTCCATATTTTTAAAAAATAATTTTTCTCTAATTAAAACAATTAAAACCGCTTTACTTTAACAACTTTGAATAATCCTTGTTCAATACTTATTTCCAAGATTCAGTCCTTCTTTCAATAGATTACAAAGTCGATTAGTTGTTTCCTTAAATACAAAAAATTCCTCTGAATTAGAAACCTGCAGGTTTAGGCTCTATCGCAGGAGCTGTTGCAATCTCCGGTGCCGCTAAAATCACCGCCCTCCACCGCCATCTGGAACACACTTGCGACATGTGCGGTTCGGTTCGGCGGAGTGAATTGGTGGGGCAACCACCTGTCGCGAGCGGAACCCCAATAAATAAGTCGCAGACAGTCGGGGAGTGAATGAGAGGCGGCACTGCGCCTCGTAGCTCGAACCTGGCACATTTTAATAACTTTTTGACGCCTCCTCCCCTAACATACACGCAGAGCCCACTTCTTTCGGGGAAAGCCCCTCCCTCGGCGGTAGGCGCGCGTTTCATGTTATTGAAGTCGTAAATAAAAAGGTTGCCGCCCGGGCGCGCTCGAATGTATGCTACATTAAATTGCGGTTGGCGTGTAAATAAGATTTTCGTGTTAAGTTGCACGAAAGACGCCGCTCGAATTTAATTAAAAATCGTGTGTGGCGGCAACGACGGCGACGTGATAGGTTGTGTCGTCGTCTATAGGCCAAAATCAGTCTTTTCTTTTTTATTTGGAAGTGCTTTAAATGCATAAAAAATTCAGAATTGGCCTGAAAAGTTTGGCTTGGGATTAAATATTGCATAGAAGAATAGGGGATCCTAAAATATGATTTAATTGGTTGCTGAATATGGGTAATGAAATTAATTGAACAGAAGAAACAAGTTTAATGAGTTACATAAACTGAATATTTTATTTCATGAAAGTGAATACTGTAAAACGATAAATAAATAAATAAAAAATATTGAAAAGGCAAAAAGAGGCGACTCATTTATCTGTTTGTGAAGCCTCTTATTTACATTCCATTTAATAAAAATTCATTTATTTATTGTATAATTATCTTTAAATGTAATAAAGTAATTTCCCTAAACATAAGCTCCTTGAATTTGTATATGGGCTTATTATGATCTCTTCCTAATAAATAAATAAACACTAGTCTCAAAATCAATTAGATTTCAACTCTCCCTTTTTACTCTTGCTTTTCATGGCTCTCAGATTGATTTTATTTGCCGGCAAAGCCCTTTTAGTTATTTATTTAATTTAGAGCAAGGACTAACACGACCAAAGTTGCTACGATTCACCAGTGACTCTGCCTCTGCTACTGCAGTAAACCGATTTTGCGAAATTAATTTATAAGGTCCTGGGGAAGGTTAGGAGGCTGGGAGCAAGGACGAGACTGCACAATTGGCTTAAATTGTTCATGAAATGCAATGAAATGAAGTAAGAAAAAGTCATTTTAATATTGCGGCATTTGCGGCGCGGCAAAGGGAGGGGAGAGCAGAATGGGCACAAAAACGGGTCAAGGATGCTGCTGCGCTGCTCGGAAAGGACAACGCTGGTTGACAAGGCTCAGGCTTTGGTTTTTCCTCGGCCCACCCCCCACTTCTGGCTGCTCTCCTCGTGGTGTGCGTCGGCCTCTGCGGATTTGCAATTAATGTTGCCTTCAACTTTGGCCCCGCCGCCTTTTTCCTGCACCCGCGTTACGCCCACATTGTAAATTTGCTTAAATGAAAGTGCGAGCGCGAATTTAATTAGAATCCGCTCCTTGCGTTTGAGCCTGGCTATCTACTGGATCTGTTTCACTTGGTCTGTTCGAGGCTGGGTCTGTCCCCTTTGCCATCCTTGCCATCTTTTCCATTTTCTTCTTTTTTTTTAATTTTTCCACGTAGTGCTAATTGTTGTTGTTGGTGTCGCCGCCACTGCAAGTGAAGTTAATGTAAGCCTAATAAAATTAGTTGAATAAACTAAATGGGGCAAGGGATTTTTTTCGCATTTTAAACGCTTTAAATTAAGGTATTTTTATTCCATTTTGTTGGCTTATTAAAACCCATGTTTAGTTTAATTTTTAAACCCTTAAAATATTCAGATTGATTCCGTTTAATCTCTTCCTATTTTCAAACCAAATGCAACAAATAATCTTTGAATTTCATTTGTGTGTGACATTTGTAAAAAACCAAAACATGGCCAATGTTAAATTGCAAAGGCCCTTTCCCTGCGTATTCCAGCTGTAAAAGTTGCCGATCAAAAATATTTTTACAATCCGGCCACCAAACACTAACATAGAAACACATATGTATTTCGGGGTCGACGTAGACAACGACAATTGAATAATATATGTTATAATAATAAAAACTAACACCAGGCCAGGACGATAAACGACGAGCGAAGGCAAAAGGAACCGCAACATACAGGCAGCATAAATAAAATAAAATACGGCAGCGCATGAAGAATGAAAAATATAAAAAACATGGGAAGAAAGTGGAGAAAAAAGCACATATTTACAATGTTTATTGTTGTGCTTCGTTGAGCGCAAATACATTTCGTATGCAAATACCAAATGTGATTCAGTATGCAGCTCTCCGCTCTCTCTGCATGCGTGAGTGGGTGAGGCGACACACATGCAGTTGCAAATGGGAGTGAAAGGGGAAAGTGCTACTGCCAGGACCTTAAACACACTTTCTAACCAGAAATCGAAGTGGATTTTTGGCGTTTGCCTATCCTTTGCCGGTGCTTCTTTGACAACTTTGCGTTTGGTCCGGGGCTAATTGCTGTCGTTCAGCCGCCTGCTGGCTTGGGCCAACATCCTTGCAGGTTATGGCTCTCCTCCAGTCACCGTTTTACCCTTCTCACTATACAAAACTCCAAAACTGTGTTAATTCCGAGCACGTGTTGAACTCATCCCTGGCACTGTCAAAAAAAATGGGAAGGGCCTTGAGAACTACTGTTTTTTTATTCTCTAAAAAAACCATTTTAAAACTTGATACTTCAAGTTATTTTTATATTTTCTTTTCCCTGTACTTCCCAAATAAATAAATAATATTGTGTATAATTTTCCGGAATATTAAATACTCAATTTAAAATTCAAATTATATTTATCAAACCTTTTTCTTAGCCTTTTTTTCTGCAAGTGTAGCCTAGGGAAAACTGGGACGCATAACGCAGAACTAGATCTAGAGCCCCGAACGAGACCCTTCACCGCCTTTTTCGCAACAGTTCCTCTCGTCCTGTGCCGCTACCCAGTCACAAGTTGTTAAAAACTAATCAATCTTTCAAACTTGACTAAAGGTTTTGCCTTCGCTTTGACTGACTTTGACGCGCCACGCCCTCAAAAAACACTCGTTCGCCCGCCCGCCCCCACATATGCCTGTGAGCTTGTGTGTTCCATTTGTGTTTCAGTTTTTTTTCACGCCAGTTGGGTTTTTTCTGTTGCCGGAAAATCCAGCACTAGTTGGGCCTTAAATCACATTCAGTTGCCAGAGGATCAGGGGAGAGGGAACACAAGGGGGCCGACTTCCCTGCGAAGTGTCAGTTGTGCTTTATGGAATGTTGCCATTGACACTTCAGCGATTGGAGGACCTACCTCCTTCGATTAGCCATCGATTGCCACAGCCAATTTGCGGTTGATTTCTCTGAAGGTTACCTCGCCACTCGATCCTCTGGGCTCTGCGGTTTGATTGATGTGCATGTGTGCACACAGGTGTGGTGTGTAAGTGTGTGTGTGGCCAAGCTACCTATCATAGTCAAGCGACTGGAAACTAATTGCTGAATAATTGAACAAAAGTTTCTTTTAAGTGAGTTCCCGGCTTCGGTGGGAAGGTGTTTCTTCATTTGTATTTCTCAGCTGACCGACCAGTTGGGAATTTTAGTGCCCTGAAGTTTTGAGTCCTTTGGGTACCCTCTGGTGTTCTTTGGAATTTGTTTTTTTTGGTAAAGACCTTCACGAAAATCTCAGCATTTGTCTTAAGCATATTTTCAGGCCCAGCAAAATAGCTCTAAAATGAATTAATTATATTTACCCTTAAGCCTCATAATTTATGTACATAGATTAATATAAATTGCCCACTTCCTTTAGGGTATATAACCCCTTTTTTTTTCAAAAAATCGGGAATTTTTTTTTTTCTGAATCCTAAAGTACGACTCCTAAAGAACATTTTCCCAAATTTTCATAAAGATCCGAACAATAGTTCCATAGGAAAACAGCTTTTTGTCACACTTAACACACTCAACCTCGAACTTTAAATGCGATTATCTCGAAATCGTTTTTTTTTAAAAGTGCCTTTGCGGTGACTACGATTCCGCAAGAACCATTTGATCGATCTGCTTAATTTTTTTTTTAAATTGTTCGTAATAAATGTGCGGAGTTCGTGAATGATTCAGTTTTCAAGAAAAAATTTTAGTTTTTCAGATCAGAATTTTTGAATAAAATTTTTAGAGCTAAAAAAGGTAACTTTAAAAAAAAATCGTTACTGTTTACAGAAAAAACGAGATATTCTTAAAAGTAATCGTTCACGAACCAGAAACAACTTTATACTAATGAAATTTGTTCTGTTTTTTTATCTCAGTTGACCTGCTGACCTTCAATCGTAGTCACCGCGACCCTCTAAAAAAATGGTTTTGGTAGAATCGCCATAACTCCGTTAATTATTTATATTTTTTCAAGAACAATAGCTTCATTTTTTCTTCAAAAGATGTACAATCAATATATATTAACATTTGTGTAATAAAATTACTGCTACATATTAAAAAAAAATCCAAAGTTTGCTCCATTTTTCCGCTGAAAAAGTCAGTACTTAGTCAGAGGTACCTCCTGAAGTGAAAATGCCAAACTGCACTCTGTTTCCAGCTGCGATTGCTTTCCAAAGCCACACAAAAGTTTGTCTAAGTATTACTGTTAGTATTATTGTGAAAAACGTGAACATTACCGGACGGATTAAGCGAAAAGCAAAGCTCAAGAACCTTTTTATCCCTGAGAAAAAAGAGCATATTAAATTTTTTTCCGTATATATTCATAAATACTTTAAGCACACTCCAGTTGAATCCTTCATCTCGGGATCAAGCGCATTTTTTCGGCGAGTTTCACATTGCAATTGGCAACTGCTTCGGCTTTGGCTCTGGCTCTCGGGCTTGGCATCTCGCAAATTGCTCAGTGAGCTGCTAAACATGCCAAACAATGCTGAGAGTTGCAAATTGAATAGATATGATACAGCTACCCGATTCCGATTCCGTTTCAAGTGCACACGGGCTTATGTACGCCTCTGACTCGAAATACAGTTTTCAAATTTAAACTAATTTGTCGCTGTTTTTTGGTTTCCAATTAATTTAATAACAATTTCTTTATTCAATTTTACAATTTCCTAATATTTTAAATGGATTAATTTACTTTTGTATACACAAAATTAGCATGCCAATGTAAATGCCTTCTGTAAGCAGCAAATGGTAATTTCTTTGGGTTAATTCCTACACCACTATTATTGCGAACACAATCGTAATATGTAGTTCATTCTTACGCGATGCTTATGTGGAGATAAAGAAATATCTGGCAACAACACAGCCAAATTGTTGCCAAAGCCGCCGATTGTCAGATTTTTCGGGGGCACAGAGCTGCTCTCCCTGTCTGTTCCTTGGTTTGAAGCCAGAGTGGGCGAGCGGGCGCGCGTGGTGCATATCCTTGAAATAACAAGTTTAAAGGCATGCGCCATTCCCATGCCAGGATAACTGGATTCCCTCTTTGGCGCCATGAATTCGTTGGCACATGCGAGCGGAGGTAGCTGCTGATTGAGGGATTGAGCGTAAAAATCGAGAACAGCGGCGGCAATTTTCACGTTTTTCACGCATGCCACTTTTGCTTTTCTCCCCTCTTAAATACCCTGCTGTGTGGCACTCGGCGCTTTTCGCATATTTCATTCTGCGGCACTAATTTGAATAATATTATTTGCTCGAACAGTAATTATTTTCAGGTTGGATCGAATTGCGGTTAAAAATTTTGTTTGTTTTCCGGTATATACTATATATGGCTCTTCCAGCGTATTTTTGGAAAGCGGACTTGCAATATGCTATTCATATTCCATTTTCTAGAATAATGTGACGTTCCTTTATTTTATAACATTTTATTTTGATTTTTTTTTTTTATTTCTATAATATACATACTTCTCAAATAAAAAAAATAGTTCTTAATTAATAAAATGTATTCCTTATTTGCCCAAAAAATGTGATGATATTCCTACCGAACCCGGCCCCTGCAGAATGTTACCTAGACTTATTTTTGTATTTAAGTCAAAAGATAGTGAAGCTGTAGCTTTTTTTTTTTAATTCCGCAAGACTGCTTTGCCGAATGCATGAGTTTAACAATAAGTCCATTTACAGTTAGCTTTAAAGACCAAAACTTAACATCTTCTGTTCAAAAAATTGAAATGAGAAAATACTTTGAAATAAAATTTCCAGGCAGCTGATTCGATGCCAGAGCAAGCACTATTCGAGGTTCGTTTTTGTTTTGCTTCCTTGGGCCCATTGTTGTTGTTCTGTTATCCTTTATTTTTGGGAAGGGAAGGGAAAACAAAAATTACATTTCGTTACCGTTCGCTCCTCAATGGGTTTTGGGTTGGTTTCGCATCGTTTTCTGAGTTTGGGTTTGGGTTTCGGGTGTGGATTGCGATGTGTGGTATTCGAATATTGACAGACAATATTTTTGTGCGACTCGGGAGAAGCGTAGCATATTTTTTGGGCTCTCTGCGAGTGTGTGGGTGCGAGGGCGGATGATGCACGTTGTAAAACTACAGTCAACGTTGGAGGAGCATGAAATCAATTTGATGCACGCTGCTTGGTTAAGCGTTTTCGATGCAATTTTTATTGGCAACTGTTTCGCCGGTTGGCTCTTCATGGCCCCTCCTCGTCCTCTGCTCGGTCTCTCCCCATGGTGCGCCTGCATTTTATACTCGTTTCCCCCATCGACGACCTCGTCCCATCCGCTCCTCAGATGTTGCCTGCAAATGGAATAAAATCAAAGTATCGCTGCAATTGCGTCAATTGTGCGAGTGCGCTGCGCTCTGCACCGTAAAAATATCATATATTTTTGTATAATTAGTCTAATGGAAATTGAGAGGCTCACAAAAATTGAAAATGATTAGAGTTGTATCCAAGTTGTGTCTAGCAGTTGAGGTATTAGTTTATGGGAAAATAAAAAAAAATTGTTTAGCTTCGGGGGTTTCAAAAAGTCCATTTATGGTTTCCTTATAGCGCTCAGAAGTACAAAAAAAATTGTATTTATCGACTCAGGAGCTCTAAATGATATACGCAATTCTTGTGCTGAAGTGAATGCGTTTTTTCCTTGGTGTAACACCGACTTGCCCTGAGCCCCATTCCATCTTCTGCTGGCAAGTGTCCCCTGGCCCTGAAATCATTCTCTCATCTCCTGCCCCCCGACCCCTAGTCTGGGCTACAGCCGACTTGCAGCGACTTAATTTCAAAAGCTGTTACGGCAATCAACGCAGCCTGGGGCGCCTCCGAAGTGGAGGTTCCACGGCCAGTAAGAGCCAGATAGATGGGCTTTCCAATAAAAGCGTGCAGCTTTAAGTTGTCCCTGCCAACGACTGTGTGTCCCTTATTGATCGAATCGGGGTTTAATTGGAACATTTTATAAGTCCTTTTACAGTCCATTGACTTACCGAATGGTGGCACAGCTAAAAAAATTTGAAATGAAAGTAACAGACGAAGTTTTAAACTTCAAAGCGTGAAGATTTTTGTCTTTTTTTAATATTTATATTATATGTATAGAGTTTATTGATTAAAAATCAATATAAGTACGAACGAAGTAAACTTAATGTATTTTTGTAAGCTAACGAACGAGTTTTTGAACTTGAAAAGGCGTCCATCACATGAGAAAGTCAAGTTGAACCATCTTCGATTACCCTTTCCTTCTTTTTTCCCCACAACTATCACCTTTTTGTTTTTCGCACATTGTCAGTTTGACAATTTTTAAATCAAGCAATTGTGCTCTTGACTAAAATATATAACATGCAACTTTATAACCAGCCCAGATCAGTTGGGACCCGGATACGGGGCACATTCATCCAACCGCAGCCACCGCATCAAGGATTACGGCTCCCATTCTTATTCCGCGCCACTTTCTGCACCCCTTGGATGACCTCCACATCCTCCTCCCAAAGAAAGCACCCCAGTCTGGTTAAGGTCAAATGACAGTTGTAGTTGGTTGAGGTTGTTGGCTACTCCTACCTCCGTTCGCTTTCCGCCAGGTGTAAATTATAACGCGCATTGTGAAGGTGCCAGTAACAGATCCAATCCTGGCCAATTTACACTGCAGGAAAAAGGACCAAAAGATTAAGCAAATTTAAAAGCTAAAGAATTAAAAAAATAAATTATTTACTGATGAAAATAACATGTTCTGATTTTGCTCAGCTGGAATCGGAGTGAAAGAAGCTAAGCTCTCCCAGAGACAAATCTGTCTCGATCGAATTTGAGTAAAACTGCTGTCATTTCATTGTGGGTTCTTTCAATCCTTTTTTAATTGGTCCCACGCATAACCGGATTTTTGTAAGATCATATCTTTATCTTATCCTTTATAAATGAATGTTTTACCAATTTTTCTTCGAGTGCTCCGTCATCTCTCTCTGAGCGATTCGAACCGCCCCTTGTTGTGGTTTCACCTGGTAAAAAGCCATCCGAACGTCACAAAAAATGACACTTAGCGCGCCATGATGCTGATTTATGGCTTAGGCAATGAGAATTTATTGACTTGGCAGCGGGTCACCGTCGACATTTGTCCCTTCACCCCACCGAATTTTCCACCTGTCCCAGCTCGTTCGGTTCACCGCTTGCAGCCACATAAAGGGCGGATATGCCTCTATAAGCCAGGCAAATCTTTAAATCATCATCAGCTTTAAGGATCCGAAATTGATTTGAGTGGCAGGGAAAGGCAGCAAGCAGGGGAATACATTATATATAAAATGTGAATCGAGAAAAACAATTGCCTGAAAACGAAAAACTTTCGTTGAAAACTTTCGAAAGTCGCTGCTTGCTGCATAAAATGGTAAATTTTGCTATTTATATTTATTCGGAAAAGGCGAAAAGAAAGAAATAAAGGGCAGCATTGAAATGGAAATGATTTGCAGAAACCTTTTGCTCCGCTGTCTGTCTGTTTGTCTGCCATTTTCCCCAGCTTTCTATCTTTTTTCATTTCTTTAGGCGGCGCACTTTCTCCGCCCCGAAAACGTGACAAAATTAAACCAATAAAATGGATGAGAACCAGGAAGCCGAGCGACAGCGTATGAATCAAGAAACAGAATTGAATAGTGGCATGGCGCCGAGAACTGTGCAATGGCAGGTGGAAGCCCCGAGGGAATGATAATGGTTTCACAATTTTATTTACAATATATTCATTTTTAAAAATAAATTTAATCAAATAAGTTTATTCAATAACGAATTGAAATAACTACTAAACAAAGAATAAAAAACTCGAAATATGGCAAGTATAAAATATATTCAGAATACTTCACAGTCTGAAAGTATTTTATAAAATAATTCGATTTACTCTGGCACAATATTATACATATTATATTATACAATAATATACATAATAAATAAATGTATAATTTTATATATACAAAATTCGGCTTCAAAGTATAGGAAAATGCTTTCAGTTTATGAATCTTCAATTAGCATTCCGCTGTCCTTTCAAAGCTTTCTGTTCATATCGCTAACAAGCATGCATTTAAAATGGCAACTAAAGACTCTTCTGTTCCTCTCGAAGTAAAACCTAAAGAATAACAAAAAGTATGGCATAGTTTTCTGCTTGGCAGCTGTTCTTGGTTACCTTTTGCTTTTATATATATTTTTTTTGCAGCTTGAGAACGCTACCTCTTGCCTCACACTTAAAAAAATGTCAAAATTATTTTAAAAATTAAGAATTGAAAAAGATTTTGTTGTAAAGTTGATTTAATTAATTAGAACCAGATTATAGCCTATGCATATGATTATATCCATCATTAATCGATTTCATATATATATTTTGATCCTAACTTAAGTAATTTTTAAGGAATATATCCACAATATTTTCCCCCGTGCACTCCTCCAACCGAGTTGAATGGACCAAGCAGCCAGCAGCCTTCGCCTTGGCACACATTTTATGTTTTCGCCTATCCATTGTTTGCCTGGGCGGCCGTGTGTATGATGTGGAAATTAAATACTTTGCTTGAAATGCTATCCCCGACGACTGTCGAGCGCGGAGGCGTGGCAGCTGGAGCAGGAGCAGGAGCAGGCGCTGGAGGTTTTTGGTACTGACAGAAGGACAGGCTGGCAGGCAGGCAGCCCCATGACAAGGCAGCGAGGCAGCTGAGCTGAGCAGCAACTTGTTAGCTCCCCTCGCCGGCGCTTTCACTCTCGCTGGGAAAATTGTGCAACATTTCCGAGATGCCTTTCTTCTTCCTGCCAGTCGTTGTTGAGTAATTAAAATGCAAAGCAAAGTGCAGCAATTTGAGCCTAATTATAATGGCAGAGCATAAAAGTTGCCGTGCTGGTTGGGAATCAGCAAACAGAGAATGGTTTAACCGACATGCCCCGACAATGCTGCGGCTTTCGCCGCGCAACATTTTCAATTTCGTTTCGAGAAATTGAATGTCACTGAAAATGCCCGCAGAAAAGTGGGGGAAAAGTGGAAAAAGCTGTGACTGTGACCTGACCCCTCTCGGCATCTGCTCTAGATTTCGTGGCCCCCTTTTCCTTTTTCGCGCTCTTCATTATAAATATTTTTTGCAGGCACATAATATTCCCTGCACACTCGACATTTTAATGCAAATATAATATAAACTATATGTGTAAATTTGGCCAAAAATTACTGCAAAGCCACAAATATGCGGCAAGGGTCAAACATTTTTCGGGTATAAATATTTAATGTGCCATGAAATGAGTAGGGAAAAAGGGGAAGGGAAAGGCCTCCTTTCCGAATGGCTAACAAAAGTGTCAGTCGAGTTGAACGATGCGTTGCCCTCTTACTACAAACTCGCTTCGTTTGGCAAGTATACAAATTAATGGTTAACTGCAAATTTTTGAATTATAAAATCAGACAACAATCATTCAAAATTGGTTAATGTCAAGGGTTTAAAAATATTTTATTTCCTTCTGGGTAGCTAGAAATATTCTTTTTTAGTTTTTTCAATGTTATTTAACAGAATAAAAATATATTCACTTCGACATTTAATCAAAGATAAAGTAAATAAAATAAAACAGAATCGATGTAACACTTCTCAACTTATCCGGTTTTAATTCTGTTACATCACAGGTAATATAAATAAATTTCCTCCATCAATAAATGTAAAATCAAGAAATATTTCCTCAGTACAATCATTAAAATAATATTGTCTCCCTTTTGTGGGACTCGATGTTTTTCTCTCAGATACTTACCTTTTCGCTGGCCCACAAAAAGTTCGGCAATCAAATTCAACACTCTCGTTCTCACCTGACCAGGTGTTGGTCTCCGTTAACCCACCCCAAAACGCCAAAGTTTATTTGATACTTTTTCTAAAATGTATTCCTCTTTTGCTGTTGCTTTACCTTTTTGTATTTATTTATATATATATATGTAAAGTAAATTTCAGCTGAGCGAAAACTTGCCTGAAAAAGTTAGACTTGTTGCACTGTTTCTTGACTTTTCTCCGGGATTTTTCCTGCCCAACGCAGTAATTAATTGTGTCCTTTCTGCGAAGACGCATTTATAAATATACACCCAACGCATACTTTTATTTTGCTCTTATTGTAACCACAAATTTTTTCAAAAAAGACAAAAGTCGGAGGGGGCTGAGTGGGAAATGTAAACAGCTTGAAATATAATTAAGTATGCGTCCTGTTGAACCTTTGAGGAGGCCAAAGAATAAAAGTTTTTTTTTAAGTTTACGCATTTTCATGGCAATCAAGCGTAATTGCAGCTGAAGAATGGACTGGGCCGGAAAAGTCGTATGAAAGTTTGGCTCATTTACAAAGGGGTTCTTTTTTAGGTGTTGAAGTGAAAGTTTCCTATATTGGCGAATGTTTAGAAGCTTTAAAACTACGAAAACTTACTTTCATTTTAATAAATGTTATCTTAAAAATAATAACCTATCTAACTTAAAATTCCTAACTTTAAAGAAATAATTATCTAAAAATTAAAACAAAAAAAAAATTCCAAAACGAGACCTGTTGCTGCAAATCACGACGAACAGTGAAAATTATGAGGGACACTGTGGAAAAGCTTGTTGACTTCTCAAGTGGCACGTTGGTATCTTTTCCAGGATAATGTCTCTTTTCCCCTTTTTTTTGGCTAAGCACGAAGTCCTGCAAAATGCTCTTTGGGCAGTCAAACGGCGCAACTTTAAGAGCTCAAACAATTTTGGTGCCCGTGTAATTGTGACAATTGTTCAAACTGGTTTAAGTTTTTCTTGTTTTTTGATTTTCTCCTTTTTTATTTGCCCACTTAAGGCCTATAAGGACACCGCTCTCTTAAAAGCTGTGAAGCTCTTAAGAGAACGTAAAAGCTTACCTTCCACAAAACTCTCTTAAGTTGCTTCCCTAACTGCTCTCCTTATTCAGCGCAGTAAACATTTCTGAGGAACCCAAGCTTCTGATAAGGATTTTACTCCAACAGCTGTTTTGCTGGAAGAGCTTTAAATTCAAATGGATTACTAGGTTTTCTAGTAGTTTTTATTACTCATTTCGGTGGAATTTAAATTGAAATTGAAAGTGAATTGAAGGAGAACTAAAAAAAGGAATAGGTTGAATTTACTCAAATTGACAAAAATTAAGCTTGTAAGACATCGTACGAATTCAAAGAAAATTAAAAATGGATTGTAAAAAAACCGAATATTTCATAAATTAAATTCAGTAATCCTTGCTTATGTTTTCTAAATCACTAATCAAATGGATTTTTTTAAAATTCATTTAATATTAAATTCGTTTTTTTAAATACTTTCTAAATTAATTAAATATTTAATTGGTAATTTGTAGTGCTAACTGATTAATGTGACTGTGATAAATGTAATGTAAAATGTACCAATTCAGTCTTAAAAGGCTCCGCACAATTAGATTTTTCCGATAATCATCTGTACATTTTGTATACGCAAACAATTAATTTATAATTACACAGTGCAACAGTGATTTTGCACTTTTGAAGTGACCTAGTAGAGATTGTTAAGCAGGTCGAAAATAACACAAAACCATGTTTGAAATTCTTCTAACACCCTCAAAATCTTGAGTTATGGTCAAAAAACCGTTTTTCGGCTCTTTTTCACTTTGAAAAATTCCTGCTCAAAAAGTTGTTGACCAATTTGAAAAACTCTTGGAGTTTTTTATAGCTTAATAGAGTAGCTTACAGGAAAAAAATAACTTATTGTTTGTTTCAAATGAGAAAGACAAAATTTTTGCTTCGAAATATGCAACTCGCACTTTTTTTCCGTGTTTTTTTGACTTTGATGCCATTTTTGTTTAACAAATCGCCAATATTTCGCAATGATTCGCACCTAATGTTGTTGCCTAGTCAATTACGAATAAAACAAGAGCAAATTCATGAAAAAATAACGAAAATTTATGAAGTTATGACGTTTTTTCCCACTCTGGCGGCAAGTAAGATGCCATTTTGTCCCAATATTGCAACACAACTAAATGGGCATCTCTGGCGGTAAGTAAGATGCCATTTTGTCCCAATATTGCAACACAGCTAATTGGGCATCTCTGGCGGCTAGTAAGATGCCATTTTGTCCCAATATTGCAACACAGCTAAATGGGCATCTCTGCCGGCAAGTAAGATGCCTTTTGTCCCAATATTGCAACTCAGCTAAATGGGCATCTCTGGCGGTAAGATGATTTTCAGAACAAATTTAACCATTTCACGGTTTGGGGTAACAGGCGAACAGAAGGCAGTAGTAAGCAACTGGAAACTGTTATAAACTGTTATAAAAACTTTAAGCAAAAATAATAAAGCATCCTCTGGCAGTAAGATTCCATTTTGTCCCAAAATTGCAACAGCGATGGCGGTAACTAAGATGCCATTTTGTCCCAAAATTGCCATATTTTGTCCCAAAATTGCAACATTTTTTTCCAAAATTACAACATTTTGTCCCAAAATCGTGTCCCAAAATTGCAACATTTTGTCCCAAAATTGTAACATTTTGTCCCAAAATTGTAACATTTTGTCCCAAAATTGCAACACAGCTAAATGGGCATCTCTGGCGGTAAGTAGGATGCCATTTTGTCCCAATATTGCAACACAGCTAAATGAGCATCTCTGGTGGCAAGTGAGATGCCATTTTGTCCCAATATTGCAACACATCTAAATGGGTATCTCTGGCGGTAAGATGATTTTCAGTACAAATTTAACCATTTCTCGGTTTGGGGTAACAGGCGAACAGAATGCAGTAGAAAGCAACTGGAAACTGTTATAAACTGTTATAAAAACTTTAAGCATTAATAATAAAACTGCCCAAAAGTATGCTACACAGAAATAATGCAACGCCCCAAAAGTATGCTACACAATAAATATACAACTCCCAAAAGTATGCTACACAGAAATAATGCAACGCCCCAAAAGTATGCTACACAATAAATATACAACTCCCAAAAGTATGCTACACTAAAATAATACAACACCCCAAAAGTATGCAATGGCAATAAGTAATATGTCATTGTGTCCCAATATTGCAACACAGCGATGGCGGGGTTACATCGTCAACATTTGGCTAAAAATGAGAAATCGAGTTTTAAATGCAGCTAAACACGCTATAGAGTTCTTGTTGTTGTTATTAACAATCACACTCCTTAAATTTTGTCATTTTCAGTACAAATTTATCCATTTCTCAGTTTGGGGTAACAGGCGAACAGAAGGCAGCAGAAGGCGACGCACAACTATTATAAACTGTTATAAAAACATTTCGCGAATTTTTTGTATTGCATACTTTTGGGCGGTAGTGTAGCATACTTTTAGGATGTTTTATTAATTCTGCTTAAAGTTTTTATAACAGTTTATAACAGTTTCCAGTTGCTTTCTACTGCATTCTGTTCGCCTGTTACCCCAAACTGAGAAATGGATAAATTTGTACTGAAAATGACAAAATTTAAGGAGCAAATTGACCGTTTTCCGGTTTGGGGTAACAGGCGAACAGAAGGCAGCAGAAGGCGACGCAAAACTATTATAAACTGTTATAAAAACATTTCGCGAATTTTTTGTATTGCATACTTTTGGGCGGTAGTGTAGCATACTTTTAGGATGTTTTATTAATTCTGCTTAAAGTTTTTATAACAGTTTATAACAGTTTCCAGTTGCTTTCTACTGCATTCTGTTCGCCTGTTACCCCAAACTGAGAAATGGATAAATTTGTACTGAAAATGACAAAATTTAAGGAGCAAATTGACCGTTTTCCGGTTTGGGGTAACAGGCGAACAGAAAGCAGCAGAAGGCGAACGAGAACTGTTATAAACTGTTATAAAAACATTGCTCGAATTTTTTGTATAGCATACTTTTGGGGTTTAGTGTAGCATACTTTTGGGATGTTCAATATATATTTTGCTTAAAGTTTTTATAACAGTTTATAACAGTTTCCAGTTGCTTTCTACTGCGTTCTGTTCGCCTGTTACCTCAAACTGAGAAATGGATAAATTTGTACTGAAAATGACAAAATTTAAGGAGCAAAATGACCGTTTTCCGGTTTGGGGTAACAGGCGAACAGAAGGCAGCAGAAGGCGACGCAAAACTATTATAAACTGTTATAAAAACATTTCGCGAATTTTTTGTATTGCATACTTTTGGGCGGTAGTGTAGCATACTTTTAGGATGTTTTATTAATTCTGCTTAAAGTTTTTATAACAGTTTATAACAGTTTCCAGTTGCTTTCTACTGCATTCTGTTCGCCTGTTACCCCAAACTGAGAAATGGATAAATTTGTACTGAAAATGACAAAATTTAAGGAGCAAATTGACCGTTTCCGGTTTGGGGTAACAGGCGAACAGAAGGCAGCAGAAGGCGACGCAAAACTATTATAAACTGTTATAAAAACATTTCGCGAATTTTTTGTATTGCATACTTTTGGGCGGTAGTGTAGCATACTTTTAGGATGTTTTATTAATTCTGCTTAAAGTTTTATAACAGTTTATAACAGTTTCCAGTTGCTTTCTACTGCATTCTGTTCGCCTGTTACCCCAAACTGGAAATAAATACTAAAAAAGAGTGGGGAAAAGGATACTTATGTTTTTTTAATTTTTTAAGTTTTTTTAAAAATTTTAAAAATTTATTTTTTTGTTACCCCAAACTGAGAAATGGATAAATTTGTACTGAAAATGACAAAATTTAAGGAGCAAATTGACCGTTTTCCGGTTTGGGGTAACAGGCGAACAGAAGGCAGCAGAAGGCGACGCAAAACTATTATAAACTGTTATAAAAACATTTCGCGAATTTTTTGTATTGCATACTTTTGGGCGGTAGTGTAGCATACTTTTAGGATGTTTTATTAATTCTGCTTAAAGTTTTTATAACAGTTTATAACAGTTTCCAGTTGCTTTCTACTGCATTCTGTTCGCCTGTTACCCCAAACTGAGAAATGGATAAATTTGTACTGAAAATGACAAAATTTAAGGAGCAAATTGACCGTTTCCGGTTTGGGGTAACAGGCGAACAGAAGGCAGCAGAAGGCGACGCACAACTATTATAAACTGTTATAAAAACAATTCGCGAATTTTTTGTATTGCATACTTTTGGGCGGTAGTGTAGCATACTTTTAGGATGTTTTATTAATTCTGCTTAAAGTTTTTATAACAGTTTATAACAGTTTCCAGTTGCTTTCTACTGCATTCTGTTCGCCTGTTACCCCAAACTGAGAAATGGATAAATTTGTACTGAAAATGACAAAATTTAAGGAGCAAATTGACCGTTTCCGGTTTGGGGTAACAGGCGAACAGAAGGCAGCAGAAGGCGACGCACAACTATTATAAACTGTTATAAAAACAATTCGCGAATTTTTTGTATTGCATACTTTTGGGCGGTAGTGTAGCATACTTTTAGGATGTTTTATTAATTCTGCTTAAAGTTTTTATAACAGTTTATAACAGTTTCCAGTTGCTTTCTACTGCATTCTGTTCGCCTGTTACCCCAAACTGAGAAATGGATAAATTTGTACTGAAAATGACAAAATTTAAGGAGCAAATTGACCGTTTTCCGGTTTGGGGTAACAGGCGAACAGAAAGCAGCAGAAGGCGAACGAGAACTGTTATAAACTGTTATAAAAACATTGCTCGAATTTTTTGTATAGCATACTTTTGGGGTTTAGTGTAGCATACTTTTGGGATGTTCAATATATATTTTGCTTAAAGTTTTTATAACAGTTTATAACAGTTTCCAGTTGCTTTCTACTGCGTTCTGTTCGCCTGTTACCTCAAACCGGGAAATGGTTAAATTTGTACTGAAAATGACAAAATTTAAGGAGCAAATTGACCGTTTCCGGTTTGGGGTAACAGGCGAACAGAAGGCAGCAGAAGGCGACGCACAACTATTATAAACTGTTATAAAAACATTTCGCGAATTTTTGTATTGCATACTTTTGGGCGGTAGTGTAGCATACTTTTAGGATGTTTTATTAATTCTGCTTAAAGTTTTTATAACAGTTTATAACAGTTTCCAGTTGCTTTCTACTGCATTCTGTTCGCCTGTTACCCCAAACTGAGAAATGGATAAATTTGTACTGAAAATGACAAAATTTAAGGAGCAAATTGACCGTTTCCGGTTTGGGGTAACAGGCGAACAGAAGGCAGCAGAAGGCGACGCACAACTATTATAAACTGTTATAAAAACATTTCGCGAATTTTTTTATTGCATACTTTTGGGCGGTAGTGTAGCATACTTTTAGGATGTTTTATTAATTCTGCTTAAAGTTTTTATAACAGTTTATAACAGTTTCCAGTTGCTTTCTACTGCATTCTGTTCGCCTGTTACCCCAAACTGAGAAATGGATAAATTTGTACTGAAAATGACAAAATTTAAGGAGCAAATTGACCGTTTCCGGTTTGGGGTAACAGGCGAACAGAAGGCAGCAGAAGGCGACGCACAACTATTATAAACTGTTATAAAAACAATTCGCGAATTTTTTGTATTGCATACTTTTGGGCGGTAGTGTAGCATACTTTTAGGATGTTTTATTAATTCTGCTTAAAGTTTTTATAACAGTTTATAACAGTTTCCAGTTGCTTTCTACTGCATTCTGTTCGCCTGTTACCCCAAACTGAGAAATGGATAAATTTTTACTGAAAATGACAAAATTTAAGGAGCAAATTGACCGTTTCCGGTTTGGGGTAACAGGCGAACAGAAGGCAGCAGAAGGCGACGCACAACTATTATAAACTGTTATAAAAACATTTCGCGAATTTTTTGTATTGCATACTTTTGGGCGGTAGTGTAGCATACTTTTAGGATGTTTTATTAATTCTGCTTAAAGTTTTTATAACAGTTTATAACAGTTTCCAGTTGCTTTCTACTGCATTCTGTTCGCCTGTTACCCCAAACTGAGAAATGGATAAATTTGTACTGAAAATGACAAAATTTAAGGAGCAAATTGACCGTTTCCGGTTTGGGGTAACAGGCGAACAGAAGGCAGCAGAAGGCGACGCACAACTATTATAAACTGTTATAAAAACATTTCGCGAATTTTTTGTATTGCATACTTTTGGGCGGTAGTGTAGCATACTTTTAGGATGTTTTATTAATTCTGCTTAAAGTTTTTATAACAGTTTATAACAGTTTCCAGTTGCTTTCTACTGCATTCTGTTCGCCTGTTACCCCAAACTGAGAAATGGATAAATTTGTACTGAAAATGACAAAATTTAAGGAGCAAATTGACCGTTTCCGGTTTGGGGTAACAGGCGAACAGAAGGCAGCAGAAGGCGACGCACAACTATTATAAACTGTTATAAAAACATTTCGTGAATTTTTTGTATTGCATACTTTTGGGCGGTAGTGTAGCATACTTTTAGGATGTTTTATTAATTCTGCTTAAAGTTTTTATAACAGTTTATAACAGTTTCCAGTTGCTTTCTACTGCATTCTGTTCGCCTGTTACCCCAAACTGAGAAATGGATAAATTTGTACTGAAAATGACAAAATTTAAGGAGCAAATTGACCGTTTCCGGTTTGGGGTAACAGGCGAACAGAAGGCAGCAGAAGGCGACGCACAACTATTATAATCTGTTATAAAAACATTTCGCAAATTTTTTGTATTGCATACTTTTGTGCGGTAGTGTAGCATACTTTTAGGATGTTTTATTAATTCTGCTTAAAGTTTTTATAACAGTTTTTAACAGTTTCCAGTTGCTTTCTACTGCATTCTGTTCGCCTGTTACCCCAAACTGAGAAATGGATAAATTTGTACTGAAAATGACAAAATTTAAGGAGCAAATTGACCGTTTCCGGTTTGGGGTAACAGGCGAACAGAAGGCAGCAGAAGGCGACGCAAAACTATTATAAACTGTTATAAAAACAATTCGCGAATTTTTTGTATTGCATACTTTTGGGCGGTAGTGTAGCATACTTTTAGGATGTTTTATTAATTCTGCTTAAAGTTTTTATAACAGTTTATAACAGTTTCCAGTTGCTTTCTACTGCATTCTGTTCGCCTGTTACCCCAAACTGAGAAATGGATAAATTTGTACTGAAAATGACAAAATTTAAGGAGCAAATTGACCGTTTTCCGGTTTGGGGTAACAGGCGAACAGAAAGCAGCAGAAGGCGAACGAGAACTGTTATAAACTGTTATAAAAACATTGCTCGAATTTTTTGTATAGCATACTTTTGGGGTTTAGTGTAGCATACTTTTGGGATGTTCAATATATATTTTGCTTAAAGTTTTTATAACAGTTTATAACAGTTTCCAGTTGCTTTCTACTGCGTTCTGTTCGCCTGTTACCTCAAACCGGGAAATGGTTAAATTTGTACTGAAAATGACAAAATTTAAGGAGCAAATTGACCGTTTCCGGTTTGGGGTAACAGGCGAACAGAAGGCAGCAGAAGGCGACGCACAACTATTATAAACTGTTATAAAAACATTTCGCGAATTTTTTGTATTGCATACTTTTGGGCGGTAGTGTAGCATACTTTTAGGATGTTTTATTAATTCTGCTTAAAGTTTTTATAACAGTTTATAACAGTTTCCAGTTGCTTTCTACTGCATTCTGTTCGCCTGTTACCCCAAACTGAGAAATGGATAAATTTGTACTGAAAATGACAAAATTTAAGGAGCAAATTGACCGTTTCCGGTTTGGGGTAACAGGCGAACAGAAGGCAGCAGAAGGCGACGCACAACTATTATAAACTGTTATAAAAACATTTCGCGAATTTTTTTATTGCATACTTTTGGGCGGTAGTGTAGCATACTTTTAGGATGTTTTATTAATTCTGCTTAAAGTTTTATAACAGTTTATAACAGTTTCCAGTTGCTTTCTACTGCATTCTGTTCGCCTGTTACCCCAAACTGAGAAATGGATAAATTTGTACTGAAAATGACAAAATTTAAGGAGCAAATTGACCGTTTCCGGTTTGGGGTAACAGGCGAACAGAAGGCAGCAGAAGGCGACGCACAACTATTATAAACTGTTATAAAAACATTTCGCGAATTTTTTGTATTGCATACTTTTGGGCGGTAGTGTAGCATACTTTTAGGATGTTTTATTAATTCTGCTTAAAGTTTTTATAACAGTTTATAACAGTTTCCAGTTGCTTTCTACTGCATTCTGTTCGCCTGTTACCCCAAACTGAGAAATGGATAAATTTGTACTGAAAATGACAAAATTTAAGGAGCAAATTGACCGTTTCCGGTTTGGGGTAACAGGCGAACAGAAGGCAGCAGAAGGCGACGCACAACTATTATAAACTGTTATAAAAACATTTCGCGAATTTTTGTATTGCATACTTTTGGGCGGTAGTGTAGCATACTTTTAGGATGTTTTATTAATTCTGCTTAAAGTTTTTATAACAGTTTATAACAGTTTCCAGTTGCTTTCTACTGCATTCTGTTCGCCTGTTACCCCAAACTGAGAAATGGATAAATTTGTACTGAAAATGACAAAATTTAAGGAGCAAATTGACCGTTTCCGGTTTGGGGTAACAGGCGAACAGAAGCAGCAGAAGGCGACGCACAACTTTTATAAACTGTTATAAAAACATTTCGCGAATTTTTTGTATTGCATACTTTTGGGCGTTAGTGTAGCATACTTTTGGGATGTTTTATATATATTTTGCTTAAAGTTTTTATAACAGTTTATAACAGTTTCCAGTTGCTTTCTACTGCATTCTGTTCGCCTGTTACCCCAAACTGGAAATGGTTAAATTTGTACTGAAAATGACAAAATTTAAGGAGCAAATTGACCGTTTCCGGTTTGGGGTAACAGGCGAACAGAAGGCAGCAGAAGGCGACGCACAACTATTATAAACTGTTATAAAACATTTCGTGAATTTTTTGTATTGCATACTTTTGGGCGGTAGTGTAGCATACTTTTAGGATGTTTTATTAATTCTGCTTAAAGTTTTTTATAACAGTTTATAACAGTTTCCAGTTGCTTTCTACTGCATTCTGTTCGCCTGTTACCCCAAACTGAGAAATGGATAAATTTGTACTGAAAATGACAAAATTTAAGGAGCAAATTGACCGTTTTCCGGTTTGGGGTAACAGGCGAACAGAAGGCAGCAGAAGGCGACGCACAACTATTATAAACTGTTATAAAAACAATTCTCAATTTTTGTATTGCATACTTTTGGGCGGTTTAGTGTAGCATACTTTTAGGATGTTTTATTATATTTTGCTTAAAGTTTTTATAACAGTTTATAACAGTTTCCAGTTGCTTTCTACTGCATTCTGTTCGCCTGTTACCTCAAACCGGGAAATGGTTAAATTTGTACTGAAAATGACAAAATTTAAGGAGCAAATTGACCGTTTCCGGTTTGGGGTAACAGGCGAACAGAAGGCAGCAGAAGGCGACGCACAACTATTATAAACTGTTATAAAAACATTTCGCGAATTTTTGTGTTGCATACTTTTGGGCGGTAGTGTAGCATACTTTTAGGATGTTTTATTAATTCTGCTTAAAGTTTTTATAACAGTTTATAACAGTTTCCAGTTGCTTTCTACTGCATTCTGTTCGCCTGTTACCCCAAACTGAGAAATGGATAAATTTGTACTGAAAATGACAAAATTTAAGGAGCAAATTGACCGTTTCCGGTTTGGGGTAACAGGCGAACAGAAGGCAGCAGAAGGCGACGCACAACTATTATAAACTGTTATAAAAACATTTCCTAATTTTTTTATTGCATACTTTTGGGCGGTAGTGTAGCATACTTTTAGGATGTTTTATTAATTCTGCTTAAAGTTTTTATAACAGTTTATAACAGTTTCCAGTTGCTTTCTACTGCATTCTGTTCGCCTGTTACCCCAAACTGAGAAATGGATAAATTTGTACTGAAAATGACAAAATTTAAGGAGCAAATTGACCGTTTCCGGTTTGGGGTAACAGGCGAACAGAAGGCAGCAGAAGGCGACGCACAACTATTATAAACTGTTATAAAAACATTTCGCGAATTTTTTGTATTGCATACTTTTGGGCGGTAGTGTAGCATACTTTTAGGATGTTTTATTAATTCTGCTTAAAGTTTTTATAACAGTTTATAACAGTTTCCAGTTGCTTTCTACTGCATTCTGTTCGCCTGTTACCTCAAACTGAGAAATGGTTAAATTTGTACTGAAAATGACAAAATTTAAGGAGCAAATTGACCGTTTCCGGTTTGGGGTAACAGGCGAACAGAAGGCAGCAGAAGGCGACGCACAACTATTATAAACTGTTATAAAAACATTTCGCGAATTTTTTGTATTGCATACTTTTGGGCGGTAGTGTAGCATACTTTTAGGATGTTTTATTAATTCTGCTTAAAGTTTTTATAACAGTTTATAACAGTTTCCAGTTGCTTTCTACTGCATTCTGTTCGCCTGTTACCCCAAACTGAGAAATGGATAAATTTGTACTGAAAATGACCGTTTCCGGTTTGGGGTAACAGGCGAACAGAAGGCAGCAGAAGGCGACGCACAACTATTATAAACTGTTATAAAAACAATTCGCGAATTTTTTTTATTGCATACTTTTGGGCGGTAGTGTAGCATACTTTTAGGATGTTTTATTAATTCTGCTTAAAGTTTTTATAACAGTTTATAACAGTTTCCAGTTGCTTTCTACTGCATTCTGTTCGCCTGTTACCCCAAACTGAGAAATGGATAAATTTGTACTGAAAATGACAAAATTTAAGGAGCAAATTGACCGTTTCCGGTTTGGGGTAACAGGCGAACAGAAGGCAGCAGAAGGCGACGCACAACTATTATAAACTGTTATAAAAACAATTCGCGAATTTTTTGTATTGCATACTTTTGGGCGGTAGTGTAGCATACTTTTAGGATGTTTTATTAATTCTGCTTAAAGTTTTTATAACAGTTTATAACAGTTTCCAGTTGCTTTCTACTGCATTCTGTTCGCCTGTTACCCCAAACTGAGAAATGGATAAATTTGTACTGAAAATGACAAAATTTAAGGAGCAAATTGACCGTTTCCGGTTTGGGGTAACAGGCGAACAGAAGGCAGCAGAAGGCGACGCACAACTATTATAAACTGTTATAAAAACATTTCAATTTTTTGTATTGCATACTTTTGGGCGGTAGTGTAGCATACTTTTAGGATGTTTTATTAATTCTGCTTAAAGTTTTTATAACAGTTTATAACAGTTTCCAGTTGCTTTCTACTGCATTCTGTTCGCCTGTTACCCCAAACTGAGAAATGGATAAATTTGTACTGAAAATGACAAAATTTAAGGAGCAAATTGACCGTTTCCGGTTTGGGGTAACAGGCGAACAGAAGGCAGCAGAAGGCGACGCACAACTATTATAAACTGTTATAAAAACATTTCGCGAATTTTTGTATTGCATACTTTTGGGCGGTAGCGTAGCATACTTTTAGGATGTTTTATTAATTCTGCTTAAAGTTTTTATAACAGTTTATAACAGTTTCCAGTTGCTTTCTACTGCATTCTGTTCGCCTGTTACCCCAAACTGAGAAATGGATAAATTTGTACTGAAAATGACAAAATTTAAGGAGCAAATTGACCGTTTCCGGTTTGGGGTAACAGGCGAACAGAAGGCAGCAGAAGGCGACGCACAACTATTATAAACTGTTATAAAAACATTTCGCGAAATTTTTGTATTGCATACTTTTGGGCGGTAGTGTAGCATACTTTTAGGATGTTTTATTAATTCTGCTTAAAGTTTTTATAACAGTTTATAACAGTTTCCAGTTGCTTTCTACTGCATTCTGTTCGCCTGTTACCCCAAACTGAGAAATGGATAAATTTGTACTGAAAATGACAAAATTTAAGGAGCAAATTGACCGTTTCCGGTTTGGGGTAACAGGCGAACAGAAGGCAGCAGAAGGCGACGCACAACTATTATAAACTGTTATAAAAACATTTCGCGAATTTTTTGTATTGCATACTTTTGGGCGGTAGTGTAGCATACTTTTAGGATGTTTTATTAATTCTGCTTAAAGTTTTTATAACAGTTTATAACAGTTTCCAGTTGCTTTCTACTGCATTCTGTTCGCCTGTTACCCCAAACTGAGAAATGGATAAATTTGTACTGAAAATGACAAAATTTAAGGAGCAAATTGACCGTTTCCGGTTTGGGGTAACAGGCGAACAGAAGGCAGCAGAAGGCGACGCACAACTATTATAAACTGTTATAAAAACATTTCGCGAATTTTTGTATTGCATACTTTTGGGCGGTAGTGTAGCATACTTTTAGGATGTTTTATTAATTCTGCTTAAAGTTTTTATAACAGTTTATAACAGTTTCCAGTTGCTTTCTACTGCATTCTGTTCGCCTGTTACCCCAAACTGAGAAATGGATAAATTTGTACTGAAAATGACAAAATTTAAGGAGCAAATTGACCGTTTCCGGTTTGGGGTAACAGGCGAACAGAAGGCAGCAGAAGGCGACGCACAACTATTATAAACTGTTATAAAAACATTTCGAATTTTTTTATTGCATACTTTTGGGCGGTAGTGTAGCATACTTTTAGGATGTTTTATTAATTCTGCTTAAAGTTTTTATAACAGTTTATAACAGTTTCCAGTTGCTTTCTACTGCATTCTGTTCGCCTGTTACCCCAAACTGAGAAATGGATAAATTTGTACTGAAAATGACAAAATTTAAGGAGCAAATTGACCGTTTCCGGTTTGGGGTAACAGGCGAACAGAAGGCAGCAGAAGGCGACGCACAACTATTATAAACTGTTATAAAAACAATTCGCGAATTTTTGTATTGCATACTTTTGGGCGGTAGTGTAGCATACTTTTAGGATGTTTTATTAATTCTGCTTAAAGTTTTTATAACAGTTTATAACAGTTTCCAGTTGCTTTCTACTGCATTCTGTTCGCCTGTTACCCCAAACTGAGAAATGGATAAATTTGTACTGAAAATGACAAAATTTAAGGAGCAAATTGACCGTTTCCGGTTTGGGGTAACAGGCGAACAGAAGGCAGCAGAAGGCGACGCACAACTATTATAAACTGTTATAAAAACATTTCGCGAATTTTTTGTATTGCATACTTTTGGGCGGTAGTGTAGCATACTTTTAGGATGTTTTATTAATTCTGCTTAAAGTTTTTATAACAGTTTATAACAGTTTCCAGTTGCTTTCTACTGCATTCTGTTCGCCTGTTACCCCAAACTGAGAAATGGATAAATTTGTACTGAAAATGACAAAATTTAAGGAGCAAATTGACCGTTTCCGGTTTGGGGTAACAGGCGAACAGAAAGGCAGCAGAAGGCGACGCACAACTATTATAAACTGTTATAAAAACATTTCGCGAATTTTTTGTATTGCATACTTTTGGGCGGTAGTGTAGCATACTTTTAGGATGTTTTATTAATTCTGCTTAAAGTTTTTATAACAGTTTATAACAGTTTCCAGTTGCTTTCTACTGCATTCTGTTCGCCTGTTACCCCAAACTGAGAAATGGATAAATTTGTACTGAAAATGACAAAATTTAAGGAGCAAATTGACCGTTTCCGGTTTGGGGTAACAGGCGAAAAGAAGGCAGCAGAAGGCGACGCACAACTATTATAAACTGTTATAAAAACATTTCGCAAATTTTTTGTATTGCATACTTTTGGGCGGTAGTGTAGCATACTTTTAGGATGTTTTATTAATTCTGCTTAAAGTTTTTATAACAGTTTATAACAGTTTCCAGTTGCTTTCTACTGCATTCTGTTCGCCTGTTACCCCAAACTGAGAAATGGATAAATTTGTACTGAAAATGACAAAATTTAAGGAGCAAATTGACCGTTTCCGGTTTGGGGTAACAGGCGAACAGAAGGCAGCAGAAGGCGACGCACAACTATTATAAACTGTTATAAAAACATTTCGCGAATTTTTGTATTGCATACTTTTGGGCGGTAGTGTAGCATACTTTTAGGATGTTTTATTAATTCTGCTTAAAGTTTTTATAACAGTTTATAACAGTTTCCAGTTGCTTTCTACTGCATTCTGTTCGCCTGTTACCCCAAACTGAGAAATGGATAAATTTGTACTGAAAATGACAAAATTTAAGGAGCAAATTGACCGTTTCCGGTTTGGGGTAACAGGATGACAGAAGGCAGCAGAAGGCGACGCACAACTATTATAAACTGTTATAAAAACATTTCATGAATTTTTTGTATTGCATACTTTTGGGCGGTAGTGTAGCATACTTTTAGGATGTTTTATTAATTCTGCTTAAAGTTTTTATAACAGTTTATAACAGTTTCCAGTTGCTTTCTACTGCATTCTGTTCGCCTGTTACCCCAAACTGAGAAATGGATAAATTTGTACTGAAAATGACAAAATTTAAGGAGCAAATTGACCGTTTCCGGTTTGGGGTAACAGGCGAACAGAAGGCAGCAGAAGGCGACGCACAACTATTATAAACTGTTATAAAAACATTTCGCGAATTTTTTGTATTGCATACTTTTGGGCGGTAGTGTAGCATACTTTTAGGATGTTTTATTAATTCTGCTTAAAGTTTTTATAACAGTTTATAACAGTTTCCAGTTGCTTTCTACTGCATTCTGTTCGCCTGTTACCCCAAACTGAGAAATGGATAAATTTGTACTGAAAATGACAAAATTTAAGGAGCAAATTGACCATTTCCCGGTTTGAGGTAACAGGCGAACAGAAGGCAGCAGAAGGCGACGCACAACTATTATAAACTGTTATAAAAACATTTCGCGAATTTTTGTATTGCATACTTTTGGGCGGTAGTGTAGCATACTTTTAGGATGTTTTATTAATTCTGCTTAAAGTTTTTATAACAGTTTATAACAGTTTCCAGTTGCTTTCTACTGCATTCTGTTCGCCTGTTACCCCAAACTGAGAAATGGATAAATTTGTACTGAAAATGACAAAATTTAAGGAGCAAATTGACCGTTTTCCGGTTTGGGGTAACAGGCGAACAGAAAGCAGCAGAAGGCGAACGAGAACTGTTATAAACTGTTATAAAAACATTGCTCGAATTTTTTGTATAGCATACTTTTGGGGTTTAGTGTAGCATACTTTTGGGATGTTCAATATATATTTTGCTTAAAGTTTTTATAACAGTTTATAACAGTTTCCAGTTGCTTTCTACTGCGTTCTGTTCGCCTGTTACCTCAAACCGGGAAATGGTTAAATTTGTACTGAAAATGACAAAATTTAAGGAGCAAATTGACCGTTTCCGGTTTGGGGTAACAGGCGAACAGAAGGCAGCAGAAGGCGACGCACAACTATTATAAACTGTTATAAAAACATTTCGCGAATTTTTTGTATTGCATACTTTTGGGCGGTAGTGTAGCATACTTTTAGGATGTTTTATTAATTCTGCTTAAAGTTTTTATAACAGTTTATAACAGTTTCCAGTTGCTTTCTACTGCATTCTGTTCGCCTGTTACCCCAAACTGAGAAATGGATAAATTTGTACTGAAAATGACAAAATTTAAGGAGCAAATTGACCGTTTCCGGTTTGGGGTAACAGGCGAACAGAAGGCAGCAGAAGGCGACGCACAACTATTATAAACTGTTATAAAACATTTCGCGAATTTTTTTATTGCATACTTTTGGGCGGTAGTGTAGCATACTTTTAGGATGTTTTATTAATTCTGCTTAAAGTTTTTATAACAGTTTATAACAGTTTCCAGTTGCTTTCTACTGCATTCTGTTCGCCTGTTACCCCAAACTGAGAAATGGATAAATTTGTACTGAAAATGACAAAATTTAAGGAGCAAATTGACCGTTTCCGGTTTGGGGTAACAGGCGAACAGAAGGCAGCAGAAGGCGACGCACAACTATTATAAACTGTTATAAAAACAATTCGCGAATTTTTTGTATTGCATACTTTTGGGCGGTAGTGTAGCATACTTTTAGGATGTTTTATTAATTCTGCTTAAAGTTTTTATAACAGTTTATAACAGTTTCCAGTTGCTTTCTACTGCATTCTGTTCGCCTGTTACCCCAAACTGAGAAATGGATAAATTTGTACTGAAAATGACAAAATTTAAGGAGCAAATTGACCGTTTCCGGTTTGGGGTAACAGGCGAACAGAAGGCAGCAGAAGGCGACGCACAACTATTATAAACTGTTATAAAAACATTTCGCAATTTTTGTATTGCATACTTTTGGGCGGTAGTGTAGCATACTTTTAGGATGTTTTATTAATTCTGCTTAAAGTTTTTATAACAGTTTATAACAGTTTCCAGTTGCTTTCTACTGCATTCTGTTCGCCTGTTACCCCAAACTGAGAAATGGATAAATTTGTACTGAAAATGACAAAATTTAAGGAGCAAATTGACCGTTTCCGGTTTGGGGTAACAGGCGAACAGAAGGCAGCAGAAGCGACGCACAACTATTATAAACTGTTATAAAACATTTCGCGAATTTTTTGTATTGCATACTTTTGGGCGGTAGTGTAGCATACTTTTAGGATGTTTTATTAATTCTGCTTAAAGTTTTTATAACAGTTTATAACAGTTTCCAGTTGCTTTCTACTGCATTCTGTTCGCCTGTTACCCCAAACTGAGAAATGGATAAATTTGTACTGAAAATGACAAAATTTAAGGAGCAAATTGACCGTTTCCGGTTTGGGGTAACAGGCGAACAGAAAGCAGCAGAAGGCGAACGCACAACTTTTATAAACTGTTATAAAAACATTTGCGAATTTTTTGTATAGCATACTTTTGGGGTTTAGTGTAGCATACTTTTAGGATGTTTTATTATTTTTGCTTAAAGTTTTTATAACAGTTTATAACAGTTTCCAGTTGCTTTCTACTGCATTCTGTTCGCCTGTTACCCCAAACTGAGAAATGGATAAATTTGTACTGAAAATGACAAAATTTAAAAATTAAGGAAGGAGCAAATTGACCGTTTCCGGTTTGGGGGGGGGTAACAGGGGAGGCAGAGCCTGAGCCTGAGCCTGAGCCTGAGCCTGAGCCTGAGCCTGGCGGCCAGCCTGAGCCTGAGCCTGAGCCTGAGCCTGAGCTGAGCCTGAGCCTGAGCCTACTGTTTTCCGGTTTGGGGTAACTATTATAAACTGTTATTATAAAAACATTGCTCGAATTTTTTGTATAGCATACTTTTGGGGTTTAGTGTAGCATACTTTTAGGATGTTTTATAATTGTTGCTTAAAGTTTTTATAACAGTTTATAACAGTTTCCAGTTGCTTTCTACTGCATTCTGTTCGCCTGTTACCCCAAACCGAGAAATGGTTAAATTTGTACTGAAAATCATCTTACCGCCAGAGATACCCATTTAGCTGTGTTGCAATATTGTTTTCTAAAAAATTGTACAAAAAAAGTACAAAAGTTGTTTAGTTACAACTTTGAGTGTTGTCTATTTTTGGGGATTCTGTTTATTTCTCACGGTTGTTCCCTTGAGTTTGCAGGTCTCTTGATTTTGAATTTTTGTTTGATTTTTCTTTGACTTTGTAAGTCTTTGGGTTTTCAACTCCGTTTTTCCTAGTTGCCTCAGTTTCTCTAGTTTTGTGTGCTTTACTAATGAGTGTTGTTGCTAGTCCTGCCACTATTGTTTTGGAAATGCGACAACTTGGCAACAACAGTTGTCTCCGTTGCCCGTAAAATGTATGCAGATTGAGGAAAACAAACGGCAGTTTGCAACGCCTCCAGAACATGGAGATATATTCGCATTAGGTTAGTTAGTGGACCGTGAACTGAGGCATACATATTTATGGGCTGAGAGGGTGTGCCTTGTGCGGTAGGTTAACTGGTAATTGAATCAATGCCCGGGACATTGTTTATTAATATGCAATTAGGGGGCGCAGAAACGTGGACTGAATTTTGAGCCGCATGCGCTCCTAGTCATCTGATTTCAAAATGCCAACCTAATTAAGCGAAATTAATGCACCCGCGTATTCCGGCACTGATTACATAATTATCAAAATGCCTTGCGGCCGCCACGCTATAGATTACAGGTAAACGGGATGCCCTCCAAGGGGAGGCGGAGTTCTGGTCAGGAATTTCAATTCAAAGCCCAATAAATACTTGTCAATAGCAGAAAAATAAAAAGAGCCTTGTAGTTCCCTACAGCAAAAAAAAAAAATTATTTTACAACAAAGATTTGTACTAAAACAACGATTCAATATATACATTTTCAGTACAAATTCATCAGATTGGGTATTTCATTCAGTGCAGAACCGCTATCCCCCACTAGCGAACTAGCAGCTATATCTTTTTATCTCCTTTCGCGAGTACTGATCTGCCTGAGTATACATCAGATTTCCCCCTCTAGCCGACGAATTGCTGCTCTCCTTGAGTACGGAGCCGATATCCACACCGACCCTATCCAACGATATACTGCTCTCTCTGATATAGCAGCCAATGAAGGACTAAGGACAATATTATTACCTATCTCTTTCTATCCCTAGTGGAAAACAGCCGTTATTCCCCTAAGGCAAGCCAATTCTCTCGTATCATCCGCTATGCCACTAACGTCTTCGCATTGCTGCCTACTCCTTTCTGTTCGCCTGGTATTTTAAATGGGAGAAGTGAACAATTTGCATTGAGAATTTGGTCTCACGTGTCATAAGTTTTTAGTACAAATTTATCGAATGCCTGTTTGTACTAGGAGTACATATACATGGAAAACAAATGCAGAACGGAAAAAATTAATTAAAAATGCAACACTATTTTCAATTGATTTTGAATTTTTATTTGTTGTTATTATGATTGAGCCAGGAACAGGAATGCATTCTGTTTCAGCCTTGAGAGTTTCAGTTTATTCCCTCTCTTTCCCCCGTAAGTCAATTTCAATGTACTGCCTTCGGCATACAACAAAGGAAACCAAAAAACTGCAAAATTATATTTTACTTTTAAGCTGTCGCCGCGGACTCTGCAAAAAAGGGGAAAAACGAAAAAGGGAGAGCCTTTTCCTACGACTGACTCAAAAAGTAAAATATACGAGACTCGCTATTCTTTTGTCTAATGTAAAATTGCGACGCTTCGGGTAACGCGCAGATTTTGAGCTTTATAAATTGAAATGTCAGAAAAACTTGAGGGAGCCGCAGCAGCGCAGACTGACTGACTGAATGACTGACAAGCAGCCAGAGCCAGATACCGAGCGCCAAGTCAACTGCAAAAACTTTCACATATTTTATTATTGTTTTCCATTTTTTGGGCATTAGCTAAAAAATGTTGAAAATTGCACTGCGGCTGTGATGATAATAATAATGTGCCCTGCGGCCCTGTGGAATCTCAGCTCTTATAAGTGTGCTATATAATTTAGTGTAATCGACGTTGTTATGCTTTAAACCTTTCCAATCAACGTTTTGGGACATTTTGGACGACAACTGGAATTTCAATTTATTTGTCATAAGTGTGGCATTTCAATTAGCATGCAAACGGTAAAGTGAAGGCTTTACCCTTGACTAATATGGGGGAATATGGTAATTAAGCAAATAAAATTGGAGATAATATAAATTGTTTGCCAATAATTAACGTAACAAAAATTAAAATGAATTATTAACTATTTAAGGGCAGATAATAGTTCACACAAAAATTAAAGCTTACCAAGTACACAAACCTTTTGCATTGCTTAAAATACAAAAATAAGGGCCACACTTTATATGGTAAAGAATTTTATTCAAAAAAGTTTCTGTTTCTGCTTAACTTTATACAAATTATAACTTACAAAATACAAAAATCAATCATCATCATGAAAGTACATTGTATTTAATTTATGCACTTAACTTAATTAATTATCCATTAATACGTAATCGTGTAAATTGTTTTAAATAATAACATTAATTGCCAGTGTTGTATGGTAAAAGTGGATGGAAATGATTTTAAGAGTGAGAGACAAGTAAAATTGAAATAAAGTGTGGTAAAGTATTCCTTTCTGTATTTATATTTTTTGTTCGTTTTTAATTTCATTGTTTAAATGCTTTGCCCTGGCTGCCTAAAGTTGTTTTAGTCGGTAGAAATAATTTAAGGTTTATCTAAATAATCTTTACTTAAATTTTGCATAATTCTTTCATACGGTTTTCGTTTTTGTTGTGTGTTTACATTTTGTCTTAAATTTACATTTAGCTTAAATGCGAGACATTTATGTAAATAATTGAGATTTTTCAAATGCTTTCGTTTTCTTTTTATTTTCTCTTGCCTATGTTTATGTAAATTTTATTTATGTATAGTTTGTTTTGCAAATGTTCTTTTAAGTTAAGGTTTTCCTTATTTCGTTTTCTTATGTTTGTTGTAAATTTGATTTAATTTGGGAGGAGGGAGGGCTACATATTGTTGGGGTAGGGGCGTGACTTGTGTCTAGATTTCTGTGCTGAGAATTAAGTTTATTTTTTTGTTCATTTTTACGTTTACTTTATGAGTTTAGTTTCACATTTCATTTAGATTTTAGTACACAGACATTCAAGAAGTTTTTGGAAAACCACTTACGACATTTTATTATTTTTTCTTGCATTCTTAATATCATTGTAAAGTTTATGTTTAGGTTTTGTTGCATTGGGTTTTGTTTATTATAATTGCTGCTCCTTTTGTGCATTACTTTTTTGTGTTTTTCCGTCAGCCTCCCGCGGTGTTTATTTCTTACCCTCGGCCTCCTTTTGCACATAGACTATTTCGGCATATTCCGTTGAACTTTTGCCGGCTGTTCCTTCAGGTGTTGTTGTGGCTGTTGTGGGTGCTGTTGTTGTTGCTGCAGGTGGTGCAGTTGCTGTTGCTGATTCATTGGCTGGTTTTAGTACAAGTTCAGCATAGACGAGTTGTTTGTCTTGCTAAATTATGGGTGAAAATAATTCATTAGCATTAATTGATTTAAAGATATCCATATATGTATTTTTAATAGAGAAATATCATTTTGAGGCTCTTATTATAGGGGAATTTTGCTATACCTTTTTCTATTTTGCTTTACTTAAATGTCCACACTGGTGAGGTGCTCTGCCAAACTATAGCCTTTATTTGCATATATAGTATATGTATTATACAACAGTTTTATTTGCATGCGTTTTTTTGTTTTTTTTTCGAACGGAAAGAGCAGAAAATGGCAAAGAAAATTATGTAGAAAAGTTTGTTTGTGATAATAGCAAAAAGAAAATTATAAAAAACTATGTACATGTTTTGATCAAAAGCTTGCAGCTAAGGATAAAGAAACTAGGCTAAAGCTTAAAGCTAACTGTAATTCGATCGCTCAGACATACACACACACACATGAGAAATACTTACGGGGAGAAAAAATATTAGCTATATCATCAGCCTCTTATCAAAGGTTTAGAGAGGCCGTTTTAAGGATAAATACATTTTTATAAAATGGTGTAATATGTATGAATACTTTGTAAAATGCTGCTATACAGGGTTCATTATTTTTAATCTTTTAGGAAGGTTTTAAAAAAATTCTGTACAAGCAGCTTAGTTACACGATATTCCTCTTAAGTCTTCAGGGATTCGTTTAATTCCTAAGATATTTAAGCCATGACAAAAATGTCACACAGAATGTATTAGTAGTGATTTACAATTCGTAAAATTTTCAGGACATTTTCTTATCATTTTCTTTTCTTATCATTAAAGTATTTTCTACATATTTATAGGGAGTCTGTCTTTGGAATAGAAACATGGAATTTCTAAACCATTAGAATTTATATTTTCTGCGAGTGCACAGGAACAGAGAGGAAGTGGGAGTTGGCGTAAGGAAAATGTATTCAGAAGAAATGGAAGAGAGAGCAGTGTGTGTCGGTGGGACGTTTTTCAATACCTTTGGTTCATTGTCATTGCCATCCATGATGGCATTGTTGCCCTCCTGCTCGGTGGTGTTGCTCTCTACAATATTTGCCGACTCCTGGTTGTTATCCTTGTCCTTGTTTTTCCTCGTATCCTTTTCGTTGAAACGCTTCAAAATTGCCACGGCAAAGGCGGGCAATCTTGTGGCCTTCTTCTGCTGCTGTTGTTGCTGGGACTCTGTGCTGTTCTCCTGTTCGTTAACGGTTTCGTCCTCTTCCTCCTCCGCGCCGGACACGCCCACTCCGCCCATGGTCGTGGTTGCCGTGGCCGTTGAGGTGGCCTTAATATCGGCGCTTTCGGTGTCGCTGCTGCTTGTCGGTTGGAGTATGTGTGTGAAAATTGGTGGAAGGTATTTTTATGGATTGAGCATGATTTTTATGTTAGATTTGATTTTTTCACTACTAATTACTGCTGCTTGACGCTCGAAATATTTAAGGAGGAAATAAGAGCTAGGTGGCCGTTCGGGTTAGTCGTGTGGGCGTGGTTAGAAGTCGTCTTAACTTGGCACTTTTCTGGGATTATTAAAAAGATTCCCCCTCACTATCTCTGGTTGTTAGTGGGCTTAAAACGAACTTTGGTTTTTGTTGGAGGAGAGGTGTAATTGTTATGGCTGTGTGTTGTGCGTGTGTGTGTGTATGTGCTTTGATCCATTAAAACCGGGAAATTGTGTTAGCAAAAAGCAAAAGTATTCCAGGCGGGTAAACTTTTGTATCTCATTTAAACTACAAATGGTTGTTGGCCAAAGAATTTGATAGCTTGGGTTAAAAGTTTTCCACTGTGTACTAATTTTTTAAAGGCAAATTGTTGGGGGGAAATTGTACCTGTAATTTTCTTTTAAACGAACAGAACGGCAAGGCAATTTCCTTGAAACTGGAACTTACTGCCTTAATAATAATTTGTTTAAGTTACTTTAAGGACCGTTCTGCTATCGGCCCTTAACTCATTTTTGGCTCCCATTTAACCTGAGTTCCATCTAAATTCTATAAATATTTTTCGGCTCAATTGCCTGTCTGTCTGAAGTCCGGAAAAGTTCAACAAGTATCTGCCAGATACACTTTCCCACCTACACATATCTGAGTGTGTGTTCGTGCTTGTATTTGTATGTTTCTATATGTATTTGGCGTTGCGTGTTAGTTCCTCATATATGCATAAATATATGAAATTGCTATTGTATTTTAATGATATTGCTTTTGTTTGCTCGCAAAATGCAAAACGGAATGGGGGAAATTCCACTTTGATATGTGTGGAGCATTGTTAGAATTTTTCCTTTCAGGTTACGTGACTCGTACACACACAAAATGCCATTTCATTCAAAACACTCCTCTCACACACAGTCACACGTTTTCATAGTAAAAATAAATAAATACAGACCATAAAAACTATAATGTAACCCCTTTTGATCTTAGCAGTTTTTATTCTCGTTAATTAAATATTAACCATACGTTTTGTGTAAATTAATAAAAAGGAAAAACAACTTGTATCAAAAGGTCCTAGGCTAGGTTTCGATTTTGTATCGTTTTTACTCGCTAAATATTAACTCAAAGTTTTATTTTAGGTTTTCTGCCCTCGAAATTAAATACTAACGTGATAAAGTACAGTGCGCACGGCTTAAAATGAACACTTTCCACTAGTACAGAGTGACTATAATATATTATAAATACGTGTAAAAATAATAGCTTCATGCTTGCCATGCAAACGCTTTTCTATTAAACGTATTCGATAACAACTTAATTTCATGCCGGCATCAATCTCTCTATATGAATCAGTTTTCATTGATCTTGTTTTAGGTCTTAAATGTTCTTAGTTTGGTTTTGTTTTTGTGAGGGTAAGGAAACAGTTTATGAGTTAATACGAAACTTAAAGACTAATTTTGGAGTCAGTTTTGTGGCAGGCTTGATCGTTTTTATTTTATAAGGAGTTTAACTCCGGATAACTATTGGGGAATTCATTAACCTGATATGATTTTAGACTGGTAGGATGATTTATTAATTTCGTGTTAAAAAATATATTTTACAAGGCACTTGTTTTAGTTAGTTCGTTCTTAGAGGTTGACAGCTTGTTGATCTTAAGAAAATATATTTGATATTATGTGGAAATAAATATTTCCGATTATATTTTATTATAATTTATAGAACTTTAAATGAAAAAAAGGTTAAATCAGGGATTTCTGATACATCTTTCTAAAAAATGCGACAGAATTCTTTCTAGTATTTCTTTTAGCATTTCAACCTTGGCGCTCCTCCAAAAAAATCCCCGATTTGCCACAAAACTGCTCCATTGCATTTCTAATCCTGCTGCGCTTCGTTTCCTGTTTCCAAAAAGAGTAAAAAATAAATAAATATGGATGTCACACGCGCACAAACACAGGGACACGTGGCACGCTCAGATTTCCGTTTCCTGTGGTATCTTTGGCGTCGTCGGTGTGGCTGCCGTCGTCGTTAAATTGTTGCTTTTTGTAGTTATTATGTCACCAATTTGCGGCTTCTGTGGCTTCGGTGGCGTTGCAGGCGGCGCCTTGGCCTTGCCTCGTCCCGACAGCAGCATGGCCTGCTTTTCGATCAGTTCGCGTTGATCCTTGGGCAGCCAACGCGAGAACCGCGACTCGGGTATGCCCAGCTGGTTTCCCTTCTGCAAGAGATCCGCGTTCTCATTGCCGTCTTCCTTGTCGCTCGTGGATCCCCTCGAGTTACGACCTCCGGCCTGGCTCATCAGGATACTCTTCAGAGGACGAGTGGTGGGATTATAGACACTGCTCTCGCGATCTGTGCCATATTCGAAGCTGTCGTCGTCGTCGTGCTTGCGTCTGGTCTCCACGGAAAGGCGATCCTGGGTGCCATTGGTGGTGCCATTGGAGTCTCGCAACTTGCTGGCGCCCAGCAGGGTGATTCCATTTGGAGTCTCCAGTAGGGCCACGTTTTGGCCATGACTCTGTTGGGCCTCCAACTCCAGTTGCTTGTCGCTCTGACTGCTCGGTGTTCCGGATTATGTGTTGGTTTTTTTTTAATTTTTAAATTTTTTTATGTATTTACGGTATTTTAAGTATTTTGGAGGGGATTTTTGTTGGGTTGTCGCAGTGTTGTTTGTTGTCCATATAACATATGAAAGTAATAGAAAAAGAAGACAAAACATGGCAAGAAGGTTGTTTGCGTTTCTTTCTTTTTGCTTATTCATTTATATTATTTTCTATTATTATTATTATTATTATTGTTTTTGTGATGCATTAGCAATGTGGCTCTATAACTAGAGTCTTATGTTTTCTATGCTTTCGGTTGCTTCTAGTTTATATTTTTTTGTTGGGATGATTTTTTGGACAGCGACTTTTTGTACCTTTTTTAGTAAATGCGTGAGACAGAGACAGCAGGAGAGCGCTGGTATGGTATTCAGAGGGTAGGAGAGAGATAGACAGAGACAGAGACTGACAAAACAACGATTTTTATGTTTTTACTCATTGTTGGTGGTGAGCGAGCGAGCGAGCAAAGTGGGCGTGGCAGAGCGACTAGCGGGTATTTTTTAAGAGTGTATAAACTGTGTGTGTGTGTGTGTGTGTGACAGCGTGATTTATATTTTTTAAATGGAATTTTGAATTTTATTTTAAAGCTTTTAATTGTTTTAAAGCTCTAAGACATTCAAATACAAGACGAAACACAGGACTTTATGTGTGTGTGGTGGGGTATGCATGTGCTTAAGCTAGGATTTGTAAATTTAAATTCTTTTATTCTCAAAAATGTACTATAAACTAACCTAGGATGGGATAATGAGCGCTGCGTCTATATCTAGAGATGATGTAAATGCACGAAAATTAAATTGAAGCCCCTCAAGACCGAGGGAGAGATGAGACACATGCAAGTAGACGACAAACAAACACACATCCGAAACTACATACGCAAATATTATTTTAGTAAAATGGATAAACAGATTAATGGCATTTGAAAATTAAAATCAAAAGTGAAGCAAACCAGATACCGTTGTCGGGTTAATTATGTTTTGTATGTGGCCTTCATTTGGTCACCTTTCTGAATCTATTTTGACACTTTCTGCGCTCACTGTACTTACGTTTCGTTTGTGGGCGTCTTGATTGATTTGCCTGTTTGGAAGAAAATGCATAAAAAGTTGATTAAAAATACTTTCAAATACAAGACAATCATTTGCACTAATAAAAGTGATTTTTCATGATTAATGATAGATGAAAATAGACAAGACAAGACATCCCCAACCTTAAACACATCATCATCACCATCAACATCAGCTTGCTACTTTCCGTCACATCAACGAACATATTCGTTAATTTTTTGTGTTTGTTTATTTCGTTTTTGTTGGTTTACTTTACAAATTTCTAAAATTACAAAAGAACAGCAAGAAAACAAAAACTAATTTAAATAAATCATAGACATGATTGATTTGATTGATACACGGAACAAAAATGAAGGAAAAATACAGTAATTAATTGAAAATGCAAACTGCTGGCAGGTCGATAGCTTAAATAAATACGGGGACGAGAAAAACCAATATTTGCGGGACAAAATATAATACAATACATTGGATTGTGTTGATTTACCATTATAGATACATATTCGAGTGGACAAAGTCAAGATTAAAGGGATTTGAGATTCGCGGCTTACGAAAATTGGTCACTTAAAATTATTTGGCCTAAGGTAAGGTATTTTTTCTGTTTCATATAATTATATATATTATATTTTTCTTTTCGTTATTATAGATTGTGCACTTTTTGAGATTTGCATTAAATTATTTGTATATTGTACGAGAGAGCAAAGTGTGGTAAGGAGATATTTATATATATTTCGTGTTTAGTTTTCTTTTCTTATCCCGCTTGCTTTCAGCAAACTGGGGCACACACACAACAGAAAGTACCCAAGAAAATTCTTGGGAAATTCAAAGTGCGCGCAGCTAAACTGGCCAAAAAATTGGTTGGGAATATCAACGGACGCTTGGCTTAAACGGACGTATTTGGCGGCTTGGGAGCTTCAATGGTTGTTCCATTCAAATTGTGCTGGCTGCCATTGCCGGCGGCGATAACCGCCGCTGCCGTGGCAGCGGCACTTTTTTTCAAATCGGCCTTCTTTTGCGCCTCCAACTTATCGGTGACGGGGGGCGTGGCCTCCTCCGATTGCTGTGTGGTATCGATATGCTCATCGCCATTATCGCGACCATCCAACTCCTCATCGTCCTGGAATTCCGGATGGATCTGGGCCTCGGAATCGGGGCCCACGTCCGTGTTCAGAGTGGCGCCTGTAAAAAACATCGAAAACAACAAAAAGAACTAACATTTAGCTTTGTGTGCAGAAAGAAAGAGAGAGAGATGGAAAGATAGGGATAGAGAGAGACAGAGCGCGACTCTATCTCGAGAATACCACAAATTTTCCGTATTAAAGTTGAGGTTAGTCCATTTACCAAAGTAATGCTTGTCAAGCGAAAAGTACAGGGAGATTATATAAATAAGAGTCGGATATAGAGAAACAGGGAATTACATTTAAATATAGGCGTATATTTAACATCAAAAGCAACAAAAAGTACTTGTTTTAATGGCTCTTTTTTTTGGCAAAATTTAGTGACCAGTTTTCGGTTTTTAAATGTTAGCTCTTCTTGTTGTTGTCATTCGCAGACACTTTTGCTCAGCGAGAGAGAGAAAGAGAGTTGTACAATTGTTTCGGTTAATCTTAATTATATAATACACATATATTTTTAATATATTCTGTCATATATTTATATTTCGAACCCTATTTTTAAGTTTTTAGGCCTTATTAATTTTTGTTTCCTTAACAAAATGCATTTCTTTAAATACATTGCTTACCATATTGTGTTATTTTAAGTTGTATATACTTTTTCAGAATATTTTAAGGAATCTTAGGTCTATGTTTTCGACTGCACCTTCAGCTTTTACATTCTAGTTTGTATTGTGCATTTTAATAAGTTTCTTTGGGTTAACTTGGGTTGTTATCAATTTTTTCAACTTTAATATTCCCTTTCGTTTCTTTGTACCTATATTTTTTTTAGCAAAGTTCTAGTTTTACTTTCATTATCTCTTTGATATGTTTAAGCTTCTTTTTGGTACTCGCACACAATTTCAAGAATTTTTTGCACGCTCAGTTACGTGTTTTTTTTCAACCCCGAAACTCGTTGGCGAAAGTCAAGTGGAATTTTTTTAATTAGATGAGCTTTCTAGGGCTTGCCGCTCGCTCATCCGGGGGCAGGCCGGGAGGAGCCTCCTCCTTCTGCTAGGTTAACGCTAATTAAAATTTAAAAGCCGCACAATGCGTCGAAAGTTAACAACGGCTTGCGGCGAACCTCAGCCCCGAAACCCATATGTACATATATGAATTGCAGGATGGATGGGTGGCTCTTGGTGGAGTTGCGGATGAAAAAGTAGGTGGCTGGGGCGGGTTTTTGGGGAGTGGAGGGTGGGAAACCTAAAGCCAGAAATTATTGTTAGCATAGCTGATGATGAGACAATAGTGCTGGCCGTTATGGCGATGATGATGATGTTTTTGTTGATGTGGCTGAGTGGCTAATGATGATGACATTGCGTTGCGTTGTTTTTCACCCACGAAATTTAAGCAAAAATGTGTGCATGGAAAATAATCGTAAAAAGGTAAGCAGTGGCTGGACTTACCGCCAAAACACCATCGTCCGGTGGCGCGTGCAAAGAGAATCAGCAGGACAATCAGGACCAGGACAGCGACAGCCACCACAATGCCAACAATGGCGGCCACATCGAGGCTGCTGCTCGGCGGTTTGCTCGACGAGCTAATTCGCACCTGGTAGTCCGTCATGCCCAGTTCATTAGTGGCCCGCAGCTGGTACACTTTCGTGGTGTCCTCCAGCGTAAGTCCGGCGATGGCCAAAGTCACATTGTACTCGTCGTTGCCCAAATACTGCGGCTCGTACGCCGAATAGCGTCCGTCGGTGCGTCCCTGCGACACGATCGCTCCGTCGATGGTCCACTCGACCTTGGGCTGTGGGCTGGCCTTGATAGTGATGTTTACGATGGCAGTGTGGTCGAGATACAGGCCATACACGGCGGCATCGACCTGATGGATGGGGGCGTCTGAAAGATAAGGAGTTGGGATTAGATCTAAATATCGAGAGAAAAAGTCATATACAAAAAAAAGTAGCATCTTTTAATTCCATTACTTAAATAAATAGGAAGAGCCTATAAACTTACATCGCACATTAATGATGTAGGCAGCCTCCTGCGGCGGCAAACTCTCGCGATCGGTCTGATGGTGCGAGCGGCAGACCAGCTTCCGGTTGCTGTCCTCGGGCGACAGATGCCACTGGATCTCCTGCTCTGAGGTTGAGAGCTCCACGTTGTCCCTAGAGTTGCTGTTGGTGTTGGAGGAGGGTCGGATGTCCAGGGGTGTGGTGCGCTTGTTGGCCGGCATGTTGTCGATGTACCATGAGATGTTCGCCGGCGGACGACCATCGCGAACGGTGCAGCGAGCCTTGAATTCGGTGTTCTCGTTGAAGTATCCCTCTCGATTTGGCCGCGTCAGCAGCTCGATAATGGGCTGCTGTGGACGCACTGGGAAATTGAGAAAAAATAAACGATGTATATGATGTTCTTAAATATGTTTTAAAAAATTGCTAGCTTACACTTCTAATTTTTATAATGTAAAATTTATTGTTGCTAATATTATTATTATACTTACAAGCCACAACCAGATCGATGGTGCCCGACAGCTCCTCGCCCTCGACGCCCAGACTGCACTTGACCTGGCCATTATAGCTGGCCTTCACCCGCTCGATGCTGACGCCGCACTGGCCGGCGGTCAGGCCCGCTCCGTAGTAGGTAAAGCCGGGGGTCTTGCTCCACTCGGGCGACAGGTTGAGGACCTTCTCCTCGCCCGGGATCTCGATGCGGCAGTAGTTGATGGATCTGCCATAGCGACACAGCAGCTCGGTGCGATCTCCCTCGTTGAGCAGGGCCGTATTGGGTTCCACGTTCACCTGCTGCGACCAGGTGAGCGCATCTGCAAGAAAAAAACAGAGATAAATGTAGACAAAAGAATTGCGTAATTCCCTTACGAGTATCTAGTATCTAGTATCTGAGTGTCTGAGTATCGCATAACTGGGGTATCTTCTTTTTTGTCTCGCGGCACGTTCCACGTTGCAACACAACAGCGCCCCTAATGTCTCGGTGGCAATCAGGCAAATGACGGTCGCATTTAGCAGACAGACACCTGCACGTTTGCATCTTTAAGATACGCATCTGCCCAGGTATTGCCACTGGCAAACAATGCGGCTGCATTTTCTCATTAAGTTTCAATTAAGTTATACGTTTCGTTGGCTTTTTTCCCTTTGGTTTTTGTGTGTGGAAATTTGCTCGCAGTTGAAAAAGTTTTGCTTGAAAAGTTCTCCCGGCTGCAGCTTGCTTGCCATTCTTTTTCCAGCGTTTTCTATTTGCCAATTAAGACATTTGAGTATTAAACGTTTTGAGCCAAAGAGAAACTTTCCCGTTGTTTGTCTGACTTGGGCTTTGGCTTTGGCGGTTTCGATGGAGAGAGAGAGGAGAGAGCCTCATTTCTAACGAATTTAGTCAGAGTTTAGTAATTGAAATTAAATTTTGGCTTTAGACTAATCCAACTGAGTGTGGCAATTGTTAATTGTGGTCTTAAATGGTTAAATACTACAAGCATCAAGTGCAATAAAAAAAAATATATTTTGTATTTATTTATTTATTGCCTCTAAATACCTATATATGAATCTTAATTATCTTTCATCAGAGAGCCTGAAGTGTATTTTCCTTTCCTTTTTAGAAGCTAAATATATTAAGTAATTAGTAATGCAACAGTGATCGTTAATTTCTTTATGCTTGCTTAAAAAATGCTACAAATTACAAAAAGATAATAATTTTGTTCTGCAGTATTCAGACTCAAGGCATTCAAAGTGTCTAAGCCACCAGATATTTAGCCTCTCAGCTTTTCATGATTCTGGGAATAGAAACGACCTGTTATTATTTGCATTTCGACCAACACTTTTGGGAAATGGCTCCGCGCCCCGCCTAATTTCCGTTAATGAAAGCCACAAAATTGCAAATTGTGGCATAAACATGAGGTGGAGTCCGGGCAGCTGCGGATTAAAGCGCAGGAGTGAGGGGCAGAAGGAGACCAGACCCCAAAGTGTGCAGCTGCGGCCAAAAGTGAATTGATTTCTTTGCTTCTTGCATGACTGACGGGCTGAGTGAAGTTTTGTTTGGTCAGCCGGAAACGTGCGGAAAGCCAACAGAAAATGGACAGAGATGCATATGCGTTCGCATTCGACTTTAAAAATCGGGTCAGCCAGCTGGCCAGCAGGCCGTCCGTTCCATGTAATGTGAAACTTTTCGACCGCCCCATGAGATGTCGCTTAACTTTTGACAATTGAGTTGTGCTGCAGTGTGTTTTTTTCCTTTTCGCTGCATGCCACAGTTTTTTTTTTAGTTATTCACACTCGAATTTGTAGACCCTATAAAACCACTTAGAGATCTCTCTGCCCTCTGCCAGCGCACCGCATAAACCAGATCCCCTTCACTCTCCTTCTGAGAAGAAGTTTTGGGCTGCAGCTTGAATTTCCAGAGTCAGCAGAAATCGGTTCACACTTCCCACACAAATAAAAGCGAGGGAATTGCAACAAACTGTGGCGCGGATTTAAACCGAAAATGCAGAGGGTTCCGCCCAGGAAAATACCTTGGTTTTTGGTGACGGAAAAGTGTTGCCTACTTTTTGATAGGAATTTCTCAAGTAAATAATTTTTATTTGTCACCCTTAAGCTACAACTTTCTCTTTTACCCTGAAATTAAGAAATTTTAATGTTTTCATGTTATCTTTGTTACTTATGCCGGTCCGTACGTCTTATACACATTTAATTAGTTGATTAACTTAAAAAAAAAAACAAATAAATGAAAAGAGAGTAAAATAAAAAACTTTTGTAGTTCCTATTTTTAATTTTTCTTAAGACACATTTGACAAAATACTTTACACCCTCTGGTGCGACGAGTAAAGGGTATCGAAAAAAGGGAAACCATTGCAACTGAAGTTGAACAATGTCACATTCACAGCTATGAAAACAAAAAAAAGCGATAAAAAAAATCGCGGACGACGGGCAACATTCGAGACGTTGTGTCGACATACGCTCCGTATCCATGTGTGCTTATTCACAGCACAAATCTATTTTTTATCCATTCTCCCTGCTCTGCTGGTGATATTTATTTATTTAGCTCTTTTTTGTAGCTGGTAAAAATCGTCATGGTCGTCGTCGTCCTCGGGGCTCTCAGATCGCCACTCCGCGTTATATTTGATGCCGTGTCTGCAGTTTTCACAGTAACGTTTGTCCAGTTCAGTGGCCAGGCCGCGGCGGGGAAAGCGTTGCCCCAACTTGAAGTGATTTTCACCCCATTTCCCTTCAGTTTTTCCCCGGTCTATAAATTGTACAAATAGATTTAATTTAATGCCCTCACTCGGTTCCCAATAAAAATCAACTTTGGTTTCGGTAATCCCCATCGCAGACACACAAGGCCCCTATTATTGTGGCTATTGTTTCCTTCACATTTTCTCTTTTTTTGGCCACGTTAGCGTCTTTTGGGCAGGAACGTGATTTTTACTTGAATTTTGTGTGTTGGCCTGTTTTGATTTTCCAACGGGAATATTTTTTGTTAAAAGCTGTGCCCAAAATTGCAACGGGAACAATGGAGGAAATCAATCTAGCCTTGGAAAAAAAAATCACAAATTTGCAAAATTTTATAAGGGGTTAAAAGGAGTCATAAAAATTGTAAAAAAATTAAAAAGCTTTTAATTTTTTGAAGTTATTAACGGGATAAAATTTAACGCAGAAAAGCTTTCCAATAGAAAATTGCAAGGCTATTAAAATTTCGATTCATAAAATAAGCCGCGCCTTTTTACTGTCACTAATTTGTATGCCTTTTCACTGATGCCTGACTATGTTTAGTACAATCGAATGTAGACACTTGTTTTATTTTTTTTTCTACAGTTTTAAAGAGAAAACTAAAGGTAATAATTATCTCTTATACAGCCAGATGTATCCCATTGTGGCCATCTCCTTGTTGATTTCAAAAGAGCAAAGAAAAGCGGCGAAGCCAGTCCATGTGTGTGCAAGTCTGGGGCTGCTGTCTACCACAAATTGGTATGCAATTTCCGCAGAATAAAAGGAAAAATCAAATGCCACATGAACGAGCGAGCAAAGGTACACATGAATTGTGTGCACAACTGAACTGGAGCTGGAGCTGGAGCCTTCGAGCCTTGGAGTCTTGGAGTCTTTCTATAAGCTTTGCCGGGTAATTTCCAATATATCAGAAACGATTTATCAGCTACCTGCATTCGGGCAATTGCAGAGCACTATAAAAAGATAATTATTACTGATTTATGGCTGGCTTTCCATCTCGAAGCGGCTGGAAGTCAATGCGAGTTAAACAACAGAGTTCAGAGAGCCAAAACTTGTTATTGTTGAACTTCTGGCTGTTTATTTTTTTTTAGCTGTGTGTGTGTGCAATTTCTTTTACCTTTTCGGGTTTTTCGGTTTTCGGATTTTCGTTTTTCGCCTTTCATGGCTATTAATAATGATTGGTTGTTACATCAAATTGCCGTGTCGCGGCCTTTTACTTTTTGTTTACCAGTCTTGACCATTTTCTATTTATTATTGCGATTATTTATGGCCTTTATCAATCAAATTTTATGTGTACAAATTTATTAGCCTCTCCTTCCCCATCGCCCCTTTGATTTGTGCAGCAGAGAGGTGCAAAAGTGTTAGGCAATAGCCGAAAAGTTGGAAGGAAAGTGGCACACAGGTGCCTTTTTCGGCGAAAGTTTCCGAGGGCTTTTCCCAGTAATTTCATTATTCCTTCTTTTTTTATTTTCCTGAGATTTAGATATCCACTCCAGGGTGAAAGTTAACCGAAATTCAGTTGAGGAAAAGCGGGAAATATCCATTTATGATGCGGTAGGAGCTCCACTTCCTGTGATGTCACCCGATCAATTGATCAGAAACAATGGATAAATTAACCACATTTGTAAAAATGCCTGTATGTACTTTCAGAGGCAAATGAGTAAAGGATGACTGACTTAAGTAGTTTTTAGTAGTACTTCCTTGATAAACATTATACTACATCCGCAAGTATTAGCTTAATAATTAAGCAAGAGTGTCTACAATCAAATATTGATTTATTAAGTCAACTTTGCATAATTCAAGGACTGATATTGCTTTGGGCAATAACTTGAGATAATTATTACAGAAAAATTAACATACACGTATACTCTTCAATCAACAAGCAAGACGCATAAATTTCCAATTGAATTAATAGCCAAGTTTTCACTTTCAGGTCAGGACCAGACACTGCACATTTGCATTATTTATGGCCCAGTTTGAGTGAATTTCCCTTTACAATGCAAACAGTCTGCATTTGTTTTCCGTGTTATGGATGTGCTTCTTCGAGGACCTGGAACATGGCAGGCATTCCCAGCTGCCAGTTAATTAATGCGAACGGAGACAATGGGTTCGGGCATCCTCATTCTCATCCCCATCTGCAACTTGCACTTGGCACCCTCTACTTTTCGATGGGCTTATAAGCGTCTTAGTGTAATTACCTGACAATGCAGCCGAGTGGAGACAAGTGGACAAGTGGCCAGCCAGAGCAAACTGTTTGCATATTCAACAGCTCCTGCTGCTGCTCCAGCCTCTCCGCCTTATTAAAGTCGAAGAAATAGTATCATAATTAATGCCCAGTGCCCCAGCCAGAAGTGCCATTCGGACCGCAAAGCTTTGTCCGCATCTTCAGCAGAAATTTATGCTAAATTCTGGCTTATTACGCAATATATACGATATATATATATATATATATCGAATGTGGACAGAGAAAGGGAGTCCAAAGCGTTAAAGTTGGCACTGGACACATGTGATAAATATTGCGGTTTTATTCCTCATGAATTGGGAAACTGCAGCCAGTCTGCCATTTATATAATTTGTCGTTGTGCAACATGTTTCTAGCCAAAAATTAATATGCGGCTGTCTGGCTTGTGCAACTCGCTTTTCTTTGGCCTTAACCCTTTAAGAAGCTTATACAAATTTGTGACGACGACAGCGTCTGCCAAACTGTTGAAGGCAGAAAAATATAACATATTCCGCACCAGACGAAGGTTGCCTAATTTAATGCATAAAAAAAGGCACACGCAAGCAACAGACGTGGCAAGAACAGCTTAAGGGAGGAGTTGAACAGCAAAAGGTCGCCTGTGTGATTACCCTGTGGGTAATATGTGCTTCTAAAAATATTTTCGCAGACTTTGTAAAACATTTCAAGCTTTTCTGAGACCCCGATAGACAATTTTGTTTATTTGATGCATTTTTTGAGCAGAATCAACCTAAAATGAATTGAAGTCTGCAAAAGGCTATTTGTATCTTTGAAACTCCTAAAATATTGATTTATCTAACTAACTAACAAACTAAATAAACTAATTTGAAAATTATGTTCAAGATAAGCTCTAAAATGTTATTTTCTGTAAAAATATATTGCAGCAGTATTACATTTTATTTGGAAATAATAACTTTTTTAAATATTTTAAAATAAATAAATAATAAGGTTTATTTTTTAATCAAAAAAAACGTAGTAGTCAAACCTTAACCAAAGTATATACCCCGTAAACACCTAGCAGAACATTAAGTTAACCCAAACAGACGCCCCACGGGGAAGCCGCCGCCTACGAAGCGGGCTAGAAAACGAGGCAGTAACAGCAGGACTCCCAGCCAAGCGGAGTATAAATTAACATAATTTTCATATACACGCGCCAAAAGTTGCAACCACACCTAAAACCTAGGACCTGGCAGGATGAAGGATCCAGGATCCACGCCCCGTTGAATTATGGAATAAGAAAGAAGTGCAGGGAATACGCGGAGGCGGAGAGGCCTTGAGAGACATATGAATTTCTTAAGTTAAGTGAAAAAATATCCAAGAAATTGTGTGTGCTTATTTTTTTTCTGGGTGGAGTGAGACAATGACAGCGGCCTAACCGAATGACAGTTATTAATATATTCGCAAAAAAATAGAAAGAAGGAGGACCCCAAATTGTTGCTGCCTATTTTTTAAGGATAACTGTTTGGATGGCCGCCAAGAAGCGTCGCCAACGATTTGCGAGACATTTATCAAGCCGCAGCACGAAAATTATGCAGACAGAGTGAAATTTTCGAGAAACAGAATCAGAATCAGCATCAGCACCCGGCCGGGGCAAAGGTAGACAAAGTCAACTGAATATATATTTTTTGCGAGTAGGAGAATCCAAACGCAGACGCCGTCGCCGGTGCTCGTAAAAAGTGTCTGCGAGTGGGTTTTAATTGTTTTTCCTATTTTGCCCTGACATTGTCACAGGATGTTGTGGCAGGGAGGACTTGTCTCGAGCCACAAAATAAATTGATCTGCGGTTTTTGGCCTCATAATTTATGTGCCGAGTGCGGGAGCTGGAGGTGGAGGTGGAGGTGGAATGCGAATTTTGACAAATGGCTGGAAATCACAAAATGGCACTCTTCCCCTCCCTATAAAATACGGGAAAAACAGAAAAGAAAATAACAAAAGGTCTTCTTGTAAATGTTAACGAAAATGACATTAATTTTATGTTACTGGCAAGCGAAATCAATTAATTATTGTTGTTGTGCAGGCGTACCTACGAATATATATACGGGGAATATTGATCCCTATTGGTGTTGACATGTCTGCAGGGGAATGCCTGTTTAAGGTTGTCTTTTTTAAAGCGAGGCTTTAATTTTGAGGGAAAAGCTGACCCTGCGGGCCTTAATTTGAATGGCTGGCAAAAATAATTGAAATAAAAACGCAATAAACTGTAATATATACATTTCTCAATTATTTGCCTTTTTAGAGTTCATTTTTCCCTGCTTACATATCCAACAGTCTATATAATAATATTCTCACTTCAATGCCCTTATCCACATTTGTTGTGACATTTTTTCCGTTTTATATTCCTTTATTCCTCTGGCCATATGCGTGTCGCACTTTAATTGCATAATTAATATGCAAAACTAATTTGTATGCTAAATATGCGACTATTTAAATTTGCAATTTCTTTTTTCATACAATTTCTTTCGTATTTATTTGCCCACAAGCTCATAAACCAAATTACTTGGCCATGAGTAACCATGTGTGCACTGCCCTTAACGGTTCGAGCCCGGTTTCCAGTTTAAAGTTAGCCAAGTTTATGGCGTTTCTGCTTTCTGTTTGCTTTTCGCACTGATCCGAGATAAAGTCTGACTCAGTTGCTCTCTTTGCTGACCCAAAATTCTGGAAAATATAGAGAGGAGAGCTAATTGTTTGTCAACTTTTCTGACACGTTTGAAATGCTTTGCTAATTAAAGCATAAAATATTATGCTGACAATGGCAGTTGAAAAACTTTCGGGCTAAGAGAAGAAATAAGTTGTAGCTTTCTGGCCATCTGTGTTTGCTTTTCGCCTTTAATTTAATTGCCTCTGCTTTGAAGGCAGCAACTTAGTTTGGCAACTAAGCGCTTTTCACGAAAATCAACACAAAATGCAACATTTGCCGGCGTCCGTGACTCAGTTTCCATTCACATGCAAATCGGCCAGAGATATACAGAAGTGGGAAAAACAGAAACGTGTTTTCTCAGCCCCCAAGGCTGAGAGTGGTCCGAGCTGCAACTCGGCGTTAGATCTCGAAGACGTGGCCCGTCTTGGCCAAGGTTAGCCACTTTGCCACCAGCTTCTGATGTTGATTTTCCGCAGCTTTAACCGCCGATTAACTTTAAATTTTCACATGCATTCGCTCTCGTGGAACCTCATTTATTAATATTATTTTTATTTTATTTTTTATCTCTGGCGCTTATTGTATAAATTTTAAATGACAGACGTGCGCTGGCCGGGTAACCTTTGGTAATTACAGTTTATTAATAATATTTTCATATTAACTGTGCAAATATTGTAACAAAAACCATACACTTGTATACATATATGTATACTCTTTAATGCTGGCTATTTTGTTATTAATATCCATTGACAGACTGGTCCTGGATGTGAATTATATGCCACGTGCATTTATTATTCATAAACCCTGCTGACATTATCTAACCAAATAAAACTCTGTCGCAAATTGTCAACAAATGTTGTGAAGAGGAAAAGCATTAATAACGTTATGGGAAATGTTTAAGATGGGGGAAATGTATGCGGCTGAGTTTGTGTTTACGAGCCATATAGAATTGCTTCTTTATGAAGTAAGATTTGTAACTATCAGATTTGTATTTCTTAATTATTTATAACATTCTAATTATGAATAATTTAAAAAAGGACAGGTAACACTTTTAACATATAATGTTATATTATATAAAATATTCTTTTACCCCTTCCTTTAATCCTTTGTACATTTTAGTTAATATTTGGTAAATGTTCTTGAAGAAACCCATTCCAAATTCTACTCTCCGGACAGTCCTGCGACATCGCCTTTGGGCACAACTTTCAAATCACTTTCCTTGGCCAATTTATCATAAGAATATTCAGGAAGGCGTAACCCTTTGTTAAAGCTGTAATTAAAATGTTATCTCTCTTGCCCGCTGTTCACACTTTCTCTACCGGGGGTCACTCCGGGCTCTTATTTCCCCAAAAGCCGAGGAGGTGGCGACCAACGGCAAATTTGTGTAGGGGGGGATGGGGCCACACTAGGGGTCAAAGGTGCGACGATGCCTTAAGCTGAGGTTAAGTTTGCGCTCGGTGCGCCCATTTAACCTTTGGGTGTGTGTATTGTGTTGTGTCTGGCCACGGGCAAACATAATTGAAGTCATAAATAACGAATTATGTTGTGAAAGCTGAGCCAGGGATGTCAGCATCAACAACAACAACAGCAGCAGCAGCACTGAAACGAGGCAGCGCATTTGTTTAGTTAACTTTCTGCTCCTACAGCTTCAGTTTCACACTTTTTGCATAATTATGACAGGCCCCCGGGGCAAGGAGTCTGCGGAGGTGTGCCGAGAGGTGTACCGGAGTTTAAGTTGTCCGAGTTCCTGGCTAATTATGCAAACCTAGCGCAGGCCAAAAAGATTTATTATGATGGAATAACTTTTTAATGCAGCCGGGGAGGAGAACGGAAAAGGATACAGGGGACTCGACCAGCTAAGTTCAGCTTCTCTCTGTCTAATTAAAAGCTCCAACGCTTTGGGGTAGTTTTAATAAATTTTATGATTTTGTTTGACATGCCTCCGAGGGAAGGCCTCCCTCTGCTTCCTGCTGCGTATGTTTGCTGTTAATTACAGGGTATTTGTGGAGTTGTGGGTATATTCAACGTCGGTTAAAAATATGATTAAAAGAGATTTAATAGCCAATTTCTAGATCTCTTTTAGGTACAAAAACATAATCTATAGAATAGTTCAGTTTAGTTCGGTGTCCCACCGAGGTTTTTTGTAGCCAGTCTGTACAGGGTATCTGGAATTCGATCACCTCTTTCCTTACATAGAGGAAATGATGAGATGAAAATATTGTTAGATGGGAGAAATGCACACACCAGCCTCATACAAATAGTTGATGGGATGAAAATTTTTTGTTTTAACACCGCCAGCGAGGTAAAGTGTTTTTAATTAATGAGTCCCGAGTCCTGGCGCTTCCTCTGCCGTTAGCAGCCCATTGGATGCCAATAAAAGTGCATTAAACTGCCATTCGCTGCCTTCGCCGGCAACACTTTGCATTGAACACAGCGTTTCAGCATTCAGCGCTAAAAGCCTGATAAATGGCTGCGAATATTTCGTCAGCAGTCGGACTGCCTGCTGTCCGTGCGTCTGTCTGCTTGTTGTTTGCTCTTATAAAAAGTTTTTTTCTCGCTTCCTTCGCTGTGTGCTTTCCTTTTTTTAATTAAAACAAAGTCAACTTGCTGTTATCCAAAGGGGACAGGAAAAAGGGTAAACGCAGTTGGCCAACCACAAAGTGCAAAAGTGCATTAAAAATGCATTTAAATATTGGCAGCTTATTGTTGTCTGGTTGTAGGACTTTGCTCTGGGCGTTCGAAGGTTCTTTTGTATTGCGGAATTCATCACCGGTATTTAATGTTTTTCCTTGTTAATTGCGTGGAAATATGTAAGTTTACCAGTTAATAAAATGCGTCTGCCAATGCGCTTGTGGAATTCTATATTACGACTCAAATATTTATATTGTTATTGAATTATCAACCTAAAACTACATTAGTTTATTATTTGCCAAAATACATCAGCTAATAAGCTATTGCAAAAGTTGAGTATTCTGTTAACAAGATTTCTGAAATCTCAACCCAAGTTGCCTTGACATTTCCTGGATTTCAATGCCCAAAACTTCTCCCATTTAATATTCATCTCATCTTGGGTAACCATTTTCCTCGTAATTAATTGCTGGACATTTGTTGATGTTCTGCAAAAAAAAAAAATGGCTGTCAAGTCTTCCGCTCAGACCGTTTCCGCTTCCGGACCGAGCACGTTACGTTTGCTATGAAAATGAGAATGAAAAGTTGCCTGGCAGTTGCGAAGGAAACCGAATTACATATTTCAGGGATTACGACAACGACGACGACGACTACCTGGGAGGACCCGCAGCTCTGCTCATTTGCGCTGATTCCGAGCGGAAAACGTTTGTCGCCAAATTTCATTTCAGCTGTTCGCCTCAATTCGATTCGATTGACATTAATTAATGATTGTTTCGACTCGATTCCAGCTAGGAGGAGCATTGATTTACGTTGTCATCGATTCCCCTGGTCCCGGCTCTGGTCGTTGCCTTATTATTATGCTGGCACAGCGACAATTCTCCGACCGCCAACCAGCAGAAAGCGACAGGGATCTCAGCGTCTCGACGGCTCTACATCGTCCCTGACGTCTCCCAATCCCAATCCCAGCCCATTGCCATTGACGACGGGAATCGCTTGGACGGGTGTTAATGATGATGAGCTATCCCTGTCCACGTTCCGTGTCGGTGATGCACTCGCCAAAAGTCCCAGTGAATTCGCTTGACACCAAAATTTAGAATACTGAAGTTAAAAATAAATATTTCTCACAGAGAAAACTAACATTAAGTCAACATATTAAAGTTTAAAATACGATAAAACTCTTTAAAAAATGTACTACAATTAAAAAGTAATTGTTGACAAGGTAAATTGTTAATAGGAAAGCTAGATTTAAGCTATTTTGCGAGTGCATCCGAAGCTCCTGCTCCTGCTCCTCCCTTTATCCTTGCAAATCTCACAATTGCGGTCCGACTTCGTGCCAAGTTTCAGTAATTATTGCCGAAACCAGTTTGGACCTTGCACCCCAACTCTGCTGGAGAGCAATATTTAATTATGGTTTCGGCTCCGGACTTGAGGTTGTGCGGCATTTGCGGCTTTTCCCTTCGATGTGTGCGAGTTTATCAATCAAATGGCAATTTGGTGATTAGCATTTAACCGAACTTCCTTCCATTAACCGAGAGAGCAGACAATTGAAAAGTGAGCTAGCTTCCCGGCAATTCGATTCGGCTAAAAGCCTGTGGAGCAACTATTAATCTCCTAATAGCCAAGGGAACTAGGAGCTTCTCCGCCCCCTTTGCCACCTCCAAAGTCATTAAAAATTGAAAGCAGGTGGTCGAGCTCAGAGTCAGATTTTTATATGCAGTTTATGGCTTCGATTAGCTAATCAGATCGGATAAGGAAGCAAACAATGTGCTAGTAGTATATTGTTTGCATATTTCATGACCTTTGACAACAATCAAGCGGGAGTGGAAAATCCCCGAAAGGGAACTCCGTTCAGGAAAACGAAGGGATGGGGAAAAGCTTTCAGCTATCGCCAAGCAAATCCTTGTGGATTTCGACGACTCTACCGGCTTGCATTGCCATGCAAGGCAGGGCGTTTCTTCTTCGAAAGGGAAATTGCGCCATAATAAATGTCAGAGCTCCTTCTGGGGAATTCCCCTTCCCTTCCCGACTCAACTGGATTGTGGTTGAGGTGAGTGTTAAATCTTGGTGCATTAAGTGGATAGTTTTACTCAGAGAACACTGGGTGAATCTGGTAGAGCATGCTCTTTGCCTTTCACATTGCAGAGGGAATTATTCAACGGATGGCACACATATTTTGTATCGATATAGAGCGCTATATAATACGCAAACTAATCTATAATAATAATAAATGACCAGCTGCAAAGTCTTCAGTTCCAAAGCAATCACAGAGCAAAGCATCAAGCAGTCAAGCAGTTTCAGCTAGCAAGCAAAATCCTATTCAGGAACAAATATACTGTGAAAGTATTTATTCGAAGAACCACATAAGGCATCAATTCTCCTCCAAGATGTCGGACAACTCAACTGTGACCATTGCCCTTAACGTTGCACTCTGCGGAGCCAGTGGCTTCGGTCTGTTCAAGATCGGGCCTTCGGAGCACCCCTGGGCTTTCGCCTCCTGCCTGATCGGGTTCACCCACGGACTTGTGGGCCTAGTCGGTGTTCTTGCCAGCGATGAAAACGCCAAAAAGATTGCAGAAACAACTGCCGCTATCCTGGAGATCATACCGCTGCCCCTGGTTAATGTGGATCTGTTTCTGGGCGCGGACAGCAACAACATCGCACTGTGCCATGGCATATTCATGGTCCCGCTTACCGTGAGCGTGATCCTGGCCTTCTTTAAGCTCGAGGGCGAGGGCGAGAGCCAAGATGAGGGTGGAACTCTGGTCACTCTGAAGGTCTTGACCGTTTTGGGCAATATTACCGCTCTGGTGTACCTTGCGCTAAACGAGAAAAGTGTATGCATGGCCGGCATGGCCGCTTTCGCCTTCATGGCCAAATTCGGGACCGAAGTTTGCGGGGACCACATATCCGAGAGATGGAGCCAGCCGATCAACTATATCAGCTGGTCGGGCTTCTTTATTCTTGCTGCCTTTGCCGCTTCCGGCGAGAAGTAGGACGAATGTGGTCCCCAGGGGCTACCGTGTTCTTTAATTCAGAAGTCTAAAATTAATATGCGCTTGTTTTCCGTAACTACAAGGATGATAAATAAATTACTAGAGTAACTATAATTAAAAGCCTGCGAGGGTATTCCAACTTCTATAAGTTTTCTGGAGCTAACTATCTTTCCGGTTTTTACTAAGATATTTTTATTTAATTTTTTATGCAGTTCTACGCCAGCTCTGCAGCTTTAGCCATCTCAAAACCAAGTTATTGCCACTTCACACAGGGTTCACAGTGTCCTGGTTTTCCAACTACTTTTTCCCCCACCAAAATACTCTAGAAATTTGCATAATTTTATATTAAACAGCACAAAGGGGGAAAAATAATCAAGTTTTCATTTAGCAATTGCATTCGTTTTTTTTTTTTGGCGGAGACTGCCAGCTGTGCACACAAGTGTTGAGGGGTGTGTCCCGGGCCGGGTGATATAGGGGCTGGGATTTTAGTGCAGGATCGGAATTGGGATGATTTTGACAAGACAAAGGGACAGGCACAGGGACAGGGACCCGGGGGTAGTGGTAGGTAGTTCACCCTAATTATGTCAGAGTGTGTAAAGTCAGGCGGCTGAAACTCGAGCGCTGCGGAATTATGTCATCAACAGGAGGGGAAAAACAAATGCAGCAATAGAGGAAGGAATGGAAGGAAAAGCCGTTCTCTGCTAGTCCGACAGCCTTTTGTGATTAGCTTGGTCATTTGGAAATTGAGACGTCAAGAGTGCCGCCTCGGGGCTTCTTTACCGGATTAGATCCGGGTTTCGGGCTACTTACGGTTGGGATTTAAGCAGCCGCAACCAGAGCCCGGAAAAATCTGTTACCCGAGGCAGCATAGAGCCACAAAAAGGAGAAAATACCAACAGGTGTTGGTTGGAAAGGATGTGAAACTCTCTGGAAACTCTCAGTTGTTGTGCTAGTTGCATTTTTAGCTAAAGTTGGTCTCAAATTGACTTTAAATTACATTTAAACCGAAAATGTGTACAGTTGCGCTGCTTCTAAACTCGATTAAAGACTATGACTACAATAGGGGGCCTCATTATAAATGGAGCAGGCGAGGAAATTAAGTGAAGTGTTAATGAGATTAGTTGCCCCGAATGCAACTTAATTTACATAAGTGTCCTTTGTTCACTTCGGCCTTATTTAATGCCGATTATGCTCAGACACATTCAATAGTTTCTTTTGTTTGAGCAACATGGTTGAGTGGTTAAATTAAAAAAGTAATTAGGTTTGATGGAAAGGGAATTGATTCCCTATAAATTAAGGTACGGTGGTGAGGACTAGTGCCAGTTAAAAGGGGAAATATATCAGAATTCGATCTATTCTTCGCGAAAATATTAAAAATAAAATAAACAACATGAAACTAATGACTCTAGCAGCTCTATCGGTAGTTGACAGCAGTAGACGGACGGTAGCATTGAATAACGCTTTGAGTTTTAACTCATCAGGAAATAGGTTCATTTATAAAATATAAAAATAAAAAAAAATTAAGGAAAATGATGCCAACCTTCAAAAGATACATCTGCATACATTTTTTGCCACCACTCTTTGGGACAGTTTATGGGCTGCGGATAAGCCCCTCTAGTGACCCTTAAGTGACCTCATAAGTCGCAAGCAACCCCGTCAATTGAGCTGTCAATTAGCGCCTCGAACAACCCGACAATTTCGATTCATTGAACATTTGAACAAAACACAACAAAAAATAACAATCATAGCAGTCAAGCTGAGTTTGCTAATCCCACCTAACGAGAGGTTCTTGTGGACCGAGGGTAGGCACAAATTCCACTCGGAAACTGCCCAAAAAGAGGATTATCCATTAGGGAAAAATAACTCGGACTTAGCTACCTGAAAAATAACCATTCAAGATCATTGCCTGCGAGCATTTTCCGGGGGATCCTCGCGCGACTCATGAATGGGAGAACATATGTAACTGCCATCCCTGGGAGCATTGTGCAATCCGCATGATAAATGCGAGGAATATAATTCCCGGCTAAAGCACCTTTGTTATATGCAAAGAGAGAGCCAGGAGCTCGGCTAGTCCATTCATTTGTCTATTTGAAGTTTGGATTTTGAATGTGCCATGAATCCAATCCCTACCTCCACTTCCTGTCTGCCATTTCCCTCACTCTCTTTCTCTTTTACGCGTCCTTGATTTATTATTAAATCCTTACATGGTTATTAGTTTTTCTCTCCCGGCTGCTGAGGCAATAATTTCCCAAATTCATATATATATGCACCCCTGCGGATCTTTGGCATAGAATAGAAAAAATAACAATAATAAAAAGGAACCCCTGTATTTCTCAGCGCCACTCCTTTTGCACATTTCGGCGCTAAATTTGATTTATATACATTTGATTGTGTGCTGCCTCCGGACTACCCTTAGCAGCGCGTAGTCCTCTGTTCCCTATCCCTCCCGATGTATATCCTTTCGCTAATGAATTCAAATGTGTGCGTAATTGAGTTATTAAAATTTCAGACCCCTTAGGCGGAACCAAATACACATGCGTCCGTGTGATGCGTTTGAGGAATTTCAATTCGGAAATACTTTAGAGGCGTTCATGTGAGGATTTTCGCTAGAGTTACAATGGGAATGAAAAAAAGTTTAATTTTAATTTATGGGCAAAGTGCAATGCAATTTATCTTTTTTGGGCCACGATTCGGGAATGGAGTGGTATCGAAAAATATATTTTAAAAACCTGGAAACGGTGTTGAAATATTTAATTAAACAATAAAAAGCAAAGTTTAAAATTGGGGAAAGATTTTTTAAGCTTTAAAGGTTATCAATTGCTGTAAAATTGTTTTTTAATATCTTTATGATGTGTTTAAGATTCTTAACAGTAATAGTATTGTTCATGTTTTTCCCTCTACAATTTTTATAGCAGCTAATGATTTTAATTCAGCATTAATATATGCATTTAAATGCCAAAGCCAAATGGCTCACCAATTTGTCACAATCGCTGGACCAATGTACCTCCCCTTTTCCCCTCGTCAAACCGTTGAACATCGAATATATTTGCAGTCAATAATTCCCCTTAAATACGGTCGCTTAAATTATGTATGAATAGGGGGAAAAAACCTTCCCGAAAGTGAAAAATGTTTCGTTAGCTCCACAAATATGTGAAAATGACTTTTCATTTTTTTGTAGTAGTCGCATTTGGAGTGTATTTCAGGGTAAATTGTTCGAGTTTTTTCGGTTATAGCTAGTCAATTGGCGCCACAATTTTTCGTACTGTTTTTATCGTATTCCTTTTAGTTTTCTTTTTTTTGCAATTTTTTTACGGGCCATTTAAAGAGCGCCATGGGAACGCTCGAGGGAATCGAGGGGGATTATACGCCGTGTGAACGGGAGGTGGTGAAAAACACACAAATATTAACCTTTTACCCGGAACAAACGCACATATGTAGGATATACATATAATGCACTCCCACTGCCACCATCTCTGCCTCGAAAAGCTGCAAATATTATTTTTTCGGGGTTAAATCTATATAATAATTTAGCGTGCTCTTGATTTTCACGGCACTTCTAACTCTCAAGTGCTGGGTACAAAAAGGGGTTGCCGCTGCGTAAAGTAAAACCCATAATTTGGCTTAATAGTTTTCGCAATTACCCAGGAAAGGGTTTGCAAAAGGGCCCTGTGCCAGGGTCGCTTCGCCGGAAGTGCCGCTGGAGAGGCGTGGAGTGGATAAACAGGACGTCGAGTGGAGGACGTGGTAGGAAGTGCAGGAAGTGGCAGTGGAAACAGGCTGTTTATGCGTGAAATTCGCTCGAGGTTCGCCAAGGATATTTGACAAAGACCGAGCCCAAAATCGTGAGAAGGGGCTTCAATCCGATTCGAAAGGGGAGGCCGGCCAGGAGGGTACGCTCCCGTAGAGCCCCTGTCAATTATGAATTTATTATGGGCCGCGATTGCTTCTGTCTGTGTGCCCGTGTGTCCTGGGTAATTACTGCCAGGAGTGCAATTCTCCTGTTTGACAGGCGAAAAAGGCAAAAAGGGCAAAGCCAGCGAACAGCTGGCAAAATAAAAATGATTGAAAGGATTGCGGAAAATTATTGGGAAAGTAAGAAAATTGATGATAATTGGGAAATAATCACATGACAAACGAGAAATAAATACAATAATTAAATGGGAAATTGCTGGTTAATCCTTTTTTAAAGTTCTAGTTTTTAAATTATTGCAGTACTTGAAGAACAAGTGTTTCATAATAAACTTCAGCAACTAAAAGCAAACTTTTCATTAAAGACCTTAAGCTGATATTCGTTATTACAAGTCTGGATATTTTTTCATACCTCTTATTGCATTTCTTTTTTCCTTGCAGGAGCCCTTCTATAAATTTTACCACTTCCCTTTTAACCACACATAGTTTTTCATCTGACAGAGCCTCTCCTAAGTGAAGTGCTTTTTCAAGCCTAGCTATCTACACTTTCGTTTGGAGAAACCACACAAAAAATGGTACCTAGTTCGTACTCATATTTAGTAAACGTTTATCTTGTTCATTGATTTTGCCTTTCACATGGAAAATCCAGGCAAAAGACACTCGAAGTGGGGGTCTTTCCTCCTCTCTTTGCTCGGTTTATTGTAAACTGTTCTGAAGAGGGCCTCTCCAATGCCTCTTTTCAGTTCACTCTCCACCCGATTTCCACTTTTCCAGCTTTTCCCCACTCTACACTTCAATTTATGTAGACTTTAAGTGGCAAATTGTACTTGCATTTTTAACATTTTATCGGATGAGAGAGCAAAGAGACCACAAGTAGCCCTCATCAAGACGGCATCAGCGGGTTAAGATGGAAGTTCTAAGGGCAAATACTGATTGAATATTAATTGACCGAAATTAGTCTTGGACTTGATGACCTTTTACTCTGACGTTTGCCTTGCAAGTAATTTTTTGTTAACTTATCTGTGATTCTTTGACAGGGAAGTTTACTTATCTTGATTAAACATTATTATTTAACCGATTCACTTACGTTGCTACGACGATTTTTACTCACGCAGACCTCTTGACACGACACACACTCATCTCTAATATTGGGAAAATGCAGTCAATGTAATTACCTGTAAATAAGCAACAAAAAAAAGAATGTATACAAAAACTTGTTAAATCGGGATTTAATTAAATAAAAATATTCGGTGAATGCAAACTTAATTCAGTGGCTAGACTCCGGTTAAATACATAGTAAAGTGAATGCAGAAAAAACCACACAAAACAAACGCACACATGGGCCATACATCTCGGCTTATTACACTAATTACTGCGGGGCACAGAGCATTTTTTCGGCTGCTCTCCTTCTTCTGCCCCCAAAAATAAAACAAAACCCTCTGCGGCTTAAGGGAGAAATAGAGATATACACCTATACCATATCTCCTTATATTTTATTTTTGCATTTTATTTTTTGGGTTTTGTTTCGGGTTAATGGCTTTCTGGGGAATCGCGTGCGGTAATACAGTTTCCATAGAGCTACCGAGAAATAGAAACACCCGGGGAAGAGAGTGAAGTCAAACAGTGCAAAAAGTATCTGTATTTATGCAATGCTTTTTAATTTTATTTTTATTCGTGCGACATTCTTTTGGCCCAAAAAGGTTGACGGTTTTTCGCTGGCGCAATGCAAAGCTAACGCCATTGCGGAATTTTTATTACCCTTCCGTCGCCATAGAGAACACACCTACCATGTATATGAACCTGCATATACACAAAGCTTTAAAGTGCCATCATGAAATATTTCAGGTGCAAAAAGAGGAGCCAGAGAAGGGCTTTATTCTCCATAAAAATATGAAACAAGAAGCAGGAGGAGTTGCTGGGAATGCCAACCGTTTGCCACACCGACTGCACTCTCTGTCTGTCACGCCGACGGTTTGATTTTCATTACAAATTACGTTTATTTACAATTGAAGCACAGACCGCAAATATTTTCACAAAATATATATATGAGTTTGCATTGCGTTTTTCGCCTTTTATTTATTGTGCTTAATTAATTAAGTCGACGTTGAATTTTGCAGGGATTCCGTTCCCAAAACGTGTGTTTAGTTCTATTCACTTGCAGTTGAATTCCGCCCACTAAAGCGAATGGAATTTTAAATAGCTGCTGAATGGCAGTTGACAGGGCGGCCAATGGGGGGTTAAATGGGCCACAAGGAGTTAAGGCGTGCTTTGTCGTCCCGCGGTGTCATTGTCGAGCAACCAAAACAATTAATTGACGAATTTTCGTCGGGTTGTCAACCGCATTCAACTATTTTGCGAAAATTCAGCTTAGCCTAGGTATTACGTCAATTAATATTTGATGTTTAGTTTTTTTCGGAAAAATATTTGTGCTATTAATTGGAAATTGATCCATACCGATCTAGGGACTTCCTAGATTATTACAAAAGCTTAAGATTTCATTAGGACTTTGACTTTATAAGCGGCTTAAAGGGCTTTTGAAATGGTATTAATATGTATGTATATACAAATATGTTTCAATTATATATTTTATATGAAAAAATGCATAAATATTTTTTGGTACTTCAATATTTGTTTTAGAATACTATTTGTAGACTTGAAATAAATATATTAATTAATTAATGATTCTCTCTAATAAATATTTGTTGACTCCTTTATATTTCCATCTTTAAAGCTTCCTTTATCCCAATCCCATTTACCACACAAACATTGATACCTAAAAACCCAATCATTACCCTAAAGCGTATGCTATTTTTAACCCACACCAATAATTTTTTAAGAAAAATACAGAACCCAAAAAATAAAAATAACATTTGTAAATCCACAAAGAGCAATTACCGCGTTTTTTTTGTCGTGATTTACCTTTTTCCTTTCTGGCGGAAAAGTGTGCGGTGCAACCAATAAATTTCCATTTTGTGTTTGCTGTGTCGGGGGGCGCGTCGTATAAATCAAAAATGGCCGATGTGTGTGTGTGTGTCCTATGACCTCAATGCAAATGGAACACAAAAATATGCCAAGCATTTAGCCATGAACATTTTTAGAAATCTATGTATGTTTTTTTATCCCCCTTTTTTGAGATAGAAACTAGAACTACCCTTGAAAAAATTAAATTTCCACTGTCGAACATGGTTCCTGTATGGTCTTGTAACCCAAGGGATGTTCACCTCGTGCTGATGTTTACTGTGCTGTGCCATCCATTTTTTTTTTTTTTTTACCACACCTTAGCCATCCGCACGATGTCGCTATGATGGGTTTATTAAATTTCGTTCCGGCTCTAATGAAATTTTCGCTTACCAAATTGCGTTTACTTTTGGGTTGAAGGGCCCCGGAGAAACCTGTGATGGCCATCGGGTTTCCTGTGGCTTTCCCGGGGTGGGCAATCCTTCGCCCTGTAACCTCATCAAAACCATCATCATCGTCAGCATCGTTCGCGGCGAATAAACACCAACGGGGCTTAGTTGCCAATATCTTTGGCTGCCATTGGCCGTTGCAATGTTCCCCAGACATGTGGCCCAACATTGTTGGCGGGGGTTGAAATGTTGCCAAAGGATTTGTTGCCGATGCCGTGATGTTGCTGGCAACTTTGGCGCAGGCTTCCCAAATTTAATTCACTCGAAACACATTTTTCTGTTGCCGCCGCACATAAATTCACACTTTTTGTCGGCGACTACTACTGATGCCAAAATAAATATATATACAAAGTATATCCATGGCTCAAGGCATAGAAACGGAAAAGGAAGACAACTTGGGATAAAGATAAAAATGAAGGAAAAATGCTGAAAATTCCACTAGCACTAGAAGCCGGCGACGACACATAAATCTCACTTTTTCTCCCTCGGCCAAGTCAACTTTAGTAATTATTCAAATGTCTGCAAGTAAACTGCGCTGCCAGGAGCTGGGATAAAACAGGTGATGAAAGTCCTTAAAGACAGGTGCACCGTAAAAAAGAGAAACAGTATGGTAACCCTATAATATTTAAGCAAAATGACACTTAAAAAACGTATAATACATGTAAATATTTCCAGAGATCTGAACTTTTTTACTGTGTGAAAATTCCTGAGAAATTTTAGGGCCACGAAGGAGAGGTCACAGGACTGCCACAGGTGTTGAGCAAACTTTTCTAGTTGGCCTCTTGCTTAATTTAATTAGAAGTGTAAAACTTTAAAATTTTTGACTGTCACCTAGCCACACGTACGTGTGTGCATGGTGCACCTTAACCCCTCACACCCTTTTGTTCCCCAACTCGTAATTAGTTTACATTTTGCAGCTAGCTGTCTTGGCATTTTCCAAGGGGTGAAATCTATTTTTCCAAGTTCCTTCTTCGTCTAAGTGAATTAAGGTGGCAACAACTTAAGCTAAATTGTCTTCCGGAAAATGGCTCTAAGCTAAATTTTCTTCTATTTACTTATTGTAAAACTTGTCAGGAAAATTAGTTAAAACTACAAAGCGAAGCAATGCATGCATATCAACATTATGGCCTAAGAGCTTCTGGCTCTTTTTCGTCTGAAGAAAGTAAATGTAAAGTTCACTATTTTGATGGTCCACCTGAACCTCACATTATCACTGAACTCTCTACTTATTGGGCCATCTTCAGCAGCTAATCAAATTGTCAACAAAGAGCACGCACCGAAATAATTATGGCCAGGCTATTAAAGTTTAATTTTCAATTGTCTTTCGGTTAATGGAAAGTCATTTGTAAGAACAACACGTGCGGGACGCCCACTTTCCTTGCTTGAGGTCATGACGACGATGATGATGTAGCCCCCAAACCACAATTGTAGCTTTTTGGCAATTTATGCTTTGATTTAATTAAATCGCAAATTTAAATTCACATAGAACGACGCACGTTGTTGATTAGATTTTTGTTTTCGGGCCTCCATAAGTCATAAAGGGCAGTAGTTGTCTGTGTGTGTATGCAAATTTTATGGCCAAAACATGTGCGTGTGTGTGCATTTGTTGGCATTTTGCATTCGAATTAGGCCCATAAACCAGTAAACTAATTTCATTTACTTTTGCCCACAATTTGCTTTATAATTGTCATTTTCTGTTATTGTCTGTCGTCGAAAACTTTGTGGTGAAATTTGTCAAAATATCGTTCCGGACAGAGGTCTGCCTTTTAAATAATTTAAGGGTTCATTCCGGGGATTCCCCTGTGACAGCAGGCATATCATCAGAAAAGCAAAGAGTCTTTCACCGCATATCCCTATGTCAATCAAGGGCAGACCGAAATGGGCCAATCAGTTTTAAAATTGGCTCAAATCGCATTCGTTACTCGGAATATTTTAAAATAAATTGTGCAAATTAGGGGCAATTGAATTTAATTGAATTGGATAAACTTTATTTAAAAGTGTAACTTTAATGCCTGCTACTTTACACAAATAAAATTTGTTCTTAATTGAATTGTAAATTTGTTAAATCAAAAAACAATTACGAAAAGCCTTTCCACATCGAAAGATCGGAAAGTTGGACAAAGAAAAGGAATTATTGTACACTCGCCCTCGTTTTAATTTTCGCAAGTTCGTCTGCCCAATGACGGCGAATGCATTTAATAAAATATATTTTCCCGCTGGGCCAAGGCCTTGGTGGTCCTCTTATGTCATTCAGGGCTTTTTTCCGCCACTGCCTTTTGTTGTGTGCGAAAATTTATTGATATGAGTGGCGGCGGCCGGGTTGGCAGTAAAAATGTTAAGCGCTGTTGAATGCAATTGAAATGAGGAGGAGTCCATTCGTTTAAAAGCGCATTTTACGTCCTTGGTCCTCGAGTGCGAGCGCATGCATGCCTGCGTGTAAGCCCCAAGTTTACATAATTTTTATCCAGTAATTCTTAAATAACAAGGCCAACACTTTAAGCCGCTCTTCAAGTTTCCAGCGCCGTGCGTGTGCGTCACTCGCCCCTCCGAAAAAAAGAGTTGCGTTCGCGTCGCGTCGCATTTTCAGAATATTTGCATATTCGCCAAGGAGCATTGAACTCTGATGGCTGCCTTTCCTTCTTTTTATTTTTGTAGTTCCAGCAATAGTTTGCTTCTGCTGTAGTTTGCCCGCCATGTAATCGTCATCGCTGCTGTCGTTTTGGGGCGGAGCGAACACGTCTCGAATGACGCCTCCCACCCGCGCGTTTTGTTTGCCCAAACTGACGGACAAGTGTCATGAACATCGAGAATGAGGGATTGGCCACCGCCCCTCGTCCCATGCATAACTTTTTCCACATTTTCACTCTTTCTCTTTATTTTTTAGGTGCGTCAGCAGGGCTCTAAGCTTGATTAGTTCAAGAGGCCATTGCCCAAGTAATGCGAGATGTTGTAAATTCCTCAATCAAGAAACTAAGAATAAGCTTGATTGATTATCTTAAAGCTTTGAATTAAAATGAAACGGCCGTGTTTTAGGAGTACCTTTGCCTTTGTAATGCGAATCTTTACTGAGCGCCAGAGACGGCGAAAATTTCGGTGAAAAATACCCCTGGCTAATGAAAACCTCAAGCTGTGCGCTCGGACCGACCATAGAAAATCAGACATTGGCGCAACGGGAGATGAATTGATTTTAAATCAATATTGACAGATGACACTGGCAACAGCAGCAGCGCAGCAACGGTTGAGGCAGCAAATGGTTGGCAAAATTGCGCAGCAGAAGGGAGGAAAGTGGAGAAAATAACGAGGAAAAGCGGGTAGGAAAGTCGAGGGATTGCAGTGCTGCACCATGCTAAATATCCCCTCTCAAGTGGAAGCGGCGGCGACAGGCAAAAATTGTGCTTGCTGCCGCAGCTGGAGACCAGCGATTAGAGAGAGGCGTCTGCAGAACCGGAGGTAAACTGTCCACACGACTATTTAGCAGAGCCTCCAAATATTTCTATTATGTGCCATACACGGAGGTTTAAATATACATATATTATATATGTATATGTATATTACTAAATCGAATTGATTGTTCGAGGTTCACGGTTAAAAAGTGCTTAAAATAATCACATTAGTTATTTTACTTAAGTTGAATTGACTGAGACCAACAAATATTTCTTTGAAACGTTTTAACATATTTTGTAAGTTGTATGTTGTTTTGTAAGTTAGTATGTACTAAATATTTATTTTTAATAATATGACGTACTACTCTATGAAATTTATTTATATTTATAGAAATGATAAAGCTTTTTACCATTGAATCAACTTTTCTACTGAATTAATTCAAATTGACCAATTGGATTAAATTATCGCATTCGACAAAATCGTCTCAATTTCAATGGCAATTGATTATGGCTACTGCCCAAGATGCTTATCATAATTACATAAGCCCTGTCAAAGGCTCTGGCTCTCAATAATCTCATTAGGACAAACCCATTTGAGATGCCCATCGAGGGGCATCGGTCAGCCGTCATCCCTTTTCCCAGAGCCCATTGCCGTTGCTCTAAGTTGCACCCTCCCCCAAAACCACATTTTCCACTCATTTCCCAAGTCACACCGACCGCAAAACCCGCATCGATTGTGCCAGTCATAACCATAAGCCCAGAGTCCTCACAGGCTACCTAGAATTGGAAGTCAAATGCAGAAGCGAAACCCGAAGGAGCTGCTGTCACCGCCGACAATTGCAACTTAATAAATGCCAAAAAGTGACAGTCTCTTAATTAAAAGACTCGGCACCAACAGTATCAAGATCCAACTCCCTTTCATTATCCTGTCCCTTTCCATCAGATAGGGGCTGATTAGCAGCTGTGGAGAGTTTGGTAACCATTATATGGGCCTTCCTCTCAATTAAGCGAAACTGTGTCAAGGTTCACAGACAGCCGAGGCAGTGCTGAGAGATTGAGGAAAATCCGAAATAAGTGTGAAAATTGCATAATGCTTTGCGGGGAAACCCAGAGAGTTTTCCCCACTTAAACTTTGCTGAAAACTGTGGAAACTGTTGCATAATTTCAATTGCCACCTGCCGCCGAGCTCCGTCTGTTTTTCACACTGTTTTCGTTTTCTTTTCCCCAGCAGTCGTGAGAGAGCAACTCCGGCAATTTGGAAAATTGTATCTGCCAGATAAGATGAGAGATGAAGGCAAGGGAGTACTGACTACTGAGACTTTTGCTATTTGCAGCTTTTCATTGCTTTTCTTTCTCCCTGCGACGGTCTCTTTTGGGAAACGCCTGCTTTCCCGGCCAGACTTTTGTAATGAACTGCTGCTGCTTCCGTGTGGCTTGAGTCGACTGAAGATTGCCCCTTGGGTCGCCTGCCATCGCATAATCACAATAGACTCACGCCTTTGGGTCTCAACAGTGACAGACAAACACCAAGCGACTTTTGTCATCGCTGAATAGTTTTTCCAAACAGAAAACAATCAAGCTGAAAACTTTGCTTTTCTCTCACATTACAAGCAGCAAAAAAACTTGTTCAGGAAAATATATTGAGTCAGCAGCAGCCGTTTCACACCTTCGCTGCATTTTCAACAGGCGAGTTCATCATGTAGACTCCATACCGCGTTTTTTTTTTTCGGGTCTTTTTATTAATCAATATATGTATTTTTTACATGCCATTTTTACCCGTTTATGGCAAAGTGTTGTAAATTTGGTGCATCGCTGAATGCTTTCAATTTAATTAAGTTTTTTCATGGATTTTTGTCTTCCTTTGTGGACAAACAATTTCAGCTCACGGGAGCCAGTGTTGGTTAATGTGTTTTCAGCTAAAAGTTAGCCGGAGACCGGTTTTCTGGGAATGCAATTTGGATCTATCTATACATCGGCAAGGTACAGGCATCCTTTGGGATCCATTGAGGTGCGAACGAAAGGTTTTTTAGCTGCTTTCTGAGGGACATTCGATTTCTTTCTTCTCTCGAATTACAACTGAACGGAATTCATGGGATAAAAAACGGTTATTGGCTTTTTTAAGATGCTTAAGTACAGTTATCCAAACCTCAGACTGTTTCGGTTCTATGTTTACAATAAATTCTCAAGGCCCTTCCGTTTGGGCATAACCTTTGATCATTAGCCAGGTGGATGACGCAATAACCATATGGTAAACGAATTATCTCCGCTTACGAAATCCTGTCGGAGCATGATATTCTACATTTCACGGTGTTACGCCTAAAAGCCTATATAAGGCAACGCTTTAAGTTTCATGTTAATACCTTCCTAAAGTAAGCCTGCATAATGTGGATCGCCTCGGGGCATCACCTCATTGGACTCCTCCTCATCTGCGGGGCTGTGGTGGTACCCAGCGATGCAAAGCCCTGCCTTTCGTGCGTCAGGCAGCTCAAGACCAAGCTCAGAGACATCTTTTACGGGCCTGCTCCTGGTGGCGCGGATGAGAACGTTCAATTTAGGTTTGAGGAGCGCAATAGACAACAGGAGAAGCTTATGGAGAATCAGCGAAAGGAGGAGAAGCAGCAACAACAACAGCTGCAAATCCAAGAGAAACTCCTACAGCAGCAGCAGGAACAGCAACAACAGCAGTTCCAAGAGAAACTCCTTCAGCAGCAGCAGGAACAGCAACAACAGCAGTTCCAAGAGAAACTCGTACAACCGCAGCAGAAGAACCGACTACTGGGAATACTGCAGGCACTAGGGCAGCAACAGCAACAAGAGCAACAGCAGCTGTCCGGACTACGCGATCAGCTAAAATATCTGCAATTGCAGATCCTTCCACTGCAAAAGCAAGAGCCGCCGCAACCGATCCCTATTCCCGAACTTCCAGGGGGTCCCAGTGATCCTTCCGTAAAAATCCTTTTTCTACCGAATTCCAATCCCGGATGGAGTCCTGCTGAAGCTCCCATTAACAAGCCCTTGGTTATACTATCCCCTATTCCTGCAGGTAATGGAGATCAGTCGCCGAAGGAATCGGACAGCCAATCGAACTTGCAGAAAGAGCTAGAACGGCTGCAGATCCAGTTGGCGCAGCAAAAGGACTTGCAACAGCAGCTACAGCAGCAATATCAGCGCCAGTTGGCTATACTCCAGTATTCGTTGCAGACGACTGGACAACAGGAAAAATACGATGTGTCCGTGCAGGATCAGCTGAGCATACGACAGAGGGATCTGGAGAATTTGATAAGGCTGGCGGCCTTGCGAAAGGCTAACGATGAACGCAGGCTAGTACAGCTGCGTAGGCTGAGAGAGCTGGAGCTTGCCCAAATGAGATTGAAGGTCACGGGGGCACTGTTGAGCCAAGAGACGCTTAAGCTGGAACAAGAATTAGGGCCGCAGGGACAGGGAAATCTGATTCAAGGACTGATCAAGATTCCGAGTCAGAATAAGAATCAGAATATAATTCAGAGTCAGGGTCAGAGTCAGGGTCAGAGTCAGGGTCAGATTCAGGGTCAGATTCAGGGTCACAGTCAGGGTCAGATTCAGGGACAGATTCAGGGTCACAGTCAGGGTCAGAATCAGGGTCAGAGTCAGGGTCAGATTCAGGGTCAGATTCAGGGTCAGGGTCAGATTCAGGGTCAGATTCAGGGTCAGATTCAGGGTCAGAGTCAGGGTCAGGGTCAGGGTCAGAGTCAGGGTCAGATTCAGGGTCAGAGTCAGGGACAGAGTCAGGGACAGAGTCAGGGACAGAGTCAGGGACAGAGTCAAGGAAAGCGTCAGATTCAGGGTCAGAGTCAGGGTCAGGGTCAGGGTCAGAGTCAGGGTCAGATTCAGGGTCAGATTCAGGGTCAGGGTCAGATTCAGGGTCAGATTCAGGGTCAGATTCAGGGTCAGAGTCAGGGTCAGGGTCAGGGTCAGAGTCAGGGTCAGATTCAGGGTCAGATTCAGCGTCAGAGTCAGGGTCAGGGTCAGGATCAGAGTCAGGGTCAGATTCAGGATCAGAGTCAGGGTCAGATTCAGGATCAGAGTCAGGGTCAGATTCACGGTCAGGGTCAGGGTCAGAGTCAGGGTCAGATTCATGTGCAGATTGAGCGTCTTAAACAGAGACAGTCACAGAACCAGATTCAGGGACAGGTTAATACTGGAGCTAGTGTTCACTATTCTGGATCGATAACACGGCAGTCACAGGGAGTGAGACAAGTTAACATAGCTGATGCATCTCAAGATGAAAAGCAGTTACAGCATGGCTCTAGCTACGGCTTAAATCTCAGCCAAAGGACAGCTCCTGGAGACAAATTGAAGCCAATCCCAAAGCAATAATTGCATTTTAATTTTCGTTTTTTATTGTGCATCTTACTTCAGATGCAATTTACTGCATAAACATTAAAAACTTGTTCGGAATCAATAGATTTGTGTTCTCAATTAAAGAACAGTGCTATCATTATTTTACGAGATATTAATAGATTTAAGAATCAAGGGTCTCAGTGGCAGCAAAGGTCACTCAAAAGGTAAAGGGTATCCTTTACAAAATATACCCTTAACGAATTCTCACACTGAATGAATTTATTTGAAGCCTAAGACGGTTAAAGACACATAATGTGTGTATAATTTTAAGAGTCACTGAAATGTATTCGTTTTCCTTAAAGAAACCCTCAAGCGAGGCTTCCCTTTTCTGTTATAATACAGAAAATGAAAATTTAAAATATATAGTGCTGATATGAACTGATAACAAGGGACCATGCCAAGGTTTGTCAGAGATAATTTGATTAGCTCTTAGCCCCCTCTCCGATCGGGTAACCAGTCCTCACGGATCAACTACCAACTGATGCTATGCCAACCCAACCCTCGTTCCGAGGCAGCTGCTTGTTAACTTTGCAAATGCCCATCAAATGTTGATTTAGCCACGGTTTTTGCCACTCAAGCGTGGCTAATGCCAGAGAATAAGCATATCTGGCTAATTATACAATGAGACATCCCTCCCATATCATCCTGGATGCGCCCCTCCACTGCGGGGAATTAACATATGTCTCTGGGCCTGCAAAACTGGTTTTCTCTGCCGCACTCGCTCCGCTTCACTTTTGTGCAAAGTATTTAGTGTGGCAATTGAGACGGAAATAAAGAACAAATGGCAGAGGAAAATGAGGAGCGCAAGACAGCCCGCTCTTGTGCCTTAATTTAACGCCAGAGTGGGCAGCACCCACTTTTCTGAGCAAAGTCAGAGAGTTCGAGCTTGAATCGTTCTTCTTGGGCTATGTCCGAGGGCCAATTAAAATTGGGTGCAAAAAGTAATGCGTATTTGATATTGTCTCGTTTAACCAGCAGTTGCTTTTCGGGGGGATTGCGAGTCAATTAAAATTGGTTGACAGTTTTCCCCAGCAGAGATCTCCAGGGCTTTGCTGCCGACAAAAAAAGGGTTACCTAAATTAAACTTTTCGCTCTCTGGCTCCGGATTCTCGCTGTTTTTTCTTTCGCTTATTTGGCAAATAAATAAAATGTTGCAAAAGTTTCGCTATTTGAGTTGTGTTGTCAAGGGAAATGTAGAGTGAAGCCGGATGGAGGACGGAGCGTCGGCGCTTCGGAGGAAAACTGACCATGGTAAAAGTTTTTCCAGCATTAAGCCGGGTATAATTAAAATTTTCGTGCTGTAAGCCTTCGGGCAGATTATAGCCAAGTTTGGCTCGGGTGCCATGGCGCAGGAACTTGCTATTGGCTTTGTTTGCCCCGCTGATTGATGGTAAATAAGCCCCTCGATTCATTTTTTCCCACCATTTTGGAAACCCTTTTGAGAAGGCGGCAAAATAATTTTCAAATTCAATTGAAGGAGCAGCTTTAAGGATTACATTGTTGCTAAGTAGAGAGAATTCGAACAGGCAACTAATCGAATTTACGATCCCGGACTTGGTCTTTTATTAGCGCCATTCTTTTTTCCGTCACGGAGAGAGTTTTCCGCACTTTGTTTCGCCTTTTTAGCTTCGTTTTTACGGCAAATTTCATTTCAATAAAAGTCGCATTAATTTCATTTATTTGCTGTAATTTTTTTGCGTTCCCCACTGGCCTCCCGTTTTTATGTTTTCAAGCTGAATGCCCTTTTTGCGCACTTGTCTCTCACCTGTATCCAGCTGTCTGTCAAATGACTCTTCGCTGCCGCCTCGTCCATTTCAATTAACTCTCAAGGATTATTTTATTATGTCAATCAATTTCCGTAACTAAAAAAGTCACCAATAAACGAAGCTACTGACCGGAGTTCGTCCTCCTTTTTTCCTCTTAGCGTTTAATTTCCCCAAGTGTTTTCCTTTCTTTTTTTAGTGCGCTTTGCTTTCCTAGGTTTTTTTACTAGTCACCTTTTAATTATGGGATGCTGCAGTTGAAGCGGGATTTAATTAAATCTTGAATTTAATCGATGCAGCTTTATTGGCTGACGCCGCTAGCATTGGGACAGTGAAAAGGAAGTCCGTGTTAATCGGTCTCTAAGGTTCTTCCATTAATTTTCACTCATTTAAATTGATGTTAGTGCAAGGGAAATATCAATAAGTTAAAAATTGGCAAGAAACGAAGTAAGGATTGATGGGTATTTTTAAGAATTAAAAAAGTTGTATAAGTTAAAGTATTTCTAAACCTATATGTATATATTTTTACGAAAAATTTTTAGTAATTGAAAAGGGTGAAAAGAACTTTAGCATATAGCATATGAAAGCAAAATAAAACACGTCTGTGTTGACATTTTCATAGATGTCTACTAAATATTCCAGCGGGTTTCTGAGCTTCTTTTTATTTTATGTAAAATTGATCCAAATATAAAAGCCAATTCCCAGGCCCAATCGACATCTGAAAATTCTGTAAGCCAGAGAGAGGAGTAATTGCCCCTTTCAGACTTTCACGCAATAGAAAATCTTTAAATTTTCTTCTACGCCGGAGAACAAAATCAAATCTTAAGGCCATGAATCATTGAACACGATAAAACCGGACGAGAGAGCTATGGGGGAAATATAGGGGGTGGCACTCCTCCTCAACCAATTATAGATTTTGTGGGCGGGTTCCGAAGGCGGATTCTTCCTGTCAATTTGATTGTTGTGTGTGGAGTGTGTAACTTTATCTACAGCTATGCCCATACATACATATGTTGTGTACACAGAGAAGAACAACAATAACATAGAGTGGTTACGACCAACATTAAAATGACTCTGAAAGCCAATTAAAGATAACAAGAGGCAACAAAAAGAAAAACTCCGTAAAGAAAAGCAACAAAAAATGCATTAGCATAACCAAACAAGAGTTGGACAAAAAAAGGAGAAAAGCTAAGCAGGGAAAAAACGAAGAGAAATGCGGCAAGACTTCGTCTGAGACCTGTGACTAACCGCATAACGGCAAATAAATGTTGCATAAAGAACAAACAATTGCTGACTGCAATCAATCAACAGAGTTAAACGCTTCCGACTCTCCGAAGTCCCCTCTCGGCCGAGTGACGAATAAACTGGAAGGCCTCAGGCTCCTCAGACCCCTCAGGTCCCTCATGCCCCGGCAGACACCAGAATTCAGCTGTCCTCGGGCCCGGAATCCAGCCAGGAAGGAAGTGCTACGAGTTGCCGGAGTTAAAACCTACAAGGCCTACCCGGCACTGCCATAACTTGCACGACACGGAACGGGTTGAGCCGAGGCACTGAGAAAAATATACAGTTCTCAAATGCAAAAGAGATCAATGAAGACGTCTAACAAGGCACCGAAATATTCAAAATATCAAATTTAAATTTAGAGTCTTAAGCTCCGTTTAGAGCGAGAAATATATTTACAAGACATTAAAATAGTGTAAAAATCGATTTATTTCCTGGATGCTCTCTGTTTAGCTCTAGACTTAAGAACTTTTCTTAATATACCCTTGTAGAGCATTCAATTTCAGGCAGAAGTTATTAACTCAATGATTTTCGATCCTATAAATCATATATATTCCTGATCAGAACCATCAGCCTATTCGATCTAGCCATATCCTCTTTTTTGCTAGTGTAGAAAGTGAGGGCGTACACGTAAGAAGGCTGCCGGAAAGGCATTCGAAATGAAGAGCATGTATGTGGCCCTGGTGAGGCATGGAGCATGGGAATCAGCCAGAACCAAATCAGAAGGGCTAAACAAGTGCAGCGGAGGGTTGTACTGAAAAAAAATAAATAAAGGGGAGTTACAAGAGGGCTGGCCGGGCCTAAGCCGACAAGTCTGACTGCGGGCATTCGAATGTTGCCGCCGGAATGCAAAGGAGGCAGCTTTGGCATTGAAAGAGCATTTGAATGCGGTCGAGAAGAAGGGTTGCGGTGGCCGAGGAAATCGGAGGCATACAAAGAGCAGGGGGAGAAAAGGCAGAAAAATGCCAAGTGCATGAAAATGAAAGATGAATGGAAAGCAGGGCGATATGCAGCTGATATATATATTCTCTGCAGCTTTAATCGAGCGTGTTACTGGATGTGGGCGCTAGCCTGAGGCAGAACCGATTTCTTTTCTTTTCATAGAATTATTATTGACTTGGGCCCAACACTAGCCGGCAAAGTCTTTGGGACAGTCCACCAGCAAAGCGGTAAAAAACTGCTCCGGCAGCTTAGCAAGAAATTCATGTTCTGTCGGCCTTTTGATATAGAAAGATCACAGGATAAGGAATAAGAAGGGAATGTTTGAATGACAAAGGCTATTGAGGTAGCAATGGGCTTCAGAAAAAACGAAGAAGGAAAAACTATTGTTGGAAATCTCCCTAGGAAATCTCTCCACATATGCTTTTTTCTTCTAAGCTGAAGTACTTCATTTGAATTTATGCGGCTTGAGTTTTTTTGTTAAAGCCTTTGCCACTTGAATATGCCAAAAATAAAAAAAAGCATGGAGAAGGCGAAGGGAACTTGAGAAAACAGAGCCAGAAGATTTTTAGATTTCAAGTTGCTGATTGCCAGCCAAAAAAAAAGAAAGAGGGAAGGGTGGAATAAAGGTATTTTATAGGAGCTGAATCCATAAACAGATCGTTAAACGTTCGGGGCAAATTGCTGGCACACGCAGCACACTGGCGCAGGGGCACGCCCAAAACCAGTTCCGAGGAAAAAGATGCATCAAGATGACAGAGAGAAGCTAATGTTGCAACTGCAGCGGCTGCGAGTGCCACAAAAAGAAACAAAAAAGAAACAATGCAACAAGGCCCCCTCTCGGTTTCGGCCACGCCCCCTAATGGCCTGGCCATAAAAAGCTCATCAACGTCAGCCTCTCCTCTCCATTGTGCTCCTCGAACATTGTGCAACAGCAGCAGCGGCAAGAAAATTTGATAAAAATTACATAGCAAAGGTGCAAGGGAAGGGACGAAAAATAAAAGTAAAATGCCAGCAAAACACAAAACAATTTCTGAAGAGCCAACGATTATTTAAAATGCAGCCAGCCAACAAATGATAATGGTAACCAACCGGCGGGGCAGCGAGCGAGCGAGCAGCAAATAGCCGTAAGATACGCTCCGCGAAAAAGTCATGAAGCCGAGGGAAAATTTAATAATAATAATACAACTGCCACAGCACTCACACAGCGTTTTGTGACTGCATTTTCCATACAAAATCCGTGGCACAGCTCGCCTAGTGTTGGCGGCTGCGGCGAATGCTTCCTGCTTACTGCACTGCATTGTCAGGTATTTTAGGTGTTTGTTATAAACTTAGGGAGTGAATGCAGCATTTGTGTTTGAAGTATGTACATTTAAAAGGGAGATCTTAAATCTTTACTTTGCCAAGCTATTTATGAACTAAATTCATGTGCAATAAGGAAAGATTGGTACATTAGGGCAATAATGTCTTGCCTTATACGTTCAAAATAAATCTTCAAAATTCACAGGTAAGATACCCATAAAGGAAAAAATAGTATTTTGTATACTACAAGTAATTTAATAACTTATTTTCTATTATATTTTAAGAGCCTAAACAAAATGTTTTTTAAGTTGCAACTGAATCAATTCCTAACCCAACTAACTTCCTTGCAGAGTATTTCTCTGCATTTAATTTTCTAATATCATATACGGCTTTTTCCATTTACTTTTACAACAAACACCTTTGAAAATGTTTCCTGTTTCCAATGGCATTTTCCCCCGAAATTACTTGCAAGCATTGTCAGAGATGTTTTTCTCTTTTTTCCTCTTAACTATCTTTTAAAGTGTTATCGTCTTTTTTATAGCCGACTATTTCCAACGCTATTTGCAATTAACAGCATTTTTGGGTTATATTATCGGGCCAAAATAACCATAGTTGAACCGATTATGGGAGAAAGGCGCCTCTCAGCATGTGTTCTTCTTGTCTTTCCATAAATCAAATAAATCCTGCACTGGGATCGGGGATTGCATGTTGCGAAGCCACAAAAACAAAGAGAAAAATATTTAACTAATTAGAGTCATAAATCTCGACAAAATATGGGCCCCGGCGAGCACACAAAAACCAAAGTTCGTTTCCAAATGAGCATTAATAACTCAATTTGTGAGCGGGGTGGAAAGTCACGACTATAGCCTGGGGAATCCCCGGGAATCCACTGAATAGGCCCGAATCAAAGCCCGGGACTCTCTTGCATTGTCCAAGTGTCAATGTTTGACAAGAAGGGGGAGAGTTCGAGTCCGAGTCCGAAGTCAGGGGCAGGGCCAAAAGAAGGCGCGTCCTGAAAGTCGGACATGGAGACTGTAAGCTGTGAACTGTGGACTGTGACCCAAATTGTACACTTTGATGGACAAGACATTTATGACACTGTCGCCCGGCTGCCTGCCCGGCTTTGGGGTTATCGTTATGGTTATGGTTATGGCCCCGACTCACGGAAAACCCAATGAAAGCCCAACGAGAGCCGGCAGACAAATGGCAAACTCATGGCAGACACTCTCTGGGCGAAACATTTGCATGTTTAACTTGGCATACAATGGCGACTCCGATTGCAAACCCGAAACGAGTGCAAGCCCCGAATGCCGGTTCCAAAACCAAGCCAGACTCCACTCCTCCTCCGTTGAAAGTCATGGTCTGCCTTCGAAAAGAAACACAAAAAGCCGGCAAAGTAAACAAAAAGGGGAGCCAGCCACAGAGGACTGCATTCGATGCACGTGCATTACATACATTTAAATTTGAAAGTTTTTCTTGGGGCAAAAAATATAAATAAATTATGGACGGCAGTTAGCAGTCAATGGCTTTTCCCCTTTCTTTTGTACCGCCTTATGAATACTACTTTTCTTATTAATTTAACTATTGCTAAAAGACGTCATTAAAGTGAAAGTCAATTTGCCGCGACCATTGTTTCTTTCTTTCGCTGCCTTTAGCTTCTAATATTTCCTCGAGGAAAGCGCGCTCTAATCCGAGTTTAATTTATGAGCGTACATTTTTCTTGGTCTCTTATTAAAGTGGGTGTCTAGCCAAAGTGAGCAACTCTAATTAATGACTCTGGGGTCCTCACGAAAAAGCGAGCGAGGGAGTTAAATTAATTTAATTTTTCCTTGGCGTTTTTCTGGTGCACTTCTTGAGGTAATTTATCATTACATAACCTTACGAGGGATCTATGAGCGGACAGTTTTTGGGAAGTTTTCCCTTTTAAAAAGAGCTCAAAGGAAGCTCACAAATTATGATTAATTGTAATCAAGCCAGCAGTTTATAGCTGAACTTTAGCATACCGATTTAAGTACACACACTTGCCATACTAAACTAATATGAATTAATTATATTTTCATTACCAACTTTTACCTTTACTGCCTCACTATAAAATGCAGGCCGCACCTTCCGAAAAGCCAAGCCATTGAAAGTGAGTTCTCACTCCTGGTCTCTCGGAAAAGCAATTCGCATTTCGTTAATTCCCCTAACAAGCCGCACACAGAATTGGGGAAAGAGGAAAATGTTCATTTGCCTTTTGGCCCGGGGAAAACCCCAAAACTTTAATTACGCTAAGCGAGGGGGAAACTGTCCGTCAGTGCAAAAAGGAAAATGCAAACAGAAAGTGTTTGACCGCCAACCGGCGAGCTGAACTCTTCCACTAAACTTGATTCGGACAAAGAGTGTTAAACGGTTTTCGCGCGGATATATCGCGGCACGGCATTCGAATGGAATGTAAAAATGTTTAGAAAATTCAACACTGAACCGGCGACAGGCGACAATGGAATCCAATAAACTGCAATTGTCTGTGGGGGTGGTGGAGTGGTTGAGTGGTTGGGGATCATCGGATGGTTGGATGGTTAAAAAAGAGGCTGCCATGGCGATTGGGAGGAAAGTGGCCCAAGAGCCAGCTCTCAGGCTCAGACTAAGTGGTCAGGCCCGAATGGAGTCTGCACGGAGAATAAAATCTAAGTCTAAGGACAATGACTTCTTTTTAATTGTTTCAATATTGTAGTAATATTGTAGCCAGGAGGTTGAGGATTTTATATTGCATAAATATATATAAAATATATATATGAAATACACATTTCTGCCAACCCTATTCACTGGCCCAATCGAAGGAATACAAATATATAAAAAAAGAATTATGCCTGTCAGTGGATGGCAGTTAACTTGGTCAAGAGAAGAGTAACGCAGCCGCTGTCGCAGCGGCCGCTGGAATGTGAAAGCCATCGCCGTCGTCGTCGTCGCCGTCATTGCCGCAATCATAGCCAAAGTTGCTGCCGGAGTTGGAGTTTTTCGAGTGTGTTCGAGTTCGTGGCTCTAGAAGAGCCCCAAGAATATGCGTGCTGGACCAGTTGGCACGTTTCTGTGTCAGGAGCGCTATTTTTACGGTCAAGCATGACCAGAGATAGACAGAATATACCCTAGTTCTTTTGCGTTACTCTTCTAATTTCATTTGTTCGAGCGGCAGACCTGGAAACTTACTTTCCTGGCTATCCCCATTTTTATGGCTGCGCCATTCTTGGCCTCATTTTAATTGCAAACACAGGCGGAGGCAGCAGAAATAGAGCTCCAACGAGGGGAAGTGAGGAGTGCAGACTGCACTTTGTATGCAATCGTTGTCGACGCTGTCTGAGAATGGTTCTGTCTATTTTTATGCCACTTTGGCTTCAGCTCCTCTGCTTGTAATTCGCTTAACGCCGCTAGGTGGCGATGCTGATGATGATGGCCCCTGTTGACCCAATTGTCCAGAAATGGCTCGCAGCTCCTGAGTGTCTGGGTGGGAAGGCCCCCTCCGCACTTTCCTTTTGGCGCTTTAATTGTTGGTGCGAAGCATTTTCTTTGTTTTTCTTTCCTTTTCACTTTTAACGCTGCCCACCTCCGGGCAGGAAAGTGGCGTTGCCGACTCTCTGCTCCTATGATTTCCGCTTTATAATTCTTACTTTTTTTTGTCCCCCTTTTTGCATTTTTGATTTTTGCTTCCGCTTTTGGGCTCACCTGGGAGTTTCAGTTTAAGTTTGCGACGAGCAAATGTTTGAGTTTCACGCGTAGATTACCTGGCTTACATTTAACTTAATTGGAGGGAATCTGTTTGTCCTCAGAAGGGGCTTTTCTTTTGGAAGATATATGAACTGGAATAGTGAACATACCTGCAAGGAAAGGAATTAAAAGTAATATATTAGTGATGCTATTTAGAAATGCTCTATATAAGTTAAAATATTTACGAATTGTTGATCGCTTTTTATTTTTATTTTTATTTTTTATTTTTATTCAATTTATTGTGCCTTAACATAGAGATTTTGCAATCTGAATTTGTTTATATCTTATTGGGTAATATTTATAAGATTGTATGCCTTTAAATATTTTTCCATATCAAATCATTCACAACACTAACTTTGCACTATATTGCATCAAATAATAGATTAATGAAATCATTGTCCTTGGGCCAAACACGTTGTGTCATTTTTTATGTACGTTGCATTAAGCTGAGAATTTTCTCATAAAAGGCTCCGTCATGCCCTGCTGCTGTCCATACACTTAAAGTAATTTCTTTAGTTTAATATATTATTCATGGACAAAAAGAACCCCAAACTACACCCCATCTCGTGTCAAAGCAAACTTATTTTTCTATGCAAAGATGCTGTGCCGCAAGCTGCTGCGTCTCCTCTGAGGAACATTTATTTACTCAACGTTATGTACATCACACATACGCCCCATTAGACGGCAGACACACACAATAAACAGAGTTTGTTATTGTTTTTCCCTGTCAATTATTTCGTGTTTTATCATTTTCGCTGCTCAGCAGACGGCAGACCGAGAAGCGAAGTCGGAAAAACCGCCACAGGTGGTTAATATGGTAACTTTCACACTTAGCGTCGCATGCATTTTCCTAGCCGTTTTCCACGTCGCGCTCTCTGGCGTTTGTTATGCCATAATTTACATACATTATGCATGTTCTTGCCGCTGTGTATCTCGCAGGTACATTGAACCTGCAATGATTGCATCACAACGGCAGCAAAAAAGGCTTCTGGGCAACCAGAAGCCACAGAAGCTAGCTGCTGGTGTTAGAAATACTGCTGTTCGCTGCTGGCAAACAAAACAGAAAAAAAGTTATTCAGATACAGATACTGCAACTGTTGCTGTTCCGGCTTCCTGCCGTGATGACAAATTTTTGTGCAAACCCTACGAACACTTTTTCGTTTTTAACTGAACCCCCCTTTGTTTTGGTTTATTTGCCCTTTTTTGCACGTTGGATTTTTAAAAATTGGCAGTTGAACTTTTGGCTTCGAATGTTGGCAAACTTTTTTTGTTTGTTTGTTTGACTGGCCAAAGTTTTGCATTTTTTGTGGTTACCAAAATGCAGGCGGTTTTTTGTTCTTGCATCGGCGGTTTCACAATATGCCAGATATTTATTAATAATAAATATGGATTATGGGCAATGGAGATTTTTGTGTAATTTATTAATAAAGAGAAATATAGATAAGCCTCTGGTGAAATGAATCTTTTATCGTTTGGGATATACTATAAATTATATTAATAATAAATAATTGGAATACCATTTTATTCTCTGCTTGGGAACATGCCTATCAAAATCGAATTACCATAGCTTTTCCAAAACTTTTCTCCGCTCAATTTCCTTTCGCCACTCACTTGCCACTTAACCCATTTTTTCCCAGCTTAGTTTACCCAGCACTTGGCCAGCACACACAAGACTCTCTCTACCGTTTTCCCAAAAGCATACAAATTATTTAGGCAATTTACAGGGACAGGGACAGGCACAGGCACAGGCACCGGATAGCTCAGCTCAGTCCGTCCCCTCGGAGCAGCTCAATTGCCAAGTTATTCACATCCCGGCACTCTGCACTGGGGAACCTCTACTTTAAATAATGAAGCTATTTTCGCGTTCAATTCCCATACGCAGCCAATCACTTTGGATGGCGACTGGCGAATGGCGAACAAAAGGGCCAAAGTCGAGCGAACAATGGCTGAAAACTTTGCACTGAATCAATAAAAAAAGGAAGCTGTGCTGCGGGTGAAATCCTGAGAAGGTTAAGGAATCCCCAGTGCAGCAGAAGCGACAGAAGAACCGGCAGCATCCCTATCTTCATCTCTATCTCCATCGGCAATGCCATCGCGCGCCATCTTCATAATCGCCATCATCGTTGCCATGGACATGCCCCCAGATATGCCCCCACTTTCCACTCCCGTGCCGTGTCCTGGAACACGTTTCGCTTATCACCGGAGGAGAGCGGCTGCGTGGGGAAATCTTATCGGCATGCTTGGCATTCATAAGATCTCTGAATCGAAAGCTATAGCCGCCAAATCGCAGAGCTACTTACGTGAGGCCGTTTCCATTGCCTCGTGTGTGTGCCGGAGTGGCAACAATAATGAACCCCAGCCAAATATGCTCGACGTACATATTACCTGTCTTTTGTGTAACACCGCGATGTTACAGGAGCGGCGGAAGGGGACAGGAAATGCTTTTGGCACGACAGACTTTTCAATAAACTCCCTCAAGCGTGTGTGCATTAAGTGCAGCGAGTAGAGCCGAGCTAAAGCGAATGCGAAAACAGTGGTTTAGGGTTTGGAAAATATTTAGAGTTTAAAAAAAATAAATACATAAATATTGTAGATATTTGTTTGTAATTAACATCTCTTTGGTAAACCAAGAAAGCTATTGCTTCATTTGTCTCCATTATTTTCTTATCAGCCCATTTTTGTGGTTGAAAATCAGTGAAATTACAATTATTCTGTTTCACCTTGGTCACATTTTCATCACTATGTTCGCTTTTAGGTTTTCAACAACTGGCCTCACTGTGCATGCATCATTGGCCGCATTGTGGTAGCCACAAATTCTTATTTGTTTCTTTCATTTTTAGAGCCCTACTCGCCTTTCTCCAGTTTCCCCTTTCTGGCGTCTTCCCAACTCTCTCTCCTTCTCTCCCTCTCTCTATTTCTCCCTGTCTCTCTGAGGGATTCTCCCCGGTGTGCGCCGCACAGCAATTTGCATGGCTTGAAATTCGAATTTGAAATGGAAAAGTAAATCGTGTAATGTGCGCCTGCAAGAAATTGCCTAATGCCCCCCGAATGCCCAGCATGAGCCGGGAAGAGGGGCACAAAGAGGGGCCAAGTGCGCGGGAGAACGGAGTAAAAGAGGTAGCAGAAGAATGGTTGACTGCCTGACAGGCAATTCCAGGCCGCAAAAGTGCGCAGAGAGTGGCTCAGTGCTAAAAACCTTTAACCAGAAGCAACGACTTTGAGGCATATGGGACCGCAAGTAAAGGGAAAACCAAGCTTGCAGAAACCAAAAAAAAGTAGCTGGAAAAAAGAAACGAAAACCAAGGAAAGCTGAGAAGGAAAAACCAGACCCGCGTAACGAGTAGAACGTGAGCTTTGTGCACTGGCCATTTATGATGACGACGACGACGACGACGACGACGAGGATGATGATGGCGATGAAGGCACTTGTTGTTGCTGCTCCTGCATTTTCCACAGGAATCGTATTTTTAGAAAGGGATTCATAGAACAACAAATGTTGTGTTCTTAAAATAAAGACAGAATACGTAATTTTTGTCCGAAACTCTTTCCTGAACTTAGCTTGATTATAGAATTTTAAAAAATATATTCCGTTTATATTTTAAAATAAATCAAACACTTATTGAAAAACAAACAAATTTTGTTCAAGTGCACTTAGTATGTGGCTTTCGTGCAACATCAGCAGCAGCAGGTGGTGGCATGATTGCATGTTGCAAAAGGAGGCGAGGCGGCGGCCAGGCTGTGGGACTTTCTCAAGGGGTTGCCTTCGTGTTGATCTTAAACTTAGATAAATAAACTTCAACTTCAGCGGAAGGAGAAAGAGGGCAGGAAAAAAGAGGGGGAACATCGAAGGAAAATATTTAAAGGTTTTTCCAATGCACATTTTTGTGCAGCGGCATTAACACGTTGTTGTTGTTCCCGCGAACAAAAGACCGGCAAATAAAATCCAGCAGAAAAAAATTCACAAAAAATAAAGAAGAACGGATTGGATTCTTCAACATTGTCCATTGTCCACTCACGAACGGAGCCCATGAAATGGGGCATTGAAGCGTGGAAAAATCCCCAACCCCGAAAGAGGAAAACTCTTTCTCCTCCTCCTCTCGGTGTTGTGCCCAGCCATGTGACAATTGTCAATGTGAGACCGTAATTTAAGGCTTTAAGTCGCCGAAGGAATTTCCCCAACATTTTTCAGTAAAATGTATTCAAAAAGAGAGAACAAAATGCAAATATGAACCTCAATTTCTGCATAAAAATTAAGAGAAGAAGAAATACTCCCACCCTCTGGAAAGCTTTTACACTTTTTCCAATTTCAGTTCGATGATTTTTTTTGTCTGTTTTTGCGGTTACTTTTGCTGGCTTTTTGTTTTGTCACATAGCGCATACGTCACAGTATGGGTCCCAGTTTTTGGCTTTACTTCAGACATTCGACTTTTCCAGGGTAGGAGATCTGGTAGGGCTCCGGCTCCGGTTCTGGCTCTGGCTCTGGCTTTGGCCTTATTGTTCCGTACTCGGCGACAGCCTCAAGCAAAATTATACGCATGAGCGCCACGGAAATGGCAAACTCGACTACAACAACCCATGCCAAAAAAAAGAAACTACCGAGACCAAAAAAAAGGGGGAAAAAAATGCAACAAAACAAACAGAATTGAAAGCAACACCGAATAAGAGAGAGACAACACACAAAAAAGTGCAGCATTGCATGTCTAAATGGGAAAACAAAGGCTGCCATTTCCACCTGATGCCACGCCCACATAACCCAACACTTTGCCAAGGCGGAAAATGCAGCAGGGGGCGGGGCGGGGTGGAAATCCAGGGGGCGGCGGTGTATGAGTGAGTTCCGTTGTAAAAGTTTTGTAGGAAATCAAAAGAGAGTTTTTGTCGTCACCATGATCAGCACAAGGCAAGGCGTAGTCAGAAAAATTTAAGGGAAAATTAAACGTGGAATTAATTTTCGAAAATGCTTTTTCGTCGGGTAATTACTATTGTGCTTTTAGTATATTTCAAATTTTAAATATGAAATTTAAGAGCTTAATTACCACCAATATGTTTCTAACCCTTACTTACAGATCAAAAACATTTCTTGAACCAAAACCAATTGTAGTAATCATATGTTCAGGTCGCGTTTCAAGGCTCCTATATTTTCTTGGCAATTAACTAATTTCATGTCCATTTTCCCCATAATTTAAGTGCTGGCTATTAATGCTTTTTGTGCTGGGTGGCCCCAAAATGGCAGCGGATTAGCCAGCAATGGGAAAAATTGGAAAGAGGGCTTAAGTGCAGTGGGAAAACGGTTTGAACCTTTGGTGCTTTAGGAAAATCATGCTACCGAATGCAAAGTGAGCCAAGACCAAAGTTTGCGTGTGTGTTTCGGCTGATGTGTTGTGTTTTGTTGTTTTGTTGTGCTGGGCAGTGTTTGTTTTGCGGTTGCGGGGGCAAACCCCTTTCACTTTGATATGGCTGGCAGCCGGGTCACTGCTGCCAAACTGCTGGACAGGATTAGAGCCACTTACACAGGCTGCTGTGCAATGGCAATGGCAGTTGCCAGTTGGCCAGTTGGCTAGTTGCTCTCCGTTGCCAGAAAATACGTATATATATCCAGGCAATATCATAAAAAGCAACAGCTAAATGCCATAAAACTGACGCGAGATCTGTGTGAGACTGTGTGTAGGCCAGGCCATGGATTAGTGCGACGCTTTTGGCCAGGCTTCAGCTCGGCTTCGGCCCGGCTCTTATCTATTTGCCAGAGTGATGTGAAAGCTAAGCCAATGCTCACTGAGCTCGTAAATTAATTGCCTCGGTTCGAGTTCGCAGAGTTTTTAGAGTCCGGCAGTCTGAGAGTGGAAAACTGGCCGGGCCAGGGAGCGAGCCTGCTGCATAATTGATGTTAGCTTTCCATTTTCAGTTGACAGCATTTTCCAGTTTTCGAATTCGGTGCGTTGCACTCTCCTGGCTAGAAAAAGATGCGGGTTCCGAAAAGTCCAAGTGGGAAATTGACAGTAATTAGATTGATTACGACGCCGGCGGTGGTGGCTTTTATGCAAACAGCCTGCTCATACTTGTGGCAGTGATTAATTCACCTGGCGAAAGTCATTTGTGCCGTGCAAATTATACGATTCATATTTTATGTGTTTAACCTTTTAAAGGAGGAGTGGGCGTGTCCTGGGGCTTCGCAGGGGAAAGTCAACGGCGCCGACAAGTTATCCGCGTTGGTCCGCGGCTTTTAATTGGCTTTTAATTACATATTAATAATATTGCTTTTTTCTATCTCTGAAAATGTTGGCTATGTGTGCGGTATTCGCTGTTTTTCAATTGGAAACTCAATTAATTTAAAAGACATGTGCTGATGGACTTGAACTATTTTCCGCTGGTGGAAAAATGTGAGCGACTTCGTGAGAAAAAACTCGGTTGTTGGGGGAAATTATTATTATATTCTATCTTTATCTATTCTATTGCACAAAAGTGCACTTGACAGCAGCAAATATGTTTAATTAATCGAAAAGTATTTAGAGACAAGCCTTTGAGTTTTATGATTAAATGAAAAAAGTTGTTTATTTCGAATGCAATGTAAAATAATTGTTACAAATAATAAAGGCTTTAACATACCTTTAAAATATTATTGTTGGAATTTAAATGAATTTATTTTTTACGAACCTTAGGCATTATTTAAGCCTAAACACACTTTCCCTTTAATCCCATATCTTCCCTATTATCCCACTGTCTCAATTACACTCAATTGTCTAAAAACCGAAATTCACGACGGGATATTGCTTAAAATTCATAAATTACATATACATAAGCTCGAGACCGGCAATAAACCGCAGATCAGACAAAGTAAGCCACAACCCTCTCAGTAAGGGGAATTTCGAAGCCGCAATAATTACATAGATTCCCCGAGTTAGCCAAAGTCCGAGCCACTCTTGGCCAGTTTCCAGTTAGCAAGCCAGTCAGGGCAAAAAATGGTTTAATTACAGTGCCAAAGGGGGGTGGGGTGGTTTGGGGTAGTGCCATTGTTAAGAATTTGGGGGAAGTGCCACAAAGTAGCTTTAACTTTGGTGCGGTAAATTTTCATGTAAATCGCAGCTCGGCAAATAAATCGAGCGGCGAGTCAACATCAAGTCATCAACGTTCAACCAACAGCAAACAGCATTCCGAGTCGGTTTAAGCTGCCAAATGTGGAGCAGGCGCCGTCTGGAATTGTAACTGCCTCCTTCTACTCGTACACTGCGAAATAAACTTGGTTCTACAAGTAATTTAACCAGTAAGACAGTGATCTTTTTAGGTATCAATCGGGAGAATCTAATGATCTTATTCGAATTCGAAAAATATAAAGTTCAGAGTTATACAAAACTAAACTGGCACTAATTTTGCAAGACATAAATCAAATAAATATGAATTATTACTATTACTTAATATTCATTTAAATCGATGTTAAGTTTTCTCTCAGTGCTCAGAGCGCCCAAGTTGAAGTCAACATGCATAAGCATAAGATAGTCATCATCATGGCGGGCGCATTAATGACTGCCTAAAGCGGCGATCCCAGGGGCTGCAGTGGATTTCGGGGCAGGAGGGGCCTTAAATGCAATGAGGGGTGCCCCACTGTTTGGAGAAATAGAGGGGGGGCTGCAGGGAGCAGGAGGCAACAATTGTTGTGGCTTTGCATTTGCGGCGCAATTTATATGCAAGCGATTGCAATGCGTGCACAAAACGCATACAAATGTAATTTGCAACGCGCGTTCGCTCTTGCCCCCAAATGCAAACGGTTCGGATAAGACGGGCTAAGGGGGACGTGTGCGGCATGAGTACTATGGGGTTAAGGGGGTGGTTGCCCGCCTGGGTGGTTACTCTGCAGAAATCACACACAACCCGCTTGCATGGCGGCTCATTTTGGTGAATAATTGAGACAATTACGCATATAGCATATATACAGTCAGGTCGTGGGGGTTTTGAAGCCCTGCAGCCTACGGAGATCTAGGCAATTTGTATTTTAAGTGGCATTAAAAAATATATATGCGCATTAACATATAAGTAAGGGCAGCGCTAGCATGGCAATGTGGTGCACATATAGGAATAGGCATAATTATATCCAGGCAGGCAAGACCAGGCCGTAATATAAAATGCAAGACGCGTGACAAAAAAGTGGATTGCAGCCAAGAATGTGACAAGGACCTAGGACCAAGAATCTTGTGTAATATATCTTTAAAGAAATGTCAATAAAAAGCGATATTTTATTTCTTTTTCTGAGAACTTTTAAATACATTTAACTCAAGTTTCAAAAGCATAAATATATTCAGAAATCATACTATCATTTTATCAACTATTTAAAGTAAATAAAATAAACATATTAAAATACTAAGCAGAACCTAGTTATGCTAGCTAAATAAAAATGTTATCTGTGGTATTATAATTTAACCTAAATACTCGTTGTTATATATTAAAAAAATAACAAAACTAAAACATTAACAAATATGACCTATATTATTTATTCACAATTGTTTTAGTTGTTTTTTCTTTCAATTTATACATAATTTTAAGACCTTTAATATATACATATATTTGGCCAAAGGGCCAAAAAAACCTTCCCTTGGATATTTTCAATTTCGGACAACATAAGTGAAATCAACTTAATCTCCAACTGAGTCACTTGAAAAGTATTTAATTTTGTGGCTTGCGGCTTGTGCCCTCTGGCATATTCATTAAAATTCTACTCTCAGTTCAAGTGGCAAGTTCCCTTTTCGAGGCAGCCGTTTCTGGGGGCATGAACTTCATCAATTGAGCATGGAAATAGTTTTCGTTTTTTTTTACGATGGGCCTCAATTGACTTTGATGGGCCATTCCATATTAATTTTATTAATTCCTGTTTTGGCAATCAAAGCAATTGTTTTTTGCTGCTGCTCAAAGTACAAAGGCAAAAAGTGGGAGAAAAAATGGAAAATGTTAATCATTAAATGCGACTCTAGGGCCAAAGTATTTCAAGTGAGTTAATTGTCGCAGTCAGCAGTCGTGGCAGCGACGGGGGAAAAAAACGAATACGTATACGAGGCCATAAGTTATGCCATTTTTCACAGTTTCCCTCACTTTTCCCCCACAGTTTTTCCCGTTATCCAGGCCTTACTCCAGTGAATTGAAAAAAAATATATGCACTATATACGGTAAAATGTTGTTAATTACGTTTTCATACGCAACAACAGCAATTTGCAGCCCTTACACACAGTCTGGTGTGCAGCGAAAAATAGTTTACTAAAACCGTGGCGAACCGTGTTGCATTTATTGTTGCAATTTGTGTGTCCCTGTGTGCCTTGTGCAAAACACAAAACACGAATTTAACTGGCTTTTTTCTTCGATATTTGCAGTACTCTATGTATATGTATATGCAGGTAGGGGTATCCGTATCTGCAGCCTTGCCTTCGGGCCTCCGGAGAGACGGAGATACAAGTGCAGGTTAATTTTTTGCCAGGACCGGCACTATATTTGTAGCTAATTGGGGATTATCTGGCAGCTGGCAGGGGGAGCGAGAGATAAATTGGGATATTTTATTTACAGGATATTTTCAATAATAATGCATCTTGCGAGCAGAAACATGAGATGTTTGTCCCGAACATGGTTTAAATAAATTTGTGAACGTTTCTTGGCATCTTTAAAATAAATAATATAACTTTCATTGGTTATTATGAATATTAATGCTTAAAACTATTTAAGGTATAAGCTCTTTTATATCCAAAGATTTATTTGTTAATGGAATAATTATTTTATAATTTTAAAACACGAAATTTTGTTGAATATTTAATCTTCTTTTCTGTACCTTTAAGTTCTAAAAAATCTCTTTAAATGTCGATTTTTTTCTCTATTTTTTGGCTGAACTTTAGAATTCGCTTTGCTGAGCTCACTTCATTTCCTGTTGTTGTTTCCACTTGTGCAAATATTCTTGGACTTTTTTCCCTCCTTCTTTAAGCAATTCGTTTCTAATTGCTGGTAATTGTCTTCTATGCCCCGGTGCCTCCCCTGCTGCCTGCCCCGATTCTCTGTGACCATTTGAAGCAGCTGCGAGACCCAGAGACCCACAAAACACAAAACTGAGGCAGAAACACAAAAAAAAGAGAAAAAGTAGCATGTAATAGCAAATTATGTTGCAATTACAAAAGCAGCGCAAAAGCAAAGCGAAACAACATGAACAACGAGCCGGGCAAACTGAGAGAAAAAGTTTAACAAAACAGCAACAGCACATGTTCCCCCAACCACCTCTCTAAAACTGAGTTCTCTATGGATTTTTCGCAACAACCTAATTGTTTTTTACTTTTTTGTATTGTTTATTTTTTTTCTCTGGCTCTGCGCAAAACTGCATTCAGGCAGAAGATACAAAAAAACTAACTGAGAAAATTGCAGGAAATTGTCAAGTGGAGTTGAGATCTCTCAGCATTTTCGGTTCCACCTTGAATACGGCTTTAATCGACTTTAAAGCACGGAGAAATAAACACCTACACAGGCTGCCAAGATGACAGAAACAAATAAAAGGCAAACAGTTCAATTTACGTCAATTAAAATGTACATGGGAGAGAGCTTATAATTGACCTTCTTGGGCCCAAACGACTTGTCAACTTGATCAATGCCACTTACAGAGAAGTAACCTTAAAATTAAGCCAAGTCTACCTCCGAAATTACTTTAAAAAACCCTAAAAAAGCACAGACCAACTTTCTCTCCAACAAAAAAACTAAGCGGAAATCATTCATAATTGTTAGTTTAGACTTTTCCGCAAGGGGAACTCTTCTCGGCTTGTTTATTCTTGTTTATTTTTTTATTCCTCATAATTAATTCGCCTTTTTTTCTTGTGTTTTCTCATAATTATTATGCAGAAATGTGTATGGGTTCTTGAACACTTCCCTCGCCCTCTTGCTCTTTTTAAACAATTAACTTTTGTTTTTCTTTGAACTCACACATTTACATGAAAATTTAAATTATTGGCCAAGAATAAAAGGTCAAATGAAAACATCAAGTTGTTGGACTAGCCTGGGAAAGCCAAGCTGAAAATTCTGCCTGAGATGCGTTATATTTGCCTGTAATATTTGGGTAGATGAGAAGGCGAAATGCCAGATTATTTTTTAAGGCATTGACTTCCATGTCACATAGGTAGCCAGCAGACAAAATTAGGCATTGTCATGTTATTTGCTATTAAGAAGATCTTTCCACGCATCCTAACGGGGAGTTTCTGGAACCACACATCATCCATCTTAATTAGCCTGTTTTTGTGTTTTGATTTACTGGGTTTCTTTTGGAGATTTTTCTGTATGTTTTTTGTTTCGTAAACAGATTCAGTTCCTTTTTTGGTTATTTGTTGTTATTTGGTTGTTTGGTACTCTCATATAAGTTTAAGAATTTTCAAACATTTTTTACTTTAATATTAGAAAGACCTTCGAAGTTTCTTCTAAGGCTTTTTCCCTCTTCAGGAATTACTCAACGCAACTTTTGACAGTTTTCACCGCCCCACATTTAAGTCTTTCGTTGATTGAACCGTACAGAAATCAATTGCTTTAAAATCGAATTCCCATTCGAGGAGGCTAATGAATGCTGTAACCCATTTCAATCAACGCCTTGTCAAATCAAAACGGAAATATTTTCCAAACATTTTCATAAAACGCATATAAGAAAGAACAGTGGAGAGAGCATAAATCGAATAAACAACGACAACGACCGCAGATGCCGTAGGAATTAAAGGAAATTAAATTGAGCGGGCACAAGAGGCAGGCAGGAGCCATTGTTTATCCCTATTTGTTGTAGGTCCCATTGTTGGCAGTGGTGTTGCATGTTTCTTGTCACTCGTCATTGACGAATAAACAAAGCGAAATGCAAAACTAAGCCACAGAAAAAGGGACAGCCAGCGAGATGCATAAACAAAAAGAACAAGACCACTTGAGAGAAAGGCAAGGCAGGGCACTTGTGTGTGCCACACATGCCACTGCTGCTGGAATGACTGAAGAGAAGCAGCTACAGCTACAATCACAGATACATTTACAGATGCAGATGGAGAAATGGAGCAGAAGCGAACGACATCGATTGGTGAATGTCGAACTGCATCCGAGAAGCGATTCCGGCTGCCTGCCAAGCGGAACTCCAGCGATGTTCACTGCGATAAGAGGTTGTTCTTTAGGGCGTGGATACGTTCGGTTACACCCACCGCAATTGTCACCACTCCCTCTTTTTATTTAGGGATTTATGCATACGCCCTTTAAAAAAACAAAAAATAACGAGGAGAATGCACAGAAACTTACGAGCTCTAGAGACTGCAGCTAGTTGAGACTTATCAGCATGACTAATTAGCCTGTAATACATTTTTGCAGCAACAACTTTCATGGAACACAGTCTGGACCAACTGAGTATATATTCGTTTAAGATAAAATTTAATAACAAAAATTCCACTAATTTACATTTTATATTGTTCGGCAGAACTGACTTAATTACTGAAAAAAACACATAAAACCCTAGTCGTTCTCTGAAATGAACTCAAAATGTCAGTTACTTGGTTACTCTCCTGTTTCCAGTTACTTCCACTGTATCCACGCATCTGACAGATGCAAAACCCCCACTTGGCATGCAAAGCTCGGCACTTGTCTAGCACTCAAGTGGCATCACTCCTGGATTCTTTTGGATCCCCTTACCACGCCCGATTCCATGCCTTTCCCACACTAACACCCACACCCATCCCAATACCCGTCACAATTGGCATTCTTCAAAAATGCCACACATCCTCCCCTTCGGCAGCTTTGTGCATACTCCATGCTCCATTTCCTGGGAGTGTGTGTGCCATCAATAAATATTTTTTCTTGAAATTAAACAGGGTTTACGGGCGGGCAGGCGGTGCATCAGTAAAACAATCAAAATACAAATAATGGGGAATAATGAGCACAAAAGGGCACAGTCTCGAAGGCAGCATGGAAGCTGTCTGTCTGCCTCAAGTGTTTACACTCTCAAGATCGTTTCGAATGCGGAAAAGGGAAAAAGGGGAAGCCTGCTGAAAATGCATCGATTATTCTTTCCGATTCTCCTATAAATAGCTAGGAAAATGTGTGTGCTGAGTTTATCAGGGGAAAGTGTTGGGATCAATCATGACAAACGATTAGGTATGATGAGAGGGAATAATTTCTTAGCATTTGCATGTGTTTTAAGCCATATAAAAATAGCTTTAAAACCCTCTTTTGTTCTATTAAACAATTACATTTAATTTAATATAACTGAACCCGATTTTCACTCATACATCAGGCATGACCACGCTAAAACTCAATTTAGGGCCAGCACGAGGACAAAATTCAATTTTAATAATAACAAAACCCTTACGACGCCTCCTCGTCCAACCACTAACCACTAACCCAATAAAAAATCAAAGGGAAGGGAGCAGAGCGCGGCTCATTCACTGCCACCACAAATCCCGGACCAATTTCGATACTCTGATATTTATACAATATACAGGAGCAAATAAATATTTTTGTAGTTAGAAATTCTACTATTTATTCTCCGCCATTGTTGAATGTGTTTGATTTTTATGTGCTTTTAATGGGAAATAAAAATGAAATCATGTGTGCAACAGATTGTGGTTCCACACCGCCCCCACCATGGCTGTATATATTCTAAATCTCTTCGATTGAGAATATTCTGTGGATTTGTTTCGCCTGGTTTGCATTTTGTGTCGCATTCGGATCGACAGATTAAAAACCGAAGCAAAAAAAAAAAGGAAAACATAGGCGCACACACAACATTGAAAAACATTTGCGGATTTTGGTTTTTGAGCCGCAAAACATTTGATTCCATTTCGGTTTGCAAGTCAATTGATTTGTCATGAAACGCCCCCAAAAAAGAGGAACCCAATTTCCAAGCCCACTGTTGTGGGGCAACGTTTGAAATTCAATTAGAGTTTACGTTGAAGTTTGTTACGTTAAAACTTTAATTGAAATTGCGTTTGTACCTTCCGATTTGTGCCAGAATGAAATTGCAGAAAACTGCCTTAAAATTTTTTTGTCCTGGCCACGCCCCGCATCCAAATGTACTTAAACCATATCACAAGCCAAAAATCACGTAAAACCGCAAAGCAGTGGAATATACAAAAAAATAAAACAAAATTGGCAGCCAAGGGAGCGAATGAAAACAAAAGCCGGAAAACAATTTGATGAAAGCGCACCAGCGGGGAAAACTCTTGGTGAAATAGTGCGGGCAGCGCAGGGCAGGAAAATGTAGGGGAAAATAGAAAGGTAACACTCGCAGCGTGAGCGAAGCGAAGTGAAGTTCAGGCGAGGCCAATGACATTTGCAGTTGTTGTACTTGATTGCAGTTGATTCGTAATCGTAATCGGATTGCAATTTGCCTGCACTTGTTACAAACACGTGCTGCAAGTAATTGAAGGGTGCACTGGCAGAAAACATTAGTTCAGAGTGAAAAGTGATAACGAGATGAAAAAAGGAACAGAAAAGGGGGCTTGGCAGGAAATTATTAAATAATAAGCAAACAGGTGATCTTAAATTAAAATTAATTTAATTTAGAAAAAAAAAACCTTTTTGCAACTAGAATTATAAACAAGTAGATATGTATACAAATTAAGACAGAACCAGTAGAGAATTATAGGGGCTTTGGGTGATGGGTGGTAATTGTAATTGGATTGGAAATTTAAATGATTATTTAGTTAACAATTTATTTTAGAAGCTGATGTAGCTAAGATTTATTACTATGCACCATTACTATGTTAATTTAGTCCGCAGAAAACTAAAACCAAATGCTTTCTGAACTTATTCAAACTTAAAACGTGTTCAACATATTTTTTCTTGGTGCATTTCAGGGTTAAACAACCATTAACTGTTACCAATTCCGTTTGCTATTTGTGGATTTGTGTGGATTGGAAGTTCTTGAAAACTCCCAGCGGGACGTGTTAATTGCCCCAACCTTCCTGTTAATGAAAATGAACAAAAAGATTTTCCGACTTTTCAGAAGAAGATATTTATGACCTGCCCTCTCATGGCCTGTGTGTGTGCAGGCCACACGCCTTTTGTTTTGCTTTAATTATGGGCGGGCGTGTGTGCATTTGCTATTACTCCGGGGAATGAGGAGGGAGGGCGTGTCTGTTTACATTTCTCACACCTTCGGGTTGAACTTCTTCTCCTTACGAAAAACGTAAACAAAGTCGTCTTGAACCCGACCCCGAAGAGCGGAACGCGGAATGCGGTGTGCCTCTCCAGCAGCTGTCAACGGCCCAAAACATTTGAGCCCGTCAACAGCACAAATAACTAAACGCTAAATTATAAAAAAAACGAAAAGTTTCTAAAAACAAAAACAAAAGCCGAGAGAAAAATACGCATAGAAGCGCAAACGTTTTCTCGGCTTTTGTTTACAATTTGGCTTCCGCTTTTGGGGCCGTTTTCTGTTTACCAATTGTGACAGCAACTTTCTTTTCTTTTCCTTCTCTCTGCCCGGCTTCTGTTTTTCTTTTATCTATCATTTTCATGGTTCGGCGTGACTGTCGCCGTCGGCGAACTGATGACATTTTCAAGAAGGTGATAATTCTTTTTTAATAGTTTTTCCGGCAGCTAGAGAGCGCACCAACAAGTGACGTTTATGGGACTGCATGCCGGGCATTCCGAATTTTTCGCTTCAGATGCATAAATCTCGGTTCGACTTACGTGGGATCACTTGAGATGGAACTGGAGCTTACCTGGAATGAGAAGGGAGAAAATTAGAGAATTAGTTGAGGAATTTTCGTATTTAAGAAAGGAATGATTTGAGTTCCAACAGAACTCAAAACAGAACACAAAAAGAACATACTTTTTCGTAAATAAAAATTTAATTTTAAGGTTAAATACTCCCTAAGATAAAATACAAATTTGCTTACTAAGAAATATTCTGTTACATATTATCTACGAAACCTAACGATTTTCCAATTTAAAGACTGACATTCTTCAACTGCCAGCACACACGTTCTTCTCAATTTGTAGTTTGAAAAATCGTTTTGGGAAATTTGTTGCCTTTCACCCGAAAATTCACTCAGAATATCTGTCACTAATCTATCAGTTTGGTCAGCAAAATCCATTGCATTTCCTGTGCGGCTCGTTCCGGCGCCAAACTAAATTTCATTTGATTTTGCAGCCGACGACAACGACGACGTCTGTTCAATTTATAGACATTTCCCCCAAAAATGCAATACAGAAATTTTACTGGAGCGAAAATACATCGTCACACACAGGCATTTGACCGGCCGAACCAACCGTTCAATTTTCTGGGAAAACCCAGGAAAGCCCCTGCCAAAGAACACGTTTCCAAGGCCCGCAATCTCGGCTAAAACGAGTCCCACAGCCGGTGGCGACTTTTTCAGAGGGGGAAAAATGGCGAACTACAAAAACAGGCCAACAGGCCGTTTGATTAGAGCGAGCCACACTCAGGCTCACACTCACACTCACCGCCTCGTGAATCATTTTCAATTAGTGCAATTGAGGCGGGTGAGTCAGTTAGTCAGTCGCGTTGCCATTCATAAAAATGCTCAATGTCAGCGAAATGAAAGGGAAATACTCGAATACTACGAACAGTTTCGGAGAATCGCAATTATTTCTCGCTTAGGAACGTCGCACAGGGTCTTATGTCATTTGCCATTCGCCTCTTTGTTTTGCCCCAACTTTATTTTTACATCTTTGCATAACAGCAAACTGTGGCAATAATAATTACAACAAAAACCGCTAATTTGGAGTCAACCCAAAAAGTGTTTCATTGCCTTTGAGAGCCCAGCAGTAACGACCGCATTTATTTATGATTTTTTCTCTTTTATGGGCGCCACAGAACGCCACGAAAATTGTAGGCCAAAACAAACCAGAGACCGGGAACCGAGAACCGAGAACCGAAATCCGAACTAAAGTGCTTCTAGTCCGCAAGTTGTTGGTGGCTTTTGTTGGGCTGCTGTCAAGCCGGTCGCTCAGTTTATGGCCAACCGTTAAATTGGACTTGGTTGCAGTCGCTGTTTATCGCTGACAAAAAGGTTTTACTTGACCCAGTCAAGAGCCAACTACAGTTGCCACTGCCGTCGAAGCAGTGGTAGTTGGTAGTTGGCTTCGGGCTGGGCTGGGCCCCTTCAAACTGGGTCGATTTGCTCTGGCTATGGCTTTTGAGCCCGAGTTTTGTTGCTCGAATGGCGTTGAAGTAGTTGCAGGCTATGGCTACACGGCAAAAAAGTAGTACAACGAAAAGTTGGGTAATTTGAGGGGAATTTTTAAGATTTAAGTTGGATTCTTTTGATGTAGTAGTATATATATATTTTATGTTTTATTTTGTAAACTTCCAATTGGACATATTTTAATATCAGTTGCCAATGAAGCCTCCCAATCAATTTGTATTATTTAAAAATTATTAAATGCAAATCATAATTGAAGAAAATAATCAGCAAACGAGATAATACTTGAGTAAATACTATAGAAATAAAGACAACAATCATAACTTCTATCAAATGAATTCACTGCACTTACACTTTGCAAGTCTACGCAAATGAACACCCATTTCTCTCTCTGCATGGTTTTGTTACCATTGCAGCTGTTGGCATTGCTGCATATGTAGCCGATGTTGCCGATGCTGTTTGTGCTGCTGTCGGTAGCCATGTTGCTGCTCTGCTCGGCTGCTGCTTAAACAAGAGATGTTGCTGCTGTTGCTGTTCCATAAGCGATTTTTTTGCAATATTTGCTGGCGTTGCTGGTGCTTTTGCTTGCCGATTTTTAAGTTGCCGCTTAAAGGTTCGACTCTCTGGCTGGCCTTGATTTGGCAGTAGTGGCTGCTGCTGCTAATGCCCTCGTTTTTGTCCTCCCAAGTTCTAAGCCATCTGCCAATCACTTAAGTGCAGGAAAATTGAATTTGGGAGCCTAATGACGCTCTACTGGCCGGGTCAGTAGCCGCCCTTTGTTGCCCTTTCACTTTAGCCGGATTTTACGTAGTTGGCGACAAAGTTGTAAACCATTTACGAGGCATCCGTTGTCTGGGCAAAAGCAAAAAATAAAACAAAAACTACTTGTGGAGTGCACAGATTGCAGAGCAAGTTAAGCCAAACTAGATTTCCAGCGAGCGGCAAAACTTGTTCTAAATGCTGCCTGCCAGACCTTGAAATATCTGCGGACAGGCTTTAATCAAGTCGAGCGATGCTTAACATAACAATTTTGTATAAATACGCGATGATTAAACACAAATAATTGCATTAAAAATTATGTTTTTAGCCTGAAGACTTACAGAGAGGTTTTCAAACACAGAGGTATTAATTCCAGTTTCCCCCTCTATTAATATTTAAATTATGCGAAAAATCAGAATTATTCCCGTGATTTAAACCAAACAATGACAAATCAGAAACACACACATTATGGTGGTAAAACTAGAATGATTTTCCACACAGGGGCTGATGCATAAAATAATTTTCCATAATTGGATTATGAAAATAATAAATTTTCACTTATGTTTATATACGAAAGGGGCGCTGTGGCAGTGGTAATGGTAATAATTTCATCGTATTACAGGCATAATTACAGCAATAAAATTTGACCAAATATTGCCAGTTAATAAAAGAAATGAAATTCATAATCAATATGTGAATTTATTTAATTTTTGTATAGCGCGCCACTTATTGTTTCACCATGGCATTTATTTAGTTGGTAAACATTTTAATTACTCCTAGTCGTAGGGGGGCAAATGCATTTTGGACTGCTGAATAGTTCGCTCTTCTACGCAAAAGTTTGTTTATGGCTTTAATTCCACATTTTTCTCACTCCAAGCGTTGTGATCGGTGTTGAAAACTTTTCGTCGACACTGTAAATGCCAACCGACTGGCTATCTGCGCTGGCAAGGTGAAAGTTGTTTCTACTTCTCGTAAGAGAGTTTTTCGTGTGTTTTTCTGTGAGCCGTCGCCGTCGCTTTTAATTACTGAATTAAATGCGGAAATTAGAAAGATGGAAAGCAATGGGTCAAATGTTTGCTAGTATAAAATATGAGAACATTTCTTTCGGTATATATGGGAATTTATATTACGAACACGATTCTCTGCTGCGGTGAAAGTTTCCAGTTTTTAAAGGGCGTTGAAAATGAAATTGTGAGAACTGGGAAGTTGGAAATTCAAGTGGTTAAGTTGCCAGAAAATTAATAATAAAACAGCAATGATGCATAGCTTGTGTCACACTCAAGAATTTAATCAGGGAATGTAACCAAATGCCCTAAAATTAATTTTATTGCCTGCTATCACTGGAAACGCCCAAAATGTTGTTTCTTATCAAGAAAACCAAGGTGGAATGCCTTGACAGAGTTTATTTACCTGCCTTTTCAGGGCTTTAGCATGGCATTAATATTTAATTGGCACTATTTAACCCCCAAGACATTTCACCCCGCCCTTCAGTCCGTGTTCATCCATCATCTGAAGTTATTTTTTCCTCCCGAGTCTTCCCCCTGTAATGCATAGCGACAAACTTGAACTTTTTACCAGCCGTTCCCCCATTTTATTATATTATCAAGAATAAGTTTTTCATTTGGCTCGGGTTGCCGGGGCCAAAAGTGGCAAATAAAAAATAGTGTTTATATAAAGCCAAGTCGCTGACTGATAAATCCCGCACACTATCTGACTTGGCTAGACCAGCGAAGAAAGAGCCCAGAATAAATGGAAATATTCATTCCGAGCGATAAGTTAACAGGCGTGACTAAGCCCAAAGCTGGTTAAGGGAAAAAACTTTAGCTCTCTCTCTCCACTGCATATTTCACTCTTTTTTTATAGTTATAGTTACCCCGTCTCTTGCCAAGCCCTTTTCCGCAACTTTTATAAATTAAATGCCATAAAGTGAAAAACTTTCCTGTCTGTCTGTCTGTCGGCCTGACTCACGCACTCACACGCTCACTTAGAAAGTAATTACCTTAAAAAAATATGGCCAAAAAAGCGTAGAGAGCGGGGTTATTCCCAGTAGAAGTGCGTGAGTTGTGCAATTTATTTAAATTTAATTTTAATTCTATGTGTTTTTCGGCCGCTTTTATGGCCGAAGCTTTTCACTTTTTCTTGTGTTTCTTTCGTTGTGATAAGGGCCAAGTCACGCACGCCATTAGGCCGTAATGAAAACTTAATAAAGAGACGTGAACGAGAGTTGAGAGAGGAAAATCCTTAACGGGCAATCCAATCAAACCGAATAAAGAGTTGGCCAGGCAAGCATAGCTGCTGTAATTTCAACAGACCCCGAGCCAACCGTTTGAATTGGCATGTTAATATGCTAACATCAATCCTAATCTCGGTCGAGTCAGTCTGTCAATCTTCGTGCTCGGTGGAGGCTATTGTCTGGCCAATAAATGAGTAAATGACTGGCACACACCGCCTCTCACTGAGACACACACCACACACACACCTACACCACACGGCAGCAAAGACAGTGGCGTTTTGGGATATCCAGTGGCTGTGCACAGGAGCAAAGACAGTGGCGTTTTGGGATATCCAGTGGCTGTGCACAGGAAGAAAATTAACATTAATTAGATATTTGCTCTGCTAGTGTTTCTTTTCTCGAACTAATTAGTTTACGAACAACATTTAGAAATAATTCATATTTTGTTAATTGAATAATTGTTTTCCTTTTTGGACCATAATATGCTAAGGATTGCTAAGGTTTTTCGGTTTTTATTTGTTTTTAAAACAGGCAACATTTTTCTGTCGGTGCAGCAGCAGTAACAGTAACCAGCCTGCCAGCTGACAACTGTTTTGTTGCACGAACGTCGGACATTTATCAAATTAAACAGAGTTTTCAGGGAGATGGCAACCGAGATTGCCTGGCCGCAGGAACACTTGTTTGTGTGTGGCCAAGGTGTAGAATCCACACCCCCGCCAACCCCTTTAACCCATGATTGCCGCACTCTGCTCACTGCCCACTGTGTGAAATGAGAGCTGAGCCCAACAATGGACGTATAACGAGCTCCAGGCATGGCATCTCATCTACACAATCCACTATCCACCATACACTGTCCTCCCACTCCGCAAATTGGCAGTGTCTCTAACCGCCTTAATTGCAAGCCAAACAAATTTAGACATTTATGGTGAAGGCTGTCCGCAGCCGGAATTATCATTAGCAGCAGAAAAATATGGAAGACTACAAACTGCTTCTAATTATGTGTATGGGATGTGTGCAAATATTAGTTATGGCTTAGAAAAGCGTAAACAAACGTGAATTATAATCGTAAATAGCCAGGAGAATTGGGAGTTTAAATGCAGTAAATTACTCTGCAATAAAGTAACATTTTAAATGTATGTAGGTTTTTCCTTACACGTGCTGGGTGATAAAGTAATAAAACATGAAAAGTAAAAAATAAATCGCTAAGCTCTCAATAAAAGCGCAATTTAATTCATGAATAATCTTCAGCTTCCCTTTCATTAATTAATTAGTATTACTCCCCACTTCCTCTCCGTGCTTCTTTGTGTGCTGAGCAAGTCAGACTTGTTGAAGATCCGAGTTCAGGAACCACGCCCCAGTCGGACCCAAAAAAGCAATAAAATAAACTTAAATGGGTCAAACCTGAAACCTGAAACCTGAAACTGTCAAATTGGTGGCTCCCTCGAGCGGGCTCTGTGCGGGGTGTTAACTCGCTTTTCACACAGACCTTTTCCGTTGGTTACTTCTTTTATATTTTGTATTTTTTTGAAAAAGTCAAACATCCAAGAAGCGGACGAAAAAAGTTGAGCAAATACAACGTGCAGGCAATACAAATATAAAATAATTAACTTTAACAATTCTCTCACACACACGAGTCGCTGGCTACCTCGCTTTTTTCCCGCTCTGGCTCTCACTCTCTTTGACTGCCGCCAACACCCATTGAATAAACAAAAAAAAAAAGAGAAAAACTACAACAAAAGAACCAAATAAAAGGCAATAATGTAGAACAGCTAAGGCAACAAAAGACAACAACAATAATAACAGTTAAAGATATTAACACACTGGCAATCATTGCGCATGTGTGCGTGCTTTGGTTTTTTACGCTTCAAAGAGAACAGACGGGAAAAAATTACAAAAAAAATACAAGGCAAAAGGAAAACGTAGAAATACTTGTAGAAATGTTGGGAAATAAAAACAGCCAAGTAATAATGAACTAAAATGGAAACTAGTTGGAAACAACACACACAGCGAAAAGTCAAATAAAATAAAAAAAAAAATACTGAAAACACACAGAAACCGGTTCGGTGTTGTATCCGTGAGATACGAAATTAAAAATCCAGCGGCCAGGAGGGGGAGAGGGGACAAACTTTAGCATTTCAGAGATATATAACCAAAGATTGTTCGTTTTGTTCGAAGCTTTTGTTCGCAGGTAGCTGATGATGAAGCCAGGGCGTAGCTACTACCAAGAAAAACATGGCATGAATGCGAGTCTCTGAACTCACAGTGGATGAAGTATTCTTGTTTCTACAACTAGGAGATTGTTGCTAAGCTAAGGTCTGGACGTGGGCAGATCTTTGGGGTCAGAACAAGGGAAGGGCTCTGTATTTGGGGAGTTAACAGTGGGAATTATAACGGATTGCATAAATTTAATTATAACTAATAGGATTTTTTTTTATTTTAAAAAATTATATTTATAATTCACAGTAACTGTAAATTATATTTATAAGTCAGAGTAACTGAAAATTACGCAAAAAGAACGTGGCAAAAAACAAGTATTTCCACAGTGAGTCAACCTCCAACATCAGCTTACTCATAGTTTATTTAATAATAAATCATTGCAGGGAGCAGAATTATTTTTCTCTTTAACCACTTCTGCCTTTATTAATTATTTATTAAACATGCAATACATCTCTTACCGATGTTATATACTGTACTATTTTCTCCCATTTAAATCGCATTTAAGACACGTTTCTCTTTACATTTAGCTCTGCATTCACAACCAATTAAAGCTGATTATGAATATTTAATAATTGCAGTTATTTAATTCAGCAAGACTTGTTTTCATTCACAACACACAATCTGTTTCATTAACTTTTTTAATCGCTGATTATTATTATCTTTTCGATAATTTCCTTCTCCCAGTTTTCTTTTGTTGAATTTCCAATGGTAATCTCTGCGAAAAAACTTCTGTCGCAGCTCTTGTTTCATTTGATTGATTTGTTTAGCCATGTGTATGTGCTTGTGAATACGGCTTGATTGCTTATTATTTAAACCGTTTTTTGCCGCCCAAATGTATGGTTAATTTATGGCAACCATTTTTTGTCGTCATTAATTTTTCCCGCGCTCCCATCTGTTCCTCGATGTTTATTTACGTTCGTGCCAGACTTCGGCCCGTGTGTTCAGTGCACAAATGCATTATGATTTGATATAATTAATAATTATAATGCCCGTCGCAACATTATTTTCAATTATTTTGCACTTTCGGGGTCAGCAGGAAGCCCCGCTCCGCCGAAAAAAAGGAGAGCCGGAAACAGCCAGCCCCAAAGCCCCAAAAACCGAGCCAATAAGTCAGACTGCCAGTCAGTCTGATGCATCGATTCGACCATTCAATTTAGTCAGTCATGTAAATTTAATTAAAACTGCACATTTAATTAAAATACGGAAATATTCCCAGTTAGGCCAGCCTCGCCACGCCCCCGCACTGATTATGATTTAATGCTGCAATTACAGGGCATTTTCTTCCTTCAATCGAAAGCCATTTGAAAGCGAATCATAATAGAATAGAAAAACGATGTTCAAATATTGATTAAATTACGAAGGACCAGGGCGTGCCTGAATAGAATGAGATGTAAGTGTATGTATGCGTTCGGCAATTTCGACATTGATGAAATTTTAATTGAATTTATGGCCAAAAATATGGATACATGTGTGGTACGCCCTCGTATGAATGATGGCCGTAAGCCCCGAGATCATAATGCTGACCATATTGTGTGTGGCAAATTATTTTACATTTCCAATTAGCTAATGTCAGAGAAGCTATAAATGTGGTGAGCATAAGTACAGTGCAGGAAATTAGACAATCTGAGAAGATTTGTTATGTAACAATTACTGACCAAACACAAAGTGTTCTCTATAGAAAAGCGAAAACCTTAAAGCTCATGGAATAATTTATAAATAGTCGTTTCTCTTTAATAGCAATAACTTTTATATTTCTCTTCAATAGTATAAAATATTCTCAACATTCGAATTGCATTCGCCACATGTTGGCTTCACTTCACTCAGTTCTGTAACTGACCCACTAAGACCCAGGGAACCGTTATCAACCACTAGCAGGGCATTCGTGTGTGTATGTCGTGTTGACTGATAAGGGACACCTTGTATACTATAGCCTTATACTATAGTCCATGCCTCCTCACCTGCCCACACGGCCAGCAACCCACATAAAGCTTATCTAATCGCCAGCATTTTCCCTGTGCGACCCAAAACAAAAACACAGAGCCCAGAACCCAGAAACCCAGAGCAACTTCTGGATGTATATTCATGCAACTGGAATTGCAGGTGGATTTGTGAGTAGTAATGCACTGAAAGAAATTATGTTGCTTTGTAGTATAATTTGGAATCTTACAAAAGATTTTTAAAAGTAAATTTTCTGAAATTATTATATTTCAGGATTTATAGCTCAAAAATCATAAGGAAAGGATTAATCTTAGGAACGTTATTTGTAATTACTCAAAGACGTTGAGAAATTATTCTTAATACAAATTCTTTTAAAATTTACGGTTTTGTATTTTATGAATAACTTTGTAGCAAAAGTAAGTAAATAAAGTAAATAAAACGAAGTCCCAATTTTCTGTGTACATTTTATCAAGAGCCAAAATCATGACCCAAATCAAAGCCAACTGCATTGAGCGCCAAATAAAAAGAAGCAATGGAAATGTGTGTAATGGCCAAACAAACCTGACACAATTGCCCCGATGCGATCCGATCCAAACACCGACCGACTAAGAGATATAGAAGATACGGAAGGGGAGAGAGCGTGCGAGGGAACATGGGAAAGTTGAGTCAATCAAGCGAGCTTATTTCTATTCACGTCAAATTAGTCGATTACTTGACTCGACCGACTGTGCTCCGTACGCAACCTGCATGGGTGAGTAACTACTCGACGGAGCTTATGTATGAGTCACCACCACAGCTCAGCTGCCCCGGCAGCAGAATAAATAAATAATTTTCGTTTGAATATAAAGAAAAACAATAATTGCAATTATCATCAAGCGAGTACTCGAGCGAGAGCGTACGTTCGACTAAAAATAACAATCGACATCACAAAATGGGTTGTGCAAGCTGCAGTTTTTGTGTGCTTTGAAAAAGAGAAAACGGGGAAGTCACCGGGGAAAGGGAAGCACAATGGGACGTGATGATAACCACAAAAATTAAGGACAAAAGAGATTTTAAGCGGAGCACAGGGAGTCACCCAATCACTGATTCAGCTGTACTTTTTCTTCTCGAAAAAAGTACATATTTTCGCGATTAAAAGTAATAAATAATAAATACAATACAAAATAGGTGAGAGTAAATATTAATTAAAATTTTTAAGGGCACTGATTAAAGATTGTAGGGATCTTTCCTGAAAAATCTGTCTACATCTATAGCTATTAAATTATATTTATGTATTTTACTTTATTAAATATAAAAGAGAGATAAAATCTGACTCACATTGAACTACTCAAGCATAACATTTCGGTTCCAAAAATGTCTTTTTGAGGAACTCTAACATATTTTGAAGAACCTAGAGTTCCCGGATTTTTTTTACTATTTTTGGCCACGTTTCCACGTTGTTAGTACGTGCTCGTAAAGACAATTCAGTGCCGTGGAATCGATCAAAAGTTTGTCTCATTGTGAGGGACCGGAGCCTCCCATATACACACACTTGTTTGCAGTTTTCAGAGCCCCAAAAACAGTTGCACCAGAGGCGGAAAACTGGGGGGAAACGGGAAACTTTTCCATAAGCTGAGGCAACTTTTTGCCGGCTTTCCCGCTTTCCTTTCTTTTATTGTCTTTTCAACTGTTTTGTCGGGGCGAGAGCAAAGGGAGCAGAATAAGTAGGGTAGATCCCCATTATATTTAATTTGCCTGGCATACGCTTTGTCAATATCGCACTTGTCGCCCAGCCCCACCCCTCCCTCTCTTGCTATCTTGGCCAAAAATTCCAACATGGCCCAAAGCGTTGCCAACTTCCTGTACAGCGCCGCACACTCTCTCATAGAAGATGTGCATCTATATGCACGAATATATATGTATCTACAAAGGATGCATGCAAATGTTGTTGCTGTGCTGTTGACATTGTTCAGTCATTTTTCAGCAAATTAGTCATGAAATTGCGCATTTCTATTTGTCTCTGTGTCGGCCGAAAATTGCACAATTCGTAAATAAAACGAAAATATAGTGTGAATTGCGGAGAATGTGCGAAAATTGAATTGAAAAGCGATATAAGCAAATTTTCGGCCAATACAAATCAATTGATTGTCGAAATAGATAAATAGGGAAACTATTTTTGGAGAGGCCAATTAAAGTCTAGGTTTTGCTTTAAATTTATAATGGTAATGCGTTATTTAAGGGGCTTTAAATACATTAGAAACAAATACTTGAAACGGGGTTACAATTTCAGAAACTTTTAACTGAAAAAAAACCACGTACAAGAATCCTTAAGATACCAATTAAAAAGTAACAGGAAATAATCAAGTATCGAGCTGGAGAGCCGCAAGAAAACTGTGGCAACTTTTGGAAATTCCCAAGCAATCAATAAATAATAGATTGATTAGAGAACCGGCGCTATCCAAAAGCAAACAATTAAAAGGCGGGCATAATAGTAGAATTTGAAAGGAGCCTCTGCCCTTGCCTTGCTCTGCTCCTGAAGAAAACTCCCACCCGCTTTTCATTAAGGGAATTCCCTGCCGAAAAAACTATAGCCCCGCAGCGCGATAAAGCTTTTGTGTCCTTTTGGCTTTGGTTGTCCGCTTTTTGCAACGTTTCACAGTTAGTCCAAAAATGTTCAGTCGCTCGCTTGGAGTGGACTCTGCACTGGACCAGTGAGCGTGGACTCTGCACTGGACCAGGTAGCCCAAGCAAAAAGCCAAAATGAAACGATGTTATGAATATGAATGAGAGACGGGGGCAGCCCGGCCCTTCCTGCCAGCTTCACTATGCGATTCCCATTGCAATTACCATAGGTAGAAAAAGAGTTGAAAATTATGTATGTCATGGGTATGGTTTTGGGTGGCATTGGATTGTCCAAAAAAGAGATATGTATGTAGTACAGACGCAGTCACAGTCACATTTGGAGTCACAGTGGTAACAGTTTGCCACCAGTCACTGTCCGAGGACGCGGGAGCGAGAGCCGGCAAACTGGGCAAACATTGCACGTATTTAATTCAATGCCCTGGTCCTTTTTGTTACCAGCTGGTATTATATATCCCAGTATATATAGTACGGAGTATAGGAACATGCCTCAATTGGTGCCCATTAAAATGCATAAATGCTGAACCGTTTTTGTCCGTCATAACTAAATACGTCACGAATGGAGTTCCTTTCGGCCATTTGAATTACTGTGAATGGGTTTTTCGGATGCAATGCCTTATTTACATGCTGCACATGTCTTCTATTTTATTTTTTATGTCCCCCTGCACAAAAGGGTACATTATCCATAAAACTGGGTTGGAAGAGTTTGCAAAAGGATGTTGTGGGTCGATTTTAATGGGACAAGTTCTTAAATATAGATGAGCTAAGTGGATAACGTCAAATTATGTCGCACGAAGGGTTCAAATACTGTGTTAATAATTATATATTTTTTACCTTTAATAATTGAATTTTCATAATTTTTAAACGAATTTTGTGGTAAATAAACTTCTACCCGAAAATAATTTTTAAACATTATATAATATATTTGATATGATTTTCATAAAGCACAAATTTAATTAAAAGCCCTGGAGCAATAGTATAGTTCATGCTTATAATACTAAATAAATGTATTTTTTTTTTGGTTTAATGATTTTTCTGACTTTCTAGGGTATCAATGATCGGTCAGCTTTGTTTCAAAGCTGAAAAATGGCTCCATGGGCCCCAGGACCGGAGCTGCATTAAACATTTATAATTGCAAGACAACAGGCCGGGCCAGGCAGCCGGCAACTGATGCGATGTCTGCGATGCGTCAGTCCTATAAAAATGTAAAAGTATTCAGTGTGAAGTGCCAAAGCCCTGCTAGAAAGGATCCCTGCTTTTTTTTTTTCGGTTTGTTGCAGGACTTTATGCTCCTCTCCCCCAACCATTTTTTCGTGCAGTTTTTGCATTTACATTTTCGTGAACCTTTGAAAGGTTGCAGCGGCAGCAGCAGGCTTAGCGAGTTGAATAAAATGTTGCGCTGTCTTAAAGTCACGTCACGGGGGAGTTCGAGGGGCTGGCTTTATAGGGCGCCGGGCGGGAGAGGGAGCGGGTGTTACCGCCGAGGGGTTGCGGCGGCAATGAGACAGCTGCAAAAGCAACAGCTCTGCCCTGCTCGGCTCCATGTGCCGTGTGTTGTGTTAATGTTGTTAGGCTTTAGCATAAAACCAGCATCTTCTTTTTCAGCTAATGAGAAATCTGTCTCAGTTTCTCTCTGTAGCTCCAGCAGCAGCTCCATCTCCCGTCCCGTTTTCGCTGGCGTAATAAGAGGACACAAAATAATAAGCAGCGGCTGTGTGTGTGGAACATTGAGGGATTTTAATTAAATAGGACCCACGACCCTTCCAGCACACAGACAGACAGATAGACGCAGTTTTTTGGCCCCAGGTTGATGAGGCATAGAATTTATATCCGCATTCGTCGCAAATACAGAGATGAAAGTAATGCTCAAGTGGATGTTGATGTTGTCTCTTAATTTCAAGGATGCATGATAGCACAAGTACCCGGCATTGTTTTTTTTTTTTAAATATATATATCTGGCTTGAGACTAATTCAAAGCTGGGAATTTACGAAATTCCTTCCAAGAATGTATTATAGCCACCACACCTTGCAATCATACGTATATCTTCACATACTGATTACACAATAGGCAGATAGTCGTATCACATTTGATAAGTTAAATTGAAGTTTTAGATTACTGCAGATCCAAGAATATTATAAATAATACAAATTTTAAATCACCTTTTAAACCACTCACAACGTTATTGAATTCATTCAAAATGGAAAACACATAAAACATTCACTAATAGCCCCTATAAAAAATTAATAAAACTGTTTATAGACACCACAAACTCACAACTATGGGAACAAAACCTTGTAAAAGAAATTAAAAAGCTACTCCAATCAAGAAATACCCACCCGTGATTCATCCCAAAGGCAAAATATCTTAGCCCCAACAGAGTTGGGTATTACTTCGCTAGATGCTGGTTGTTGACCTTTTAAGCCGGTGCGGTGTCGGCGCATGTCAAATGTCAGCTGACGCAGCTGTACCCGCAACGCGAAAGGTCACACTTGACGGGAGCGACGGCGGCACAGGTTGTAAACGCAGCTTCGGTCACACTCTGAGCATGCGCAATGGGAGTTATGGTTGGAAAAAACGGGGTCAACCGTCGCAAAGCGAAGAATAACTATCAATTTCATGGATGTTCTGGTGGACACTTTCACCCGCCCCTCCGGGAGAAATGTGTCGTGTTTGTCTCATCAATCAACCGGTGATACTATTATTGCTGAGCTCCAGAGGTGAGAACACGTTTTAGGGGCATCTTTTTATATCTCTCTATTTATATATAAATGTGTAGATTTAAATATTTGTGAGCTTGCGAGCTTAACTTTTTCACACATGCGAGGCGAGTCTTAAACGAGCGCGTGATATCATCTCATGAGCGGGTCTTTGGGTCTTAAGTTTTTCTCTTAGCCGGATTTTGTCCCCCGTTGCTTTCTTGGTTTATTTGTTGTGTTATTCTTACCTGTTAAGATGGCTGCGAGAAATATAAAAACGATCCGTGACATGATTTTGCGTTGACTTCCTTTGGCTTCCTTTTATTTACTTTGTGTTTTTTTGTGCGCTGTAATCCCGGGTTTATTTTTCCGTATTCGGGCTTATTTTTTGTGGGACTTGAAAGGAGTGAGAAGAGAGATTTGTTTTGTGTGTTGTTGCGGTTGCACTTGCTTTAGCTTTTCATGCATAAAATAAAACGTGGAAGTACTTTTCCAGCGGCACTTTACGGCCCGCCTTTAGACTTTATGTGTGTGTGTTGCTTTGGGTGTGAGACTTTCACTGGGATTTTGTTTATATTTCTTTCTTTTTAAACATATATTTTTGCTGTTGGGTTATTTATTCGATTATGGGCTATATATCCGATCGCTGTGTGCTCTCCAACTAAAATCGAAGATTTGCGGGAAATATATGGAGCTCAAAACACACTGCCTACCGGCACCCACACTAGACGCACACACATGCACCAGCACACGAACGGCGATACACGAACGACTTCGGACGAGCGAACGAACGACGAACGAACTCGAGAATTCACGAACTCAACACACAGAAAACACGAAGCTGTTCGTAGTGGAGCGAACGATGCAACAGTTACCAAACGACTGAAGTCCGCTGTGTTTATAAAGTTGCCAACGGGCCATGGAGCATGGCAGCGACGCCGGCAGCGACGTCGGCTGCGGCAGAACCACCCCCCTCGGCCATACGGCATATGCGAACACTCGGCGTATGCGCTTTTTTACATGTATGCAGTCGGCGCACTATGGGCCTCTAGTACAAACGGATTTGCTGAAGCATTGTTCTTTTTCGATACATTGGATTAAACATCTCTCAGGAAATTGTTTGCAGGATACAAATGCAAATTCAATTTCAAATTATACCTATTGTTCGTAGGTAAGTCAAGTAGGTCAAGAGGAATTAAATTTGATTTACTTTTGTAGTTTTATTTTAAAGATACAACCTAAATAAAATAAAACCTTTCGGCGAGGTGAGCTACAAATTACGATGGTGCCTTTAGCTAAAAAAATGTCTGTCATAAAATGTTGTGTATTGTTAATAAAAAATAAATTACAAATAATTAAACTTCAGTATCTTTTTCGGCTGCTGGTATACGTTTTTAGTTTCAAGCTAGATGCAGAAACAACACTAGTAAAAATTAAAAAAAAATTGTTGTTGTAAAGTATCTCATTTAAATTTACCTCTTGGTTCAAAGGTACAAATTTTGTAAAGAAAAAATTTTAACTTCCCACTGTGCGACGCCGGCTGCGCTGCACTAGCGTCGCCATGCCATGTTGCTGCGAGCAAGTTGTTGATGTTGCTGCTGTCGAATATGTTGCCGCTGCTACATGCGCGACGAGCTAGCAGCATTCAATGTTGCTGGATGTTGCTAGAATGTTGCTTGGCTTGCTAAGTGTTGCTGGGCTAGATGTTGCTGTATTGCTTGCTGCTTGGGCTGCCGGAGTCAATGTTGCTGGCTGCCTGTTCTAGTTTACGCTCTGCAGCAACTTTGAACGCTTTTTCGAGTGGTATTAAGTCTGAGGGGTATATGGGCTACCTATAATGTTAGCTAAATAAGCTATAACAAAACACAATTGTTCTAAGTAGGATCTAGGTAATTCTCTGTGGGTATTGTGTCTTATGCCCTTGCAGTGCATTATAAGTTTAGACAACAGTTTGCCACCAAGGGAACTAATACTAATTTTGTAATAAGAACTTACACCTAAATTCATTTCGCATTGAAATTAATGCATATAAGGCTCAAAAAGTCTATAACTTTTAGATCCCCCAGTAAAAACCAATAATTTTTTCTTAATTTACATTCGCATTGTTTTTTTAAACCCCAATTCACACGATTAGTTCAAATGGGGCAGATCAATAAATTAATATAAAACGAGCGCGGAAAAGGCGACTAATTGGGGCAAGCAAACAAAAATACGACAAATAAAAATAAGAACGAAAGCTGCCTTTGATAAGCCGATGTTTCTATACCCTTGCAGTTTGCAACTGCCTCATAGGATTGCATTGGATATCGACCATAACTAACGCATTCATTTTGGAGACCTTTTCTGGGTTAGTTTTTGTAAAGTAAATAAATCTGAATATACCGTTGAAAATATACAAAATTTAATTTCTCTTTGGTTTTTGACAATTTTAATTTGAATTTTGTATAAAATGTAGTCGAAGTTCTTTCTAACGTAAATGTCTAGATCGAATATGCGGTTGACGCTTATAAAGAATTTATATGGTTTAGCAGGCCGTAAACTTCTTTAGTGCGTTGTAATTTTTTGTCTAAAATTATAATACCTTGCAAGGGTAATAGAGGTATCATTTGGTTCTCTACCCTGATTATTCGTTGCTCGCCGTTGTTATTGTTGTTTAGTTTGATTTGAATTTGTTCGTCTCTTGTGTATTGCAGTTGTAGTTTTCGCCCTTGTTATGGCCGTTGTTGTTGCTCTTGTTGATTTGGCCAAGTTTGCTTTGCTGCCGGCTGTCGCCGATGCTGCCTGCTTCTGCCGGATTTCTGTCTATTTGTCGTTTGATAATCTACCCCCTGCACATCCCGCCACCAATGCCCATCCCTGGCTGCTTTTGTTTGCTTGTCGTGTTTTCGAATCGCACACACACTCCCAGACGGACACACAGTTTTCCTACAGAGAGACCGACCGAATCTTTGGCACAGTGGCTCCTCGCTCCTCCACCGCCACAACTATCGAGAGCTTCCCGCTGTGTGTTTGCCATTGTCCCAGATCTCTGGAATAGTTTTCAATTGCGACGACCTGACCCACTCTGATTAGAGTGTGATGTAAACCGATTTATGGCGGAATCCGCAAACAATACGGACGGACAGTGGTCGAGTTACGGAAATTAGTAATGTCTATTTATTTGACTCGCTGGCTTTCATTTGTTCAATAAATAAAAATAAATTTAATGATCTAGTAAACTCGAATAAAATCGTAGAGGTTCCTTAAAGGCTAAATTAGAATATGAGAAAATTATCCTTAACATTAAGATACCCTTTCCAATTGTTTTCAATTTTAAATGTTACCGAGTATTACCATTCAAGTTTAAAACTTTAAATATTTCTACAGACATTTAAATGTAACCCATTTTTAATTCCCACAAAAAAACGATTCGCTAGATTTTACTGTACCAGCTGCTCCCCAAAAATGTCACATCTCCGAATAATTCGAATAACTCGCCACTAGGGAGCATTTAAATTGCTCAAAATGTCCTGAATTTAGCTCCGCGTGTCGCCCTTCCCCATTTCTCGATTCATTGCCCTGTAATGTATTTACTTCTGCATTATTACACTCGCCAGCCAGCACGCCTCGCTCTGGCCTCTGCCCACCGAAAACCAGGATGCAAATAGTATTATCAAACATTTTAAATTTAATCAAAGCGCACACGTTCAATAAGCTTCGGGGTTAACATTTTGTGTATGAAAAGGTAGACCAAAGTAAACGCAGGGAAATTAAATACACTACTTTATGAGAGGTGAGGGTTTTTGTGTTTTTAAAGGAAAAGATTTTAGTTAATATATTATCATAGTATATATCTTTAATGTTTAAAACATTTAATTAAATATTGAAATATGCAATATATGATTGATTCCGATTTTATATTAAAATTACCGATATTCGAGACGTATTTTACTGCACTTTCCGATTTTAATAGGTCTTTAAAAAATAGTAACCTTTAATGATAAAAGTACCTACATTTATTTTGATTTCATTTGAAATAAATTTCAAATAATACAAAATAAAATTCGTTTAAAAATTAATCAGGGTATTTCCGAGTCGCCTTTGGACTTTCCTTTTCTCTAGTCCCCAGCTTTCACTATCCCTTCGACTTTTTCCAGCCTTTCTCTGCCTTCAAATTTTTTGTTTTTTTTTATGCGTTGTGCATTTTGCATGCAATAAAAATATCGCATGCTATAGTGTGTATGTTCAGAGTGCAGAGGACTGGAAATTGTAAATTCCAGTTCTATGAGAGTGTGCGAGCGGGGAGGGTGTCCTGCCGAAGTAGGGAGAGCGGATATCAAAGGGGAGTGAACTACATGGTGTATATGGTGTGTGGCTGGAGCTGCTGAGAGCAGACAGCATGTGTTTATTGCCAGCACAAAATGATGATTACACGTAATGTGTAATGGTCAAAATGGGGGCGACGTAGCTGAGTGCGGCGTGAAAAGCCCCGGAAAAGCAGCCGGAATAGCATCAGGCAGCAGAGACGGCAAAAACAAACAGGCGTCCGTCCGTCCCTCTTTCCTCCATCCCCCCTGCCGCCTCCCAGTGGCATCTCCTTGGTTTTGCCATTTTCCGGCTGCTTCAGGAACTACTCGTCGTCGTCCCCCATTTCCACACAGCTCAGCTTTTCCTGCGAGTATTTTCCATATGTGTTGGCCGCATCAACAGCATCAACAGCAACAGCCAGCAACATACTAAGGCCATTTCTGGGCTTCCTTTCAATTTGTTGCTTTGAGTCCTCATTTTTCCGAACCTCTACAGTTTTAGTTTTTAAATTTTGAGGCACTGGTTTGGAGATTTTTCCGAGCTTAAAATGGGAGAAACACTAGAAATATCAATTCCAATGTTACCAACAGAGAAAACATTTAGAAAATAGAATGGAAAATAAATTACAATTTAAATCAAACAATTATTAACATATTCCATTATCTGACAATACATTTTCCCCTTTCTTTTCACACGCTGCCAACCACCTAAAATTATGTTATCATTGCAAGTCACTTCCATGACACTTTCATTACCGAAAAACCGAATACCGGAGCCAAAACAATAAGCGAGCAAGTTAATGAAATGCGACGCACCTAGAGAAGTCCAGACGAGGTGGAAGAGGGCGGTCCAGCGGTATTTGTGATATGGCAAACATGCAGAGCCAAAGAGCCAAGGGAGCTTTTCCATATGAAGTTACCCGAAAAACATGTAAATTAAGCATCAGCAGGAACGTCAGGCAGCAGCAAAAATGCGGCTGCGGAGGGCGAGCGGATGAGCGAGTAAGACCTTGCATTACAATTGAGTTACAGTTACGGTTTCAGTTTTGCAGCCTTTATGGCAAAGGACCAGTGGGTTTTAGGGTGTTAAATGCAGGGGCAGAGGGTCTGCAGGGGCGCAAGTTTGGACTTGTTTGTAGGAGCTCCATGTTCATATTGTGCGAAACAATGAATTTATATTCCCTCCCTTTTTATTTCGTTTTAAGTTATGTTTCTGTGCTTTTACATAAACACTAGAGAGGGGGTTCCGGCTGGAAAAATGGAGTTACTAACTGCAGTTGGAGCGAAAGAATGAAATACTGGAGCTGGGTCACTCGCAGCCAGCTTAACACATTTGACTCTCTTCGAACGTTGGCAGCCAGTTACTTTAACACATTGTACACGGCAAAAAACGTGCTAAAATTATAAAAACAAATTAATAAAATTATATACCTATATGTATCTATAACAAAAGTATGCTCCATTCATATTTCAATCAACTATATACGGCATATTGTAGGACACATTTTAATTGATTTAAAACCCAAGGTGTTTTCCTTTGGTGCACTGCCCACTTTAACACCCGACTGCCCCTCACCATGCCGCCCCCGAAGGCTACAGATTAAACTCCGCTTGTAATGAGAATTTCTGTTCTCCACATCATCAGGAGGGGACGATGATGATGAGGTGGCTCGTTGGGCCGGATTCTGGGGGTGGTTCAACCAGCATGCGTGGCATGTGTGTGGGCGCCTCTTCCATAGAGGGTGGAAGGGATTGGGACTGGGAGTGAGCCGATGGCAATTTGCATTAAAGTCAGCTCGCTTTTTTCCAAGCCACACCTCTCCTCCACATCTCGACATTTTTTTTGTTGTGCGGAAAAGGTGTGTGTGTTGGTGTTTGAAAGTGCAAAGGTATCAGGTCAGAGCTTGGATTTTATGACACACTTCAGAAGGATAGCAGAATTTAATATATAGAGGGGCTAATGGAAACGAAAGGTGCCTCTTCACCAGAAAAATAAATAAGAAATAATGTAACATAGTGACAACTTAATTATTTTTAAGCTCAGACATCTATGTGTATGCTCTATAGAAATTCGCAAAATAAAGCAAAAAATCATAATAAATATGTTTGTATTTTTAAATAAATCTAAAAAATGTTGAAAGTGTATTATCTGATCTTTTGAGATGTAAACTAAAGTCTTGAGATACATCATCTTATTGTTCTTTGCCTTAGCATGGTAATCCCCCAGTTTCCTAGCCTAGTTTCTTAGCTCCTCTAGTGCAAACACTTTTCGCTGAGTGTAGCACGGCCACCGGTTTGAAACAAAAGTTTGCTGATTCAGTGCAACATGTTGCGGTCGGCTGCCTGCAATTGGGATTCGAGTGAGCATAAATTAAAAAGCGACGTCGTCCTCTGAGCGCGCGCCAAAGAGAGCTTATGAGTTGGTTGTCCTTGCCGGTGGACACCCCTGCTCCCCGAAGCAGCAAACTGCAAACTATTCGCACTCTCGGTGTTGCTACAAATTGAGATTTATGTGTGAGCGAAACTTGCACAACCTCAGCCCAATTGTGTCTCTGTGAGTGCCTGCATTTCCCCAGTCTCCTCGCATAATTTTACCCACCCCATCCCCGTTCTCCCAGTGAGTTCGGCGGTGGCCTGGTGACCGTCTGGGAAACTGGGAAATGGAAAATGGCAACTGGCATTGGGTTAACAGTTTCCAGCTGCGGTTAAAAAACTTTGCCAACTTGTCGCCTTTTGGCACTGTAACATTAGCTCAATGTGGGGTTTGGGTCGGCACCAAGGGGTTAAGGGCAAGGCATGGAAAAGTTTTTTGGCCAGGGGTTAAGGGAGCTTTTTGGCCAGTGCATAAGTACTTCGCCGGGACTCGTCCTTTCTTCATCGAGGCAATCAAGGAGATTCAAATGATGTACATTTTCGGTGGGAAAACTGAAGTAAACTAAAGTGAAAGCATCGCGGACGAAGCTGGCACTCAAACATGAATGTAAATAAAGTTTAATGCCAGAGAGATATCCTATATAATAAAAAATATAATACAAAATACGGTAATGTGGAACAATTAAAAAATATTTTTTCGTGCATTAATAGTCCTCATTTAATTACATTTAATTTTTGCTTTTAAAGTTTTTTGTTTGGCAACTAGGTGTCGCCCGCAACATGTGTTGCCACTGCTAGATTTGTTGCCATTGTTTTAAAATGTTGCCAGCTAGTGTGTAGAAACAATGAGGCTGCAACATTCCATTTCAAGTTCTTTGGGTGATCTCTTTCTCACTATCGCTCTCTGCTTTACCGCTCACTGGCTCTATCATTAAATATTTATAAATATTATATCTTAAGAAAGTTTTAGTAGTGTTACGTCGTTTCTAGGGGGTGAGTTCATTGACAGAGGTTATAATTAATATTATTATTTTCTTAATTATCCTCATAGAAGCCAGAGTATCATTACTATCAGAATGACTGGTTTAAAAATGCCACTTAAATTAGCTTTTAACATAACTCGATGTTACCAACTCTGTTAACCCACTGTTAAGCCACCGCTACTGTCGGTGGCGTCGCTGCTAGCGTCGCAGTCGCCGCGCGTCGACGTCATTTGTGACTGTACCTTTTTTTTTGTACCTGTTGTTGCCTCAGATTTGTTGTTATTGTTTCTTTGGCTTTTTCGAATGCTCTTCGCGCGCGCTTTTGGCCCCGTCAGCCGTGTGTGCGCGTCGTATCTGTGTGAGCCGTATCTTTGTAGCTGTATCTGCAGCTGTATCTGTATCTTTTGTTTGTTTGTTTGCTCTTTCTGCTGCTACCTCCTTGCCCTACGTTTCTTTACCATTTACCACATATATTTTTGTTTTTATTTCTTTTACCAAAAGCGGCCAGCAAACGGTCAAAACTTAAAAACGAGAAAGAGACCTTTTATTTATTCACTGTTTCACTGGCTTTGGCCTCCAGTTTACTCTCCTTTTCAGCAGCTACGTGCAACGTGTTTTTGTCCAGAGCTTTGTCTCGTTTTTCTCTCTCTACACCTCCAGCTTCTCCTCTCCCCCCGCCACGCTAGATTAGATACAGATGCAGATACAAAAGATACAGAGTTACAAAGATACGGATGCGAGTGATGCGGGAAACTTGCTTACATGTGGCTTGTTTGCTTTTCTTTCTTTTTGAGCAAGAAAAAGGTCAAACGCTAGCCCTGCGGCGACTACGCGCTCAAGCCCCTGCACTAAAATGCAATCTAATAATTATACGTAGAAAAACAGCTAAATAACAATAATAAACAAGCACAACTTGAGCCAAGTTCTTGGCCGAAAGCAGAGAGGAAAGTCTGTCATGTGTTGATTCAAGGCTAAGGGTAAATGCAGTTAAAGAAAAGTGATGAAAGTAATTTACAAAAGAGTTAAGTTAAAATGTAATTGTTTTATTTTCGGAATTCAATTATTCCTTATCAATTGAATGCATATTTATTAAGCACTACCTTTGAGTATAGTTTTAGTATAGTTTATTAAGAAATTTATTTACTTTATTTGTTAGAGATTTATATATATAAGTTTTCCTTTAAAAGGATGTATTTTGTGACCTGTATTTACTCACAGTGTACAAGAGTTATAACGAGGAGAAAAGGGATAGAGATGACGTTGGCGTCGTCGTCATCGTCGTCTGTCCCAACTACTTAACCTTTCGAGCAAGCCAGCAAACTTCACCGAGAGATGATGCCTGGCAGATAGGACCAGAGACCGGGAACCTGAACCCAAAACAGCCCCGACACTGACATTAACCCGCCAACGCCAGGCCCAGACTCAGCCTAGGATCCACAGTCAGAGTCAGAGTCAGATTCAGGCTCAAGCTCAACAATTGCCCAGGGAACACGCCTACGCGAGACCAAAGGAAAATGAGCACAAGATAAGGAGAAGAGTGGGGATCAAGTAGGGGAAAAATCAGAGAAGCAGGAGAAGGATGATATCACATGTAAGATGTATAAAATATATATGCGGCTGCACCCACAACAATCCAGGATGACGTGTGTATGCAGCCAGCAAGGTCCAACCAGTTGCAGCAGTTGCTGCCTCGGGGCAGGCTTCAGCCTCATCAGTACGAGAATTATCATCTGAGCACTCCTCCATCTTATGCCACCTCCATCATCATCATCATCATCCACGTCCTCATCATCATCATGCTTGGGGCCGTCATCATTTTATTCATCCAACTCATGTGGCTCATGGGCTCGTTTTTATCATGCATTTTAATGCGGCCTTTGAAAAGTGAAGTGGAGTGTGGAGTGTGTTGGAGTTGGAGTGCAGCAAGAAGTGGAAAATAACTAAAGTGTCGCCTCAGAGACTCGGACCTTCAACGACCAAACATTTGCACTGCGATAAAATCGCTATTAAATCAGGGAGAATTTCGGGAGTTCCAGAAATACTTGGAGCATTTCAAGGGTCGAGAAGTGACTGAAATTCCTAAAAATCCGACAAATTAATAGATGTTTTCTGAAGATACTTTCCTGGAGCCACAACCTGTCTCACTGATATCCTGACTTTATTGGACTGAAATGAATATTCAAAATTAAAAAAAATATATATAGATTTAAGAAAATTCCCGCAGTGAAACAACTCCCTTGGACCAAAACTCACAAAGTCTGCGTTTCGGTCTTTTGTCTCTCTAAAAAATATTATAAAACATAACAATAAGAAGGCAAAGGCAGTGTGAAGTTTACTTTATATCCCCTATCGCCCTATCCCCCTAAAGCCCCCTGAAAAAACCCGTTTGTGTCGTCACTAAAAGTCCGCAGTCTGCCCCCCGCGGGACCCTTGTGGAACAGGTTTACCCCGGCCCCCAACACAGGCGTCTACTGTTGCAAGCTGACTCTCTGCACTTGGAACTCCATCTTCGAGTCATTTTGCCCCTCTAAGGCTCTGAGGCTCTGAGGCTCTAAGTCTCCCGCTGCTTTCTTAAAGCTTCGCTTTCAATGCGTTTTTCTCTGGACTTTGCTTGTTGGCCTAAAACACAGACATGGACCCGGACCTGGGTCTGGTCTGGGTCTGGTTTCTGGTTTCTGGGTTCTGAGCTCCGAGTTCTGGGCTCCCCTTTTTGGTAATTGCTTCGCCCCGCACCGTAGGTGTCTCATTTTCGGTGCTGCCCGCGGCGTTTATTGCCGCATTTACAAAATGTTACAGAAATTATCGAAGCGGCCGACGACTCGACACCCACTCGCCTTCCCGGCTCTGGCTGTGTTGCTGGCGGGCACTAGGCACATGTTGCACGGCTGCTGGTGGCAAGAGCTTTCTGCTGGCTGTGTATGTTGCTGACATAAAAGAGGCTAACATGGAATTTGTTTGTCAGATACTTAGCTTTAGCGTCCATGAAGAAAACAGAAGAGGCTGACCATTATGTATTCAATTTCACTGTAGGTAGCTTTCAAACAATTTCGGTTTTTTTTAAATAGTCAATTAAGAAGACATGACTTCTAAAAAATTCTATAAAATTTACAGAGAAACGTTGTTCCCCTTTCCCCAATAGGTAATGGTAGAATCCTTTTAGTATTCCATTGCTTGATTTATAAATATTTTAAATAATTCCAGTGACTGACTGTCGTGCCTGTTGCGGCAACATTCAATATTCGTGATGGATATACCTTGAAGCCCGGTCGAAAGCAAGCAAGTTGTCATGTTGCCAATGCCACTTACCATTCGCCATTCTCGATTCTCGATTCGTCTGCGCTCTGGGCCGAGTCTTGTTTCTGGTTTCGGCCCCGAACGTGATGAGATGTGATGTGTTGCTGCTTGGCTCTGATATGGCTGTCGTGCCTCCACCCCCGCCGCCTCGTTGACAACGTCATTACTGTTCTCAATTTCACATATCACATGGCACAAGCAAACAAAAAAAATGTAAGAATATTCAGAGAAACCCGGCTTCCTTGTTGTTATCTTTTCAGGGCGGTTTAAAAATCCACGACGAAGCATTTGCTGCCTGCAACATGCGATACTACCACGTTGGCTCTACTTCGCAATCCTATAGTTAGTCACAGTCCCAGGACCCGGTCTCATTCCTCGACACTGCTCCTGCTCCTGCCAGACTCCGTTAATGTGTCGAAAATGTTACGAACAGAAACATGTGGCTTGTAAGCTCTAAAAAACTCAACAGAGGCAACACCAAAACACCAGAATAACACAGCGGAAAATAAGGGAGATTATGGATTGAAGTAAAGTGTTATATATATTATTAATTGTGTTCAAAGAAAGAAAATGTTAATAGGTCTCTTAGGAGCTTTAGAAGCCGGTTAAAGCTAAAGCCTAAAAGATTATCAGACACTATCTGTGATTAAAAAAGGAAAGAAATCTTTTTAAAATTAGTTTTAAAATTTGTTTCTTCACCCTCAAAGATTGGTTTTCAATCGTTTTTCGCAGTGCATTCAGCAACCACAACTTGTGCAGACTAGCAACATGGCGCAGCTTTTCCCGGGCAACTTTTGATGTTCGCTAGACATAATTCTAAGAAATTTTGACACTTTTGACATTTAGTAGTTTTGTCTACGCGCGCAGTCGAAGTTAGCAGGAGCTCAAGTTGAGCCAAGGGCCTCCGCGCCAACTTTCGTTGCGAGAGAGGCGTAGCCCTGGCCCATTGTCTTGTCCAAAATTCCGGCAGAAAATCCGTGATGGCAATTAAAAGTTGCACATAGTTAGGGCCGGGCGGAGTGGTAGTGGCTCCCTGGCCTGGCCTGGCCTGGCCAATATCCATTGGTCAGCTCTAGGGCGAAGCTCCTTTGATCCGGGGGCGATACATTAGCCAACTGTGTTTGCTTTTTGGCTTTCAATTTTATGTAAAACAAAAAAGTTGCTGCTGCTGCACGGGTACTGGCTAAGGCTAAAGTAGCTGAAGTTTTTCGCAGGGAAGGGAGCTGCAAAAAGTTTGTTCCTGGACAATATGATATGTATTAAGGCTGAAAGTTTTGCCTGCATTATTTTTCCGGTTGGAATATTTGAAGAGATTGCAAGGGAAGGCAAGTACAGCCCAGAAATTTGTTTGTCATGTGCACTACTTTGATTGCTTTTTAAGTTTAAATAATTTATTTTAATGGGTTTGTTGTTTGTCTGATATTTATACACCAGATTTGTGTAGTAAGCAGATGGTGTCTTAAGAATAGCTAAGGAAATTGATGAATTACAGTATACAACAATAATGGCTTTTAAATATTCTTTATAAATTCATATCATTCTCCCCAAATAATAAACCAAATATTCAAATATAATAGAATTTCCAGATTAATGGTTAATGTAATTTCCTATTAAATCAAACACAAATGTTTTAAAGTTTTACTACAATTATCGTATTTGCCATAAATCATATGTTTATGACAAGTTTCCTATATTCCTATCGTAAACTATAATATCTTTTGGGAATTTCCCCTTAAAATCGTTCAACCACCGAATATACTTCATATCGAAATGCCTTCTTGCTTTGATTTCTCACGAAAAATCAATAGGAATCTGTTTGTTTTGCGCTTGGCATTTCATTCCATTCAATTGTGGGGTTTCCACCGCAATGGAAACAATTAGCAAAGCCATACGAGCCCGATAGCCACTCTTATGGACCATTGGCTTCCCTTAAGTGGCTTCGTTGCGCCGCCTATCGCCGATTTACATCTGTTTCAATAAATGTATACGATGCTCACTATATGTTTGGTTTATAGTTTTCGGTATTCCGCAGAGTGTGTGCATGCAATGCAGAGATTACACCCACATGCGAGGAGGAAGTGTGACAAATGCGAGGGTTGCTCCTGCAATCTTGCTGACAATAATCTTTGGCAATTTATTGTGTGCGCCTTGGCTTCGGTCGGGATGTCTAATGTCTTGGGGCAACACGGATTAGATGGTGACAAACCGCCCGGACAAGTCGCGTAAGTAAGTAAGTGGCTCCCCTTAGACACGGCCAAAAGCAAGAGCACAAAATTCTTATATGATTCCAGCTACAGAATACCCTGTAAGGCTTTGTTGTGGGAATTATATCATCAATCCAAATAACCATATATGGTTTATTATAGGGTTTAAAAGAAATGTGTTCCTCAAGTTTTTATACATTCCAAGATCCACGACTTCAAATGTTTTCTTTTACTAACTTAATGAAGATCAAAAACATTGTAACAATCATTATTTTGATATTAAGCTCTTGTAGGTCCTGAGATCTGTAAGCCCTAAATAAATATACCCCAAAAGTACCCTGCATAAAGACCCGAGAACAGATGGGGAAAAAGTTCCGATCTATTTGGCAACTGTTGCTGATTATTTATTTGCGCTTTTAGCTCGCCACACACTGAGATAAATTTTCCACACACGCTCCTCTTATTTTTCTTTTTCCCTTTTTTGAGGAGAAGCTTCTGCCTGCTGGCTGCGATTTTTGTGACAGCTACCGAGGGGGGCAAAAAAAGAAGTAGAGGAGGGGCGAAGAGTTGGAAGTCCTGCTGCTTCTTTTTGACAAGGGTGGACAATGGCGATTAGCGCTTGGCACTAATGGGGGAAACCCAGAAACATGGGCGAGAGGATGTGTTTGCTCAAAGGATCTGGCCACAAAACAGGGACGGGTGCTATCCGGCGGGAAAAGAAGGGAAATAAGGCGGGAAAATCAGGGGGCGCAGTGAGGACTGTGTCCTGTTGCTGGTGCTGACTTGCCACTTGTCTTTATTAGTTTTTCGGACGAGTTTTGCTCCTGTCTCCTCCTGCACTGCTCGAAAATAAACTAGGAAAAAAGAGAAAGTGCTAATATCTTTAATCTAATTATATTTCCATAGACTTTATTTTTGAATTGAAAGGAACTGAAATACTATATATGTAACTATCTTTTATTAAATGCATTTTCCACCATTATGTAATCTTACCATTAATTTCCTGTTCACTTCTTAAGACTTTTGCCCCAGTGCACGTCTCCTCTTCTCGTGTCAGCAACAGGATCAGGATAAAGTGCATTGGACATACTTTGGGGTTTCGCTGAGAGGGCTGAGGCGTCAGCTATGAGCAGATTTAGCAATAAGGAACAGAGGGGGCGGGACAAACGACTTTTGCCACTTGTTTACTTGCTGCTTAGGTTATTAGCCAATGCCACATGTTTACTCAGCCGTCCAGCAGAACAGCAGAGCGACAGAGTGTGAAAATTGAATTGAATTTTCCTGTCCCCTTCCGCCATTACAACGTAGTGGACAGATTTGTTAAATTTACATAATTACCCGAAGAAATGAATAGATATTTAATTTCTTAGCCTGTCTGGACTGACAGCAAGTATCTATAAATTTTCCTATCTACTCCGATCTGAGACTGCCGGGGGGATTGAACTCTGAGGTAACTATTGCAGCACCATGGGAGACAGAATGTCAATAATCTACCCAGATTCACTCTGGGTCTGGGTCCAGGTAGCGGAGATTTTTTTCTATGGTGTGGCAGCAGTGTGTGTCCAATGGAAATTCTTTTTCGTTGTCATTTGATGTCACGCTTCGAGAGCTGGAATTGGTTTTCCTCTCGCCGCAGCATCCGAGGGAAAATATAGCTCAGGTTATTGACTTTTTCGGGTCTCTGAGACAATAAATACTTGATGTGCTTTGTGTGTTTTTGTCGGACGGCGGACACTTGAGAGCGGAGCATAAATTAAAATTCAATAAAAATGTCACAGCAACGCACACAAACACTGCAGCAGACCCTTTTTTCGAGGGTTTTCGGGCTGCCTCTTTTTGTGGTGTTCAGACACAATTGCATTTTGATTTCAGGCTCCTACTCAGGTGGCAAAACGAACCACTCGAAAAAAGGGGTAAAGAATGGAGGACTTTAACACGTAAAAAAGCAACAAGAAGCAAGTTAAAAATTCTGAAAGATTATTAAACAAGCGAACATTGCGATCTATTTAAATTCAGAAAGAAACCAAAATAATGCATAATATTTTACATATTATATTATATATTATCATTGAACCTTAACTAGTACTTATCTTAAGTAATTTGAAAGGAATGACGAATATATTTGAGTCGGTTATACATATTAAAATTAATCTTCGTCTTCTTATTTAATAAGGCTTAAATATTTGTATATATCTCTTTAAAAACCCCGCATCATAATCAACTTTTTATATTAATTCAATTAAAATTGCATCTGCTTAGTAAACTATTAAACTATTAAGCTTAAACTTGTCACCACACTTCCCCGAGATTAGCCTCAAACTCCTGTTGGCCGCGTAAAAGACTGACTCATTGCTGGCCATTACCCAGCCCCAAGTTGTTGGACCTTCAACCCTCTGCTTGGAGTCGGGAGAAGAACCCCTGAACTCAACACCCCAATCGAGCTGGCCCTTGGCCCCTTCGGAATGGGACGCTCTAAACAATTAGAGAACTTTCGCAGCCATGCATTAACGCAAGGACAACAATTTAAATGAGTTGACTTTTCGGGGGAAGGCGGAGTGGGAAATCACAAGCTGCTGCGACGACTGCCGACTGCCTGGAGTAACAATAAATTAATTAAAACTTTTTAGCCAATTCAATTTGTGTTGTGTTGTCGCCTGTCGTCTGTCTGTCTGTTTGTCGTCTCTTGGTCTTTTCGCCTAGGTTTTTGTCTATTTTCCCTTTTTGCTGCTTTTTTTTTGTCCGTTTTCTGTGTCCCTTTGAATTATAAATGCACATAAATTGTTGCTGCTGGCCAGGATTTCTGCTCTTTTCCACTCCTTGCCAGTGTTCCCTACTCCCATTTTGCTGTATTTTATACCTCCTCAGGAAGCATGAATTTCCAAGTGATCTTGGCATTTAACGGATTTGAATAGCAATCAAAGTTTGTTTATTGGGGCAGTTAGTTTTCAGCTGGAAGTTAAATTAAACTAAGTCTTCACATTATTATCCTGCAAAAGTTTTCCCTGTGAACGGTTTTCAATATGAGATAAAAACATAAAAAAAGTACAACAATCAAAGAGCTTTACACTAAACAAAAATCCTTTCCAGCTGGTTTATTAAAACCCCAAAAGTATATGTTTTTCTCTGTAAAACTGCAACCTATTTGCTACCAAAGAATTCTCGGGGAATATTTAACCGAAAACCGAGCTGACAACCAAGAAACCCCCACCGACAAAAGGTCACTTACATAAACTGCCTTGACGCAGATCCCAGATCCATTTCCAAAATGCATTAGGAGCGAAGCCGGAAAACTCAGGAAAACTCCCCAAGAAGCCAGGCCGCAAGACAGGGCCAATTATTTGGCTAGCAACCGAATCGGGTAATAAATACACATCAGCCCGGGATTAAGATGTAGACCAGAAGCCAGAAGGAAAACCCTCAAGAGAAGACCGTGTGAAGGAAACGACACCTGCAAGTGAATGGAAAGAAGAGCAACCCCCGAGAGGGTCTTCTATCTAAGAGCTACTTAGGCCAGGATATTATTCCATTGTTCAACGCTTAAGTCAATTGCACAATGAAGTTGTTTTGATGATGATCTTACCCCCGGACAAGCGGACAGACAGCTGCCCGCAAAGTGCATTCCGCCGAATGTAAAACTATATTATTAATCAATATTTATGGCAGCCAGCCAGAAGACCAGCAGACGACCCACCATCTATCAAGTGAGCAGCCGAAAAAATAGGGAACAAAGAAATGAAAGGCCTAGAAGAAAACCCAAAAGGAAAGCGGGAAACAGGGAAACCTGTTATGCGAGAGCAAACAGACACCGCGACAGCCAGACAGCGCTGAGGGTTGAGTCGAGAGGAAAACATTTCCAGGTAAGACCTCTCTCGATTCATGCTTGTGTGCACTTTGACCACAAAAAGGTCAAGTCGACGACGCTCCCAAAGATACAGATACTCCAGAGGGAAAGCACAGGGAAAAATAAGGTGTTCTTATAATAGGAATATTTATTAAGTATATTGAGAGGAAGAGTCCGGTTTGATATACTTATAAAAATAATGAGCATAGTTGTGTTCGTAGGGTTTAATATATCTTAATTCCAAATGCCATACATTGAAAGCCCCTGCTTTTTTTATTTTATGCATCCAAATGTATACGAAGTTCAGTGTGTACACAATCAAAACCCTTGATTAAATTCTGCAATTATTTTTCTGAGTGCAACTGCAGCATAATAAGTTGCAGGAGGGATTTCAGGGCTGTCTTCTTTCAAGGTAGTCAAATAAATATTTTTTTCACAGACACAACTCGTTCAGATCTGGCCCGATCCCCTTTCCCCTCTCCCACCTACAGTTCTCATACCCCTGAATATATATCTCTTGGAATTTCAGTGTCCAACAGTCCGTAACCAAACAGATGAGCAAACGGACAACCGTAAAAGTGTTGCCGGTGCCGGAGCCGTTGCCAGGGAATGTAAAGTCATCTTCATGCATAAATAAGCTCGGCAGCAAAGCAAAAGCGAGGGAACAGCAGGGCAAGGCAGAACCAAAGTGTTCACCTCATATCAATTTCCATATTAAAAATGGTTCAAGAACGCTCTCGCCTTTGATTTGCTTGTAAAATATATTTATTTTCCCACATCATTTTGACATTGCCTGCGAACCCCAGACCCCGAACCCCGGACCCGGACTCGGACTCCGGTCCCGGAGGAATTTCTAATTGAATGCACAGCATCTTCTATAGAAAGTTGTTTCTAATACCAGGTTCCGCCTACCGGAGCTGCAGTTTGAAATAATTTCATTAAATTTCATGAGTTGGTTCTTTCTTTTTTTTGAACATTTCTGTTTGTTGTCCAGAGGAGTTTGTTTGGGAACTCTTTTCGAGAGTAACACTTCTGTGTGCAGTTTGCCTGGTAATTTGGTTTTTCAATAATTGGTTGTGTTTTCGGTTCAAACAAAGACTTCTGAAGTCAACTCTTTTTCTCACCTTTGACATGGCAAGGTGCCTCGATTTCTGACTAAGTCCACACCCTTGACAAGGAAATAAAGCGAAATATTTCTGGTGCTAATTGACCTCCAGTTATGGTGAAGTATTCAAAAATGAGTCAATATTCGAAGTACTAATGAATAATTTAAATGAAATAAGAAATATATATTTTCTTGTAAATAGAAGATACATTTCCCCTTGATTTTATTCATTGAGTAAAGGACATTTCCCTCCCATTTGCATTTAAAAAACATGTTTTCCAACAGTTTCCCCATTGCCTTTCCCTCTTTCTCTTGTTCCCAAATGCAATGCAAATTTTTTGGGCCAAACAATAAACCATTGGTGGCCATGTAATTAGAGGGAATAAACAGAAGGGCACAAGTGACAAATGAGCCCGATACGAGGACTTTTGTGCGGCGGTTCGGTTTATTAACAGCTCAACTCGCCGCTGCCGCCGTTCAGGCCAAACTGAATAAAGCGGGGCCAAAATCCATGGCCCAAAGGGCCGTAGGGAGGAATAGGGAGTTGCTGGGAGCTGGCGGCGGTGCCACATGCAACTCAATTAAGTTCGGCGGCATCGACGGCTACAGTGTGGCTTAAATACTCGCTGTTGCATAATTTTCCCCGAGCCCGGCACTTGGCGTTCCCTTTTTATATATGGCATATTACGCAGGGCATAATAATTCACGCATGGAAGCGGGGAGCGCAGGTACCGGGGAACAGGAACAGTGAACACCGAACAGGAGCAGGCTTCAAGCGTTGCGAAAACTAATTAAAACCGACCGGCCACTGCCAATTAAGGTGGCCAACAGGACCAAGAGGACACACCCACACTCAACATGCATGAATTTCTCATCATAAATAGTTCACTCGTTGGCGGCGTTGGGGCGTGGCACCTGAACTCCTCCTAATTTACATGTGCTCCACGGCACTGAGGAAAACATTTGAATTTTTCAGTGAAATTTATCTATATTAATTAAAATTTAGTTTACATAACCCAAATTCTACATCACATTAAAATAATAATACATGTTTTAACGTACATATATCAAATTTATTTTAACTAGAAAGGAATCTAACTTTGGGATTTTATACTTTGTATAGCCTTTTAGATTGCAATTGGATCAGAATAAAAATTGTTTGGAAAAATTAAAATTATAAAGTACCATAATTACGTCAAACAAGTTTTAATTTTCATGTCCGTGCTAGTTTTTATTGGACATAAGCTTTAATTAGCATTGCTCTTTTCAACACATTACGTTCAATGATTTTTCGCCAAGTGTAATCTGCCTAATTAAAGTCAACCCGAAAAATTAAGCTTTATGACTTTGGCGGCGCCCAAAAAACGCGGTTTTATATTTCAATAGGCCCGAACAGGAACAACAACAACTGCCGCCCGCTCGTTCCGTTCATCCCGGCGACTGCAGTTGAGTTTCAGTAATTAATTGTCACCCCGCACACGTACCCGCACACACAAGCACATTGCGAGATCCTGCGATAGGGGGAAATACATAGGGATAGAGCTAACGCGTAACGGGAGAGACACACTGACCCTAATTACGTGTAACGAGTTCATAAATGCTACACGCACCTGCAGCTGCGGCCCCCACAACAACGTGGCAACAAAGCGCGGAGACAAATTCTCCCAAAAATACCCTACGCCATGGAATTGTATTTTTGAGAGGAATTTTGTAAGCTAAGTAATAATTGTTCGTATAAATTTAGTTTTTCCAATGCAAAGAATTTAAATAAATGTAATATTCTTATGCGGGGATTTTTGTCTTGTTTAACACAGCTATCAAAGTGTGTTGTCTATAAGTAAATATTTTAAATTATTTATAAGAATTTGGTTGAGTTCAATGAATAGCTTAAATCTTATCATTAATCCATTTATTAGATTTCTATTAATCAATATAATTGATTCCTATTTGACCCTTTAGTCATTAGTTTCACTGGCTTTTCGTAAGCTAAAATTTCTAGATTAAATAGTTAGAATATATAAATTCCATAGAGCCTAACAAATTCAAACAGTTGTCACATAGAAAGTGTATCACTTGAATGTCACTGGCGTCCCAGACGATTTCTGCTCAACTTGTTGTGGTCTCCTGTTGCGGCTAATTAAAATTAGGAAAGCGAAACCTGGAACTTTTGCCATTGTCATTTAGGCGCAGGGATTGTCTGACTCCGGATCCCATTCCGGATCCGGCTCTCGGCTCTCCGCGAGGACCTCGTCGTGTGACGTGGCAACTCCATGACGTCTGTGTGTGTTTGGACAGTTTTGTGATTTCACAACTGTTTCATGGCCATGTTCAGTTATGTTTCATTGTTGTCCCTGAGTGTTGTCCTCGTTTCGTGTCGTTATGTTCTTTATTTTTTCCCGTTTTCCTTTTTTTCGTCTGCTGGCGTCAGTTAATTAATCTTGTCACTTGTCACCTGAAGTTTCTGGCTTAGCGCGGCTTGCCGTTTCCATTAATGCCACCTGACGTCATGTCACTGCTCACACCTTGTGCAGCAGGATTGGGCTCGGCCGCAATTGTTTAATTTATGAATGGACTTCTGCGGCAGGCCGTGGGTTAATAATTAATAATGGTGGGTGAGTTAACCCACAGGCGACCTTAATGGAGTACGCAGAGGTGGATACTATTTAGGGGAGTCCTCAGGGATTCCATAATCACTCCACTGACAGCTGATAAAAATGCTTTACCTATATTAAAAGTGCTTGCACTTTAAAGAAACTTTTTTACGCATATTTTTTGGTATATAAGCTGGAAAACGGAATCTTTAAAATTCCCTGCCTATTCGCTAAAATATTTAGTGCATTGCATTATTCGTACCACATTTTAGGGTAAGGTTTTTTATTTGCTCATTTAACTAGAAGTCAGCTTATAGATTTTTGGATATTTAATAAATAAATACATAGAAATAATCCTGAAGTTTAGAAAGTCATTTATAACTACAGAGGATGTTAGGTGTAATTTAACGAGCATGAATACTAGGATTAAAATTTTTACTAGTTGTAAATTTAACACAGTTAACTCCCCTTATTTTTATTAGCAAATTTTCAACGTTTACTTAACCAATCAATGTGCCTTTCACCTTTCCCACAAGTAATTAAACGAACGGACTCTTGAAACTGTCATAAATACAACTGAGGGGGATTTTATAAAACCAGGCTGCACCCACAGGTTATTATTTCTCATTATCCAGGGATATATCTCTCCGTCTTTGGCTCTGCTTCACTCTCCATCTTCGGATACACTATCATCTCACTGACCGCCATTGCAGGCATTATTGATGAGGCTTCCCTTAACGAACTCCCAGACAGCTCAGCGCCTTCACATATCTCCCACTCGTACTCGTACTCGCACTTATCGTGCACATAAAAGTCAAAAGAAATCGCCAGCGTTTTCCGTTTGATTGCAGCTAGGGCTTGTGTGTGTGTGTTTTTACTTTCCACTGCCTTTTCCCGCATTTTCCGACCATGCTGGCCATACCCATCTTGGGATGAGTTTGTGTTGCAGGTGGCAAAGCATAAAACTTCATTATTGTGTCGTGTCGCTTACGTGCGATGATGGCAATAGAATGCCGTTAACATCTGGCAGCCGCATCAGCGGCAATGATACCGCAAAACAGCAGCAGCAGCAGCAACATGCAACGCTGCGAGGGGCAACAACAAAGGCAATATATCATGAGTCCAGCTTTTAGCGAGCTTTTCATAATCAGTGATGCATTGCCAACAGCTAGCAGCTGACAACCATGAAGAGGAGCTGCACTGAAAGTAAATGCGAGAGCCTAAGGAAAAATTATATTTAACAAGATATGTTCTTGTTGAAGTGCAAAGTATCTATTTGAACTCAAAGAGTTGACACTTGCTCTCGCAACTAAAACATTTAAATAAAGTTAACTTTATCTACATTATCTATTTTAAGGACTTTTAATACAAAAAATCATCAATATCTTATCCAATAGCGTTTATGGGACAGTAATTTTATTATTGTTAGTTACTAAACCTTGAACAATACGGAGCTTAGCTCTAATTGGGGGTTGCCAGGGTAACCTCAACACTTAAACCTTCAAAACCTTTTCGTGGATTTTTCCTAACATTAATCTACACTTTGATTAACTAGGTGCAAATATGAACCATTGATTTGCAATCACTTTTTTTCTCTTAGTGTAAAAAAGGGCGCTAAAAATAGCTGCAGTGTTGGCTGGACGATGACATTGTTGTTGTACCATCGTCAGCTATTGTTGCTGACATAAATCCATATTTTGTACGGCAAATTTCACGATTGGTCGGCGGCCCCAACACCAAACACAAGCAAATCATAGGTGGGAGAGCCCGCGAAATTGCTAAAAAAAAAAGACAGAAAAAAACTATTTCCAATTAACTTTAAAGTTTGAAGAAGGTGAACTGGGGGCGGGGTGCACGACTGCACTGCACCAGCACTGAATGACACTCGGGACACCCGAGACCCAAGCAGCATAAATCCCATTTGAAGATGACAAAATATTCCAAGAATGCAGAAGGAGATGGGGATCTCCTTCGGTCCTCCAGTGTCCCGCCTTGTGTCCATCATTCTTCATTTAGTGACCCGACACGAGCATAGGATGTCAGCAGCTGTTGGCTCCGGCTCTGACTCTGGCTTTGGCGTCATCATCATCGTCATCGATGTGGCTCCATTTGGCGCCACCTTTAAATGGCGCTTGGGGTTGGCGAGTTGGGGAGTTGCGAAACCTGATGTCATCGGGAAGGGGGCTGAGGACGAGCACGAGGATGGGTACGAGGAGACAGTTGAATGTGCAACGCATGCGGAAAGCAAACAAAGCGCGACAGGCGGGCAAACAAACATCCAACTGACAGCAGAAATGCGCCACTGAGACAGATGAATGGTGACGAAGCGGGTGGAGGTCCTGCAGGAGGATCGGAGGACTTCATGCACACGAAGTCAACAGTCAAGCGGGGAACTCGCGCTTCCAGGACATTGCACCCTGCGGTATTTGCTTTCCATTTTTCGCCTTTAAAGTGTTGCCTACATTACAGCTACAAAGAACGGGGGCTGCGGAAAAGTATCGAATGGAATAGGAAGATGGATACAATTTGTTGCTGCTAATACATAAAATAAAAGAGTGTTTGCTTTCAGCACATGAAAACCCATGAGAAGAGAATTACGTAATGAATTATACATTCATTTCCACAGAACCCATAAATACCTCTCTTTATAAATAGCATCCTTCTTTTAGTGCCTAATAATACCACCAAACCGAAATGATTCCCTTGGAGCTGACTGAAAAAAGGTTTTATTAAATCCAACAGCTATGCAATCACACACACACAGCATACACCCAGCACACACAGCAGCACTGCTCACACACCCACCATCCCGGGCAGCTTAAAGTGCTGCCTCCTCTAATTACTTAATTACGTGCTCCGCTATCGCGGAAAACCCGATGGTGCTGGACACGCGGAATGGGGAATAGACAGTGGGACGAGGGGAGTGGGTTTTCCGGAGCCGGACAAAGAGAAGCCAAACAGGAGCCAACAGGACAGCCACCGAAAAAGCCGCAACTAGTTACACCTGCGGCCAGACTAATCTATCATGTGCCATAAAGCGCTAAACGGGATGCGATGCGAGGGGCAATACGAGAGCTGTCTCTTTAGTTTCCCCCCTTCATATCCTCCACCACCATCACTACCACCACATACACGGTTTTTCCAACCGCTTTTCCTCCGCTTTTGCCGTGTTGATAAGCCGCATTGTGTCCGGTGAGTTGCGCACGCGGCTTTTGTGGCCGAGCAGACGGGCGAGCGCTAGAAATGTTTATGGCTCCACGGGGAGCTGCAGCTCAGTATACATATGTGTGGGTGTGCAGCCCAAGTGAGTGTATCTTGGAGTGAAGTGCCACACTGCAAAAAAATTTTATAATGCTTTACATTTTCTATAACTTATTTAAGTAGTTGCTAACTGTTGCTTTATGAATAAATAAAAATATTTAAACCAAAGTCCGGAACATCCTTATTTCTCTGAGTGTACGGAAGCTTTTCTATGTGAGAATATGTGTGGCGTGGAGTTGCAAGTGTGAGTGTCAGTGTGAGTGCCGTGGCACAGTTGTTGTGGCCACTGGCCACTCTGATCCCCAACGAAGCGCCTAAAAGCCCTTTGTGCCTTCTATCCTTCCTGTCGAATCGCGGACAGTGGAAGTTAACGGGCGGAAGATGTTAACAAAGAGCTTGACCATCTTTTTAAGTTTGTTCTTTTTCAAATTGTACTTCCAAATACGAATTTTAATTTGTATTATATGACTACAATATAAGAAAAACTAGTGTTAATTAGAAGTAGCTTGAAAATGCAATAAAGATTAAAAAGTGTAACAAATACAAGACTTAGTTTATTAAATGAAATATTTTAATTTCAAGCCAACAAAGCCCTCTTTCTGATCCAAGCAATGGTATTCAATTTATAAAGGTTTTGTCCCTTTAATTGTATTTTAAAATAATATTTTTAATGCCTTCATAAGTCAATTCAATTCATAAGTCAATTCAATGCATGTTAAATCTCCGCCACACGAACGCTTTGGACACATTTTGTCCTCAGCTAAAAGCAGGCAATGAAATCTGTTGGATTTACCATTGGCACAAAAAGCCGCTGCATACTTCTGATTGCAAAAAAGGGAAAGAAAAAATAGTTTTGTAAAAAGGGGAAACTTTTTAATAAACTATTTTGCAGCGTCGACAGCTGGAACTTTCTTTCTTGGCGACTTTCCAGCAGCACACACACACATATTTCCAGATAAATATCAGATTTCTTTTCTTGGTCACAGAATGAAATTGTCAACATAATTCGCAGTGAGCCATGAATTTTTTGCGACAAAAACAAATGCCACAAGGGCAAAGGGGAGCCAAGAGGAAAAAAGGTATTCTATAACCTTTGGCTCTGTTCGCGAGACAACCAAATAATATTTTTTTGTAAGCGCCAATAATGCAAATTGATAAAGCAGCGGGGAAATGTATTCCTCCGGGCGAGAGGCCCGCATAAAATCCAATTCCCAAAATGACTATCGGGCGAAATATTAAAAAAAGGAAAAATAAATGGAAACATGATTGTCACAAGATAATTTTGAAAGCGAGAATTGAAGGTGGAGAAGGGTTTCAAAGTAGAGAAAAACAATGAAATTAATGGGAATATTTGAGTGGGAAATCAGGTAGGTGCTCGTATTGAATGTGGAAATGCTCTACGGATTTCGATACTCAATACAAAGGTCGATATATAAATCGATATAGTATATTCTAGAATATAATAAAGAACTTATGTTTAGCTTTGACTATGTATTCTTGTGGAAAAAATTATAAAGAGAAATGAAGATTAAATATTTTTGAAATATTTATAAAAATTTAAAAAAATAAATAGAGTGAAAGATTACCATATTAATTTATATATAACTCTAAATTTAATTAATGTGATATTTTTCGATATCTAGAATTACTGTCGATTTTCCTAATTACTTTAATTAAGTTAAAAGATTAACCATCTTAACCAACTTATAATACCCTACGCGAGTATAGCCACTTTCATTTTCAGAAATTGAGGCCAAAAGAAGCGGAATAAAAGGCAAGAAAGGTAACAATCAATACAATTCAAAACAAACGAAAAAGAAAGATACGCAATGAGCATTTCTTTTTGTTGGGCGAAAATGTCTTGATTAATTTAAATATCAACAACACACAACGTAAATTGGCATTACCTCTTGCGATGTAAATTTGTTGTGAATGTTTTCACCTTTTGTTATTTATCTTGTTCGCACAATTCAATTAGAGACAAGGGCGTTGCTTTCCCTTTGTTGGGTTTTTTACTTAAATGCAATATAAACGAACGGAAGCCAAGGGAATGTGTATAATAAATACAAACAAATCAGATATTAGTTGTCGAGGCAAGTTCCGTGGGATACGATACGTAGGGCTTGAGGGTCTTGGTCGCCGTCACAGACATCGATTCCCTGGCCGCCATCGGGTGCTGCTGGTACAGCGAGACGCCCGAGGCGATCCTCTGCTGGTCGCTGAAGAACGGGTGCTTCAGCGCCTCCTCGGCGGTGATCCGCTTCTCGGGGTTGACCTCCAGCAGGCGGGAAAGCAGGTCATAGGCATGCGACGGAAATGCGTCCACTCCGTCGTAGGACTCTAGCTTGTGAGCACTGTTCCGGCAGAGGCAGTTGAAGGTCGGCTGGTCGCAGCCCCGACACATTTCGGTGCTGCCATCGGCTCTTCGATGGCGCCGCTGCATCTCGGGCGCCAGGAAGTACTCAGCGTAGCGGAGTCGCATGCAGACTCGCCTCAAGTCCAGGGGATTCCGCTTCTGCGTCAGCAGGACCAAGCGATCCATCATGAAGGCCACCTTCCGCACCGGAATGTCGCCGACGAGGTTCATTATCTCCGCCAGGGCGCTGCAGTCGTTGGGAGCCTTGAAGAACGGATGCAGGGCCGACAGCATAGATATCATAATGACCCCCGAGGCCCACACATCCACTGCGGTGGTTTGATGCGGATGCCTCAGCAGGACTTCGGGTGGCCTGTATCCCGGGGTGCCGGCCCGCGAGGCGTGCATCTCCTTTTTCACCGCCACCGAGGGCACCACATAGTTGTCGGGATTGGTCTGGGGACTTATGAACCGCAAACGATTGAGCAACTTGAGCGTATCCGCCTTTTGGCTGGCCATATCCTTCTTGGTTGGCGGCTCGCGGAATTTCAGGAAGCTGGGTGGTCCCTTCAGCGGATGATCCACGCCTCCACCGCCGCCCAGAGCCCTCACCTTACGGTTCGCCATGTAATCCTCCGCCTCAGCCTGAGCCGAATTGCCGTCCTGCAACATGATATTCCTCACCGCATCTATGTCCCTCAGGAAGGAAAAGGCCCCAAAGTCATTCGGCTGGATAACCGAGCCATCATCGGCGATCCTCTGGGCCAGGCCAAAGTCGCATAGCAGAAACTTGCCGGTGCGACGATTGAACAGAATATTACTCGGCTTCACGTCCCGATGGATGACGTTGAACCTGTGGACATGTCGCAGGGCAATCAGCAAGTTCCTCATGTAGTCGCGGACCTCCTGGACGCTCAGCACCTTGTAGATGTCGTGGAACCGATCGTGTGTCATGTAGGGCATGACAAAGGCCACATTATCATTGCACCGAATGCAGCAGTTGATGCCAATAACATTGTCCACGCCCCCGATACGGACCAAGCATTCCAGCTCCCGCAGTATTCGCTCCGGGTGGCTGGTGGGATTGTGGTGCTTGATGGCAAACCGCCGGCGCTGCGTCTCCAGCAGACAGCGTTCACCCTGAAGAGTGCCCAGCAGCACGGTGCTGAAAGTGCCGCTTCCGATCCGTAACTGGACATCGAAGATCTTGTTGATCGCCGGTATGCTGGCGTGCAGCTCCTTCAGCGCCTCCATGTTCTTGTCGACGGTTTGCATGTTCTTCTGCATCCGCATCTCCGAGAGCTTCTTCATGGCGTTCCGACGATCGATTTCGGCCAGTCTCTCGTTAATTTGCATGGCCTGCTGCTGCTGCTGCAGCTGCTGCTGCAGCTGTTGCTGTTGATATTGCCGTCGTTGCGTGGCCGATGCATTGATTAATACGGCTTGCCGGTTCTGAAAATACTGCTGAACGTAGGCATGTCCGGGTTCCTGGGTGTTCTGGGGCAAGCGGCAGGATTGAACCGATTCCAGGGTGACACAACTGTTCCCTTTATGCACCGGCTGAGCATCGGCTCTCATGGGGTAGTATTGAGCTTGATCCGTCGGCTTCTGCTCATTGGTATAATACTGGTGGTGATGTTGAAGGCGGTGAGTTGGGGGCTTTCTGTCCATTTTATAAATGCAATTTATGGGGTTTTTGTGGAAAGCATTTAATGGGACACAAATTTGGCGACTGCTTCTTGGAACAAACTAGAAAATCAGAACTCAGTCTTTACGCGATATATAAACACAATAATTTCGAATGTACTTATGTTGAGGGGCCTTTTTGTGTTCGAATTTTGTGCTGTCGAGTTTCTAAAAACAAGGGAAACTATAGAGATTTGTGCCTTTTTTGACTTAAATTTTGACAAATAGAGCAAATAGAGTGTATGACATTAACATAATATAAAAGTGGCTTAATGAATTAATTAAATAAATAATAAACCATAGCCAAATAGCCAAAGATTCCATACCATTTAGTGTTTTTTTTTAGTTTTTTTACTTGAAAAAAGAAAACTTTGAAACACTTGAAAACTATACAAAGTATCCCAACCTTCTCACAATTCTGCAGCTCATATATTCATGGCAGGAGACTCACTTACTACCTATTCATATTTCGCCATTTATCTTCCCTTTTTTCTGTTGTTTCTAGTGCTAAAAACTTCAGGGATACCTCCCCTCCCAGATGTTGCCTTTCGTCGGGAGTTTGATTGCCTTTAGTAGCGGCGACTTTTCGTTGTTTCGCTGCCTGCAATTTACCTGTACAGGTCTCGGCACTAAAACTGTCCACCCTTTACACCTTTCCACCCCCTTTTTTGTAGTCAAAAATTCCAACCAAAATTCAAACTTCCCCTCAAAAAACAAAAAAACAAAAAAAATAGCAAACGGTGTCAACATCAGCTGCCTGTCGTCCACTTGTTTTTCACTTGATGCTCCAAAGTTTTCCCGCGGCAACAGCTGCCATTGCGAGCGTAACTAACCTAGCTCAAAATCCACGCCTTCCTTTTACCTTTGCCGCCCCCTTTTTTACCAATAACCTGGAGCTGCCTTTGTAGCTGACTTTCATCATAAAGGTAGCAGCGCTTTTTCGGACCATTTATTAGTTTGCGCCACTTGAAGGGTAAGTTTGCACAATGAATATGTTAAAATATAGCTTCAATAAAGCGAGTCGCAAAGTGTTTGTCGAAAAAGGGGACATTTGGTTTAATTTAAAAAAAATGTGGGTATGTGGGAAGAAAACTAATTTACCAAAATTTATTCTTACTCCACAATTAATCAAGAAATGCGTTTTCTAAACATTGTATATTAACATTTTTGGTAATCAACCTTAATCTTAGACTTAAATTGAATTTACCTCATGTTTTTATATAGTTTAAGTATTTTTGTTGATCATTGCAAAAAGAAAGAATAGCTTTAAGACTATTTGTGATCGAACTTCAAAAATGGAATTCAAAGAAAACCCTTCAAAAACTAAACCCTAGAATGACTTTCTTCTTGTGTAGTCAGCCTCACTGCCGATTAAATTTGTATAAATCAATTGGGGCCCCGGTCGGCTGAAATAGCCTCTTTAGAAAGTCATTTGGCTGTCGAAAATATATGAATGGGAATTAAATGTGTTCACTCATTATGAAAGTTTTAGGGAGTTTACAGAGAGAGAGAGAAGAGCTCGGCCGGCAAAGTAATTGCCCAACAAGGCAAACTGGTTAACTGGCATTTAAGAGCAGGAATTACAATTACCCAATGCTTTCCGAGACGCTGCTTTCGCCTTGGATTTTCCTTCTCTCCCGTCCCCGCCTCGCTTTTCCGGCCAATCCTTCGTGTTTATTCATTCGCCGCAGTCAAGTGCAACTGGCCCTCTCAGTGGAAGTTTTCGTGCAAAACTATTGTCAATTGCGCTCCGGAAAATTCTCAAATGGCCAAAACACAATGCCGAGAACAACCAAACACTTGGCATGGCTTCCTTTCCTCCCCATCCTTCTCCTCCTCCACCGTCGGCGCGGCGGGTGTGAATCCCCGATCTTGCAACAAACTCCCTTTGACCGAATTTCCTTGGCGCCTTCCGCCAAGCGAACCAACAGAAACTTTTCCAGCCAAGTCAGTTAGGATTAGCCAACTGAGATGATGGCCCAGAGGACAGGGGAAAGGACAAAAGCAGGGGTAAGGTTAGAAACTGCAAATTAAGCTCGACAAAACGATTTGCTCAGATTGGGCCGGTGTACAAATAGGTTCCGAGCTTTTCGGTAGCTAGAAATGCCTCGGTAATGAGGCTGTTTCTAACGGAAATGACTTTAGACATTCTTGTTTTTGCGATAGGAATTATTAAAGCTTACACAAAATTCGTAATTAAATTTTATGTTGCAAATGCAGTAATGTCGTACATTTGGGAAATTACTTTAAAACTGCAGGTATCAGCAGAGGTATTTAGGAGCTAAGTAGTACCTTCCCTATATTTTAAATACGAAGTATTTTTCTTAAACAATTCAAACAGAAATGGGTTTTTTAATAGATAAAGTTCTATCTGTTTTATACACTTCCCATAACAGTCAGAAGAACAGAACACAGTGAAGGAGTCATTTCCGACCATATAAATCATATATATTATTGATCAGCACCGAAAGCCGAGTCGATCTAGCAGTGTCTGGTAGAATTAAAAAATATTAAATTTTGCTCGTACTTTTTGGAGTTAAATTGTTAAAATTGTAAAATAAAAATTTGCAAAAAAATTAATTTAAAATAAATTGAAATTCAGTATGCAGTTCTATTAGCCTAATAGAAACTAACTCAGGACAGTTTTCCGAATTCAAATTAATGTATTTTTCGCTTAGTTATTATTATTAGTTATTTGAAAATCGGTGTAAGCTTTCCTTCTTTTTTTATATAACGAAACATGAAATGTATAATTATTTTGTAAGTTTAAACTCCCCGCCTTTGTCCGCGCAGTCGGCTCCTTTGTCTTGCCGCTTTTGGCCTAACAATTTCGCTTACCTCGCTCGCAACACGTTGCGGTTTTGGCAGAGGCGTGCGCCAAGGGGATTTTCGAAGGGGGCGTGGGTTCAGGGGGCTATGGTTTAGGCACCCAAATTCTTGTATGGGCCAAACACCCGTCGCGCGTTGTTGCTTGTTGATTGTTTTGCCATTTTGCGGTTGGAATTGATGGCACAGGTGGCAGGGAATGTTGCCCAGCCTCGCAAATGACCGCAGTGCACTACCGGAAGGGGGACGGAGCAGGGCTGAGGGGGTTGTTCGAAAATTGAGGAACACACACTACACAGTCTTAAAGCCTACAAAAGTCCCGTTTTTGGCAACAGACGGCGGATGCGACAGCGTCAGCAGGTAAAAACCATAGAAAATGGCCATTGGCCAAGGCACTTCTTTGGCTTTGCGGGGAATGGAAGGGGTTACGTAACAGTTACGGATATGGTTTTGGATCCTTTTGGGCCCAACTCGAACTAAACCTTTTGTTGGCTGCTGTCATTCCTATTGCTTCTGTCGTTAATGTACCCTATAACTCGAAGGGTAGCATGTGCATTTAAAATATTTATTACTTCCCAACTAATAAAAAGCCTTGAAAAGTTATAGAAATCAGCAGGTATCCCCATATTAAATTTCTTTGTTAATCCAGAATCCTTTCCCAAATAGTAATTCTTCCTTGTTTGCTAAAAATCTCTTAGTAAATTAATATGATATTAGCTAAGTAGCTTAATTAATATATTTACATGTAAGCGGGATATATCTTAGGGTATCCTAGATAAGCCTACCCTTGTTTTCACCCAAAAAGTCTACCTTTTCTTTTCTGTTGTTTTCCATGCGCCTCAGCCTGAGGTAAGCCGAAGTGCAATTTAATTTCCCTGCCGATGATTGATGCTACCATGTGGAGGCTTCACTCTTCAGCGTGTCTCTTCTGGCTTCTCGTCGTCCTTTGCTTTTCCTCCTGCCCCACTCCTTGTTACAAGGATAATGCCGCACAAATAGCTAACAAATTTTGCCTGCCAACACACCGAGGAGGCAACCACAAACGACTATGAGAGGGGAAACTTTTTATCGCCGGCCAGGTTAACTTTTTGAGCGGAGTCCAACAAGGACTACCGGATCCCCAGACTGAGAGCAGTAGGATCCGGGGCAGGACATTTGCCGGAGATAAACAGATTTATTGTGCTTAAGGACGCACATTAAACGGGGCTGAGAGACTCGTCGACTCACTCGGACAACTACAAGGACAACGCGATAAGGACTGCGGAACTGCCAGGACTGTTTATAGATTTTTCGGTGTCCCCCAATTAGCGCTTGAAAACAGCGGCGGGGAAAAGCGACGGAAATTAGGCGAATAAAACGGAGCACAAGGACACTGCTGCAATGTCCTCTCCGTTCTCCATTCCCTTTAAGGGGGAATCTAGGCACTTGTGGAGTGGCTTTAGCACTTAGCACCGAGAAAAATCTTAAGGCAAGGGATTGATATATTTTGAGGTAAAAAGGAATTGATATTACTTAAAAATGTTTAATTATGTAGTAGTGACTTTAATGTCAGAGCTCTGAATAATTGCTTTTCATTTAATTTTTAACTTAGATTGTGATTATAAACTATACTCCTTTAATCGCAGTGCATACTTAGCTGCTCCTTAAAGCTCGAAACTGCAGCGCGATGGTGTTTCGCCCAAGTTGTGACAGTTGCCAAAGGATAAGGGCACAGGCTGCGGCACGATATTAACCACAAATGAGGACAGTTCGGGGAAATGTGTGGAACTTTTTCGCCCATCGAAAGTCGAAGTCGCCGAAGCAGGTGAAAAGGATGCCGCGCTTCGTTGGCCAAGGATTCCGGCGGCTACCCCTGGACAGACACTTGCCGCGAATGGCGGCCACAAATGAGCTTAATTGATGTTTTCCTTCCTCCTACTGAGTTTCCCATCCCTGATTTTCCCCTTGCCTAGTTTCCCTCTGATTTTCCCGGAACCCCGTACAACCACGAATCTTTACTGGTGTTTTGCTGCTTAAGCTCTGAATGTCCTTATTGCTTCATGTTTGGGCCAATGTTCTGGTTCTTATTGAACTAGTTAAAAGTATTAGAAGTTAAGCTGGATTAGAAAGGATATAGAATGTTTAAATTAGGGATTGAGAATGTATTTTAAACGGTATTAAGGCTTTGGTTAAATCGTAGCTGCATAGAAATTGTTAAAAGGTTTAAAAGAGAACTGTTTAGACTCCCTTAGGGCAGACATCTTCTTAGCACTATTATGTATGTATTTCTAAAATGAGTGAGAATCCGAAGAATATGTCCAATTAAAAAAAATTTTATTTAAATTTTTGATATAAAACTTTAACCTTTTTGACAACGCTTTGCCCCTTTTAAGATGTTCTTTACAGAAAATCAGCCTGGAATATGAAATCTTTTACCCAACTCGGACACAAACTGGATTATTTCCATTTTAGTTTACTTTTTGCCTTTTCGAACCCCTGGCAATGACAACCTTGGAAGCCACCTTTAAACACAACTAATAGTCGCTGCGATGGCGACTTTGTCGCACTTCAATGAGGCCACAAGAAAAATAAAAACAAACAACAAGGACTGAAAAAAGTTGTCAGGGGATTGCTGCTGTTGCTGTTGGGATTGCTTTTAAGCTTAGTTAAGAAGCACTTTTACGAGCTTTTCTCAAAGCTGCACAAATGTCCTTGCGCCTTTGGAAAATTGTTGCTTCATTGCATTTTATGCTTGTTCTAGTTGTCGTCGGAAATTGCTTATTTATTTGTACTTCTCGCTTGGCTAACCGAACGGGGTATCGAGAAAAACAAATAAGCAGAAAAACTAAATCAAACATCTAATGGTATAATTCCCGTTTCGAAACCTGATGAGTTTCCCTGGTGTCCTGTGTGGTAATAAATTTTCCCCTAGAAATAGCCCTGTTCCTGCACTGCAACGACACAAACTCCGACTGACTGACAACTTGCCGTTTGTTACTACAAAATTCAATGAATATTTTCTTGGCTGCCGGCCAGGAACTAGAGAGAGAGGGGGAAGCCATTTTATTGACTCCATTTTCCACACGAGATTTTGGACTGTTTCCCACAAGTGAAAGTGGCTCGAATGTATTTTGCATGTCACAGAGGCAGGAGGAACCGGAAAAGCAGAAAGCTGGAAGAGAATTGATGGCTGCAGGTACTGTAAATTTCCATACTTGTCAACTGTGCTTGGGTTTCTGGAAAATTCATTCAATTTTCCGTCGCTGACTTAAATTCTTAATTGCGAGGGGTCTGGCCCAGGCACAACAATTCTGTTGTTTACACCAATATCAATAACAATAAATTGTAGATTTATTGGGAGTTGGGAGGAGACAAACACAAAATACAAATTAATATATTTTCAAGACAGAAAAACAATTTGCGGAAGCCCGGCCCGAGGGGCCCAGAACGAACAATTTGTCTTGCTTAATCTCAGTTCATTAATTTAAAGTGCTACTTGCCCTGGCTGCAGGCAGGACCTACGAAATTTTCAACGCCGAAGTGGTCAAGGAATTTTCCCGACTCACCCCAGAATATTGTCAATCCATTGCGGTTTTGTTTTCTTTGCTTTTTTGGGAGGCCGAAAACTTTCTCGCACAGAATTTTAGTTCCATTTGGCTAAACATTTTGCAATCATTGGCAGCCGGAGCAGGAGTAGGAGCCGAACAGCCGCAGCCGTTTTGAGGATTAGGGTCAACTGGCTCTGTTGTTGTGTCTTTAATAATTCATGAGCCGTGGCTGACCTTCGCCATTTTTGGGGTCAATTTATCCTGCCGGCAGCAATCACTCCTCGAGCCGTCATCTGTCAGCCGAAAGTCGCTCAAGAGCTCATCTCGGCGCAGACAGAAAGTCGGTCCCATAATTCTGTGTAGGTGTTGCATTTGTCAAGGGTTTACTGTGATTTTGACGACGGGGACAAAGTCCAAGAACGGTTATTCTTGGTAGGAGGTAGAAAATATAACGGATTACGGATACGAAGCATAGGGATTCTGGAGAAAAATAAATTTCCTTTTAAATAGGGATTATTGAAACTGAGACAGCTGAGAGTCTTAATGATTTCCAGGAAAGCGTTTTAAACAGCAGCAACGTTAAATATATGTATATAGTCTAGAAAATTTATAAGTTTAAGTAGCAATCAAATAAAAAGTAATAAGACTATAATTGTAGTCAATTTCGTACATTATTTAAATTCAATTATCAATAGAAACTTTAATCTTGTCAGATCTTTGAAAATGTACCCAACAGTACTAAACCATTGTATACTTTTCCCCGCCAATTAAAGAGATTCGTATGACAAATAAGGGATTCTAGGGCGATGATTTGATTTTAAGCTATTCCGAGAAATATTTCAAAGATTTCCTAGATGGAATGCCGCAGAAATTTAACATTTATCTTCTACATTAAAGACGCCGACAAGTTTAGATTTAAAAGCCAATGCTTTATCCCTTGGCCGCTCTCTCATCTTTTTATCGCCATCTTAATTTCATCAAATTAAATTGGCTTCCTCGACAGCTTGGTTTTTGATCTCCTCCGCCTCCTGCCACGCCCCAACACCTGGCGCCGCCCCCAGCAAACAATCAACTAAAGCAACACGCACACACGAAGACTGCCAGGGAACACACAACGCAACACACACACACACTGTACACGCGCTCCAATGATTCAGACTCCGGTGTCGGCGTCGGCTACTTTGCAGCTGCCAACGCCTTCAACATTTCACGCTGTAAGACACCCTACCACTTATGCACTGAAGAAAAAATAATGGAATTGGAATTAATAACAAATGTGCTTTTGGGGCACATTTATGGATTTTTTTTGCTTATATAAGTGAAACGCATACATGCTAAGGTTCTAAAGACCTTTCATTTAATTCTACCTAATTTTAAATTTTATTTTGTATGGAATAAATATTTTAGTAAATATACAAAAACTTACCTTTTAGTTTAATGTTGAGTTAGCTATTCCTTGGCTTTAGAAGTTTATGCACATTACTGTAAAGATAGAAATGTTGAAATTTTTAATTGTTTTGTTGAATTAAATAAACAAATAAAATATGACAATTTTGTTACTATTCCTATTGATACTATTATCTTGCAGTTCCCCTATTTTTCCCCTGTGCACCTGGACCCGCAATTTTCCCGCCTCCCTTTCACCTAACTGCCATCACCTGCAGTCGACCCCGGGTAAAATTTTTTATGCGTCCTATTTGCAGCTTTCATGCTTCGACTGCGTATTTCAGCCGCCGGCATTTGAACGACGTCGCGAATGCAAGTTTTTGCCCCTTCTGCAAAAATACATATTAGGGCTAGAGAGGAGTAAAAAAATAACACGGATAGGGAAAGGAGTGTTAACCGAGGTACCGAGGCTACTAGGTGTTCATAGGTTTTTTTAAAGGGTAAATAACCCAAACTGAAGTGTAGAACGGCTGTTGAAATTTTTATGCATAACCCAAAATTGAAATAGAAAAAACCCCTGCACTGAAAATTTCAATAAAATTCAAAATTGTAGTGAAAAGGATGATCATGGAAAGAGCTTTAGAGTATTTCTATTTTAAAATTTTATATATTTGAGTTTGTTATAAAAATTGTAACAATTTGTTACGCTTTCACAATTTTCTTATTTTTCTCATTTCACAACTCGCATTACTTGAATACTTATATAATCTATATTAAATGTATTAAGACTCTCTTATCCTATTTTGTTTTGTGCTCTGTACCAGAAACAACAATTAACAAAAAAATATTAAGGAAAAGGTGTTAAGGAAAACAGTGTAGAAATTAGGAGAAAGCAAAGCGAGAACGGCTTAAAAAAGAAGGAAACCGATGCTCTAGAGAGCAAACAAATGCAACAAGGCATGGGAGTGTTTAGAGTGTGTGCGGGTGTTTGGTGTGTCTGGTTGCATGCATGTGGTTGTGGGTGTGTGTGTATCTATTTGTAAAGTTTCTTTGCCAAAAAGAAACCATTTGCTAGTTGCACTTCTTTTTAAACCCATTGCAGGGAATTATAATTTTTGGCAGAAGCTTGCAACGCCGTAAAGACCTCATAAAGTTATGATCTCACCTCTTAGTAACCAATAATATTCTGAACCTAGAGACAATACATCTTAACTTGGTGCTCTATTTTTAGACAAATAATTTATTTAATTTTAATTTTAATGTAAATTTTAATGTAAATTATAAGAAATATTTTAAAAATCTATTTATGTACTTGCAGGATTATTTAACTTATAATTAAGGGAATCCGAAACTTCCATGCGACTTGACCACTTTTACCTCGGTTTTCTTTTTGTCTTGTGCTGCGTTGCCGACAGTTTTTTACAAAAATGAAAGCGCTCGACTTGTCGTTAAGCCCCATTCTCGTGCCACGCCCCCACCAGGGGAGACCCGCCCACAATTCGCAGCTGCAGGAGCGAGCACCAACGGTAGCATAAATTTCCATTACCGTTGACAAATATTTACACATCGACCTCAATTCATATTCCTTTTGATGCTGTTGCTTTTAGTTTTGCCAGTCGGATGTTGGGCTGGCGAGGAGGGGATGGGATTGAAGCGGGGATGGTGAAAGGGTTGGTCCTTTATGCACTTTGCTCATGTTGTTGTTGTTGTCACTGCGCTGCCGCCGCAGCAATTGCTACCGGCTATTAAAAGCTGCATTTAGCAGCTCGCTCGCGTTACGTCTCTCTAAACGCCATATCTGTACACATATCAATGCACCGCGGAAAACCGAGTCCTAAGCCGGTTTCTAAGCTTGGACATTTAGTTTAATATTTAATGAATGACTGTGAATTATGTCTTAGAATATTTTAATTAAAGCTTGAGTTAACCACGATGAATATTATTGTAATTTGTCCCTCCCTCTTGACACAGCCTTCTGATTCATTATTCAATAATTATATTTTTGGTTGAAAACAAATATTATATTTATATGTTAAAAAAAATATATTTTACTACATTTATTATATAATTCAATGAAATACCAATTTTATGATAAAATCCTATGATATTGATTTCTAAGGAGCAGTATGATTTCTGTCCTTTTATTGTGTAAGTGTAACTTTACTCTCATTTCGATAAAAGAATAGCCCCACACACGCACAATCTATCGTTGACCTATCTGTCGAGCAGTTTTGTGCGGAAAACTTTGAAAAATATTCCGCTAAAATGTTCCAAATCGGAAGTTACATTTCGGCTCTATTGGTCTTGTTGCTGCTGAAGGACTTGGAATTGTCGCAGGCCGAGCCGTACAACAAGCAGCTAACCATATTTGCCGAAGCGGGCCGCCAGGAGTGCTACTACCAACCGATCGCAGCCTCCGAGAAGATACGCATCGATTACCAGGTGATACACGGCGGCCACGGCGAGCCGCACATCAACTTCAATCTGATGGATCCGGGTCGACGCCTCCTAATCACCGACGGCAAGCAGCAAAAGGGCACACACAACCTGGTGGCCCGCGAAACGGGATCCTACAAGCTCTGCTTCGACAACACCATTAGTTCGTTCAACCAGAAGATCGTGGCCTTTACTCTGGAGGTGATTGCAGCGGACAAGGAGGAACAGGAATCTCGGACTCTTCAAAAGGAAATGCTCACGCATTACCAATTCGATTTGGCCTACACCAGTATTGACAATAACCTTGGCAAGATCCGGGTTAACTTCGACAGATCGCGGCAAGCTCAAGACTTCATACGCACCATCGAGGCCAGGGACCGCCATGTGGCCGAATGCAATTTCGAGAGGGTCAACATTTGGTCGTGCGTGCAGCTATCGGCCATGATTATTGTGGGCTGCGTGCAGGTGATAATGCTGCGAAGTATTTTCAGTGTAAACGGGAGGCTTTATGAGTTTTGGAAACGTTTTTGAGTCAACTCAACTAATAAAGGGACGGGAATAAAATAAATTGAATTTCTTGCTGTGCGACAAAGTCTTATATTTATTAATTGGGAATATCTGTCCACGATTTTAAATTCCTATAAAAAACCCTCAACCTTTAAGTCAGAAGGCGGATCTCAAAGCTTGCTAAAAGGTTCCTTCACATTTCGCCTGCTCCTTTGCTTCTTGTCGGCGGCTTCCTTCTAACGCCAATTTGCACTTCCCCTGTTTAATTTTTCCTGCTTCTCCTGCTGCTCGTCTCCTTGTACTTGCACTCACACCTGTGCTGTGCCACGCCCCTTTTTTCTGTGTGGTCCGCCCAAACGCTGCAGCGCATTGTTGGCGTAATTAACAACTGCGGCGTTGCCGTTTGCCATTGTTTACTCGCCAGCGCCAGCGTCGCAGTGTTAATTACTCCCCGGCGTCCCGTCTCCAACTACATACATATATATGACCCTTAACCCCAGCGAGTCCTGTGGGTCCCCCTGGGACTCCCACTGACACAGTGGCTCACTTAGCCTTCGAGCTTCCAGCTTCAAGTGAACTCTCCTGGCCATCGCCGACGTCCTTTGGCTTTGGGCGAGGCCAGCGGCGATGAGGCGGCAGGCGATGACAGCGTTCCCCAACGCCACCGAAAGGTACAAATTAAGGCGCCACCTGTGGCCCAGGCAAGTGTGTGTGCGTGTAAAGTTGAGTGTGTTTTAAATGAGTATTATGAGAAATTACACTATACTGCAGATAAATCGGTTGCAGAAAGTTAAAGCATTAAAAGCGGCTGACACTCTAACTTGGTGAAAACTTGGGAAACATGGTTGACAAGCACTCCTTATTAAGGAAAACTGCCCCAAAGTCCTGAATCATACAAACAAAAAAACATTCCACACATGCTTACTTCTTGGCAATTAACCGCGCTTAACGCGCAGTTTTACTTAACACTTAAGGGGAGTTTTAAAGCCCGAGGGGCTCCTCTGTTGGCGGATCGTTTATCTGGGGGCCCGGCGGAAAATGCAAAAGAAAAGCCGTCGTTAATTTCATTACACCGAATGCAGCAAAGGCGGCCTGGTAGCAGGACAATCGTAAAAAAGAACATTTAATTGCAGCTGCCAAATGATGCCGCCGTCGTCGTCGGCCATTTTAACGATCAAATTATGGGGGAAGAAGATGGAGTAAAGTCACAATTGCAGCCAGAAATCCCCCCGCCAGATAATGTCCTGTCCATTTGGTTCATGGCTCGCCAGCTGTCATCGTCCTTCAGCGCTGAAATCTCCCTTTGGTCGCTTAATGAGAAAAGAAGAGCCTCAAAATGAAATCGGGTGACAAATGTATTTAAAGTCGTCCCCTTTCCCACATTGCGGGCGCCAGCAAGAAAATACTACCTCGAGCAGAAGTAAGAGATTATGGCTAAGTAATAGCCTTTTGACACAGATAAAATGTGTTTTCGCAAATTGAAAATCTCAATAAGGAAAAACCAGCAAAGCATGTGTATGATTTCCAGGAGCTGACAAAATATTAATGGAAAAGTCAAACAAATGAAATTCAATAAACAAGTCGAAGCGGAGAGTACAGAGTGAATAACATATTTCGGGCATTTTAAAAGTTTTTCAGAAACCTTTAAATAATTGATTTATTCCCTTTAATTTTATAATATTAAGTCAATAAAATCTTAAATTAAAAGTATTTCTAATACTTATTTATTTTCCTTCAATAATAAATGGCAGGCCCAATTCAAATCTGTCCAGAAAACTATGGACTGGGCACTTTGGAGAACATGGTTCATATGTGGAAAGCTTTTAGGTAATTTTTTAAATATAACCATGTTGTAATTTATGAAATTAAAAAAAAACTACAAAACTTTCAAAACAAATTATTTAAAATACTTGCAATAAAATGTTTCTAATATTTTTTACCATGTCGACATAACACAATAGCCAGAACGAGCATTAAATACAGGTTACAGGTGGACAAGAGGTAAAATATAGGTATTCCGGATAAGCAATAAGCGTATGAATATGTAAGGACACGATTCAGTTCAGGGCAGAGCTTGGCATAGATTTGTGGAAAACAAAGGAAGCACCAACACGAAATTTAGTAAGATTACGTTTCAAGGCAGATGACATTCAAAAGATGCAGAAACTAAAAGCGTTCACATGCATATTTTTGCCTCGGAGAAATATTTTGCAAAAACTTGTTGGTAAACTTTGCAGATTAAATCAAACGTTTTTTCCCCCTTTGTTGTTCTGTGCAGTTGTCCCATTAAAGCCATGAAAGTAACTTGTAATTAGCTTTTGCTTCATGAAATATCTTAAGATTTGTCAAGAAAATGCTGCATTTAAATTCATTTACATTTAAATTGTAATTTGTAGGCAATTTTCATTGCCAGAGGTTTTAATCAGAAGGATTAAATTAAATGTATTTTAATAGCATCAATAACCTTTAACTTATTGGGATATAAAAATATGGTAGAGGGAATACTTCACCGCCCCTGGCCGCGGATATATTAGTTTCAAATATATTTAAGCAGCTAATTTGTGATTCCATTTTATCACAAAAGTTTCGTTGTGTCTTTTTCCACTCAGGCACTGCTCCTTTCTTAACCTTTCATCTTGAAAGCAATCCCATTAAGAATGCAAGTGGTGCGCGCACACACGACGCCGAGCGGGGAAAAAACACAGCAGACCAGACTTGTTCATTATGCATGACAACTGACATATCAAGACATATGGTGGAAGCTGGCACGAGCCCTAACACCCGAGACAGCCCTACACTACATTTCCATCTGCCAAAGCCGTAGTGCTTATACCCTAACAGGGTACTTTGATTCTGGTCAGAAGTTTGCCAAGCTGTGAAATGAGTCATATAGCTAGGAAAGCGTTAATATACATTTTCAATTCGATCTAAATGCAAACTGTAAGGGAAAACAATCTTTAACTTGCTTTCTTCTTTTTTTTTTGGTAGGTGAAAGAGGGAGGGCGTTCTAATTGCATACTGGCGCACACCCAATAAACATTTTCGAGTTGCCCTGGCAGTCGCCTCCAATATTGCCTTTTGACCATGGCCATTAGGAGCGGTGGTCACCCTTCCATCTGCCATAGAATCAGGCGAGCAAATTGGGTTACTGCTCAACTGTCTGGTTAATGGCTACAATGACACAATTAATTGCATGGTGGCGGCCATTTTCAGCACTTGAGAGCGAGCTGGTCGGGTCGGTCAGCTGCCAACATCAATTAAGTTTTGTAGGAAAGAATTTAATATGCGACCAATGCTAAAAATAAATTACTAATTTGTTAGGCGACTCTCTCGAAACTGTGCCAATGACAGACGCCAATATGCTGGGAAAAATTGAGAAAGCCTTAAGGAAAATGACAGTTTAAATGGCATTGATGCCGTTGCTGAACACAAAAAAATCGGTCGAAAACTATTGGTTTTTTCCATATTTAAGGAACCTTTTTCTTATTGTTTTAATGTGAAAATATATAAATAAAATCCAAGTGTTATTCAATTTGATTTTTATTGTTCCTTATTTTGCCTTAAGGGGCTGAGAAAAATAAGCCAGAACATAGTGCCACAGCTAAAAAATACTTGAAGGTGCTTCAATTAAATATTAATGACAAAAAATATTAAATTTTTAATGTTTAATATAATGTTTCTGTGTAATATTCTTTTGTGATGCCTGCTATTAATGCTGCCACAGGAGGAAGCTCCCAAGGGGCGATATCTCACATTGTCCTGTGGACCCTTTTTCAGCCGATCTGCCGGCGCCGGAATGTCCTGTCCCGGGTCAAAGCGTACTTCCTGCGATTGTGCTGCGTGTGTGTAGAGCAGAGCGCTTTAAAGTGCAGAAAAGCTTTCGCTCTTGGTTTTCCATTTCCATTGCCAGTCGCCCAGTTTCCCTCTAAGAGGGAAACTTTGGCAGCAGAAGGCAGCTCATAACAATGAAACTTTGCACGCTTTGGCAATTATGTGAGTGGGCCAACACACACAGTTACGCACACACACAGACTCCACATATCCTTTGGCGAAATTAACCCACTTTTTAGCCGTCCAATGTTTTCTTAGTTGTACCATTTCCATTTCGCTTTATTGGCGAGTATTTTACTTATTCTCCGGACTTTCTTTGGGGTTTTTCTTAAAGGTTTTCCCCCACAATCAATTTTCTAACTTTAGTTTGGTTTCCATTGGCCCAAGTCCAGGCAGGAAATCCTTTGATGGGTTCCTCCATTCACACCCGGTGGAAAAGTGCATTTCTGTGTTGAGTGAATATATGTTTCACATTTATATTTAACTGTTTCCCCAGGACGACTCGTAATATGCAATGCAGATTCCTGCACGCAAATGCATTAGGGCCTGGCTCTCAGTAATTTCTGCAGCATGAATATGCAACTTTTGGCTTCTGGTCACTCAAGAAGAATTTGCAAACCGAAATTGCTGTTTGACATGGAAAACAAAGTGGAAAAAACCGTGGCCTCAACTGGTGGCTCATTAAAATGTTTTTGAGTCGCCAAAGTCAAGTTGCTAATGGAGCGCGATCCTTAAAACGCAAGAGAAGCCCCCGGGGAAGAGTGGTAAAAGTTGGCTAATGCGTTGCACTGTCAAAAGCTTGTCCGCAAAATTTTCCGAAGAAGTAGTGACCGAAGTCAGCGACTCGCACGACTGAACGCCAACCAAATTACATCCTCCATAAAAAATACAGTACAAAGAAAAACGTGAAATGTGTGTGGGCGTGTTGCCTTTGTTAACTGCGGCATTTAGCGGCTATTAAAAAATGTTGCCAGCCACAGATAATGAGTTCAGCCACAAAAAAACTGCGCCACATTAAGTGAAAAATGCGGCGGAAAGTTTAGCAGCTGATTAAAAGAATTTAAACCCGGTTAATTTAACGGTTTAAGAATCGTAAAAACATGATTATTAACTCGCCATAAACCGCAGTCGTAAAAAGGTTGTTAATTGAAACATGTATCCTTGAGCTTGCTCCTGTCCTGTTGATTTCCCATTTCTCTTCCAGTTCAATCAAATACCATTACGTTCATTCATGTAGCTTTGCGCTCTTATCTGCAAAGGGAGCCAGGTTCAAAGGAGATAGTTTGTAATGCCTCCCCGCGGAACTATTCATCTTGTCCTTGTTCGCGGCCATTTCAGTGTCCTTCGCCTAACGCGTAAATGCCTAATGAAATGCGCGTCGCAGCCGAAAAGCGAAAATAAGACCTTCCTTTGGGAGGCGGCGGGCTACTTAGCATGATGATGGGGCTTCGCCTCGCCTGGCTCTCCGCTCCGCACACATTTCCCGCGCCGTGGAAAGTCCTGCCTGCCCGCCTGCCAGGCAGACGACAAGTCGAACTAAGGCGAGGACAATGCCAACGCAGGATGCAAGGAGGCTGCAGCCACCCCAGTGACAATAATTTAATTTAATGTGTTTGCATGCAGCGACAACAAGAACCTTAACAGCCGAGGAGGATGCCGTTCTGGGGGCCCCAAGATAACTCACAATTTGTGGCCGCTGCAATGAGCAAGTTGCAATACGCTTGAGAAAAAATTGTACTTAAATATATATATTTTATTGCTTAATTTTTAAAACTCGAAAGAAGTAATTGAATTGATTCGAATTTTTTTTTTTAATGAAAATTATGACCTATGCGCAATCTGGCATAGCCTGAATGATTATTGTTTTACGTTAATATAAATGTTTAATATTTTTAGACAGCTTTAAATGTTTGTAAAGTATAGTAATATTATAAATTAAATTGCATTTGTTTTTTTTCTTTTTTGGTGTTAAATAAATTTACCAATTGTGTTATCATGAAATTTACCGAAACAAATATGTAAAAAGGTTCTTCCTCGAATAAAGTTGTATATTATTGTCTTAAGTGTCTTTAAAAGAAATTATCTTTTCGGCAAGCTAATAAGCTTCTGATTTTTCGGTCAGTGTATTAACCTGCACCTTGGAACTTGCAACCAGCAAACGGCAACCCGCAACGCGCGCACATCTCGCGCCCGGCAACCAAAGGCAAAATTTATGGCTCCTTCCGCTTGCCATTCTGCTCGGGCTCTTGGGTGGGAAATTTCATGCTGAAATTATTAGTGTAAACATTTTGCATTTAATTAATAATGCGCCAAACGAAGCGCCGTTGACAGAAGTGGCCACAAAATATGCAGCCAAGCTTGGGTGTAACTTTGTTGTCTGTAATGCGATAATAATGAGTCAACGACAGGGAAGAGGATTCAAAAACTTATTTATTGGAATGATAGTTGAAAGAGCAAGGTCAAAGAGGGAGCAATCGATAATGGGAACATTAGAACAGGGACTTGTGTGTAAATCTAATTAATACCTAATGCTTTTATGCTCTTTTCAATAATAATAATAATTTGCTTTAAAAAATAAGCGGAGGTGTTTAATGCCATTAAAGGTTCCGGCCCGCAAACAAGCCTACCCCAATAAGAATTCGATTGATTAGGGTCCAAACCCAAAGTATCTCTCCTTTTAAAAGCCCCTTTTCCCAGCCTTCTCAGCGTTCATCTCCCCCTCCCGAGGAGGCATATAAATTGTCTGGACGTTTTCTAGACATCATAATATATAAAGCCTAATAAATATGCGTCGAGAACAACAAGCGAACGGAGCGAATGGAAATCAAAATAAGCTTTTTCGACCAGCAAAAGGAAGAAGGACACAACTTAAAGCTGCTGGAAGTGAGCTGAAAAGAAGGGGGGGCAAGGGCACAAATGCGGAGTAATGAGCATAAAAATGCTAACAGAACCACAACCGAGGAAGGAGAAGAGGAGCAGAGAAGCAGAGAGTAGGTGCCAAGACGACCGTAAATCTTTTTGTAGCGCTTTCAAGGTAAAATAACAATTTAAGTTTATTACTGGATAAAAAGACAAAGGTAAGAAAAACTTTGCACAGAAGGGAAACCCCGGGAAAACGAACAAAGCGAGGCTGGGGCCACTGACCACTAAGCAACAATGACAAGGGGAGAGACTGGGTCCTGGGACTGGGGACTGGGAAAGACACATATCTATGATATATGACAGTGAGAGCTGTGCGTCAGTTGCCAGGACAGCTGTGAGGATTTGCTCGGCCCGGCTTTTATTTCATTTGGCGCTCGCTTGCACACAAAAAAGTTTTCCCCCACCCGCGCCATGGCGAGGAAAATAAAGCAATGATGGCGGGAAAAAAATGTTGAGGAAGTCGTCGAGTCGCGTCGCTTTTATGTAGATTGTCACAGTCGCGCGCGTTATCTTTTTTTCTTATTTACAAATCTCCAAGATTTTCTTTTACGATGCCACTCGTACCACCAACCACCCAGAAAATGAACAGCCAACTACTGAGCGGAGCTTCCTTTTTAGTGGCTCTCAAGACGGTGTGCACCAAAAAGGAAGTTTTTAAGTGAGCCTGTGGCCTTGAGCAACGTTGCCATGTGACTTTTCCCCGGTAATTATTTTGGCAAGCTTGTCGGCTTCAGTTGTATGGCCGCTCGCTTTTCCAAGATTGTTTTCAAAATAATATTTTGGAGAATCTTTCGAATTTTTAAAAGTCTGTTATTGTGTTTTACTTCACTTTATTTGAATTTAATTTATCTATTTTCATTCTCTGTTTTTACATCTTCACCTCTTTACAGAAAAATTACAACTTAAGCCCAAAAAAATGTATAGAATATAATTCTGATTTCTCTTCTGGTAGCCCAAAGACACCTGTGCGTTGGCCAGCTTCCCTTTTTTTCTGGCAGCTCCAAATGGAGTCTCGAGTGAAGGCAGCAGAGAGTGGCAGTGTGGGGCCGAACATGTGCGCCACTTAATGGCCAAAATCAGTTGCGAGGAAGTGGAGCAGCAGACGGCGGCCCGACTGCTGGATGGTCCTGCCGGCTGCCACTTTGACAGAGTGCCCCATGGACATGGATTCGAGACTAGAAACCCGGGATCCTTAGCCGCCCCCTTACTTTCCGTCCCTTCCCATCTACAAATCACAATTCGATTGTCTCTACGTGTCACTTACAGGACACGGGGGGCTGCATTTAGGCAGCGCCGTCCTTCCATTATACAATCAAGGTGCCACTGAGCAATTTTTCCGCCCACTTGCCCTCCACCCAAAACCCACCTTTCCCGGTAAACAAAGCAGTTAATGGGCGGCAAGTGGAAACAACGGGCCAGTGTTGCATAGTGGAAGCTCCACTGTCCGCACGGCCGCTGCTCCACTGATTTTCCAGGGCTTTATATCAGTTTTAATGTCCTGGTTTTTGGTCACCACCGGTCGCCTCACCATCGGTGTGGTTTAATTAGCGCTGTCTCTGCCAGTCAGTCAGCCATGTGGACAAATTTGTACATTGGCCACCGTTGAGCGTTTAGGCCAGCTTTTCATTTGTCCTGCCTGCCTGCCGCCAGCCTGCCCTCCCGGGTTCGGAGTTCCAGGTACCAGAGGTTCCATTGATTGGCTCTCGAGGCAACTGCGATTAGGTTGTTATTTGCGGCTCTTCGATATATTCGGAGCAAGGAGGGGGACCAATAAATTGGCAGACCATCTGGCAGGGTTTTGGGTTAAATGGCGCAGAGGTTACTGTTAACTGATGTCGTTTAAAGAGTTGGTAGTCGCGGAACAGCTAAAGGGATTAGCTAAAGTTTTGATATTTGATTGAGTATTTCATCAAAAGAAAATCAAAATATATTTTGTTGAAATCTTTGGTAAGCCCATTTTTCTATACCCTTGCACGTTGCAATTGGATTATTCCATATATTTGAAAATATATCATAATTAAGTAAAAATTATTTTTCAATTAGGAAAGTCTGTGGTTTTGTTAAGGTTTATAAATATTTATAAATTTAACAGTTGTAATAATGTTACCCTAGTTTTTAAAATTAGAAAACACTTAATTTTGGCTCAATATTTTAGATTTTATTATTTTTTTTTTTATTGAGAAATTAACACGTAAATAAAATTAAGCGAAATTTTGATTAGTATAGCATCTGAAGGTTTTAAGCTAAGTTTTTAATTATTTAGATTTGTATGTCAAAGTGTCAAATAAATATTGATTTCTAAAATAATTAAATTAAAACACAGTAACTGAGCAAAATATAATTACAGTTTAATCAAAAATAACTTTTGTGTTAGTTTTTATTTGAATAATTACTCTTTAAACAATGTTTAAGAATTGTAAAAATAACAGTTTCATGGTTTTTGGTAGGGGGTGCTAAAACACCTTTTTTGACTGTAGTTGAATTAAAAAATAAATCGATTTTAAATAGAATAGCCTTCAAACCCATACACAAATTACACATTTCGAAAACCTATGAAAATCTACATAATTTTTGTGGTGCCCAAGAATCCAAGAACTGTCCATTTCGTACCCAAAACAAAGTAAACAAAACGCACAAAAGTCATACGGCAAAGCTCCACACAGAAAAGCTCGCTCTTTACTCAGCCCCGCTGAATGTGGGCGCTAAGCTTCCAAGGACACTCTTCCAAAAAGCCGCTTCTCTTAGGCGAAAAGCTGCTCCTGGAAAGCTCTCTCAGGGATGCTGTAATAGGAAGAAGTTCGCTGCCGAAGCGCTCGGATTTCTGCTGCAGCTTCGTTGCTCCGCGATTCCCCGTTCACATTTTTGGCTCCGGCTCGTCCTCGTCCTCGTGCCGTGTTGTACTAGGTCCTGCTAGCCTGCCGTCGAGTGCTGGCTAGTTAGGCACGGCGATTCAGTCAAGCTCCAGCATCCGTTCACCGAGGAGCCCGACGCCGCTCCGCTGCTCCTCCGAGACAAAAACCCACGGCGACGAGTGACGCGCGTTCGCACCGGGCGTGAGTTTGTGTGTGTTTCAGTGGGTGAAAACAGTGCGTATGAGCGATTTTCGGTGTGCCAGGAACGCAATGTGTGGCAAAAACCGGGCGGAACTTTAAGTCGCTGCGTAAACACACAGGACAAAGTCGCTTACGGCCTGCAAGCTACGGGTCTCTGTTACTTCCAACAAATTGAATAAACACCCAGAGAGCAAAGTGGAAAGTGCACAAAAAGAAACATCAGTTCCGAAAGACATTTGAGAAATCCAAGGCAATAAAGTAAGCACAAATTGTGGAATCATCCAAAAAGTGTTCGAAAATATAAAAAACTTATTTTGTTCCCCTTAAAAAATAGGTTAATCCAAATATACCCATTCAAAAAAATGTACATAAAAATTAATTTGCAAGACCAAAATCTTTTCTGAAAGTTTGAAAAGATTAAACATTTTAAACACACAAATTATTTAAGTATAAATAAAATATATGTTAACTAAAACTAAGAAAACCAAGAAATTTATATTCAGTTCTTAAGTTAATCATTTTTTAACTAACCAAGTTCCTATGACAATTGGAAAATGTATCTGAAAAAATTGCATTAAAGTACATTTAAGAAAAATGACAAGGAAAATTGTTACTGCAAATATGTAAACCAAAGATCAGTCAATTATTTTCAAACTTAATAAAATGAAAGCCAGCAAGCCAAGCTGGTCAAGAGTGAAACCCTTAAATTCCTCCAACAACTAAATTTATTTTACAAACAAAAATAATAAAATATGCAATGGGAAAGTGATAATAAAATGAAAAATTTAGAGTCAAATTCAGTAACGATAACAAAAGTAACAAATTTTCGGGCAGGAAAACTTACGAGTTTCCTCCCCTGGTGCGGCATTTTATTGATAAATTGAGAAGAGTTCCCAGTAAAAATGTGTTCGATTTTCAAGAAACCGAAATAGTTGGCATAGTTCTTGCTCTAAATGCCTGCCTGCCTGCTTGCCGAGCGAAGGCGATGGACATAAAAACATATTGGCAACATTTCAAACTCTCTGCAAAGTTCTTTTACCTTTGGCCCAGTGTTTTGGCCCAAAACAACAGCACAGGCAAACAAACAGACTCAAACTGGCAAACAAAAACCATTTCGGCCAATAAATCATTGAGGGAAAGCAGCAGCAGCAAAACTGAACCGAAGCAAAACTTGTGAAGAACATGAAACTTTTTTTTCCTGTTTTTATATACATCCATATATACATATATTCTGGAAGCTGGAAAAGTTGAGGAATCTGTAAGAATTAGTTTTGGGATATTGGCCGGCCAACATGGCGTATGAGCAATATTGTCTGCGACCTACGAGACGGATTCCCCGTAAAGAAATATTTGCAATTGCATGCTGCTGTGCCTCAAGTTCGTCCATGCAAATTGAAAGTAATTGATGTGCATAAAAGATTGTTTTGTTTCTCGGCCCGGGAGAACTTAATCCCGGGACTCGGTTTCTGGTTGAAATCTTCAGAGATAAATCAAATCGCAGGTTCGTTTACCTAATCGCAACACATTCGCAAAGCCATCCGGGCCGAAATCACAAAGTGGCCAGCAGACAGTCGACAGGCGACGGAGCCCTGCAGGATATTTGAACTGGGAAATGTAGAAATAGGGGGCCCTGAAAATTCCCGGGCAGCGGCAGAGCGCTTCTCTCATCAACTTAAATTGTGGGAAATTAATCAAGTTGAAAAGGTTTCTTCTCTGGTCGCCCACAAAAGATTGCGCCTCAGGTTTTGCTCGCTCCGGAGCGGTTGGCTGCCTTTTGTCTTCTGTTATTGTTATGGCATCCCTCCCAAGGTCTGGCTCTGACTCACAAGACAAGTCAACATGCGAAAGGCGAACCTTTTTTGCTTTTCGCTTTTCTGGCCAAAAACCTTTGCTTTGCATTCAAGCGGAAATTAAGGCAACTGCGAGAAATTCGAGAGGATATTGGTGAACAAATTTTGGGGAATGTGGATCAAATAGTAAAAACTCCATAAATTAGTTACAGAATTCAAAGAAGGATAGTTAGATTTTTTATATATAAATAATAATAAAGGTAGATAAAGAATTAATAATAAAAGAGTATATTTATCCACCTTAACGAAGCTCAATTTATAATTAAATACAGTTATAGAATCATTTTAATTAATTTAAATATGAATACAAAATAATATAATACAAAAATTCCAGAAATATTTGTTAATATATTATTTTCTTAACGAATTCTACACCCGAAAAAGTGCTAGAATGTAGATATTGAATTTTTGACCGTGTGTTCAAGGGAAAGAAAAAGGCCGCTGGGCCTTATTTTTTCCCTCACACCGCAGAAATTGAAATTGTGTTCTCGTCGAAGCCTTGGGCCCATCGGCCTCATGTACAAACAGTGGAGCACACGCAGCCACGCGCCGGGAACAGAGCGAAAGGACACGTGTAACACTTTCTGCAAAGCCTGAAAAGGACCTTAAAGCAAGCCTTAAACGCCGCTCAGAGTTTCAGCTTTATTTTTCGCCTTTCTGGGTCAACGCCTGGTTGACATTTTAGCCGGGCGAGCCGTCGAGTTCATGGAAACCCTTTTTTAATTAATACAGTCTGTGCAGCAGCCCCTCGCCGCCTCTCCAGCTGAAACCTCATTAAAATGCGTTCGAAAATGAGACCGCAGACGAGCAGGGCAGAGCGGCATTTTGTGTTTGTGCAGCTCACTCCATCTCTGACGATGGCTTTAAAAAATTCCAAAACTGAAATCACAAAACGACAGTTGATGAATTTTTATAATATCATTATTTTGCGGGATAGCGTGCCTCCAGGCCTCGCAGGTATTTAAAATAATTTAATTAATTAGCTCGGCCCTCGGAAATATGTCAGCGATTCTGAAGAGCTAATGAAATATGCACTGGAGCTGGCCGGGCAAAAACTAATTAGCAGCTCAAAAGGCTCGATGGCCGATTGAAGTGCTGAAAGTACGTACACATAAGCAGGAATAATATGGTTCACATCTACATACAACTCTTCTAAGGGATCTTGGTCGGCAAAGTGAGCCAAATTCTGCAAATAAACGGAAACTGAAATAATCGCCGCAAAGGATTTATTTAGCTGGAAAATTATTATTCGATTGAGACTTAACTGGGTACTAATTGCCTGCCGTTTGACTTTGATTCTCCCTGGGAAATATTATTCATCAATAAATTTATTTGGGGTATACAGAGCCAACAAACTGATTTATTTGTGCATGACATAAATTTATTTGCCACAAGCACGGCCCGGCCAAATATTGAATTTAAGCACAATGTGTATATTCCGCTTAATCCTCATTATATTTTACGGTGTTTCGGAGCCATAAAGAAATACAAGTGCATATAATATTTTGCGACGCAAAATTTCCAAATAAACCATTTACGTTTCTGGTCCAACATTTGCCTTGGCGGAAAAAAACCATCAAAAATAAATGAAGCATAAATGCCAAAAGTACACACCAAAAAAAAAAAAAAGAAAAAAAGAACAAGAAAATTCGTTGAGCCGCCGACGAGGGGTGAAGTGATTTAATTTTTCTGTAATTTTCTTTATGGTTCTCTCTCCCTTTTTTATTTCGTATTTTGTAAATCTCGAAGCGACAAACAACGCGCAAGCGGAGAAGAGGGAGCAAATAGGTTTTGCGAGGAATTAGAAACACGAAGCGCCATTTGGCGGCAAAAATAACCGGAAGGAATTATTGCGGGCCTCCTCGCCGCCCGCGAAGAGGAAATTAAATGTTTTACTGTCTCTGCGGTGAGATGAGAACACAATTATAATTTCATGCAGGCGACAGCAGGATGAAAATACTCGGAATAAAATCAGCGAAAATGGAAAACATTTTACCATTTTCCCTGCCTTATTTCTTCCTTTTTTCCGCAGAAGTAGGCGTGTGTGCGCTGCATTTTGGTTTTATGAAAATGTTTCCATACACACAGGCAATGTCCTGTTAAGAGGATCAGTGGAAAAAAACGCGAAAGGAAGCAGCGAAAAGTGTGAGAAACTGTAATGCGGAAGCAGGGAAATTAAGTGAAATGCGAGGCGCTGGGAATTAAATTAAAAAGGAAATGAAGCTGCGGCCATAGAGGAAAAGCTGCCCATACTTAACTGCAGAAAAGTGGTTAAGAAAATATTAAAGAAGGAGAAGCACTTAGATTTTATTACAGTTGCACCGAAAGATTTTTTTAAAAGTAAAATTTACAAGTAATTTAGGTTTATAAATAAATCCATCAAAAAAAATTTCTGTATATATATAAAACTCCCCTAGCAAATATGTTTCACTAACACAATTTTTCGTTTTCTTTCTTCTCTTTTCTCCGCCCATTTTCCACAAACGCCACAACAGAAGCACCAACATCAACCGGAAATCAACTAAATTGTCGTCACTCCAATCAAGTGGAAATTTGATTAAAAAAAGGGAGCAACGGGAAGCGAGAACAGAGGAAAATTTGATAAATTTCGAAAAGGCAATAGACGAGACGAGTTGGCGAAGGAAATGCCGAAAAGTGCGAGTCTATCAAAAGGTGGAGCGGCAAAGGAAATCAACACGCACGCACATGAACGAGTTTGTTGCACGGCGACTACGTCCATGGCAAAACATTAAAAATCAGCGGAGCGTAAAACTTACACAAAAGCTTGCAAAAACTCTAAAAAAGCCACGTGAACGAAAACGGAAATAAAAATAGAAGCAACAAATAAACGAATAAAAAACCGAAATACAACACAGAGTTGCGAAGTGAGAGAACAGTTTTTAGTGCGAAAAAAAATTAAAAGATTTTAGCTGGCGAAAACTAAGCCACAAATAAAAGAAGGAGCACGAGGAGCTGAGCACAACAAGGACGTGGCAGCTGACGGCCAGGACATATAAACGTCTTTCCTAGAGCACGAAATTAAGTGCAGATTATCAGAAGATTATATTTTAATAGCATTTCAAGCTGTTTCCCTTTGCCAACAAAGACCAGACAGGATAGCGCAAGGACCGCCACAACACCAAAAAGGGAAAAAGGAACAGGACTGACCTCAGTGTGTTGTGTGTGCCTGTGTGTGCGCTACAAGTGCGGCTTATTGCATGATTACCGCCAAGGATTTTTTCGCCAGCCTCTCTTTTTCGGAGTGTCCTGTGGGGATCCCGGGGAATAGCTAAGCAAACATACAAGCGTGCCAGAAATTGAAATTAAAGAAGGAATTAAGTGTCGCGAGTGTGTGAGTGTCGTCGGGCTAAATAATAAATATTATGTGTGCCAGTGTGTCCTGTGAGTGTGCGTTTGTACACTAAAACACCGAATATCGCGTATACGCCAAGTGTGGTTCAGAGACCAGCGAAGGCGCAGCAGAGAAAAATAGCAACAGGTATGTACAAGATTGTGTCTAATCTTATCTCAGCCTCCCAATCTAATTAAGTCTCCGCTGTTTTGGTTGTCTTTCCGTGTGGTAAATATACTACTAATAATTTTCCGGGTTTATATTTATTGAGATTACTATGTTCATGTATCAAATTAAAAAAAAAAAATAAAAATGCCCTGAATTATTCTCTTAAGAAAGCTCTTAACTTCAAGAAGCAATTTACAGCCCGGCTGTCCCTTAAACTGTCTTATGAAATGTGAAACAATTTCCCAGGCTCTCAAACAACCCTTTCGCACAATTCTCTGCAATGTCTACAAGCCATTTGAGTAATCCTTTTGCCATCCGCCAAATCCTAAGCCACAACAACTCCGTAGTCTGCACTCCCGGCCGGCTGTTAATTAATGCCAAAACCGAGAGCTTCCGCTGCAGCATATTTAAAAACGCATTAGCTCTTTTCGGGGCTTAAGCAGCCGCCGTCGAGAGGCTGTCATAATTCTAGCAGAGCATTAGGACAGCACACACATACGATATGCAGGGGCAGAATTCTTGTAATTACTTTAAATGCGCTGTTCTTTTCCACCGCTGAATGGAGATTTTTTGTTTCTTTGGGTCGGTGTCCTGGGCCGGCATGTGTTGCTAATTTCATTCTGCGGACAGAGGAACAAAGTCGCAGTGGGTGGAATTTAATGCCAGAGATTGGGGCTGTGTGTGTGCTGCCATTAAGTCGTAGGAGTCACAGAACGAAACTTTCATTCACGTCCTGGCATGAGGGAGGAATCCTGTCGCTACCCACACCCACCTGCCATAATGGGACACTCAAAGAAATGGTTTTTCTGGACAGTTTAGGAATTTCTGCGATCATATACGACGTATTTCAAAAGTGAAGGCAATATAAATTTCTCGTCGTCTTAGAAAACATAATTAAGTTTAGATTTCCCTTTTAAAAATGATTCAGTTATAAAATATCACTAAACAAATAACATTTTTGGCGTGGTGTAACGATGATGAGACCTCCTGGAATGGCCCATTGTTGTTTGTTGTTTTAATGTTATTTGCCTGGCTGCCATAGTCGTCGTCGTCGTCTTTGGAATCTGTCACCGTTTTACGTGACAATACAGCTGCAACTTTGTCTCCTCTCGTACCTCGGTGTGGTGTGCGTTGGTGTGCGACTGCGGTCCACCGCAGTGGGCGGCTTCAGGGTTTTCTGGGGTTTCCACCATCGGTTTCCATGGGGCTCCTTGGCCGACGCTCGGCTGACCCTAAGCCAGCTTGCTGTTGTCGCATTGCGTGCCGGCTGCTTACCTGCTTACCTGCTCTGCGGCCGCCCCACCTGACAGTAAACTTTAACACAAAAATTTCATTTAAAAGTTTCGCTCTCGCTGCTGCCTTTTACCTTCATTTGGACGTTCGCCAGATGCTTAAAACTTTCTCACTCGGGGTGGAATCGGGGCCGCAGCATTTCTTTTATGGCAACTTTAGCAAATGGACATTGAGGTCGTTGTATGACTTTCGGTTCGGTATTTCCTCCGTCATAAATATTGCCCTCCCAGGTCCGTGGCAGTCTATTAGCATTAGCAGAGTAGCGGGAAATGTAGGGTGGAGAACTCATCATCTCACCTCCTGCTGGGGACGTTTTAAATGTGCCTTTGAAGTTCGCTGCGAAATCGCTGGGAATCCCGAGGATGAAAGGAAAATGTCAGATCAAAGTTTGCACTTAACCTGAACTATTTTAAGTACTTGGTTGTAGTGCCCTTCTCTCCTTTGTTTATGATTAAAGTTCTTTTTTAACTCTTCGATTCGGGCAATGCGTGGCATTGGCATTCTGTCAATTTCCAGAATTTTTTCTGTTTTTTTCAGCGTTGCTATTTTTACGGTTGGTTACAGTTGTTCGCTGAAATTAAATTGCTTCTCGATCGCCTTTTTTTCGTTTTACCAAATAAACAGAAACAGTGTAAATTGTTAAACAGTGTTATTGCTTTTTTATTCCATGCACCTCAGCTGCACTTAAATCGCATATTTATTTAACATCTGTTGTTTCCAATGTTGTCGTTGCTTCTGCTGTTGCGTAACTAATTAAACTGTTTAATTGCATAAATTAAAGCCACTAAGTGCCATTGCGGGGACCTCGTTATATTTGCAAGAGGTAAGCAAATATATCAAGCATATTGCATAGTGCTTAATACCGGGGAAACTGATTGAACTCGAAATAATATTTGAAATTTCCTGAAGTTAAAGAGAGCTTAAGAAGTCGGAAAAGGAAACTGCTTCCGAAAATTGTCATGCAGATCAATTAAATACATAAAATTAATTAACATATGTGAACTACATTTCAATATTTTCCATGAGAAGATTCCATTATTTGACCCTTTGCTTTACCTTTAATCTCTGTTCAATATATCCCTTGGCCGAAACAATTAATCAAACACAACGTCTGGGAATTGACGAAGCTCAAGGCACATATTTTTTTTGTTAGAAATGACACGCTGTGAAAACAGAAGTTTCTACGCTTACATACAAAGGGATGCTTTAAAGCACTGCCACTGCTCCATGACGCAGTAAACACTTATTTGATGTCACGGGAATGGGAATGGGAACCAGGACGAAGGCGAGGCCGGACTCGAACAACTTCCGACCAAGACCCCAGGCAATGGAGCGTGCTGCTAAGGAGTATTCAACTAATAAAAATGTCAAAACGCATGAAGTTGATGACAAGTAACGCAAAATGACAGCACAGTCGGCTGGCATGAATGGCAGGACTAACAGGACTAACATTCTTGCACAGAGGAAAAATGGATCTACAAAAAAAAAGGTTTAATTCGAGGGTCTATCACATTAATAACAAGTAACAGGTAACAAATATCCGGCTTCGTAGGTCTTTTTTCAACTTGAAAAATAAAAGAGAAAAACGAAAATGCTTCTTAAAAATTACATTTTTTTCTTAAAGTTACATAAAATGGCAATTATTTTCCTATTTTTCCCGGTGCAGATCCTTGGATTTAGGGACAGAACAACTTGAATTCATGGCTTGTCGCATGCGGGCTTCAATGCTTCCCAGTGCGGGCAGCAATTTGCCACACCTGCTGTGTGTGTGTGTGTGTTGTGTGTCTATGTGGCAGCTTCCCTGCCATGTTTTCCGCCTCCAGTTCCCCCTGCAGTCTTTCGCCACCCAAGTCCTAGCTTTCCTCCGCTGCTAAACTTTCACAATTAAAACTTGGCACTTTCCCTCGCTGTCTGTGCGCACGCACGCACGATTCGCATTCTTGCATCGCAACGCTTCAATTTTGGCCTGCGCCCCGCTGTTTGTTTATTGGATTAAGTAGATTTATCATATCAGATGGCAAAAGCTGTCTAAATTTATCCGCAGTGCCTTGGCATCGCCCCGCCCTTTCATTACAGAAACACCACATATCAAGCGCCGACGACGACTTCTCGTTTTTAATTACGCTGTTTTTTCCACTGAGCTCACGTACAGAAACATAAAAAAAATAAAAATACAGAAATACAGAAAGAAATGCGTTTGCTGGCTGGCAAAAGTTTTACTTGGCTACGTGTCCTGCCAACAGGCATTTTCAATAAATTTTCCTATGCTCGTGGAATTAATAAAAACAAGGCAGAAACTTTTGCACTTGGTCTGGCAATAGAAGGTCAAAGCTCAGACTGTACAATAAAAAAGAAAACAGTTGAACAAATTTAAAAATCGAGAACTTACAGAAATTTTTTGCAAGGCCATTAATAAATTATTATCAATCAACAATTTTATATATGGTTTTAAATATTAAATATTATTAAAATTATTTGTTTTATTTTCTTCATATTTTATAAAAATATGGTTACATTTCAAAGTATAATTTATATCAAAATAGAAATACAGAATAAATTATAATAATGTAAGATTATTCTTATACTTGAATTTTATTCCTATAACTTCTATCTTCATGCTATTTTTCCCCAAAATTCAACAAAAACATTTAATGTTTCCAAAGGCATTCATTTCTTTCCATTGATTTAAATCCAAATCATTTCATGGCTTCTTGGAAAAGCTGCTTGCATAATTCATAGCAAAAATATTGTGATAGCCCCGGAACAGATTATATTTCCAATTGATTTCACTTTGTCCAAGGATCTTATTTTTGGTCCCGAAATTCCCCAAACTATATGCTTCTTTTTGTTGTTGCTGTCTTGTAGCTTTCATTTGACGCGGTCGCACGACTTCAAACACAAAGAGCACTCTGGCACACACAAAGGCGGCGCGAACACGCGGCGTATGCGTCATATTAAGTATACGCCCACGCGACACACGCTCTGGGTTTGTGTCTCTGTGTGTGTATGTGTGTGCGTTTGTGAGTTGGCCCCAATTTCTGTGCAGCTTCAGGCTCGTCTGTTATTTAAACACAACAATTAAAACGATTTTCCCCAGCACACTACACACCGAGTCCTTGTTGTTGCTGTTTATTTAGACGCAGGCATGTAGACATAACATTCAGAGGAAAAACAGGAACAAGAGCCGGAGCAGAAACAAATTGAATGAACACGCGCCCCGAAAAGCGTTTAATAAACACAAAAGCAACAGCAGCAGAAACAGAAACAGAAACTGAAGCTTAGGCCCAAAGAGCACAGAGTCTTGACTGTGTGTGTGGCCCCCCTTTTTGGGGGGACCCCGAAGCTTAATGAAATGTAATGATGAGCGGGCGGTGCCCGGGGGCGTGGCAGCGAACCTCCAGGGAAAGTGAGAAAACGCCAGGACGCCTAGACAGCAGGTTTTGATATGTAAACTGAGGAAGGAAAGTGTATCGAGTATAACAATGGAAAAGATGGAAGGGGCAGGGGATTACGTTTCCAGGCGCCGCTCTATGTATTTAAATGAATTTATTGTTTGCTTTTTAATGTAACTTAACTAAGGACATATGTTGATTTGTTCTCTATTGTTGAGAAATCGGAAGAAGTTCGACAAATCATATCGGGAAGTTGTTTACGATTACGGAACATGGAAAATATTTAGGAAACCAAAGAAGTAAAAGCTGTAAGCTTTAAATATATAGAACCAGCATTAAGCTGTTATGGAGTTAATGAATCTATTAATCTTTAAATACAACTTTTCAGCCTAAAAGATTACAAATTAAACTCTCGCACTGTGTAAAGAAATAAAAGGGCCCTTATTCGGAGCAGGAATAGTTAAAATAAAGCAAATTGTTGTGCCGCAAAATAATTATAGAGCAGGAGGCTGGAGATGGAGCTGCAAAAGGGGTTACCTTAGGGCTGGCACCGCTTCAAGGGCTCTTTAGTTAAGCAATTTAGTGCGCGCACAATTAAGTCAACAACAGCAGCGGCAGCCAGGACTCCTCCACTTTCGGGGCACTCTTTGCTTCCGCTGCCTTCGCTCTCTAGCACTAATTTGCATATGAAACATCCAGCATCCAGTGGCAACCCGTATTCCTGGCAAATTGGAGCGACATTTTTTATACACATACTCGCAGAACAAGGGGATCCCCCGGCAGTGCAGAGTACAGTTAATGTCAAATGCACGCTCTCTCTGCCCCATGTGTGTTTATTTTTTCGTCCTCCTGTCTGCAATCTGCAGTCTGCAGTCGATTGCCAACAAAAGTTTTGTTCCCCAACGGAACGGACGTGCATTCATTAATCCTTGCCCGGGTTTTCCCATTTTCCCTGCTCCCACGCCGCCCTGCAGTTAATACTGCGAAGCAAATCATTTTAAATGCCATATCAGCGTAAAAAAATCGTAATTAACGTTAAGTGCTGATTTGTTGGCAATACGAGCGAGTCGCCTTAACTTTCCGTGTTTTTTTTTATTGTGCCTTTCCAGCCGTGCGCTCGATTGGTTTAATCGGAAAAGGCTTCGATTGAAGGTTGCGCATTTTACATGGGGATTTTGTGCTGAGTTATTTGATGCGTGGAAAATCATTAAAAGCGGTAATGGATATATGCACCAGATTACAGGGGAGGAAATAAGTTTATGATTACGCTGGCACTGAGAGAAATTAGAGACGTCGAATGTTCTGCTGCACAGATTTTTCAGAACTACTAAATACTTGTTTTCTATGGCATTAGCACTATTTTTTTTTTTTTTGCTAAACAAAAAACTTTTTATATTTTATGTTATATTCTCTTTAACAAACACAGATCGCAGTGCAAGCATTGCGTTTGAAATGAAAAGTTAAAAGCAGGTTCTCCGAGCCACAATTTGTTTAACAAGCCAGCATTTGTTACGACTTATCGGGTGGGGCGCCACAACTCCCTCAACTTCAGTCGGCACCTCGTGCAAACTGTTAACGATCTTTAAACGTCAACTGACACACATTCGCAGGATGCGATGTCCTGGCTGAGGGAAGACAAAGAACGTCTGAGTGTGTGTGCGCCATGCTTAATGCCAAAATGTTCTACATACATTTAAGTTAAATGCCAGCCATATACAATCGTCTGAGCAGGGCAGCAGAGGAGCTCCACTAGGGGCTCCTCTTGGAAATTACGTGACACATTTCTGAGAAAGCAAAACTAATGTCACCAAGCTTCACAGATATATAGTACGGCGGAAAAGCTGGGGTAGTTTAGGGGCTCTCTCTCTCTCTCTCCCTCTCTGAAGCTTGACAAGTTGGCATCATGGAAAAAAGCTAGCCCAAACACACTTTAGATGTCATTGTACCGCATTTAGATTGAGTTGCTCTCAGAAAAGCAGCAGCAGCCAAAACATAACACCGACGCCTTGAAGGGGACTGGGGAGGGCCAAGCGTGCTTTTGGGGTTATTTTGGAGTGGGTCTGTCGCCCAGCTTCTGGCCCGTCCTCCCCCCAACTTGTTAGTGTCACTTAAGCTTGAGACTTTGGCACTCCCACATGCAGATGGATGCTTGGGGAGATGGATGTGAAGGGCAGAATGTTTCTTCTATACGCTCCTTTGGGGTATTCTTAATGTGGCTGGAAATTGGTGTATTATGCGGAGAAGAAGTGCCGAAATCAAGGGCAATTCGAAGTACTATTAATGTGAACTTGTACACATAACAGAATTTGTAAATAATTTTTTTTTATTATATAGTTATTTACTTCAAAACAGCGTTTATTTTACCCAATTTCTGATAGTTCTTAGCAGTTTTTATACTGAAAATAATCACAAACAAGCTATAAACTTCCCTAAAACAAATAACCTTTTTTTTAATTTTTGGTAGCAAACAACTGATCCAATAATAAATGTTTTACCACAAATACGCGTTCTGCTTTTCTCTTAAACGCTCTTTTCTAGAGTGTCTCTAGTTTCGGCCACCTGTCGTCCATTTATGTTCACTATTTCGGTTTGGCTTGCTAACTGCGCACTTGTTAATAATTGTCTATGTAAAGTTATACAACATCATTTCTGCTGCGGCTCCTACTACTTCTCGGGCTGACACGCCCTCATCTGCCAGAGAAGAGGAGATCCTTGGACGGAGGACGGAGCTCTCTGCATGCGTTGTGCATAATTTGAGTGGATTTCCAAGGGTTTTCTTCGCCTCATACATTCATACATGCGGACTGCCACCGACACAGCATTAAACATAAATTTGAAACTGCAGTGCGATAAAATATTTATAAGTCAAACGGCAAATGTTTAATGGGCAAACAGACACGAACACACTCGCACACTCGCCGCTCGCTGTTTGCCCGGCAAATAAGCAAATATTTGTGCTCGGGTTTTGGCGCCGGCCATAAGCCTCAACTATCAACCACTCCACGCCTGTCAACAATATTATCAATTAAATTTATGAGCCCAACGGGCTGCCCGCCTGCCTGTCTAATGAGGCCGCCTAACATGCGGTTGGCGTTCGCAAAAATATTGTGAATTAAATCGCTTTAATCGCTTCAAAAACGGAGAGCATTCGGTGGCTAAAATCTATAATACACAGAACTCAATTTCAATTTAGCTGCTGCTTGCTCTGCCATCTAAATATATAATGGATTTAAAAAAATTGCACAGATCTCTGAATGGCCAACAAATTATTATTGTTATACATATTTCCTTTTACGGTTTTTTAATACGAATATTTGATGTTATATATTTTTGTCGTTCAAGCTTTTAATTGAATTATTATCGAAGCGAAATTAAAAATTTAACTAAGCAAATTTCCAAACACTGCTGTCGATTGGTAGGATTTTATTATGTAGTTTAGTGGTTTGATTTTATGGTTAGCTTTGAAATAAATTATATTATGTCTTATTTTTATTTATTGACTGGGTGCTTTGATATATGAAGCTTTGGATTACGTTAATTAAAATAACTAGTTTGAATATAACAAGTATACCTATTTATTACGTTTTTTTTAAATTTCTTTAGGTATTTTATCCAATAAACTCTTGAAATTCTACTGAATTCTACCCTAAACTTTAAGTTTATTTAATACAGCATTTAACATATACCAAAACAATCTTTATTCGCAAATTTAAAGCTTAAGTTTAAAGTAAATATTTTAGTAAAACCCAAACACCTCTATCTCTATGTGTGTGAACGCATTCAATGTCTATCAGTGACTTTAACTAAGCAAATTTAACTAAGCAAATTTCCAAACACTGCTGTCGATTGGTAGAATTTTATTATTTAGTTTAGTGCTTTGATTTTATGGTTAGCTTTGAAAAAAAAAATTTTATTATGTCTTATTTTTATTTATTGACTGGGTGCTTTGATATATGAAGCTTTGGATTACGTTAATTAAAATAACTAGTTTGAATATAACAAGTATATTTATTACGTTTTTTTTTAAATTTCTTTAGGTATTTTATCCAATAAACTCTTGAAATTCTTCTGAATTCTACCGCAAACTTTAAGTTTATTTTATATAGAATTTAACGTATACCAAAACAATCTTTATTCGCAAATTTAAAGCTTAAGTTTGAAGTAAATATTTTAGTAAAACCCAAACACCTCTATCTCTATGTGTGTGAAACGCATTTAATGTCTATCAGTGACCTATTTATCTGACAAATAAAGCACAAATTGCGAATTTCCGGACATCATGTGTATCGTCCTTTTCCGCCCTTCCGCTGGCTCTATGCGCCATAGCATAGATATCTCCCATAACTGATTAACGTTGAAATTGTTATCAATTTGTAATTAGAGAGCCACTGCGGGGCTTAGACTCCCATGCAGCCGTAGAACCACTGGCATTCTCCTCTCTCCCCTTCATCGCTCTGTCTACCTCTTTCTCTTGCTGCATCTGCCATCTCTTTCGCTTTCCCACCTGCTGGTTTTTGGAACGAAAGTGTTGTTGGGCTGCGGCATGAAAAAGCGTTTGCGGTTGGAAGCGGCTGTTGCGGTTGCTATTCCAACACCCCCGCAGCTCGTTTCAAATGCAACGGCAGCAACAGGAAATTATACCCTCTAAAAAGGCACTCAGGGAATGCGCCTCCAGAGGTTATTTATAAAAATAAACGAGTAAAATATATAATTATAAGGAATAACAATAAAAGAACACTCTAATTTTTGTGTCATTAAAAAAGAACACTATTCCTTTTGTAGAAGTTAAGTACTGATTAATTTTTAACAACATTGATGGACATTCTGAAGCCCAATCCTGTATATTCGTCAAACATTTACAGCTCTTTAAACATCGAAAACTATAGGTTTCTTCGCAAGCATTATCACGATTAAAAAAGACGCCCCTTTCAACAATGTGATCCATTTTACAAGTTCTCCAAGTAGAGATATAAACTTTTCAGGGAAAGGAGTAGGAAAACTGATGGATAAACCTTAGAAGCACTTGAAAACTCGGGGGAAAGGGAAATAAACAAGAGACCCAGACAAATAAGCAAATCAAAATGATGCCAGCAAGTGGCACGAAATCAAATTGAAATTGAAACTAGACAAAGTGAATTGGCAGGGAGCCACCACAGTTGCCATTGTATCCTTCCGTCCCTCTCTTGTCTTTGTCGGAGGGGAACCCCATGCGTTATATAATATTATCATGCTTATATAATTTGCCCGCACAGACACACAGATACGATAAAGCTCGAGTAACAAAGTTGAATGGCTGTCTTCTTCCGCCGGCCGAGAGAAGGGCGGGGACTTCTCGACGTATCAAAAGTTATCGTTCATGTGCGAGTGTTCGACCGGAGCCAAGGATTATCAAAGTATTAGAAGAGCAGCGTTCCACAGACTCCAGATTCAGATTCAGATCCAGGGCTCCTGATTCCAGACTCAGTCTCAGTTTCATCTTGAGCTTTGACTGCTCCTAAGTTTTCGCACTTTATGGGACATCGTTGTCGTTGTCTTTGTCCTGCTCACCAAATGCCCTCGGGGCTCATGTGGCAGGCTCGACTCGTCATAAAATGCTCCACAGAAGGCACAGGCGGAGAAAAATCATGATTATTACATTTAAATTTATTCAAAATTACGTAGTTTAATGAAAATAATACTCTCTGGCTGATTTAAATATGTGTATTCGTCAGGGACATAGAGATATGATATACTCAATAAATGTTCGAAAATATTGTATAATTTGAAATGTCGGTATGGGACATCGATTTCTGTGACAGCCTTTACGTCAAAAATCGTTATAATATCGATATCTTCTTCCCTCTAATAAACATAAAGTCATTTTTTAAAAAATGTACTAAAATTGTACCCAGAAATAAACCACAATATATATTTACTAATCAAATACTATGACTGTTAGCTAACACTCACTCAAATTTTCCTAAATAAATTATTTTCAATCGGATTTTTCCTACCACCTTCTATACAAGTTTTGCCCTCAGTGTGCAGCCCACTACAGTGGGTGGAAATCGCAGAAAACGGAAGCCGGGCCAACGCACATGCCTAAGTGAAAGACAAAAGACGCCAAAAGACAAAAGGCCCGGGCGGACAACGAGAAAAACAAGAATGCGAAATAAAGAAACCAGGACCAGATAGGGAACGGCAATAGGAACTAACATTCGAGGGGGGCTAACAAGGACCCAGAAGTTGCAACCTGCTGCGACATGTAAGAATTATTATCTGCTCGTGCACTCTCAAGTGGCCCCCAAAGAGTGAGACGGGGAACAATATACAGAAGCGAAGGGGACAATGAATAATGTCCTTGGCGCGCAATGCGGAAATGCAGGCGGCGAGAAGGAGAAGGAGCAGGAAACCCAAAGGATTCGTGGCAGTAGGTAAATAAAATAAAGCCATAAAGGAAATATGCTTTCGCCAAACGTTTCAATCGACATAAAATTTTATAACCAGCATTTTATTTTCACTCAGCAAAGGCAAACAAACAAAAAATATAAAATAAACTAACAACTTTTGTACTTACTCTGGCATTTTTCCACATTTTTCGGTTTGCGGAAAAGAGAGAGTTTAAAACCAAAAAAAAAAAACATTTCATAACTGTCTATAACGCATTGAATTTCTGCGGTGAGTGGTTGAGCAGCTCTTTTTTCGGCAAGCTCTCAACTAATTTGAAAATTGTTTGCGTTTGGCTAAAATGCCGCCCCACCCTCAGGCTGCCCAGGCTACTGTGCTCCAAAATATGTTTTACCCTCTGTTTTCGAACTCGTTTTTGGCACTTATTTGGCCTTTAGCCAAATTGAACGACTCAGGCTAACAGGGCGTATGCGTAATGTGCTGATTTTCATTTGCAGCTTTGCTTTGAAGTGAGCCCATAAAGTGAGCATGGCACAAAATGCGCCATCGGTTATATTAGCGATATTTGCCAACTTTGTCGAAGTCGGTGTTGTGTTCTATTTTTGTTTATTCCCTATTTAGTGGGTTGGCCAATTAACATTTAATTAGTTCGGCTAATTGAATTGCGTTTAATGTGGGTCAGTTTAGAGTGTTCTAAGCGGACGTGCAAATATTAGAAATATTGGAGTTGGCAATTTCAAAGGTTTGGACGTTGGTCAATGCTGTTTCATGATTTTTTTAAAAGAAGGAATAATCAAAATTGTTTAAACTTGGAGGATATTATTTATGTTTTAAGTACACTTAATATTTTCAACGATTTCCGCCGGAAATGTGGTAGGAGCATGGGATTGTCCGGTATTGTGGCGTACCTGACGTGAATTTTATTGTAGTATGTTTTTTCATTAAAACATATTTTCTAGAATATGAACCTAATTTGATTAAAACATTGAAATTGCATGATTTGGGTGTTTAAAATGTCATGTTTATACTATATTTTATCTTTTGCATATACAATATATTTTTAATAACATAACCCGAATTCGGTTTATTCCGGAATTGAATTAAGTTACACCAAATCAAACGATTGATCAATAACTTTTGCTAGAATGTACGCTGTCAAAAAGTCGTTTCAGAAAACGCGTTTGAATAAATGTAGCGAAAATGAGAAATCCAAGACAGTAATTAATAAAAAATGCTCACCGGTTAATCAGCTATTCCAGCACCATATAGTAAGGGGGGTATGTTTTGTTAATTTTTTTCTTAGTTTACTATGATTTTTTTTTTCCCCTTAACATAAGTTATTACTTATGTAGTTTTCATTTAGTTAATAATAAAGGAAATGATGTATTTCTCATAGTGCATTGGAAAGTTATTTTAAGTACATTTTTTATTACATTTATGTTCGTTTCAAATTATTATTTTATTTACTAAACATTCAATTTTTGTTGTCTTTTTTTCACAGCAATTTTAATTGATTATAAATCAGTTATAGCATTCGTTTATTTTACTTTATTTTTATTGCTGGTAAGGCACCGGTCTGCCGGGGATTGATTGAATTAAGAAGCTCTCGGGTATAAGGGCCCTATTACAAAACGATAGTAAATGTAACATTAGTAAATTGAAAACATATTTGTATTTGAAATACTCACTTCCTGTTGGGTACTGCCCTAAAATGCTAATCATTATGAATAAGGCGATAAAATAAGTCTTCATTTCGAGTTTGAACCAATTTCTCAGATTGAATTAAAAAGTTATGGTTATGTAAGGTTATATTTATACGTTTTAAAGTCTGTGACTAATTTATTTACGACTGTGACAAAGTAAATTAAAGCAGAGAAATGCAATAATTATTCCGCATTTCATATTTTCTGATTGTTAGATTCATATTTGTTTCACAAGACTCAAAACACCTACGCTGCATTTTTTTGATCGCTTCTCTTCCCTCTCGTGAAGAGAAAAACGAATCCCAGCCTTTCCCCTAGTCACTTTTATTTATTTCTCCTGTAACCGCAATACAAATGAAGTACTCATTATGGTTGTAACTGCTCTAAATTTGTTTTTATTATTTTTGCAATTAAATTCATTTGAGGAAAGCAAACGCCACACACCCACACGCAGAGGAAAATGCCAGAGGGAAACCAGAAGCAAGAAGCTCTCAAAGAAGTTTCCAAAAAACAAGAGAGAAATCAGGGAGCTGAAAGAGAAGAAGTCTATCAGGGAAAGCGGAAGGGAAAAACAACAAATAATAACGGGCTTTGATTTCATTTCTCATTCCGTCGCCTCGTCCTTTTTTTATTTTGTCATCCCCTTCCATTGGCTGTCACTTTTTCAAGCTTTTCCCCCATTTTCCCGCTTTGTTTGTCTACTTGTTAGCAGCCGCCTTGGCATTAACACGTTAAAAATTCGCTGCCCGCTTCTCGCTATTTCACTATTTCCGTTTCCTTTCAAGTGAGCCATATAAAAAAGCGAAATCAGCGAGCTTTCCGTCGCCTGACGCCGAATGCCTCATTATTTGTTTGGCCATGTTTACGGAAATCATTAACATTCCCCCCAAAAGTGGTTCTCAACGCGGCGGCTCCAAAGAATTGGAAGTGCGGAAAATGACTAGGAGAAATAAAGCAAAAAATAATAATTTTTATTGTATAACGATTATTTACGGCATAAAGTTAAATTAAAAATTATTTACTGCTCTTTTAAAGAATAACTATATGCAGTCTTAATTTATACCCTATTTTTGAGTTTGTGACTTTTCATTTTTGGTTGAGAGGTTTAAGATACTATAAATAAGCGGGCTTAAAGTGGAAATCGTTCTGCTCATTTATTAGGCTCGCTTTGAAAGTGGGTAATTGCCTTACTTTCACTTTGCTTTCCCCATCCACTCGCACAGCCCCCGCTTGTTTTCGCTCTCACTATGCTGGCCCGCTTTTCATGCCCCATAACGTGACCCCAATGAGGCTTTTCCCCTCAACGCACCGCAACGCAACTCAACTTAACTTAACTTTTCACTTTCAATTTGCCAGGCTCTGCGGCCCATAAAGCGGGGCGTTTATGGCCAACACGCGTGTTGGCCAAAACTCACACAAACCCCAGGCCCCGAAAAAAGGAACTTTCATAATTCATAAGCTGCAGGAATAAACTGCCTGCCAGCCTGGCTGAGAAAGTCTACTAAGCACACGGCAGCACTTGGATTTACACTTTATATATATGCGGATATGACGGGGAAGAAAATAGATGGGAAAAGGTGCGGGAGTATCATGTTTTAACAACTTAATAAGTTGCCAAAATCACTGGTCGAGTCAGCCCGAAATTTGAATATTGGCCAGGGGAGAGAGAAAGAAAGGGCAGACATGTGTCTAACATTCAGTTTTCCCAAAAAAAAAAAAATATATTTTCCACTTCTCCGACCGAATGACGTGCGCATTTTTCTGCTTCATCATAGTCCCGCAAAAAAAAAAACTACAGACGCACAAAAAAATCAAATTAAATAACATTATAGTCGACATTGCCATACCTTGGTCTTACTCGATAAATAGTTCCAAATAGCAACTAAAATATAGTGTTTCAATATATAATATATATATCAAAGATACATATTTTATTTTTAAAGCTTTAGATATCGATATATCATCAAGAGAAAAAAAATCCGAAAAATTAAAGAAAATTATAATCGAATGTCGAATATTGATGTCTCAGAATAATTATTCGTTAAAAAAATCGTACCATTTTCGAAACTGAACAAATCTACGATGCTGCAAAGCTATATACCCACGTACTCGGCACACATACCCCAGGGCAAAAAAATGAAGAGAAAGATGAGTCCACTCCTCGCCGCATCTCGATGCTTTTTATTTGCGTTGGCTTTTATGACATTTCAAGGGAAAATTTATATAATAATCATAAAAGCGAGCGAGCATGACCGTTGCGGAAATGCTGCGATTTATTTGTATTTGTAGAGTCTTTTCCGCTCACTATGCCACGCTCGTGTCCGCGTGTGTTGGATCGGTTTTTGTTTGTTTTTTATTTGCAGCCAATTGATTTGACTGGCGGGCACAAACTGGTAAGAGCGATGATGGCAATGATTTTCTCTGGGCTCCACTGTTTTTTTTTTTTTGTTTGAGGTCCCCCAGGGATTGTTTTTGGTGTGCTCGGTGAACATAAAAGTGTAACATCATACGGTTTCGGTTTCGGTTCCGGCACTCTTCTCCTGCGATGCACACTCCTCCAGGAGAAACCATCATTGTTGCCACTGCGGCTCACTTTATGTCGGCATGAATGCTTTTACGACCGCCTCCCACATATCGCATTTGAGGAGAGTGCGGCCGGAAAAGCAGGAAAAGCTGGCTCGGCACTGGACATCAAATCGGGAAATTGGTGCAATTAAAGTGTAAATAATGATGCAGCCAACAATGATTTACGATGAAGTGTGGGTGGATTTTCTCTCAGCCTTTAAGATTGTTTTTATTCCAAGCGATTTATAAAATATCGAGTACTTAGTGTAATCAGATGTAATTGGGGAAGTATGCATTCAAGTCCACTCCTTATTTAACATGTTATAAATGTTATAGATGCTCAATAGGAATGCCTCAAAATTTACGAAAACTCAAAACTGAAACTCATGGTTCAACTAAATGAGTATTAAAATTACTTTTCTCTAATACTTCGTCTCACTTTAACACAGAAACCATCTAGATAAACCATTAATGAACTATATTAGTACCACACAACATTCAAAGAATAATTCAAAATAAATCTTAAAACTTTTTTCCAAAACAAAGTAGCCTATGCTCCGACCTTCCGTTGAGGTGTTGGGGCTTCCCTAAAAACGAATTCAGTTCAACACCGAAACTCGACCAAACAACATCGATCTCCCAGATTTTCTTATTATTATAAGTGTTTTTACAAAAATAAACTGCGACAATGTTGTTGTGAGTATTCAAATTCGGCATAGCCAAGTTTAAATTTCGTTCTAAAATTCCTTTTCCGGTAGTGAGTGGTTCGATTTGCAGTCCGGGGTAAATTTCAAGGACTTGGACGACATAAAGCGGCGTCTGGCGAAGAAGATCGCTGATCTCGAGGTCACGGGCGTTCGCTGGGGTCGTCGTATTGGCATCGATGACAGCAAGGACGACGCCCTCTTCCGTTACATGAGGGAGAAGTTCTGACTCTAGAGATGTTTTTCAAAATCAACGAATATGTGTGTTGTGGGGGACAACGTCTGCCCACCCCGTTACTTAAATAAAATGCTCCTTGCATAGTTTCAGTGTTCCAATATAATTGTGTATCTCAATTTTTAAAATACCTTAGTAATACATCTGGGCCAATTAATACATAAAATATGATTCTTAGCAGCATTCAGCTGCAGCTCCCGTGCCAATTAATATAATCTGATTCGTTAACCATAAGTAAAGCTGTTCATTTCGAACTTAAGTCTTCACGGATTGAATTAAAAAGACTTGGGGAATCATGTATATAAAATTATTGACTTCTGACTGTTTCAAATCTAGTTAAATAGAAAAACGCTATTAAATTGCCAGCATTACCTAAAAGGCGATAAGGTAGGCGAGGCAAGACAATCTAATATAATTATAAAGATAGGTTTTAATTATTCCCAAGGTCTTGCGGAGTCTATGATAAAACGATATTTATTTCAAAAGTTTTAAGTGAGATATTTACCTATTGTTGGAAACAAGCCTCCAAGGCCGACAATTCCCAGAAAGGCGATAAGAAGAGTCTTCATTTCGAGTTCGGACTAATTTCTCAGAATAAACTGAAAAGTTGTAGCGCTGCGGTATTGATTGATTGATGCTGCGGTATTTATGAGTTAAAAGTAATGGCATTATAAAATTATTCTCTTAGTATTTCGTATGGCTAGATGGCTTCATCTTCTGAAACTACTTTAATGAAATGCATTGTTTTATTCCTCAGATGTCCACTCGTATCTCAATTATGGGTTTTGTTCATGAATTTCCAGAGCTCTGAAATAATCGGTTAGCCTTTTATTATGATGGCGTTGCCAGGACAATAATTCAACCGCAAAAATGACACAAAAATATGGCAGAGCAGAAGCAGATGGAAAACAGCAAAGAGCAGGGGGAAAAAGTTTCTGAAAAATTTGCTGAAAAATGACATTAATTTTAATGCATCGCAACACAACTAAAAGAAGGGAATAAAGAAACAATTCGACGACTTTTTCGTTTCGTTGTGTCTCGATTTTATTATTATTATTTTTTGCTTAATTAAAAACTGGTTGTGGCCCGCATTTTGCATTTTTGAAAGGCTTGTTGTCGCTTTCCATTTTGCACGGGAAATTTTTATTGTGGATTTCGGAAAGAGAATATTTTTTACCTTTCCTGGCCGCCAACCCACTTGTCACTTGAACTGTCAATTACATTTTTCCTCGAGTTCCGCCCACATCAAACTCATTTTCCTGTGCATGCATGCGAGATTTTCCTCCGTTTTCATCTTTTTCGGATTGGATCGAATCGAATCGGATGGCATGAGATTTTTCCACGGCCACGCTATGCTTCTTTCTCTGTGTTGCGGCATTTGATTAACATTTAAATTTGCTTTTGGCGTGGCCCAGACGACTCGAATATGCATCTGACAGTTGACCTGGGCTGCGCGCGGTACATTTTCTTCTTATTTCCACTCGAGTTTCCCAGGGCGCCCTTGGGTCGAGTGGAAATTGTATGCTTATGACACACAATAATCAATTGTTTTAGCCTCGCTCGCCTATCGAGTGGCAATAGAAGTCGCAGCCGAATCCGCATCCGAAACCGAATCCAAATCCAAGTCCGCATCCTGCTCAGGACATTCAATCCGATGTGAGGCGAGGCGATGCAAGACAAGGAGGGCTCGGTTTTGTTATTGATGGCTCTGGACAGTGGACATCCCCCACATACACCCCTATTCGTATTATATTCTGCTGCGGCAAATTGTTTATTGTTTATCGAAATGAAATATGGTTCTCGGGCGAGGCAGTGCCTGCCTGTGCAATTTGCATTCGTTGATTGCTGAAATGAAGTGTGTGCTCTCGAAGGCAAATCAAAATTGAAATGAATTCAATTGTGCGAAGGAATTGAGCGAACGTCCACAAAATATTAGCCAAAATATATTTTCACATTTTTGCCGAGTAATAATTCGATGAATTCCAGCTTTGTCTAGCGAAATATATTGTCTTATTTTATAGTTTTTCTATATACATATACTTATACTTTAAATTCGTAATTCCTTGGCAAGAAAAAATATATATTAGGCTTTAGTAACTATAGGTACATTTAGAAAACAAATTACATTTGTCATTAACCCCCAAATATATTGATTTTATATTGATATTGATATTATTTGCATGATTGACGGCATTAATTTTAAATAAATGCATTTTTTTTCCTGTACTTAAAATATATGGATCCTTACAAACATAATAAAAATGAATTAAATTACCGGAAAATTATTTTGCGAAATGCGATAAAAACCTGATAGACTGTTATATGTATATGGTTATATTATTGCTTGCTGTTTTTCTTATTCTCTTTTAATTGTTTTAATTACAATATACTGTTTTTCTTTTGAAGTTTATGTGATGATGAGCACTTAATTGTGTAAATAATTGGTTTTTATTACAAAATAATAATTATTTAATAACGAGACAAAATATAAAAACAACAAATTTATTTAGGATGCTTAACTAAACTTAAAGCATAAATAAAGTACTTCAAAGTGCAACTTTTAGCTACTTATGTAGATACTTTTTTAAAATATTTTCCTCGCCTATCAACTTAATTCTTTTTAAAGGATTAAGCGCAAAAGCATGGGTATCCGTGGGATTCAAGCCATAGCAAATCCTGCCCAGAATGGCGGCGGGCGGTCTTAAGTACGTGTTGATTATGGAGCGTGTTTGTTATTATTATTGTTGCAGCAACATCTTTCTCTCAGCTCCTGGCTGTTGTGGTTAATGGCATATACATATGGGGAAGAGGTGGCGAGAAAGGGGTGTACACTTCTAGACCATTTACCATATTCCACGAACTTTTTTATGCAAATATTTAAGAGCATCATCGAAGCACGGCGAGTGCAAGATTCTTTCCACTTTCCACTCAACGGTAATGGAGGAGTAGTGTGCGAGGGAAATCCCCCCGCTCCGTAAGCCATGTGTAGATACATACATATATGTTTATGTCTGTGCACTACACTCGACGATAAAATCGTCATGTAGTCGTAATGTCTGCATCAAATTGCATTTTGCCCAACGCCTCTGGCACGTCGTCGCTAACTCTCAGTCGCAACACCCACACCCAGTCGCACACTCATTCCGCCATTTTCCCGGGGGTCCTTCTCCAAAGGATAGGGATATATGGAGGCTCCATATGTGCCGACGTCGTCAGCGCAATGTGTATTTATGCATAGTTTAATGCGGTTCAATGTCTGGTAACGACATCAAAACACAACCACGACGAAAGGGGGGTCCTTATTTCCACACAGCCCCACGAAGCGCACTCACTGAAGTCATAATCATAATCAGGAATCATAGTCGGTCGTCAGAGGAAGAAGCTGTGCGTCTGACTTGAATAGATATTTTTATTATTTTCAAATTGAATTCGCATATCGTTAGTGTTGCGCCAAAGATCAAGGGAAATCGTCAAAGGGATTGGGAACTGCGGTTGAATGCACGTTAACCAAATCGGATTTGTTTAATATATACATATATGATCCGGAATTTGAATTTGATTGCTAAGTGCATTTCATGTTCATATCGATGGTTTGACAATGTTATGACACGAACAAAACCGAAATAAGACGAGTTTTAAGCGTTACGACTGCGAGGGGGATTACATGTGAAGTTAAAAGCATCAGAGTGTGGTCGAAAATACTGTTAAAGCCCTTTACATGCTAATAAAGTTCCCTAGGGGAAGTTCCTCCTGCAAATGTTGCTGAGCCATACATAATACAAATATATCTATTCTATAAACTGAGAACAAGACGAGTTATTAAGTACGTTTTAATGCCTAGGATAATAAATTAATTGAAAGCCGTACTTAAATCGTTGACACATCGTAACCATACTACTTTCAGCCTTTGTTTGCTTACAAATGAATATTTCCCAGTTAAGAGTATTTGAAGATAAGACATAAGACTGCTGGCATCTCAGAATCAGCCACTCCTGAACTATTTTTAGATTATTCTGGCAACGACCTTGAGTGGATTTCTTCCACAGAACAGGAGGACGACGCCTCAGTCGTGTCACTCTCTTGTCTGAGAGGCATTTTATCATTCTGCTGATTTCAAGTACCAGCAGGGACGTATTTTATTTTTCTGCCCTGGATCCCAGTTCCAGTGTCCTGTGTCCTGCCTATCTTGTGTCCAGCGTGCTTGGCTCACGCTCGACAATTTGAAGATGCAAAAATGTCCATTTAACTGAGATTTATGGCGGCCAGTTGGGTTATTTATGGCAATTTGTTTTATTTACACGATATCTGCCAGTGGCCAGATGGAAGGCCTCCGCCACCTCCCCCGCACTAAGCACTCGCAAATAAATTTGCACAAATTATTATTGGGTCATGGGGATTAAATGCAAACAAACCACTTCCCAAAAAAACAGGAGGGTTGTGCCTATGGCCATGGTTAAATGGATAAAACTCTATGAGAAAACTGCAGCGGGCAGCGGAAAGTCAGGGGAAACCCTACCCGCGGGTCAGTTTATCGCATTTATTGGTGCTCTCTATATTTTATACATAAATTCTGAGCCACGCTGCGTGGTAGGCACAGGTGCAGCAGCTGCACACACAAACACAAGCTCGCAAAACAAACGAAAAAATGAAACCAAATGCAAATAGCTTAATTCAGGGTTTTCTTCTTTTCTGATGCACACATATATCTGCATACATATAGATGGAAAATAGGGAGCGCCTGCAGCATAATGAATGCCACATAAATCCGCTGGCTTCGTGCGCTTGTTTTCATGGCTGTGATTTTGTAATAAAAATGCATTTTTATAACGAAAATAAATTGCATTCCTTTCGGCTGCTGTTAGCCTTTTTCGTATTTATAATTTTTTTTTAAATTTCTTTCTGGCCCCTTTGTCAAATTGTGTGGATTGTTCCTGTGGGTGTAGAACCCTTGAATTTCGATTTAAATTCAACAGAAAAAATGACTTCATGAATTGAGAAAATGAAGAAAACTTTGCTGAACGGCGGATTAAAATTGGTTGCAAAATGGTCAAATGTTAATTAGTTAATTAGGGCTCAATTGGCCAGAAATATGAAAAGAAAAGGAAACCGATTGCTTATTTAGCCGTGGGTTAATGTGGCGTATACGTAATATGAATTAATTTTGGCGAATAAGCTACTTAAATAAGAAACTTGGCTTTTGTACAGAAAAACTACAAATAGTTTAAATAACTTACAGAGAAATGGAATAAAATAATCAAGGTAATAGTAGGTAATTTTCGTTTCCAACCAATTTAATTAAATTAAACTGAATTGCTAACAAGTTTTTGAACTAAACATATTTTCTAAATAAACCATTTCGTTGTTAAAGAAGAAAGGCAACTGCTTGAAATAGTTTCCATTTCTAATCTCTCCCCATTCCGAACCATTTAAATTGATTTAGTAGTGTAAACCCACAATAAATATTGCGTATACGCCGCGTAGCCTTGCAAAACTGTTGCATGTTATAAAGGGCTTTTCCGTTGTTGCCAAAAACCGCACACAAAAGCCGAGCAACAAGAACAACAACTGCGAACGGCAAATGCAAATCCAAAATGGCGTCAACTACAAGCAGAACACCAAAGTGGAACAATGTCAATCCGCGTTTAAAACTTTTATTGTGCAGTCAAGCGTTAATAAAAAACGTCGCCCAAAAATAAATACAAATACAAAATACGAGGATGAGACAGTTCAGAGTCCGTCGCATACGAACACACAATATGGCAGAGCGTGGAAAACTAATATGCTTTAATGGCTTAGGACTTTCAGGACTTTGAATGGCTGCCTTCACAATGTTATCCTTTCTTCAGCCTGTGTCTTGGGCGTGGCTCTGTGTGTGTGTTGCCTTTTTGCGTAAACAAGTCGGTTGGATAAAAAGCAATGACAAACAGTTGAGCCACTGAAAAAAACCAAATAGAAGAACTATACAAACGATTTGGAATTTATGGCTTAAAGTATTTTGTTCCGTCTCGTTTATTAATCGTCTCGTTTATTATTAAAATAATTAAATATTTTTATATATTTTAATATGTAAAACATCATGTTCAACAATTTTATATATTTTAATCGGAAAAATACCATGTTAAAGTTGGGAAACATTTTTTAAAAAGTATTGGTAGCTCATTGTATTATAATTTTTTCCACCAAAGCTCAAAATATTTTTGTTGTATTGTATTTGCTCCCTGAACCCCCTTCCGCCTGCTATTTTATTTGGGGCAAGAACAGCCTTCGCTTCTGTCAGTGACTGCTGCATATGTTTGGCTTGGCTTGCGTCTGCTTAATGCGCAAAATATTGCGATGATCAATAACAATCGCCTGTCCCCTGCAGCTTTAACCCTCCCTCACCTCCTTCCACTGCCCACTCACATTTGCCACCCCACTTTTCTCCCTCCATTTCCACCCAGCCCTTTTACCATTCGTTGTTATCATGTCTGGGGTCATTATTGTTGTAATTTATTTACGCTGTGCACATTTTTCGCTTACGCTTACGCCTTCGCTTGGGGTTTTGCCTTTGTGTGTGTGTGTTAGAGCCACTTTTATCAGTTGCGACAAATGTGGCAGCAAGCTGGAAAAACCCCCAAAGCACACACACATTCGCCGTATGGGCTGTGCTTTTGATCTTTCAATTATGGTTTATGGCTGATTGATAATTGAATGTCTAATGTGGGCAGCGACAGTGCGACCACAAAATATTGAACCGAACCGAAATCAAAGTCCTGGGACTGCTGATAAAATAAGGTCACGGAGCTTGGGGCTCGGGAGAAATTAGGGGGGAAAAATCAATAAATTTCTGGAACTTCTAAGGAAGTTATAATTGAATGAGAGACTTCAAAAAAGTCCCATGAACACCTGTGTCATTATTATAACATTCATTCATTTATATACGGTAATATAACTTATTTCTAAAATGGTGCAAGTTATACAAACATTTTCATCATTAGTTAAAAAAAAAAGCAAGAAAAATCCGTCTGCACTTAAATTAAACAACTTGTTTTGATTTAGTAAATGGAAACCTGTTTCTGCTTTTCTTCTGCGAAAGAAATAACCACAAGGCGTTGGGCCCTTAGGTTTTTTCTGAATATAATAAATTATATAAGAGCTAAGTTAACACGTACAGTTGACCTTCCCTGAGAGGCGGCATCTGCTATTTGTACACCAAAAGAGAACCCCCTCGGATACCCAATACCCTTCCTTTGTCCTTCGTCCGCTCCTTCTTCCTTACACCTGTCATGCATTAATTTGCGCAAATGACAAAAGCATGTTTGCTAATGGAAAACCTGTCTGTCAAATTTGCTTAAGTGAGTAAAATTTATTTCCACCTTGCTTATTTTTTCTCTCTCCTTTCCCTCTCCGGAGTGTCGGAGGGATGTCTTTCGACATCCGGGGTTAATAATGAGCAGACATAATTAGTGGCAAGAGTGCAGCAAGTGTAAAAGTGTGCGAATTGCAGTCGCATGACGGACGACTAAGGACGAGGACGACGGGTGACACTCTGCCATTTATCATCCGATTGTGGAAATCGTCTGCATTTGACACTTTCTGCCGGGGAGCAGCAACAATAAATTTAAAGCCAGACCGAACTGAGAGCAACAAATTATCCCGAGCTCACATACCGACACAATTAGTTAGGAACTCGGAAAAGAAAAAGAAAATACACACCATACCGACGAAACACCACAAAAATAAAACTTGAAATGAAAACTATGCTCTGGTGATTTATGTTCTCCGAAAAGTTGCCACCCAAAGAAGCGAGCGGCGTGGCGGCGGAAAATACGAAACTATGCTATGCAAAACTTCAAAAACAACTGGGTGAAATTCTAAGGGGAAAATCGAGAGGAAAAGGCCAAGCCGCAGCAATAAAAATTGACGGGCGTGTGTAGGGCCAAGGATAAGGGAGCCTGCTGCTGCCTATAAGGGATATATACTGGCAAAACCCGAGAGAAACAGCAAGTAAGCCACATGTGTCGCGCCCCGATCGAAAGCGCCGTAAATTAGGTCACTAAGGCAAACAGGAAAAAAATCAGTGGGGAAAATGTTGAAGGAGGGCGGAAAAGCGGGAAAACCTTCAACCAGAGTGTAACTCAGCCGCAGCGAAACAAATCGCTGAAGCATAGCAAATCATGAGGGCAAAACGTGCTCACACTTTATACCTACAGAGACCGTAGTAGGTTTTATGTGCAGAGAGGGAAAAAAATAATTTAGTATCAGGATATAAAAATATTATTAATATGGATGGGGAAATTTTAATAACAAGTCCTAGTAAAGGCCAATAATTTAGTTATCAACTAATCAACTAATTTTAAAATATCAAATATTCAACTAATTTTGAAAAATGATTTAAAAGGGAAATTTTAAACCACCAGACTACACATTTTCCACGTAGGTTATTCTCTTACTTTTATGCATTTTTAAATGCGTAAATGTATCTGAATATTTCACAAGCTTACTTTCTCTGTGTGTATAATCAGCACATGTTATAAACTTACGGATATGTGTATAAAACTACTCCCATTTTGCCGCAGTAAATGTATTTATCAATTTGCAATTGCAAGCAGCACGGCACGCAGACAAAAGAGAAATCTCAGGAAATTACATTTTATTGCCATGAGGTTTCTATATATATTTTATTTCTCCCCTTGCCCGTTTTTTCCTTCTTTGCTGTAGATAAAGTCAGGTGCACTAAATAACTTGGCGGCACTCCTTCTCTTTTTGCGAGCTCAGTCTCAGGAAACTTTGCAAAGTTCGGGCTTGGAGTGTGTGTGTGTTTGCCACGAATTACTTTTTTAGCCATTGCTGGCAGTTTAAAGTTAAGCCAAGTCGTTGAAAAGTTGGCTTTGCGGCCAACGGAAGCCCCAAGGGCTTCAAAATAAATGTGCTGTGAAAGTCAATCAAGTGTTGCAACATCGACTTTCTATCCGATCCAATTTCAGGGGCTACTTTCTCCCGGAGCTTTCCCGGAGTTTCCCCCGAGTAACGGCATTTACATCTTGATTGCAATTGATAGGTGGTCGGAAGTGCAAGTAAAGGGGAAGAGAGATAGTTAAAAGAGCCTTGCTTTTCCCCATTAAATATTAATCAGCCTGCAAGTGGCCGGCGGGGAACCTGATGTTGAAAGTCATTTATAAAGTGGAAAGCGATTCGGTAATTAATTAGGCAAGGATCAAGCGGAGGGTTCTTAATATTCGCTTGAAAATAGTTTTGGTGAGGCGATGTTTTTGTATTTGCCTAATTAAAGTATTGAATTACATATATTTAATTAAAAATCTTTCGAAGTATCATATCGCAAAATATCTTGTTAATTAAATTAAATTTCACGCTTATATTTAATTCATTATTTATTTACAACTGTCGGGCTTTGTTACCTGCTCTTCCTCCATATTTGCCTCATTTTCCTTTGCTCTTCCTTTGGCCTACAAAATAATTGCCAACTTTTTGGGCCGCCAAACATCATCAGAATGCTGCGGGATTTTAAAACCCATGGGAATAAGTTTTCCTTCCTTTACTTGTATTTCCGAAACTCCCTCGCTCCCCTACCCCAAATTGCGACTCTAAAATTATACAAATTAATTTTGGAGCGACAATTGCGAGTGAAAAGCCAAGGGGAAATCTGGGGAGGCTGGGGGCAAAATCCCAAGACGGGGGGATCTATTCCGGTTGCCACTTCCTGTCTTTGGCGGGGCGGCGTCTGTGGGCGTGGCATCGCATTAATTATGCTCAAGTGTCCGCCGGGAAAGCGGCCAACACTTGTTTCATAATGACTTTTGTACCATCACTCGTAACGCCCCCGGAAAAGACGGAGCGACTTTTGATTTGATTTGATTTAGAATCCAAAGTCGGAGAGGCTTTAAGAGCCAGCGGAAAAGCGGGGCAAGATGAAAGGATTTTAATGCATAGAACTGAGCGTCAACAGTCGAGCCGGAAATTTATCGCTTCAGCAGCAGCAGCGGCAAGGCCATATATCAGAGATTTATGTCAGCATCATCACCCACCTAAGGGACTGCCGGATGTGGGGCTGTGACATAGAGAAAGTAGAAGCAGACAATGAACACACTACTATAAACCCAAAAAAACGAAAGTAAATAAAAACAAAGAGCGCAAAAAGCGCAAATGTACAAGAACAACAAAAATGAAAAGCGAAAAGAAAACTGAAAATTGGAGAGCGTAAAAATGAAATTGAGCAGCAGCAGCCAAAGTCTATCTATATGTATGAGTTGGAAAAGTGGAGAAGCAAATGGAAAGCAAATTGTAAACCTTATCAGGACGCATCCTGTGTAGTTTCAGGATGAGAACGAGAATGAGGAAGACGCGAGAAAATGGATAAACTGGATGAAGGCGCAAACATGCAAATAAATCTGTGGGTCTCCCAGAACTTGGCTCTACTTAATTTGATTGAAGAAAAAAACACCGAAAATGGTAGAAAGTGAGAACGAAAAGGGAGTCGGATGACATTTCCTCTAAGTGGAGAGAATAAAACTTTAATTTGCCTGGAAGAAGTTGGCAACAAAAATCAAGAGAAGAGTTTTTCCTGAGGAAATTATTCTGCGAAGTAATGAAGTAAAGAAAATAGCAAAGTCATTAGGTGAATGGAGAAAAATTGCAGATGATGTATGTGTATTAAATTATTTCGAGAATTTTAAAAAGAAAAAAGTTTAATTTATTACATTATTAAGTATTTACAAATGTCTAAGCTTTGGCTTATTTCTCACAGTGTCTTATTGAAATGAAAACTGCCTTGTGGAATGTCATTGATTTATTTCTTGTCTTGAGCAAAAAAATGTCGTTTTTTAATACGTCCATTTCATTACTCATTCTCTCATATTTCGTTAGATTTTTCTCACATTATTGAGCTGTTCCCTGCCCTGTTCGCTTTTATCTTTATTCTGCCCCTCCATTTTCCACTCACTTCACCCGCTCGACCCACTCGTATTATTTGTTCTCAATTACTCACATCTTGAGCGCCGCCAACGTTTTTAAAGCTTAACAGCATTTTTCCACCCACTTGGCTGCTGGAAAATAATAATAAAAATGTATATACATATATATATACAAAATATAAGGAAGAAAAAACGAAATTTTTGCAGCTCTTATTACCATTTCTGTGGCTTGTTTCACTTTAGCCCATTTTTCTGTGCCATTTGTTATTGTTGCTTTACGTACTTTGCCGTACTGCCGCAATTTTAGATATTTCTTTTAGTCGGTCAAGGGAAAAAAGGGAATGGTTAGGTTTAACCATAACGACTATAAGATACCCGGTAATTATTGCGGTATTAATTTGTATTATTTATCTTAATATTTAACTATTAAACGCTGTAAGAGTATAGTTTTTTCCGAATATTTGTATTTGGAAAAGGGCAGAATACGATTTTTGTAACTTTCAAATGTGGCATACCTTTTAAACCCAGCACTCGTAACAGGTATAAAAACCAGAAACAGAAATTGTGGCCAGCAAAAAGTTGAAGTTTATTTATTCTGCTGTGGGTGTGGGGAATGGCGAGTGGCGAGTGGAGGAGACTGGACCAAAGACACGGGGAAATGCGAAACAGAGGGACGAAAGCCACCTGCACTTTTTCTTTCACGTGCCAACGACCACGAGCCACTTTTCCCAGAGAAAACATGGTTCGGGAGAGGGAAAAATGCTTGGACTTTCATTACATGGCCAGAAAACGCAGAAAACTTTTCACTCGCCGTTCTCCTTGTTTCTCGTTTTTGCCTGCGGCTCTGGCTGCAGGTATTTATATTTAAATGCGGCCTGCGGTTCGCCATTGCGCCTATTGTTATGCAATGAAAGTTTCGGGAGCGAAAGACTCCCGTAACCTCAATTTCAAGCTTTATTTTCCCCCGTCTCTCTGTCTTTTTGTGTTTCTCTTTTCGGGTCTTCCAATAACCAGCTCAGACAATTTTCATAAATTTTGCCCGGGGCCCATCATCTCCCTTTGCGGTTTCATGTGTCTAACGCAGCCATTCTTCGGCTTCGACCTTCAACGTCAACGTTTTTATTATGTTATTGACTCCTAACCACATTTTCACACCAAATAAATATATGTGTCCTTGACAGGAAAGGACACACACAAGCAGGCAGAGATAAATGCTGGGAGATAGGAGAAGGAGACCGAAGTCGAGACCGGGAGGGTACGAGAAAAAACGTTTAGAAACTCAGTGAGCCATAATTTGTTTTGGTTCTACCTTTCCCTCTCTCCTATGCAGTTGTCTGGCCTATATGGCTTTCCAATATTAAGCACGACGGAGACACACAATACATAAACATACATATCTCTTTAAGTATGTAGTTATAACAGCTGAGGAACAATTAAATACTGTGACTTGGGAAAATTAAAAATGAAATAAATAGGAAAGGAATAAAACCCCAAATAGATAGATATAATAATACTTTTCCTCTTCCAAGAGCTAATTTCAGTGCTATTATTTTGCTTATTGCTGTAAATATAATATACATTTTTTGTATGGTATGTGACCGCCATCTTCCATAAATATAAATTTTTATACATTTTTTTTTTGTGCTGTATGTTGACGCACAAAAAGTGTTTGCCCAACTCTTGGTGCCTTTTCGGGTTTTCTCTTTGTTATTTGTTTTTTACATATTTTTTTCTGTGTGGCTGGCAAAGTGAAATTTATTAGAAACGCAAAATCTGTTTGCAGATTGTGTATAAGATTTGATTATTTATGGTCAGTTGTTTGTTATGGCCAGCAAGCAGCCAGCAGAAGCCAACACTGAAAATTGGCTAACAAAACAGGGCAGAAAGCGCGGCTGGAGGAGACCAAGGCAGAAGCGGAGAACAGATAGCGAGAAAGCTGGCCAAGAAGAGTTGATTTATGTAAATTTTTCTGTGTATTTCACCCACAAAACTTGAAGCGGAAATGTTGTGAAAATATGCAGAATTATATTCAATACAGACAAAAATGTCTATTTGTTTGTCCAAGAAACCACAAATTTCTGACAAAAGTTTAGATAATAAATATCAAAAAATATGTTTTATGGACAAGAAAATGTTTAGGATCAGACCAACTACAAATATTGATCTTTTTATTAACCAGCTCAGTATATTTCGATTGAAAAATAACTAGACAGAAATAAAGTCAGTTTGGAAATACACAAACTAATCTCAAGTTTCACAAAAGAAAATTTCGTTCTATTTCCAAAAGGCAAATCCTCAGAGATTCCCAAAATTCATCAGGGTAAGCTCCCCCACAACATTCTTCGACATCGTCTGCCTTCCCAGCCTTGTTCAGATTTTCCAGCTTTCCCTAGCTAGACACAACTTTTGCATCCACTAAATTAAACTAGGAAAAAATTCCCACAGCTCACACACAGAGCGAAACCCTTAAACGCAAATTCAACTAATTAACTTAAGGCTCCTCGAAGGAGCAACCAAAGCAAAACCAGACCGTTGCAGAGACCGTTCCTCCCCATCAACAACAGGAAAAGCAAATAATTTTCAACAAATTTAACTAACGCCAAAAAAAACCAACTTTGCCCTGTTGTTGCTTTCAGAATTAACTCAGTGGAGAGCGGAGAGCAGCAGAGAAATAGAGAAGAGCAACGGAGAACTAGAGAACTGGAGCGTGAGGCCAAACTAAACAGCAGGTAAGTTGGATAAACAACTCGAATCGCAATTAACGCTCAAGGGGCTGAAAGCCCCCGGGTTCTGGATTTTGGGAGTGGAATTCGGCTGCCCTCGGGAAAAAATTGCATTCCATTTGGGGGATTTCTTTTTTCCCGGCTATTTTCGGTATTTTATTCCAGGTCAGTATTTGCATAAAGACTCAAAGCAACACTATCGGAGTGGGAAAGGGGCGAAGGGGTTGGGCGGGGCTGCCTTAATGAAATACGCGTAACAAAATTTGCGTTTTCCATGAATAATGCATGCCTCACAGGTGGACACAGTTTCAACTGTTGCTCAAACGCACGTATAAAATATACACGCTTCTTTTTTTCTGACGGAGAAGAAACTGTCGATAAGTTTATTTTACCAAGCCCGAGGTCCAGTGGGAAAACTAAAGCACAACTGCCATTAAGGGGTTAAATAGGAACTGTTTTTGCTTCTGTTCCTCTTTTTTCCTGCCTTTCCTGCTGCTGCTCTGTTGTACTTTGGCTGAAAGTTTTTTCCGCTGAGTTTTCGTTTTTATTTCGTGCGTCCGCAAATATTGACCGAATTAACAAAAGCTGCTGCAGAAAGTTTCACCGCAAACAAAGGCGAGCAAATGCGGCCCCCGTCTCTCCTCAGTATCCTGTAAGTGGGTTACTTGGTCCTGCTTCTGTCCCTGGACCTGTGCTTTCCCGGCAAGTGTCAACATGTCTTGGCACAAGGCGAGCAAGGAAACTCCGCGCGCAGATGGAAAACTTATGACTGACACTAAGCAAATTTCACCACGGCAAAGGTATATAATAAGGTGCGAGATTCAAGCAGAATTTAGAGCTTTTATAAAATTCGGGAAGAAAAAAAAATATTAAGATACGGCTATACGAAATTTAATTATTAGTTATGTATTGAAATGTGCCCAATTATTTTTGGTTTAAATAAATCTTTATTTCTAAAAAGTTCGATACGTTTTTTCAATATCAATTTCGCTCGTTCAACTATTTTTAACTCATCGATTTGCAATGCAAAAATTTTTTTTTCCTAAATTTTACCAAACGAAATAGTTTCCATTTAGGCTGGAATCTATGGCCAAAGCAAAATAGTAACGAATCCAAAATATATTTTGAGCTAGAAAAAAATAAAACTAAAGTGGAATTTTACGTCAGGAGAAGCCAAGGGGGAGGGGTATTTTGGCTAAAAAATGCGGACATGTATAGTATTTGTATTTGGAAATGCCGTGCACGTCCTGCCACGGGGGAACGTGTTTGGTCCTGGGAATCGAGGAGCTGCACAACAGATATATCCTCCCCCCATCGGGGGCAGTCCAAGCGTTCGTCCAGTTAGTTAGAAAACCAGAAAGAGTGGGCGAGGGGGCTTTGAGGTTTGTCGGGTGAAATGCTAAAAGCAAAAAGTCATGCAACTAAATCCTGTCCAAAACGTTTTAAACTCCCAAAGAAGGCGAATAAAAAGGATTTGTGCTAAAAAGCACTGGAAAACGTGAAAGTCAGCGGGGGCTGGCGTCCGAAAAGGAAAGGAAAAGAAAAACTAATGGTCGTGGACTGACAATTTAAAAAAAATACAAAATGTGTGGTTCGGCCATAGCGAACTGAAATGAGCCAAGAAGGCATTTTCTTGTCTAGTGACCCGCAAAAGAAGGCACCATATTTTTGGAACATCAGATTTACAGCATTTTTGACGAACTTGATATATAAAGAAACTCACTGTGGGTATTTTTAATTAGGTCAATCATGAAACTCATTAAATATCAGCCTTAGGACATATTTATATATTTCCCCAATAATGCACTCCTTTACGCTAGAGTGCTTAAACTCCTTTTATTTACTTCTAATTGCCTGTCGGGATCCGACTAATTGAGTTCAAAGTTTACTGAGCTCAGTTGGACCTAATCCAAGTAGAGCACAAAAATATCGGGGATTCCCCGATTACAAATCCTCCGAGTGAAGTCTGTTGGCAAATAAGAACTTATATTACGTTGAGTCAGCACTAAGTGCAGACTCCGGCATGCAACTCTGCATCCGTGCAATGCAGCTGGTCCGCTTCCCTCTCCCCATCAGCTTTTCCCAGAATTTCCCCGGCCCAGCTTTCCTCCCCCTTTAGAGTTGTCAATGACTGTCAGTAGCAGACAAGCAGAAAAGCGAAGCACGACATTGCAGTTGCAGGGGTATCAAGAGTGGAATAAAGATGGGCAGGGTGGAAAACTCCGCACACTCGACACTGAGCTGGTGACATTTCAATTTTCACACACGCTCTGCGGTTTTCGGCAAACGAGCAGCAGCCCAAAAAAACCAAGAAAACAGGAAAACCCCCTAAAGAGGGACAAACTCGAAGTGCAGAGAGAAAATCGCAAAAGAAATCAAAGCGATACGATGTGCCTTAAGTGGAAGTCCAAGCAAAGGGGCGTTACTAGGGAGCAAGGGAAAATGCCGCAAGCCGCAAAGTGCAAATTAAAATTCAATAAGGCACAAAAGCACATCTAAGCACTCGAACTTGGTGCCCAATTAAATTACAGTGGACAATCGATGAAGGAAACTTAAATAGTGGGACCTATATTTGTGTGCGTCGGTAAGCCGACGTTTTCATACCCTTGCAATTTGCAGATGGAATATCAGTAAAATTGTGTTTTTTTTACAATTTAGAAAACCGAATTAAAAATATTAATAATAAATCAGATGCCCCATTTATTAAATGATATTTATCGACATAATTTATTTGGAAAAATTAATGTTGACAATTGGAAAATTAATAGAAAAACAAAAATATATCTGATATCTTTATATTTTCAGGCTTGGTTTAAGGTTATTTAGCATCTCTATTTATTTTCAGAAGAGACCTTGTTTAAGCTGGCTTAAAGTCTAAGTAGTCTGTTTTTTTTTTAAGGCGTTTTAATTCTTGGAACTTACTGCTCATTATTTCTCATTAATTTGTAAGACAGACTACCTTCTTTGGCTGAAATTCAATTTCCACATCGTCTGTTAACTCCAGTTTGGCAGTTAATTCCCATTTCCACTCCCAGAAGTATTCCCTCCCACAAATTGCGTACTAATTAGCCGCAGAAATTACTCGGTTTCTCGCAAAACAGCAAAAGGGCGTTTGAAATACAGAGTAGATGGAAGTAGTACGGGTATGGGGATGTCTGGGTGCTACCATTGTTAGGGCAGTTCAAGGTCTTTTGACAAGGTCGTCAGGCGTTAGCCAATCAGTCTCCCCACTCTCCAAGGGACCTTCTTACACCCACACGCTCGGCCTGTTTCGCTATTTTCTTTGTGCTGAAAATTGCATGCAAATTTCATAGCTGCTGTGGGAGTGGCGGGCTTTTCAGGCCAGGCTGTGGCACCAACAAAGGCCTCTGAAAATGGGCTTTCAACCACCCTCCCGCTCCGCGCGTTGACATTGTAAATAAATGGGTGTGACTGTGAAAACTGAGTCAAGCTGCAAGTGCAGCTGGAAACAACAATAACAAAGGATAACAATAAAAACAAGGGCAAACAGGAAATGTGCAAAAATTTGTTTAAAATTTCAACAGCCCGGGCCCGAACTCCCGGCTTTTCCTTTGCCCGTGTGAGCATATCGTATGTGTGTGTATTTTTAAATACTTTTTATTGAGTGTGGTGTGAATTTGGGTCAAGCAATTGCCGAATAATCGCCTGCAAGCTATTAAAAAGTATTAATAAGTTAAGAAGCTGTGCAGCTTACACGGAATTAAATTAATTAATGATGGGAGAGTAAGAAGCTTTATAGTTCTTTGAAAAAGCCGAATGAGAAAAGGTCTTAAATGTGCTTCAATTGCCTTTGAAGGGGTAATAAATAAATCAATGCTTTTTGAATGAATCTGAACAATACATACAACAGACTAGTTAAATGTTCTGCATCTACTTCTTGGTTGCATAAAACAGAATTCTAAGCTTCACTTTATATTTATGTGACATTCACTGACTCTTCAGACTCTGCTCCCCATTTTGCTGCAGAAATAAATCTAATAAAAGCGTGGCAACCATATTCATATATCAAGGTGCCACATAATTATTATGAATATAAAACAAAGGATATAAGCGAGGAAAGTGAAAAGCTGGATGCACACGGGAAGCATAAAAAATCCCTCAAGTGCATAAATTTTCAAGCGGATTCTTTGGGGTTATGATGCCACAGCAACAACAACTTGGAGGGGAGCTTGGGGTAAATTTAATATGAGCGTTGCGCTAGGCAATGAAACAGCTTGTGTGTGCAACTGCAATTGTGCAACACGTTGTGCATGTGTGCCCTTACACCTGCCGAGATTTTTGGACATGGCTGCACTGCATTTCCCCTTATTTTTCTCTAAGCTTTGCCCGCTTTCCAGCCCCCATCTATGAGGTCATTCTCCTGGTTACTTCCACACTTTTTATGCTTTTTAACCGTCTTTATTTTTGTGTTTTTTATCTGAAAGCTGAGATTTTCAGAAGGCACAGAGGGAAAAACTACTTTTATTGTACATAAAGCTATGAACTTTGTTGGTTTTAACTTTCTAAATAATTACATTTATTATATATTTTTTAAATATGCTAATAAAAAATATATCGCAGAGTACCATCTTGACCAAATATTACTATCATATCCTTATATATTTTTATATTATTTATCAGTGTATAAAATCGGAGACATCAGGGGGTGCAGAAGCCATGTGCCGCATAAAAAACCGAAAAGTGTCGCCGGGACGACAAGAAAGCTTCAGCTTCTGTTGCGCTTCTCCGGGCAGAACTTTCCTTCAGCTTGAGCAAATAAAATTTTTGCCAAGCTCTGCAGGTGTGCCCCCGAGGTGAGCTTGGCGAGGAAAACAGATGGGGCGGAGGGGCATGGCCACTGCTATTAGCCTGGTTCGCATGCCAACTGAAGTGGCAATAAGTGCCATGCATATTGTCGCCGGCAGCTCCCGCTGCCAGTGCTGCTGACTCTGTTCCGCAGGGGCAGAAGCGGGTTAAGAGATTGCGAATGCAAGTTAGCTGGCAGAAGTAGAGGAACTTGGCTTATTAGAATCACAATCGGGGGATAAGAGCTGAAGGTTCCGAGACTCTTCAGAAGCTTCAGCACTCTTCAACAAAAGTTGTAACTCAGAAAAACTGGAAAAACTTGCAAGATTAGTAAAAAAAAAAAATAAAATACGCCCTTGGTTTTAAAAGTAATAATTTTCATTGTAAGTTAGTTCTCTTCGATTTTTCCAGCAAATTATTGTTAAAATTAAACTGGAAACATTTGGGTGGCACCAACTCAATACCTCAATACATACTGCTCGAACTCCAACTCTGGAGAGAGCACTTAACTTGTAGTATTTCGAATTTATATTAAATTTAAAATTTAAACCAATCTCTTATTAAGCACAATACAAACTTCATGACCAATTCTTGTTAGCCTCGCAGCCGCAAAAAGTTTCAGCCAGCCGCAGTCACAGCGGTTACAGCAACAACATTTATTTCAACTTTATATCAACCATGACTTTTCCAACTTCTTTTTTCTACTCTCCTTTTTTTTATTTTGAAAATTTCTAATGGATTTCCCCCGGAGGAATAGAATGGGGGTAAGGGTAAGGGCAGCACGATTGGCCGGGGCCCTTCGACTTCGGCTTGTGTGCACTTGACTTGAAGTGGTTTATCCATGTCAACACGGCTGCCTTGTCAATGTTGGTGGGGTCAGCCGTGGTCGTGGGGTCGGCCGTACCTCGTTCCCATAGAAAGTTAAGGGGGGGCGAGGGCAGATATGGGAGGATGGTGGGTCGTCGCATGCAAATTCGAGCCGCGTTCAAAGGTCAACAATGGCGGGCTAACAAAGGAAAAAAGGTCAAGCAATTAGTGTCACAGCCTCCTGCCTGCCCAAGTGCCAGACATTGGTTGTGGATGCTTGTCCAACAAAATGGAGAAGGGAATTCCCCCTTATCGGTTGATAAGATAACAGATAAGGGTATTATTTCACACAGCCATTGCGTTTGACTTTGATTTGTGTGTGCTTAAATATCCATGTGTGGGAGCTTGCCAGAACTCTGACCCCAGTGTCACACTCACAAGAGGTGATGCGAGTCAGTTTGGCATTGAGAAGGTATCGGTATAGGTATCGGCATTTTACATCTTACAAGAATTGTGTACTTGGTCTGTATGAAAAAAATATATGCATAGATGTCGATGTTTTTAAAGAAACAATTCAACGTTGATAGGTATCGATTTCAAAAGTATATATATAATTAAGCTGCACCAACTTAAAATTTGCTTATGCGATCGATTTCAAGTCCGATTTTTCCCATCTCTAACTCACAGTGCAAATCTTGCCTGGGATTTTCCAATCACTTAACTTTTCAAAGGTCTTTCACCTTAAAGTTCCCATCAAATGGTAAGCAAATGTACAAATGCACACACACACTTGAGTTGTATTTACACCTGACAGACAACCTGGTTTTGTTCGGGTGACACGTTCGTTGGTGTTACGATTTTTTTTCGACTGGAATTTAATTACGCATTCGCCCCATAAGCCCTGGCATTCTGAAGCTGTGTGGTGCTCCAGCTCTCCTTGGAGTAAACTCTTCATATTACTTGCACTATCCTAATGAGCAATACCAAGATACGAGTGTCTACATACACTCGCACATGTTCCCTCACACACCATTAAAAGCGTCACAAAGTGTTACTCGCAGCAGAAGTCTGGCTGAATTTTTCCCCAAACTAACGAGGGTAGCTCTGGGGAATCAAAGGATATGGTTAATATGTCTGTGAGAAAGTTTCTACGAAATGTTCGGCATTTGTTTTCATCTTTGCTTCAATTTCCAGCTAAAGCGTACTTGAGTATATTTTCATTGGAAATCATTAAACGTGTTCCGACAAATTCCTTACCGTTGTTTTTTATTACGTATGATTTTTAGCAAAATTAATCTTCAAACGAAAATGTATTTAAAAGTGTTTTCTCAAAAGTTGCCTTTCCTTTTCAAGGGCTTCACCAACAAGTTAATTAAACTTTGGGCAACTCTAGATATTTTTAGCACTCGGTGAATATTTCATATGAATTTAATCCTAAACACTTAACAGTTAACATATGTAAATAATCAGGGAAATATCAAGTCAGGCCATTATCCCCTGAGCTTCTGACCTAACTCTCCCTTAAAATATATTCAGAACGCTAAGCAGAACTCAGTCCCGCGTCGAGTATGCTAAGAACATCTCTTCCTTTCCACTTTTTACATATTCATTGCGTTGTAGTCGGCGGGCGAGGGTGCTTGTTCGGCCCCTTTTTAGGTTACACTTTATTTTCATTTTACTTATTTTTTTTTAGCACACACCGAGTCACTATCCTATTCGCCGGAGTGGCTGGGCTCTCGGCTCTGCCTGCAGTTAATGTAATATAACCATCATCAGGCGTTGCCTTTAATGGGCCTGGTGCCGTAAGATATGCTACACTTTGCCACCATCGTGACTGGCACGAAAATGAAATGATTTGTATTCGCGCGAAAATAAATTATGTGCAAGTATTTTAAATACGTTCACTGAGCAGCAGCATTTTTTGTATATTTTTGTTCGCCCCAGCTGTCTTTTCTTCGAAATGAGCGCGCAATTTTTCACAGGCAGAGGAAGGAGCCTGTAGGGCAAAGGAGGTGACGGTGACTCTGTCTATGGGTCCAACATAATGAAAATGTCGAAGTGAAAGTAGTAAAATTTACATAATCTATGCGCAGGAGGATAAATGGGAAAAAATCAGAAGAAGAATCTCTATCCACCCCTCTTTTCCCCACTCTGCAAAGATAAACATTTGATTAAGCGTATTAGACGTTGGGGAGAGGATGGGGAGGAGAGCAAAAGGTAAAAAAATGATGGTTCCGAAGGAAGAGATATCCTTGCAGGTAATGTTTCTCCGTCCTCCGCTTGATAGTTGCAAAGAGCAGCAGCAACAACTTTTGATGATGGCACAGAGCCAAGTCGGGAAAACTTTATTAGATGTGAGAAATATTAACATGGCTCACGGTGAGTCCATATATATATAAATATGTATGTATATTGCTGATTGCACATACATATGTACATATGTTTTTAGAGAAGTTCTCCTGGGAACAACAACTATGCAAATCGACATGAAGCACTTCAAAGGCAGTGAAATGGCAAAGTTGTTGATGCTAAATTAAAATGCATTCTAAATGCAGCGCCACGACAATGGAACTTCTCCTTCTTTACAAGTCAAGACTTTTCCAAGGAGCCAGGAGCCAAAGAGAGAGTCTGGAATAATACACAGAAATAAAGCGGAGAATAATGGAAAACAATAGAAAGTTGGAAGTGAAGAAGAAGTCCACTCCAGTTGTTAAAGTTTAAATGAAAGAAGGTCTAAGCTGGTGACATCTTTGTATAAATAATTGTTTTAGGAGAAACATTCAAACTTTTCTGACAGCAAGGGAAGGAATTTTAAGTAAGTAAAAGAACTAATAAAATGTTAGCTCATACAAAAACTAGTGCATTACTTATGTATACCATATACTATGTGTTTGTTGGTACATGAAATCTTTTTATATTTTTCTTATCCTTTAACTGAGGGTATTCTGATTCTTGGCAATATATTTTGTTTCCCTTAATGTTGTATGAAGATTTAATAAATTAATCTCTCTCGTTCGTTCGCTATAGTTTGTAAATTGCAGACAAAGTGTGAAACAGAGAGCTAGAGAGAGAACGAGACGCACTTTGACGAGCTCCGATACTTATTTAATCGTTTTATATAACATAGTACATTTATTAAAAATTTTGATGTAAAACAATTTGGATGGAGTGGCAACCGGCGTGACGTGCCAGATGCTACTTTTTTTTCTTTTCCGCCGGCTTAAGGATCTGGAATGAGCACATAAGCGTGTCGTCCACGGACATCATGGCGCCGGCGTTGTCAAACTCGCCACAGTAGTTGGGCGCCGAGAAGATCGTGACCAGTTGGCGCTTCGCAAAGAACTCGTAGCCGTCCTCGACCACCTGGTGGGCACGGCAGACGAGATCGAAGCCGTGCTTATGCAGAAACTTGGTCACCACCTCTGCGCCGAAGGTGAAGCTGACGCCGCGATCGTTTTCGCCCCAACCGGCGGTGTCCTTGTCGGGATCGGACCACAGAAGGTCGCAGAGCAGGCCCTGGTCGGGCACGTCGGTGGGCCGCATGATGCGCCGGATGTGCTCCATAGAGGTCAGGTCGGGGCTTAGGCCGCCGTGGCAGCAGAAGATCTTTTCGTCAATGATGGCCGACACCGGCAGGCAGTTGAAGCAGTCGGTGAAGGTCTTCCACAGCTTGATGCTGTAGCGCCGCTTGCACTCGTCGTAGAAGCCATAGATGCGGTTGATGCTGGCGGACTCGTGGTTGCCCCGCAAGATGAAGAAGTTCTCCGAGTACTTAATCTTGTAGGCGAGCATCAGGCATATGGTCTCCAGCGACTGCTTGCCGCGGTCCACGTAGTCGCCCAGGAACAGGTAATTCGACTCCGGCGGAAAACCGCCGAATTCAAAGAGGCGTAGCAGGTCATAGTACTGGCCGTGGATGTCGCCGCAGATTTTGATCGGCGCCTCCAGCTCCAGCAGGACGGGCTGCGCTAGGAGGATCTCGCGCGACTTCAGGCAGAGGGCACGGATCTCGCCCTCTAAGAGCTGCACGTTCTTACCCGCCCGCGATCCGCGCACCTCCAGAAGCCGCGTTATAATGCTGTCCACATTCATTACGTCACCCATGTTTCCACGTTGCGAGTGCCACGAAATACAGTTGGTGGTGCCGAAAATGGTTCGAAATTTGTTTTATTTCAAAAATGTACTTTTACAGGCAAATTGTGAAAATTTCTCCAGTGCTTCCTCATTGCCCCAAGCAACAGAAAGTTGAACTAAGTAAAATCGGAGTTAAAACAGTAACTACACTTTATTATAATTGAGCTGAGTTACTATATGGTAAACTGCAGCGAAGACACGTATATATTTCTTTAATTTCTTTCTGCCATATTTAGAAGATATTTTCCCCCTGCTTTAACCAAGCTTCCAGCAGCAATTGTTAGTCCGTCAGTGGGTCGATTTTGGTGCCTGGGAGCTGCTCTTCAACAATGCAAAAGCCAAGATAAGCTCAATAAAACTGTCGCCTTGCCACTTGGCAAACACATTTACATATGCTCTTCCTTTCTCCGCCCATAGCTTTTACCTCCTTCTTTCCTCCCTTACAATGTACAAAGGGAAAGTGCAACATCAGCGCAAAATAAACTGATAGCCAGACAACTATCTCCAGCCAGCCCTCTTCCCTATATATTCAAATGTGCAAAATATTCATTTATATATTTGAGTTTCAGCCAAGCTTTGCCTTCATTCAAAAAAAAAAATAAAAACAACGTGGCAAGCTCTTGAAAGGAAAATGCAAACGTCATCGACAACAAAAGAAGGAACGGTCTTCGCTGAGTGGAAGTGAACTCTTGTTTCTGGTACCAGGTTTCCCAGCTTAAATTGGTTTAACCTTTCAACTGTCGCCAAAAGAGGAGAACAGTATAGATGGAGGGGGAGATGGGGCAGAAAGAGGAGTCGCAGAGCGGCAGCAAGATTTTGCCAGAATAAAATATTAGGGCCTTGGCGCAGGCATTTAGACTGAGGGATCTCTCCAAAAACAACATTTAATATTCCCTTTTCTGTGTAGCATTTATTTAAAATTTATGCTGATGTCTCTGACTGTCTGTGGGCTACACAAATGACACTCACTTACACTGGAAAAGAAGTTGTGGAAGGATAAGCATCAAAATAACCAGAATCTGAGAATGCTTAAGCCTTTCTGTGTCTAAATGGAATTATTTGTTATTGAAATTGTGTGGGAAATTTATTTTATTTATTAATTTACGCCTTTTGCCCTTGTTTTCCCCTGTGCACCAATACAGGAAGAGTAAGGCAGAGACAGCTACTCTCATGTGTGCTTATGTAAATGTATTTACTTGTCTGCCGTCATTTTGAGGCAGTCGCCAGTCACAATCTGCTACATTTCCATAAATATTTTAGAAAATTTACATAAAATGTTAAAGGCGCAAAAAAATGCCAAGAACATTGCCCCGCCCGTCCACGCACTCACGGCCAGGAAGATGAGCCGCAGAGGCGAAGAAACCAGGAGAGAACACAGAATAAAAATTAATTCATGACGACAAAAGTCAATTTTGTAAATCCACAAAACATATGGTGCAAGAAAGCAACAACAGCCACCGCCAGTCAGTCAGTGAGTCAGTCAGTCACATACATATGTGAAATAAAAATGAAAATGCAAACGATGTGCGGATGCCTTCGCCTTTTCCACCTCTCCGTTTTCCGACTCCAATTTACTTTACGTTTTTTCTGTTTCTTGTTTTTTTAGATATCTGCCTGGCACGTGGCAAAAATTCAGAGGCATTGGTCCGCATAAAATTGCATTAAAAGCTAATGAGCTTGAAATAAAAGACAATTTGCTTTTGAATTGAAAATTTCTCTCCTTTTTCGGTGGCGTTTGGTCTGCCTTTTGTTTCCAAAGAAAGCCATTAAAGGAAATTTTCCTAAAATTACAAAACCAAAAAATCAATAGAGGGTGAGGAAAATTGCGGTTGTGGAATGTAAAATGGTGACTTTGGGAGAGCTTGGGTGAAAATTTGTGGTTTCCCCCAGGAAGGAGAATAATTATTAAGAGTTTATAGGCATTTGTTGGTGAAGTTTTGTCAAAGGAAGCAGACCTTAAGAATAAAGGTCAACTTTCTTAGGAAAAATTAATACAAGGAAGTACCACTTGGCTCATATCAATCACGAGAATGATTTAAAAATTCCTGATCCACTTTCAGATTAGCCTTATTGAAACATACTATGAATCTTGCTGGCTCGCATTCCCACCCAGCTCATAAAATGCTTCTAATTACATCATTCAAGCATTCTTTGGTCCGGTTATCCCTCCACTCTTTGCTTCCCCTCTATTAAAAACCATATCAGTTTCTCTTCCTTTCAAGCAGTTTGCTTAGCTCGTAGAACAATTTGTGAGTAAAAAATTTGCTGCCATTGCAGTTAAATGAACCAACAAAGTGTGCAAGGATCTCCCTATCTTTGTCGGTGTGGTCTCTGTGTTTGTGTGTATGAGTGTGTGAGTGAGTGTGGCATTGTGTTGAAGTGTTGTTCAGTTTTCTAACCTCATCAATCGTTTACTTTATGGTGGAAGGGCTTGGCATTTATTGAAGCTGTTTGCCTGCTAGGGCTTTTGTATATCCCATGTAGCAAGAGCAACAGTCCCCTAATGCACTTGAAAAAAATACCCCTTGAAGAGGGTGAATAAAATTGAATGGTGAATAAAATTGTTAATTGCATGGAACTACTTTATGCTGGACTTATCCTTAAAAATATTTAGAATTAGACTTTGTTATATAATAAAAATAGTTTTTATACTTCCGAATATTTTTTCTTGCCGTAGATCTCCGTCTGCAGTCCTTGGCTGGATGCTTCGTATTTACAATAGGACCAGGAGGCAGAATCTCAAAATCTCCCAAGTCGTCGCCGTCCGTCGTTGGCATGAGGCTCGTCATGGGCTTACACCGCCTCCACAAACCCACCGAACCTCGCCTTTAAGTCTGGCCCATAGAAAGTAATCTTAATGGCTTTTTTGTTGCTGCAGGATCAGGAGCCGGAGAGCTCGCTGCAGGACCACTGCCAAGTGAGTTGCAGTTGCAGCAAAAAGCAGAAAAAGGGCTGCAAAAAGAATTCCAGGGGCAGGCCATGAAAATTGCAAAATGCATTCAACGTTCCTGGGGGCCAAACGCATAAATTGTAACCCCAACAAACGACCTTTCTTAGACATCCTGCTCCTGCTCTCGCCCTGCTCTGCTCCTGCTCCTGCTCCTGCCACCCCTACCCCTGTTCGTGTGGCGTCTGCGGATTTGAATAGCCAATTTGTTTGGCATTGTTTGCCATTGGGCAGATCCTACTCGTACTCGTTCCGGGCCAGAGTTGGGGAAATCTCGCAGAAGGGAAATTTGCATTTCTAAGATAAAATGCAAATATTTCAATTTGTAACTTAAGCAAATTGCCTCAATGAGTGCAGCTGTCAGTCAACCTCGGTGGCCATTCTCGGCACAGGAACATTTTCTCGGAAAGCCTGTAGCCTTTATCCCGAATCCTTTCGCCTTTCTTTTCCCCAAAACATTGGCCGCAACTGCCCATAAAGAGCCTTTAGAGTTGATTGCTTTCTGCAATTGACCGTAACATATATGCCATATATATATATCGTCCTAAAATGCACACAAGTGGGACATGCATCTTGTTGCTCTGTGCAGTTTATTGATGCAGCAATTAGCAAGTAAGGATTTTTGTGAATTAGGATGGGTTGGATGGTCACATCCCCATCGACCATAAAATATTGGGTTTATATTTTATTTTAGAAATTCTCCAGGTAAATAACCAATTTAAAATATTACCAAGTGTCTTTGAGAACCATTCGAGAAAGGAAAATAAATAATACGCAATTGTTTTTGAACAGGTGTAGTCAAGTGTAAAAAGCCAGAATATTTAACAAGTAAATCTTATTCTCCTTTAAGAAATACATTTTTTTAGACATGTTTATACTTTTGCTCTGTTTCATTTAACAAAGGGAGGATAGATTTTTCTTTTTATTCCTGATCAACAGGAAGTCACAGACAGACAAGTTAAAATCAGCAAACACAATTAAATGGTTGCAAATTTATTGGTACAAGTGTTTTTTCAGTAACAGCTGTTTGTGAATTAATATTTGCGTAATTATTTGTGTATATACTTGAGCTTAGTTTTATAACACACTTGACAATTTATTTTCTAAATTTTCCAATCAATCCTTTCATTAGTTTTCCGTCAAGGATGTGCAATTATTTTTGTGCTTTATTGATCTGCTTTTGTTTTCGTAACAAGTGCGAGTGGCGGTGAGAATGTTGTTGTTTGCCAACTAGACATGATAGCTAACAATAAAAATCAGTTTTCCCTAAAAAATAGCAACAATTGTAAAGACCTTAACAGTAATCAACAGCAGCTTGAGAGACACAAAAACATTATGAAATGATTAACACGGACGCAACCACTCAGAAGCAACAATTTCAACAACAAAGTAGCAGTAACATTGAGCCAGGAAAGTTGCCAGAAAAAGCCCAGTAGCAGCAACATCCTAGGAAAACAAGCAACACGGACAAGTTTGTGAACAACATTAGGTTTTCCCCTGGTCGGAATGCAGTCCGTGGTGTTGCTGTTGCTCTTGTTAGCAATAAAGTTTTTTGTTCTCTAACGTGCACTCTTTTCTCCATTTTCCAAAGCCTTCTGTCCAACTGTCTTATGGTCTTGTGTACTTGTTACTCTTGCTGTCTGTCAGTCAAAACGTCATTATTGTTGCTGTTGGTGCTGTTACTGGTGCCGATGTTACCGCTGCTGGTTTTCTTGTACACGCTGCGTGTTTGTTTGAACAAAAACTATGCACACATCACATGCACCCCATACGACACCCACTGCCCCTGTGTTCATGTCGAGGAGCTTGAGCATTTTCTGTGGCTGCACACTGAAGTGGGAGGGTGGGCAAAAGGAGGCTGGTGCCTGGATTTCGGGGGCGTGGCGAACTGGGCTCCTCTGACACCCTTGTTTGCTAACAATGCAATGTATGTCAAGGCAAAATATGTTCATTCAACTTGACAAACAAAACAGCACAGAAAAAAACACGCACAAGGAGCTGCAAAAACAACGACAGTGCAGAGAGAGGAGAACGCATCAATAATGCAAGGACTCGAGAGGGAATTTACCTTGAAATGTTGAGCGGGATACACTGAAAAAACACAATTTTATTAAGAGCTTATTCACCTCCTTAGAAGCCACATAACTAAAAACAATTATTTCTCAATCAATTGACATAGAATGAATAAATAAATAAAATATTTAGATATTCAACTCTTCACTTGTTTTATAGAAATCTTGACATTTTACTAAATCTTTTCCATATCCTACTAGTATTTCTAGCAGTGCTTCTGAGTGATGTCACTTGTTTGTTGATTACATAAATGCAATTGTAATGTACGAGCTCTCTGCAATTGGAATTGAAAATTGCAAATGGCTAAAGGCCTTTGGTCTCCAACTCTTCAACTCTCCTTTTTGTTTTTTTGTGACCTTGCACAAGGGGGAAGGCACTTTCACTGCTGAAGTGCACAAGGAATGTGTTGGAAATCTGGTGAACACATCAGCCTCGAGTGGGTACGTTCGAGTGTCTGTGAGTGCGAGGTTTGTTAGGGAATTTAACTGGGAGAAGTCCTTGAGAAGGTTCAAGAGAATTATCCTGAAGCCAACCAAGTCTATGGATAGTGGAAACAAAAATATAATAGAATATATTGATTACAAAAATTTATATAAATCCAAAAGTAAAAAATATTAGCAAGTGAAGTCAACTAAAAATAATAAGTAATCGTTTAAATACTTGTGAGCTCCAAATACCTTGAGCATTTAACATACTTTATTCCCTTTCGAAAATGATGGCTTTAATAGAGCCATTTACAATAAAAGTCAGTTGTAAATTAGGCCCAGGACCTGTTATAGCTCAAAAGCATTTTCATGGACTTCGCTTTATTTGCCCATCTCCCTTTGCGTTGGACATTCATGGGTTTCACTTTAATGACAGCAGCAGCCCCGTCATCACCGTCATCATCATCAGCAAACATCTTTTTAATTAGTTGTTTGCCTTTGCCCGAGAGAAAAAAAAGAAACAACAGATGTACATTTCGCCAGGATGGACAACGGGGCAAGCGGAATTGCATTGCTTTTCGAGACTGTTCTACCGGCAAAAATTGCATAACAACTGCCATTAAAAGGCAGACAAGCAAATTAAAATGCAAACAAAACAGAGAGGGGAAAATTTTGAAAAAACAAAACGATGGCATCAACAAAGGGGGTGTGGGGGAAATCACAATAAGAACAACCGTGACGAGGCAACAAAAAAGTTATAAACTTTGTTTAAAAAACAATTACAACTCTTGGCAAAAAGAACCGGGAGACGGCGCGCGCATAAAGAAAATATTAAAAATATAAACTTTACTGTCAATAAAAAACGCCAAAAGGCGAGACGCTAAAAGAAAACTCTTTATGACAAAAGACGAAATAATAATAAACCGAAGTCGGAAGGAGTTCTGGGGATCAAACAAGACTACAAGGATACAGATACAGATACAGATGCGAAGCAGATTCAGATATAGGTCCAGGCGCAGGCACTAAACGGCCCCTTAAACGTTAACTTGATTTAGCACCTCGTAACCAAGAGAATCCCAAACAAAGGCGCCGGCAAAAATATACGCAGACGAGGGACAAAGGTCACAAGTGGCCACTGTGGGCGTGGCAACCAGCTATAAAAACAGATCAGCAAAGCTGGAAAAAATAAAGTGAGGAGAGACGAGCAAGCCCCCGGAAGAATTGCAATAAAAAATGGACAAGCGGCCAGAACGAATGAATATGATGGGCGAAATGGCGATTAACAACCGGATTCCTCCCATAAAAACCGAGCGTATGCGAATTGATATCATAGGGACTTGATAATTGTCCAGGAATAATCGTAAATTCCCTGAAAAAGATGGCAAAATTATGACAAACAAGAGAAATTCCCCAAATGGAGTGGAAATGTTTAGCACAATAATTGTATTTCGAACAGCCATAAAATCATGTGTGTAGTTAAATTAAATTTGCTTTTTAAGAAGGTCTTATTTTATCAGATCTTATTTTGCAATAAAAAGCCGAACCTTCCAGGCAGCATACTAAGTGATTTAAAATAAAAAGATATAATAAAAAGGATAAACCCTTTTTAAAAATATAAATAATGTTGTCATAGACACACATTTACACATTTTATGACCGTATTATGAGATTAAAATCTAGAGAGACTACGCGTTTTAAATTATGGAAATAATTTAAAGAAAACTCTGTTAATATGTAAATAAACAGTTATATGAATTATTATACAAGTAAGACATTATGCAGTAATATTTTGAAGTATGAATACTTTATTTAAGCGGAGAGATACTTCAAAAATGTGTATTTTAATCCAGGAGACAGCCCTCCTTTTCTGCATAATTTCCCTTTTCCCCACTCAATTTTCCGTGCTGAACTGAGCCTGAATTATCGCTGAATTGTGCAATTTGTATCCCTCCCCGTGAGCTCGCAGATCAAGTTGGCAGCCGCGGCACTTCATTCATATTCACCTGTAATCGCTTTCATTTGTCCCGCCGGGTAGTAGAGATGCCCCCAACTAATTGCGTCATTAGTTCTGCGAAATGAATAATTACATATTCTCCGAGGGGCAATGATAGTGAGGCGTACCTGTCAGAAGTTTTATCGCAAGTTTACCTACCAACTTGAAACAACTGCAAAAAAAGGCATTTAAAGCCAGAAAAAGGACAGATCAAGCCCTGAAAAAATCAAAAGGCAAAGGAAAAAATGCTTGAAGGAGAGGTTGAGCAAAAATTGGAAGTACCAAAAGCACACAGAGAGAAGATGGAGACATATTCAGTACTGGAGAATGACAGGCATATAGGGGTGCCTAAGAATGGGAATGGGCGGGCGACAAAATATAGGAGGGGTGTCGCGTCGAAAGAAAAATGTCCTGCGGCAGCTTTGGGAAATGAAAACTTCTTTGTAATGTGTATGACTCTCGGACTTTGACGGTTACTCATCTTTGTTGCCTTTCTTCTCTTTTTTTTGGATGCCCTATTCGAAAGGGTATTTCTAGTCTTCAAGATTTCAGTATATTATCCTCCTATATTATTTTTGAGTTATTATTAAATTAATTATTAAAATTCAAAAAGATTCGAATAAATAATATTTTTTAATATCAATATACAGTGTTTAAAAAACTCCCTGAAATCGGTTTGCTCTGTGGACTTTATCATGCCCTTTCCTGGACTGAAAAAAGTTGCACGAATCGCTTGCAGCTGATGAGCAGTCGAGTGTCAGTGTCTTTGGGGAGTAGGAAAGCAAACTATGTGGGAGAGAAGACCCTCTGACGGCGGTGCCAACATGAAAGTGAACGCAAAAAGCGATGGCTATGCTAGCGCGCGGTGAATTTATCGCCCGAAAACCGCCAAACCGCAAGAGGCAAAGGAATTCATCACCAGCCAGGAGCAGTGGCAGAAGCGGGATCATCATCGTTGCGATGATGGCCTTCGCCGTCGTCGTCTGAAATATCACGTATACGTCGGAGGTGTTAGGGATAAAGTCCAGTGGGGTCCCCAGTGGTCGCTTTGCTCTCCTGTTTGATGTGGCCGCCCTGTCCTTTATTATATTTCTTTAACTTTTTGCGCCTGTCTCGAGTCCCGTGTCTTTTCCCCGACAAAGTTAATCCTTGGGCATCAATTTCCCGAAAATAATTTGAGCAACATCAAAAGTTTTAATATGCCCAATGATAATGGCGCCTCCTCGGGTCGCCTTTGCCGAAACTTTTTTATTGCTCGCGCTCCGTAATTTCTTTGTCATGAGTTATGGCACCCAGCTGGCCATATATATACCCGCCCCAACCTCTGACCTCCTGCCCCACCTTAATAGGGCCTGCGGTCAGCGATACTCATTATGCTGTTTATTGAGCACCTCACCTGCGGGGCAAGGGCCCAAAGCGAGCCAAAAAAAATAGGAAGGAAACTCGCGACGGGAAACTCCCAGCCCGGAAAGTCCTTTCTCCAGGATCTGATGAATCGTCATTGTTCCACCTCGGCAAAAAGGACAATAAGCGGGCACTCAGCATGGGTCCTCCACGGCAATGGAGCACAGAAGGGAAAGCCTTTGTGAGCTCATTGCGTCTGCCGATTGGCAACTGATGAATCGCAATGACTTAGGTTTAGGACGCCGCGGGGCAAAACTTTGGCAGTGAAAATAAACTCGTAAATTCGCCACGGGAGAGGTCACACGTTGGGAATTAATCTCGGAATGTTTGGAGTACATTTAAATTATGTTTGAAGGGTGCATAAATTAAATGGGAATTTTATTCCACGATTCTAGAGCTAAAGCCCGCACTACACTGCCAATACATTGCCACCACAAATCGGACAAATCAGAGCCGCAAACTCATTTGCATCGATCAGGCTCCGTCTACTCGACATCGTATCCACAATTAGCGGCATTAACAATGTTTGTTTAATAAGCGCTTTGGATCTTGTCCCGCCGTTTCCAATTTGCCATTTTCTAATCAACGGCCGCCACACGGAAATATTTCGCAATCACTGCCAAAAAGAGAAGGCGGAGAGTGGAAAGCCCAAACACAGACGCAGGAGGCGGAGGAGTACGACGAAGGCAATAAACAATCTCGGAAATAATGCGCACAAACGACAAAGCAATGCAATTAGGCGATATAACCAGGACACACGGCCAGGACACGCAGACACAGCCATCGATAAAACAGAGCACCCAAAATTATGCAACACAATACGAGGTCTCCCTATCTCTCCGAACGCCGCCCCATTTTTCTTTGCCAATTAAACGCATTTGATAAAAAACAAATTGCGAGCAGGACGAGGACAGCACCCACACACAGGATGCTGTTGTTGTTGGAGGAAGCAGGCTGCTGCAGGATTCGGGCTACACAGGATGCAGGATGCAGTATGCAGAGTGCCAAGGATGCAACCCACCGAAGGACGGACAGGCAGCAATAAGCGGGCAGCACGAGAGGGGAGTGCGAGAGCAGGTGCAACTACAGTTCGCTCATTTGTTGCAAGAACACAGCGGGAAAAAGTGGAATGTGTGAATGCGAAACAAATAATTTAAAAATATAAACAACTGAAATTTAAGCTATTCATGTAAAGGGAAATTAATAATAGTAAGAATTAATTAGAGAGGGTTATCAAATTTTTGTAAATGCTTAATATTTCTTACATTTTTTCAACCATATTCTGATGTCGAATTTTTTCAATGTACAACTTGATTTTTTTTAAACTTTCTAAAAAAAAGTTACTATATTGCGTATCCTGCTTGCGCCATAATATTTATGATGCTTTGCCAGGGAATAATGCAATCCACTTAGGATATTGTCAGGGTGAAAAAAACATGCATATTACATCAGTTAATTTTATACACATATTTTTTCTTCGAGTGCCTTTGTTGGGTCTCCTGTTCAACGTTGAAACAAGTTTATCAACGTGTGAAAATTGCGAAGCGCAATATGCACAGACAACAACAACAATAATAATAGGGGAAAGAAAAGCACTCTGAGGAGAGGCTGGGGAAAACTGAGGCAAAAATCGGATGGGGGAGAGAAAGGGAAAGGACGTCGCCATGCTGGACGCATATTCAAATGCAAATCACGCCATCAATATGCAGGAGAGGCGCCCACGATGGCATATTTACCCCTCGTATTCCCACCCCCTATTTTCCATGCCCCCTTCTGTTCGCCATGAGCTCTCCAATAACCGAACGTTGCATTTTGACAAAATTATCCCTGGACGGGGTTAAATTTTGTGGTCATGCGATGCCGGCACTGGAGCTCCTACCGTGCGCGTTCCACTCTCCACACTGATGGTTATGAACTCAATGCAGATGACAAGGCAATCTTTTTTGTTGCAGGCACCAGTTCTATCCCCTGCCGTCACTAGTGAAGTCACCGCTTACACGTGTCAGTTGCCAGCCTGCATTAGAGGACATCACTACTTATGCGAAACTTGTAGGTTTTTAATTATAATAGCAAATGGAAAGGAATATTATGTGCTGGGTAAGAATGCGAGAGGGGTTAAGGTTTTTAAATTAATATTGAAGGTGAGATGAGTTACTTAGACTGCACTGATCCCAAGCTAAGCCCATTTGTAAAATTAATTTATAACCAATTTTGCTTATTGTGGTCATGGAAATATAAAACCTTACCTAGATAGTTTTTAATGGTTAAATTTCTTTTTGATCACAGTTATAAGTAGTTATTAAACGAATATATAAGTTATTCATTTTCAAAATGTTTTATTATGTTTTGTTATTATGTTTTGTATCGTCTGGAATATCATATGAACTTCCATTAAAGTTTTCGAGTTATTTTAAAAATTATTATTTTGGCTTTTCCGGTCTGTTTGCTACTAACCAAGCCGCCCTCGCTTAACCGCCCGCATTGGCCAGCTCAATTAAGTTAGAGCCTTGTGTTTGCGATGTCAGGGGCATCTATGGCGTTGGCGATGACGATGACGAAGCTACTTTGGCCGGGCATCGATTTAAAAGTTTCGCATCTCAAGCCTCACCCTCTCAACCCCGTCCGCACCCTGGAAATTCCGGGTGGAGGTGAGAGGGTGCAAAAAATAAGTCACTCACTTAAAAGTTGGGGCTCCTCTGCAACGTTGCAAAGTTTGCTCAGTGTCCATGTCCATGTCCATGTCTGGATTCCATGTCCTTGCTCCGTCGCCGGTCAGTTAGTTTCAATTTTAGTTTTTTAGTTCCCAGCTCTGCCCCGTTCTCGCTTCCCTTTTTTGGACAAACCGGACACTGATTACATGTGACAAGTTAATGAGTTTGCGGCCAAACATGGCTTGTTGAGCAAATAAATTAATTAGTGCTCTAATTGAGTTTTTTCGCCGGCCAGTCCTTGCTTTAAATAATGCCCCATAAATCACATTTCAATTACGAACCCTGATGAAATCGCTCTGGCAGGCCAGCCCCGACTTGAGCAATTTAATTTATTTGCGAAACAATTTCAATTTCCACATTTTTGGCCCCGGCGGCAGTTGCCGTTGCAATAAATAAACAAATAAATGCAATGCAATGTGTATGCCAGTTCGTTGAACTGAGATTTTACATTCAAGCAGTGCCAAAAAACGCAGAAAATTTATGTTCGCTCCTCCGCCGGCCTCACTGTTGCCATTGCACATCATTAAGCGATAATTATTTGGAGCGAGTTCGAGGGGAGAAATTATTGCGTTTTCAACAAGAGGCCTGCCTGCCAGCGAGGGTAAGATTGCGCAGTCCCAGAAACTTAAATGGATGAATTATGGGTAGCTGCTATGCCATTTTGTTTCATTTGCCTTCGTTGTGGGTTTGTATTTCATGGAGTTGGGAGAAGTACGGATTTCTGACACTATTCATTGGTTTTAAAGAGTAGCAAATATGTTTCAGCCAAAAGAAGATTTTGAATATTGAAAAAAGTAAAAAGTGTGTTTATTAAATTCTCTTACTAAATTTTAAAGAAAATACTTTTCTCCAACACTTTCTGGTTTCCCATATTGCTTTTCTCCTGTGCCTGCCGTACCCGTATATTATGCAAAATTAATTTTCAAACCCGAAACCCTGGAAAAGTGTTCGCACAATGGGGCCAAAACCCCGGACAAGGCCTAAGCCTCTACCCTCTCCGCTCAGTGCAACAACAATTGACTTTTCCCTGAAAATGTCCAGAAAAAAAACCAGTAAGAAACGGACAACCGAGCGGCTATTTATTTGTCAATTCGGAAAAGGCAAGCCTCTGGGAAGGCAACTAAGAACCAAATAAATATCTTACTTCGCAGGAAAATGCGAGAAATGAAATGAAAAGCTTTGGACCCAGAAGGACTAGGAACCGAAGGAAGAAGAAATAACAAAATCCCCATAAACACGACATGTCACAAAAGGAGAGGAGCTTCCTAATTTAAAAAAAAATCAAACCGAGGAAAATCTAAAAAGAACGCTACTAAAGCTGACACAAAATATTAGACAAGAGGCGGGGAGCAGCACATATTGAACAAATTTCCTCAACTGACTTGGCTTTCCCCAATGACTTTGTCATTTCTCCTCACATTTTCCTGTGTTTCGTTTCGTTTCGGGATTCCATTTACATTTCAAATTCCATTTGACTGGCTTCCCTTTGGCAGTTAATGTTTGTTTTGGATTGACAAAAGCCTTGACCGGCGACGACTAATCAGGATCTCAGCGCGCCTTCATCCTAATTAATTTGCTAATGCATATGTATGAGGCAGGACAATTACTGGGCAGTAATTGAAATTCGGTTAATTGAACGAGGAAGCCCACAGAAAAACATCTTTTATCGTCTGCCTGTGTTTGAGCATAATAATTTAATTTATTTTTGTTTTTTTCGGGTCAAGCAAAACAGAAGCCACACAGGAAATAAAGAGAAGAATGAAAAACAAAACAGGGGCGTAGTTTCAGGGGAAACCCGAGAAAGAGAACGCCTCTGATTGATTTGTATATCTTCTCCTCTCTGGCTGCCTTACATTTTTTATTTCCAGGAACTCTTCGTGAATTTTTCCTCAGGCTTTTCGATTTTTTGGGGCGCGTGTGGCTTATTTAACGCCCTTTTTGATACAAGACTCTGCCTACGAAAATATGCAAAACAATCTTTTTATTGCAGGCGGCAGGGCACACAGAACAAAAATAAAGCAAGAAGGAAAGCTAACTTTGGGATGTCGAAGTATGTATGCCCTTCTATTTTGCAATTGTATCAGAAGAGAGAGTCTAAAATGGATCATAATTATCTTTGGAGTCGTATATGACTACTGCCTTGTAAACTTCTAACTTCGAGAAATACTTACCAGCGTTTTCCAAAAATAATATGATTCTTGGCTAAATTTATAGCAATTTTAAAACACCTTTCCAAAGCCCCAAAAATATCCTTAAAATTAATTTAAGTTTTATAAGGCCTTCTGAATTTTCTCCCCGTGCTTAGCACACAGTGCCGTACGCTCATCGCTTCCGCCGCAGTCATTTACATAATTATAAGATAAATAAAAATTGTTGCCAGCAATAACAAAGTCACCCGGCTGGCGGCTTTTGTTTCGTTTTTGATTTCTCAGCTCGCCAAGGACAAGTTCTAGGAATTTATGCAAAAGTGTTGACAGGAGGCGGAAACAGGAGATACAGGGGCGTGGCTGGCTGGCTGGCTGGCACATGGAAATCATAAACAAAAGTTGAGAGCCAAGCGAAGAACCGAGGGACTGAAGTGTGTGACAAGCGGATGCCAAAACAGGAAACAGAAAAACACGGACGGAGGAAAATTTTCAGAAATTCATTACGGAAGCAGGAGGTCGGTTGATGTAAGGATACACGCTGCATTTTATTCAATTTGCCATTCCGTGTGGCAGCTTAAGTGGCAGGCAGCCGAAATCGTGTCGAAATCCGTCGCCTGCATTAACTTTTGACACTTTGATTGGTTCGGAGCTGGCCAACAACTTCAGCACGTCGGTTCTTTTAATTGAAATCAGCAAAGTGCAAAGGAATTTATTTTTGCCTCGCTTTCCCTGCATTTCCCCCCGATGGCCGCAAAAAAGATGTCCCCAGTCACGGGGCAGGGACTGGGGATGGTTGCATAATTGAGTTTATTAAAATTTGAATGGCGAACGTTAAATGTCTTTCCCTTGTTTCATTTACCTTATGAAATTTTAAATCTCAACTTATGAATATTTCATGCTCTCAAAATGCTTACACAATTTTCATTTTTCGGTCAAGTCAACTTTTTAGGAGGGGAGAGGGGATCGTAAAGTGCTGGGGTTCGCACATAAGAGCTGGCCCGACCGGAAACTTTGTCCCCAACATTTAGGTCAGTTGTCATTGTGTGTAAGTGACGGGGGGTTTTTCCAAAACTTAATTGTGCTAATTGAGGAGATGATAAGAAAGTTGGCGTTTTTAAAGGTTAGTTATTGTGACAGCACAGGAGTTCATTGTGAATTAAAGGGAAATATGTAAATCACTTGAAGAAACCATGTGGTAAGCAAATTTGGTGGTTAGACTAACTCAAAAATGCAACTGCCTTTTATTTTGCTTATTTATTTGGCTTGTTGTTAAAGGTTTCTCTAAGAATGCACTTTTACCAAGCAAAATTTGATCGAAAAAAGTATATAGAGTAATCGTTAATTCATGAAATAAATAAAATCGTTTTTAATGATCAAAAGTCCGATTGGTAAGTACTTTCATAACCAAGAGGTTTTCTTTGAACGACTTAGCTCCTTTTCCAGGACAAACCGCAGGAGCGAGCTTACTTCTGCGAAACGCAGCTCAAAAGATAAATTTCCCGCACCACGCAGGATTTAAAATTCATTAATAAACACCTGAGAGCAACCCCTATCCCCTCCCGCCAGCTGGTTAAAATCGTCAATATCGGGCTGTCTTGGCTCCTTAATTAAACAGTTGATACGCCATTTTGCTTCGCGTTTTCCCAGCCTGGCAGCCTCGTCCTCTTAAGGATGCTCGATTGGGCGGACAATGCAGAGCAAACAACTTAAGCTGATATGAAAATTATTTCGCTTTTGTGTCGACAATTAAATGCCACGCCCCGTGCATGTTTTACCACCACGCCCCCCGCACCGAACGAAAAAGAACATAATTAAAAACAGCAAAAAGCGGGGAGCTCAGAGCGCAGAGCGGGGGGCGTGGCAGGGTGAAAAATCTGTGCATTTAATTGAAACCCGCTGGGGGACAGGCCGCAATCAGCTTGGCCCGGCGTCTCCTTCTCATAAATAAAATATGCCCAAGTGAGCCGGCAAAGAGTTTGTCTTAATGCCCTGCCCATGGCCTGGCCATGGAGTTCGGTTTTCCCCGTTGCCACACCGCCACGCCCCACCCCTGGCATCTGTCAATCAGGCTTTTCATCAGTTGCTGTCGCAGTTCGGTTTGCCGTGGCAAAAGTTCGTGTTGTTGCCTCTGTTGTTTTTGATTACTGGAAGTCGGGGCCATTTAGCAGCAGAGCCTCGACAGAGAGCACTGGGCCACAGAAACTCTGACATATTAATGAAGTTCGGGGAGGCGGGCGAAGGAACAAGTTGCCGCAGCAACAAGCTTTTTAAATCAATTCGCGAAAACAATTAAAAACTTGACTTTCGCTGCCACGCCTCCTTACGCTGCGACCCAGCGACCCGCCTCTTTGCGAGCAATGCGCCGACATTGCGCATACGACATGTGGCCCACGCAAAAGGAGCTGCGAACTGCGTCCAAAAGTTTTTCCCTGGGTGCCTCGAAAGCGTTGTCAGGGACACTCGGGGAAAATGTTGCACTTGTTTTTGGTGGAAAGGGAGATTTTATGGAATATTTCTGATCCTCTTTTGAATTTAATAAAAATGATCTGAAATCAAAATTTATTTCTCTCCTAATTGTTGTACATATAATTTTGATATCAATCGAAACAGCACCAATCGAAGAACCTATTTTAAGTACTTCTTGTGTAAGCCATAATTTTCCCCAGTGCCGCGTCACACACAGAAGGCGAAACGAAGTTAAGAAAATTGTAAAGGGGTGCAAGTGGCGTAAAGAAATGGGGAAAACAAGTAGTCTGCTCGCTTTTCTAACAGGCAAATACAATTCAACAAAAAAGTTTCGCTGCGCTTTGCATAATTAATGTTTTAATGTCAATCATACGCACTGTGAGCCATGAAATATATGCAAACTGATTTTCGAGTTTTCCAATTTCGCTCGCAGCGTTTGTCCTTTGTCTGCCGAAGAATGAAGTTTCGCTGGTAATTTAATTTGTAGAAATTACCATTTACCACGCTAACTCCGAAATCCCTTCATTTTTATAGTAAAGACAGGAATTTTAAAGGCATTACCAATATACCTGAGAGTTTTGTATACACCTTTATTCTTGCGAGATACTTATCCATCCCAGTGAAAGCGAAAGCTTTTCAAAATGGGGAAATCCCTCAGACACCTGGTGCCAGCGAGAAAAGGAAAATTGATTACACATGACACGCCCACCCGCACTAATGTGCAAAAAGCAAACTACAGTGAGATGAAAAATCACAACAAATACGAGTATTCGCATTCGCATTCAGCAAACAAACAAAACAGTGACAATGGCAAATAGTAATGGCATTGCCTTTGGCAGCAACTATGGCCCAGAAACAACATCAAACACTTTGGCGAGGGATTTTCAGATCCTGCTGCGAACAATGTGACAAACGATGTGTGAAGAGTCGCTGAAGCTGCTCCTGCTGCTGCTTAAGAAATCCTCAAGATGAAGGAGCAAAAACCCAACCGCACAATTGTCACGGGGCCTGATGGGTTAAGGGTCGGGGCTGGTGTTAGTTTTTTTTTTCGCCACGTTACGTGTACGCAGCTCTGGATTCGGTCATTTTTCATGGTTGGCACAAAGGGGGAGGACGCCGCCGCAGACGACGATGACTACAAATCGTGACAAATTCTTGATGCGGGTTAAGTTACACTTTTCCCCCTCATTCCTCATTTGTGCCTGGTGACTTCTTCTTTTTGTTTTTTGCTGCGCCAACTTTTCGGCATTTCGGCTCGGAGGATATTCCTAAATATTTCTGACGTCTGGCGGACATATCACAGGGATACGGTGAGGCTTTGCCTAGTCTAAGCCGCCTTCTCCCTTCTTCAATTCCGGGCGCCATAAAAATCGAGACGATAAAACGTATAAAAAAGTAAATAAATAGATGCCGCCAAGGGTAAAATGAATTTTAAATATTTCACAGATGAATGCTGCAGCATTTCCGCTGTCAACGCCGCTGGGCTTTATGTTATACGTATATGCTTTTACATTTAAAATTTTTCGGCCATAAATTACACTGGCCAAAAAGAGCGGTTAGCTCTCAGCTTCCCGCCCACCTGACCATATTCAATGGCAGCGCGTTTTTAATGCAATTTATGGTCGTTAAGGCGACAAAATATAATAAAAATGAATAATATGCCAACTGCTGTGCGGGTGATGCAACACGTGACAGAATCCTGCCACAGGACACACAGAGCGTTCCGAAACACACAGGACAGCACACATTACCACCATTCTGGAACCACACACACCCGCGGAAATTTATGAGTGCCGTAAATAAATCGACGCGCCAAATGTGCGAAACAATGCATAACTCAAAACGGACGCCAAATGAAACGAGAGCAGCTCGAAATACATGGCGGAAATATTGAAATATTTATGGAATGTAGGAACAACCACAAAAAATTTCGAAAATATATGTCAGAGTATAAATATAATCAGTGTGGTAGAAAAAACCAAGACTACTTTAAGAAGAAACACTGTAAATATTAATATATTAAAAAGGCTTAAATAAACAAAAACCAAACTACGTACACATGTTCTTTACAGCAAGACATTTTCTTCCTCATACACAGACTTGCCTGCCGAGGTAAAGAAATCAAATAATAAAAGCTTTCCGTGAAAAGCAAGTGCTTTTGGCGACAAAGTCAATCAATAATGCATCTCGTTTTACCAACTCTCATAAGATACAAGCCGAACAATATAAATATTTGATGAAGCCATATCATATATACACCTGCACGGGAGTTCAGGCAGAGGGAATTATTAAAAGCCTGGCAGGTGAGAGAGCGTTCGGAAAGAGGAAAAATTGCCTTCAGCGACTGCGATAAACCATTCAATTTGTCCAAAAAATAAACTAATGGAAAACTTTATTCCCTACATTTTAGGACCAACATTATTGTTGCTGTTTTTAAAAGAAAACAAGAAATAAAGCCAACTTTAGAAAACCATTCTAGGGTTGGCTTGATTAATATCTAATCGGAAAATACATTAAAAACTCTTCAAGTACTTGTACAAATAATCCCTAAAAAGGGTTTGCCCTTATTGATTAATTTTAATATCTAATATTCCCCTTGTTCAAAGCCCTTATTTCGCATAAAACTCTCTTCCGATTAAAGGGAGTTCCTGCTCCGCCGCCCGATCATTATCCTGCACACACCTGAGCATGTATAAGCATTTATATCAATATACACGAAAAAACATTATGACCAAAGGGGGAAGGGCCCTCATAAAAAATTCAAAACGGCTTAAGTAGCTTCAAAGTAGCCTCGGAAACAACAACAAAACAACAGAGCAGCGAAAGTGAAAAGTACACAAAACAGAAGGCGTTGTGCTTCGGGTTCTCTGGACAAGGAGGCGTGGCAGGTTGTTTTGACCCCAGAAATGAAAAAAAAAATAAAATACATACCGACCCAACTCGGCACGCATGTTTATGTGCGTTTTTACAGCTGCTCTTGGCTTATCTTTTGGCCCCAAAGTTTTTCCCCCATGCGAGAGAACGTGTGTTTGCTCGGAAATGATTTTAAAAATAACTTTTGCGGTCATTTCACTAAATGTTCGGGCCGTGGGGAGTGGATAAGGGTTAAAAATACTAAGCCGGTGATAAAGGTAGTGGAGGGGTTAACTTTTAGTCAAAGGGAGGCGGCCAAACCCGTTGAGGTATGAACTGGTTTTCGGTCTCACGCGCCTTACAATTTATTAATAGGTTTTTAAGTTCAATAATTATTCACGCACCCCCGAGGGGCGGGTGTTAAAAATCCGCCATGTGTGTGACGAGGGTGTCTCCAGCATTTTATTTAGATTTTGTTTCTGATTTACATGACTGTTTAGTGGAAATAAAAAAATAGCACAACATATTTTATTTTTTTGTACAATAACAGGCTTATTTTTTTTCTAAATATTTCATTTAAATTATTGTATCTGCCATGCACTTTTCTCAGTGTGCACCCACAGGCAGATAAAATGTATGCACGGACCCTAAGAAATTGGCAAAAAGTTTCTGCGTGTTACCTGGTCTCCATTTCCAGCTGCCAAACAGATAAAAACGCACTTCCCAGGAAACGGGGCGGGACAAGTGAGATGGTTGGAGGTTCGCTGTTGGGAAAGCGAAGGAAAACACATGCAAGCTTTTGCTTTTTTTTTCTTTTACTACATGTCTCCTCTCTCTGTGTGCGTGTTTTTATATTATTGTTGAACTTTAACAGGGCTACAATATAAATTAAAATGGCGGGCACTCTACGGCAGGTACGGGGCCAATGAAGTTTATGTGCCGCGCACTTTACGCGAAATCATCCCCGAAACCCAAGCTCCCCTCCCTTGCACCCAACACCGCCGTGCACTTTGCCCTGGCAGCTGCCATATGAAATTATATATCCACAGTACAAACACACATATGTGCACAGTAGAGGCTTAAATAACACTGGCCGAATTAAATGTAAAGAAGTTTTCGTAATTTTGTAATGAACAAACTATTGATTAATATTGCTTTCTATGTTTTCGGATTAAATTTTACGAGGAACCTTTGTATGTGGTCTCACAAAAAAATATTATATTTATATCGTTTACTGATGAGTAAACCCTTTCTAGTTGAAATAGAGCATAGCGCTGCTATCGTTTCGACCACAGTTGTATGCATACACGAGGGATATACATGTCCATGTGAAAATGTAGAGCAGAGCCTACAGAAAGCGAGACAGGAGAAGATGGCGGAGGGTGGCAGGATGTTGAAACAGATTCGACTCTTAATAATTTCCGCACTCGAGTTGATCGAAATCATAAAATTTTATGAGCCTGCCAAGAGCCGAGTAAGTGGAGTATGCCTCTCTCTTTCTCCCCCCCTCTCTGTGTCAGTGCCTTGCCCCAGTGTGTTGGCGCAAAATGGCTGCCACATTCAGTCAGTCAGTCTGTCAGTCAGTCAGTGAGTCAATGAGCCAGTCGGTGAGACCCTCTCCCATGCACATCCACACTTACACATATACAAAGGGCCCGGGAAAAAGGCCAACAATGCGACAGATAGACAGAGTCAGTCGTGAAAACGGGGGAAAAGCGGGGAAAAACCAAAGAAGGCGTCTGTCAGGAGAAAACCTTTTTTAAAGCCTCCGGCTAAATGAGCGTTAAAGTTATTTTCCTCTTTTTTTTACCACACTCTGGGAAGGAAAGAATATGATAGATGGTTAAGAAGCGCCTGATGGGAATAGGACACAGAGTTTGACATGGAGGTAATAAAAAATTAGACTGTCAGAAGGAAGATCTATTGTCCTACCTTCAAAAGAAAAATCCAAAATAAAATATTATTTTTATACTTATTCTTTAAGAGAATGCGGTATAGCCCACAATTTATTTATTTGATAAATACATGCTTTAATTTTATTCTATTGCCAAAAGCTTAGCTTGAAAAATCATAAATTAATGTTTAAAGAGAACAAATTCAAAGACCTGACAATCTTAATCGTTCCCATGAAATAATCTTTTTAGATCAGCTCTTGGCAAGCTTCTCCGTCTCACGAAATCCCGGTATGATTTTGCGTGATTTGATTTTAGCTAACCATAAAAGTCGAACGAGCTCCTCCTGAGTCCACGAAAAATTCTGACATTCCCGGCTGGCTTTCATTTTTCATCATACTCGCATTATGTGCAAAGCTTTGGCTTCAACTTTTCTGTTTTCCTGCTGGCTACAATTTGCCATTACGTCGATTTATGCGCTGCTGGGACTGGAGAAGTCCCGCCCCCGCTAAATAATGCACTTGGGAAATTAATTTTGCAGTTCTGGCTCAGCATTGGGATCGCTGAGCGCCGAACGACGAACATCTTTGCCTGCATTAAGTCATAATTTCCGAGGGATGTGGGTGAAAGTGAGGGATATTGCACGGGGCGAACTGATTGAAGTTTTTCCAGGAGAAATTCGGAATAAATTAATTCGATTGTGCAGTACAATCTGCTCAATTAGCAGAACACAGCGGAGCAGCCTTTGTAGTCCTGCGTTTCTGCGGCACTTTGCCCTCAGGCTCTTCACTAATTATGTTGTTTGTGCACTGCTCCCTGCCGCTCTGTCTCTGGGTGATAGCTGCTCGAGCGAGGCCGAAAGGCTACAAGTTTCTGCCATTTCCCTACATGTTTATCCTCGTCTCCCAAGGCTGTCTTGTTTGGGGTGGCGGCGGGACACCCAAGGATAACAGGCCGGGGCAGCAAGGCGTGCATGTTAACCAGCCAAATGAAAGCAGGAAGGCAGCCGAGAAGAACCACCGACAATAAACAAGAACAGAGGCAGAGGCAAAGACAGTAAAGTAAACATAAAGCAGTCAGCAGGAGCAAACATAAGCGCTAGGGAATATTGGATACCCTTCGAAAGATCGAAAACAAAATAATTCAGGGGAGAAAGGCCCAATCCTAGTTAAATTTAAATTTGACAGGAAGTAATCAACGATTTTGACACAATAAGACATTCTATTTCTATAGTTTCAATGTTATTTTAGAAAAATCTTCAATTAAATATCAATTAACAAGTATTATAAGTTAATTTAACAATATTTTTTTAATCAATGTCGAATGGTCTAACAACAAATGACTTTTCAAAATATTTCGAGCTTTATATGTGGTCTAAGAAACTGAAATTAAATTTCTCAACAATGATAAACAAATAAGGAAATACACTCCTTTTACCCTTTACATTTACTGGCATATAGGCTGCATCAAAAACAAAAGCCAAGGCTGAAAGCTGTTATGTTTATTATGCCAGACATGTGAGTTAATTCTTTGGACTGTTGAGGATGTTGTAGTTATTGTTCCTATATCGATTGTTGTAGTAGGAAAGCCACGAATACACCCCCGGCCAACACCTTTTCCTTTCCATTTTCTCATGCTCTTGACTCGATCATTATTTTTATTTCAGTCGCGTGCATGTAACAGAAAAATGTTTGATAAGGATGTTATTTGATATCTGCACAGACACGCACAGTCAGCCAAGAACAACAGCGTATAGATAAGGTGCCAGCGGGAAAACACAGGGCAAGCGAAAGGAAAAGTGGAGAAAAGTCCCGAACCGAAAGTGTTGCATACTTATAAGGGCAATCATCGAGGGTGTGGTGGTGGCTGGGCGTGAGAGTGTGATAAAGACAAAGTGAAAAGTAAGTAGTGCAACAGAGTAAACTGGCAACTGAAACTAGTTAGTTAACTAAGTGGAAGTACATAAATACTAATTTAGTTTCGGGAAAGTAACTGGAAGCTTTGTATAAGCTCAGAGGGAATTTAAATATATAAAAGGAGAAGGTTGATTACCGATTGAAGAAATGTTATAAATAGTAGAAGCTAGTAAGTTATACTTCATAAAAAAAATAATTATCTGCTAATAAAATGGTAAGAGCATTGATTACTTGAATGCCCAGATTATGCCCATAGGCCTATGATAAGGCTCCATAAGAAAGTTATTTGCCTTACTTTGCGGCCAAGAGTAAGCTGTAATTATTATCCTGCCGATTAAAGCTTCTCGGAAAACCAAGTTCCCTGCATATTCAGATAAATACCCCGTGAATTACCGATGGCATGCGGTATTCCACTTAGTTATGCCCAAAAACCTAATTACAGCTACGGTCATAAGACATTACTTCTCATCCATGGAGATTTCGACTCCCAGCCAGAGGCAGAGGAAGCAGGCTACCAACCCTTGTGTTCTCGATTCTCCCGCGCTAACGACTGCATCATTAACCCAAGTAGGAATCCTTCGGCCAATCTGCAGCCCCACAACCTCATTATCCCCGAGAAAACCAAGGCAAATTATCGACACCGAGAACCGAACTCCTTTTCGGGGTGCTCGAACCGACAAAAAATTCAACTTAACTGATACATTTAATTTTATTTATAACTCACGCATGGACAGAGCACAGGAAGAGCTCTCAGGGTAGTAGTAGTCCTCCGATCATAAATATTAATGCACTCCATGCCACGCGGCAAAGGATAAGGGCGGGATAAGGATAAGGAGCTCTTGAGCAGTTTTCGGGATACCTGAAAGCAAACTTATTGGCTTATTAAAGTCTAATGCTACACGGCCGGCGTGTGTTTGTGTTAATGGAGAAAAAACAACACCTCCGACAGGATATGAACCATTAAGGACGTCTACACAGTGAATATATATGGGTTTTTTAGAACGAAAAAATGTCATAGTACTACAATGTTATGAGTATGTTTATATTGTGCAAAAAAGGAGCATTATAAAAACCTTTAAACGTTTTAATTGACTACAATAATATTTACAATATTTACAATATTTTTAAAATTAAAATTCACTTATAAAACACCAATATTTCTCCCAGTGCACATCTACACCTCCCCAACGGCCTCACCTCGCCATTGAAAACGAACTCACCGCTGCATATTAATGCCTGAATTTTGTGCCGTGCTGGCCGCCGTTATTTAATATCAATGCGGATTCCCCAAACCAGAAACAACCTTATAAATATCCGAAGGAAAAGAGACAAGAAGGAAAAGTGAGAGGTAAAAGTTTTGGCCGGCAAAGTTAAGCTCATGAAATGGTCAAAACTGTTTAAGCCATGGCCAATATTGGGCATTAAGTAGGCTTTGATGAGAGCGAGCCATACCCATGAATAAGAAAGAAGCCCGGCAAGTTGCTGCCTTTTATGACGTTCCAAAAATCAAGCCAATAAAGTTTCGGGGATGAAACATGAACACATGCCCCGCTTCCATCCCTTGGGGACCGAAAGTTTTCAACTCAATTTCGGCTCTGCCACTTTTTTTGTTTGGCATTTTTAAAATATTTATGTTATTACGCTCTGTGCTTAAATTTATGAATTTGCCAAAGTATTTAGTCAATAGCTTAGCGCCGAACAACAACAAAAACTTTTCGATGCCGGCTGCATATTTCATGGTGTCTCTCTTCCATCGACGAGAGTGGGTAATATTTATGGGAGTGAGGTCCTGAATTTATGTCGAAAGTTTCGGCCCGCTTAATGTGCAGACAGTTGAACAAAGGCTCGGGCCGCATTATGAAATCTTAATAGATGGCCCACAAGCAGCGGAAAACTATTTAACTTTCCAAGAAGAATGATATAACCTGCAGCCTAGTCAAGGTAGGAAAACTAGACTATAAGGTTATATATTCGAAAAGTAAGCATGATTTAATTACCAAGAGCTACCAATAAATCTTCGAGCTCAAACAATTAAATTCTACACAAGTTGGAAATGCTGCAAGTGTCAATTTAAATAACGAGAAAACCAATCAATTCAAGCTCAACTGTCTTTAAGCCTTACGTCATCAGTCGAAAGCAATTAGCTCAAAGGTGGAGCGGCCATTAACTTTTGCCGCTAAGAAAATAACATTAATCAGAGCGATACAAAAACTGAATAATTTAATTTATTTACGGAATGTCAATAGCTGTCAACAATAATAATGCATGTTGCGTCAAAAAAATAAAATCAATTCAATTTAATTCTCAAGCAAGAAAGTTTCAGCCTCTAAAAGTGAAATTGCATTAATTTAATCAACGTTTTAATGCTGTTAACAACGGGTTAAATATATTTTTGTTTAGTTCCCAAAGGCGTTCTCGAGGCGCGCTCTTGTAGTTTAGAGAGGTACGAGGATCCGACGAGGCCCGCCTGCAGCGATTCCGAGTGCAGTTCTACGAAATGACCATTGTTTTCAAGGCCCCAAACGTCATGGCCCCAAAAACCAACTCGAGCAGCAGCGGCAATTTCCGCTCCAAATGCTCCACTTCGCAGGGGAAATTATTAAAAGCGAAAACGGGCGCGCTATTATTTTTTGACACTGATAAATTTCCAACCAGAGCAGTAGCGTAAAGCACAGACCTTGTGGCACTAACGTCCTCCACCCTCTCCTCCTCACCCTTTCTCTGAGAATGGCTAACGGGGAAGTAATATAAATCGGTCCCCGGGGATAAATAACTCTGTATTAGTTATGACAGTCCTGCGACTATGTGTACAGGAAGCCAACTGCATTCGGTTCTATCTAGTAGGCGAGTGTGTGCGCTCTCGTGGCCTTTGTAATTGTTGGCCATGGCCAGGCGTTTCTTTATGGCCAACATAATTATGCAAATTAATATCAGGCAAATATGCAGCACAGAAACAACAGAGAGCCCAGAGCAACCTCCAACAAACAAAAATTATTCAAATTAAATTGCAACGCACACAGAGTTTGTCAGCTCTATCTGAGTAAATTTGTTGTTTGTTTTTCGTTGGCTAAGGGTGGTTAAATAATAAGAAGCGTAATGAAATTAATTATTGGATCTAAACGGAAATGGAAATATAAACTAAAACTTAACATTTGAAATTATTATAGGAAAGTAGGAAATGAAAGGAAAAAGTTTAATTGTTTAATTTGTGGTCTGCAATATTAGCAGTCAATTGTGAAAAGCAATCTCTTCTTGATGCCTAAAAATATTTGAAAGTTTTGAAGCACTCCCGGCTTTTTCTCTTCGGTCTTTGCTTTACTTTAATATAAAATCATTTACTAAATAAATTATTTTTTCTTCCTTTTCCAGAGCTATTTCAACATCCCAAAAAGTCAACAGCAACTAATTTCGCAGTCAGAGTCAGTGGGGGACCCCCTATTTCGAGGTACGTAAATAAGTCAAATTGCACTCAAAATGCGCAGGGCTATAAATAAAAATAATAACAAAGAGCCAGAGCCCTCAACTAAGCCCGACGCCAAAGACAAAAAGGGAAAAATGGAGCCAAGTGCTAAACTTTTGGAGCTGACTGTCAAGAATTCGAAGGGGACAAAGAGGAGGCAGACCATTTCTGGTTTCTAAAAAATGCAAAAACTCTGGCCAAGACTCGGAGCGGTGCATTGTTAGCGTGGCGAATATGCCACGCCCACAAATATATAGAAATAAAGAGGCGGGGCGGGTAGGTGGTGAGTGGGTTTGAAATTTTTCGAAGCAAATGTCGCGCATTGTTTGACTGGAACTATTCTGTAAGTTATTTCTTTATTTTAAGTCACGAACGCGCTCCATTGTAATATTCTTTTTATATTATTATATTTTTCGCTGTTGTTATTTGACCCCTTACACACACCCACTTACACACATACACGCACATTTTCCAAGCGCGACTTTTTGCAAATTTTTGAGGGAAAAGAGCAGGAAACCCTTTCTTTGGCGACATGCTTAAGCTCGAGCTTTATGAGGCCACTAAAAAGGGGAAGTGAATGCACAGGAAGAGGGGGATGTGCAGTAGCAGCAATATATTTTTGGGGGTGTTATGTGTGTGTGCTTCGAAACACTAAAAGAATTACTTAAAAACTCGCTAGATAGCATTTTTATAATATGTTTAATGTTAATCAGTTTTATAATTTTTTGAATATTTAATTTTAATTTAATTTGATCAACAAATCCTCGGAATTTGAGAAGATTTGTTAAAATTTGATGCTAGTTTTACTTAAATTAAGATAGAAAAGGTATTTGAAGTTCTTAATTCGACTTCCTGTTACCAATACTTTTTGCCCAGTGCTCTTGAGAAGGTTCGGGGTATGCGCATTTGCTGGTGTTAAGTCAGCTAAAAGCCTTTGGTCCACACAACCACTTGAAATTTCGGCTCCAGCGTAACTTTTTAGAAAAACGGATGCAAGCTGAATTACTGGAGATATGGAAGCGGGGAGTTCGGGTAGTCCTCGGGTATTTCTGGCTTCACAAAGCCAGATGACTATTTGTGGGAACGGGTATGGGTTTTCGGGGATGGCTTGCCTTGGCTTGGGGGTCAGTGAGCTCGGAAAAGTTTTATGCGAGCGCCAAAAGTGCAGTCAACGCACTTAAGGGGAACAAAGTCTAAAAATATGAGTTGCGAATGGGATTGCTAAATGTGCAGAAACTGGACCAGGGGTGCCGGGACGCAGTGGGGTTCCCCCGGCCGAAAACTGCGAAAGTTTTCGTTTAAATAAATGTGGCAGCTTAGCCAGAAGGCGAGCTGCCTTCGGCAATAAATTCCGTAATGAGGCGAAATGCGGCGGGAATTTCGTTAAAATTGATTAGAGGCGGCTACCCAAAGGAAATAGTCCTTGAAAGTGTGACGACACAAATTTACTAAGTGCTATTGGCTAAAAAAGAAGCAGAGAGTTTTCTTAAACCACAGAAATGTGTTATTGTCCTCAAATTACAAAAATAAATAAAAATCCTTTTACTTACTGAAGAAAAAGTACTAATTAATTATTTACACTTTCTGGTTCCTAAAACATATCAATTGCAATTAACTAATATTTGATTAACCAATATTTATTTATTTGCTTACAAAACCAATACAAAGAGTTACATTTTCAGTATATATAAATGAATATGTTATTTGTTATTTATATAACATTGAAATTAAAACTGTCACTAAAACTAAGTGTACAATTACCTTTAAATTTAATGTAAACAAACTCAAAACCATAAAAAAGCAATTTAAGAGCACGTGCAAACATTTGTAAATATTGTATGCACGTTTTACAGATCATTGTTGCAAATATTTGGTTAACTTTACAGCCTATGAGCCATTCATTTATTTGTTTAACACACTTTTGCCACTATTTCCCTCTCACCTCCACCGCTTTTCTATTTCTCTTTCTCTGTTTCCAAGTACTTTTTTTGCTGGTTTCTCTGGTGAAATGATTTATTGCGTAAATTTCATTAATTTGCTGCGCTGTCATAAAAGCAAAGCAGCAAAAAATGAAGAAGTGGAATAAAATAAATTTGATTTGCTTCTGTATATGCTCTGGGTGTGTCTGTATGTGCCTATGTGTGTGCCGCAGTACGTGTGCGTGTTAAACAAATTTTTATGGGCCACCTATGGGGAGCGCATACACTCCAAATGGTATTTATGGCCGCGCCGCCAGAGAACTCATTATACGATCCCTCTTCCGAATTTTAAAATACATGTACATTTTACGCTGCCTTATTTTGTATTTTTATTTTATTTTGGCAATGTCAGGAACACATGTTGGGGCTCGGTTTTTTTTTAGGCTACGTGTCAAAAATTAAAAATAACACCCACTCGTCGCTTCTAGGCCAAGTTTATCAAGTTATATCCTGCTGTTGTCTCTGACTCCTCATGCATATAAATCCGTCCGTAATAGATCGTGTCTAATTTATGAGTAACGCGAGCATTACAAAAACCTATTACATCGCCGAATACATAGACATACATGTGTGGTTACGTGGGTGCTCTGGGACCCTTTTAGGCAGTTGTTTGAATTTCCCGAAAACCAGTGTCATTAGTCAGGGGAATATATTTTATCTTATTAAAAAGTAATTATAAAAAAAAATAGTTTATAATAAAACTAAATTGGTATAAAGAATTCATTTGAATCAATTACCTGGGTTGCTTGCATGCCGAAGCGGTGCCAAAGTCATGCAATATGTACACTATTTTAATTACTGAGTCCTTAAACTCTTACAATAACTAGTTAAGATTTCAAAATAAATTTCCTGTACATATTAAAGAAGAACACAATGGATTTTCAAGGAACCTATAGGGTATTTGAACATCGGTTTGACACGGTAAAAGCAAATCCCTTGATGCTTTCTTTTTTCGTACACTTCTAATTTACGCCTTGCGTGTTCTTTTGGCCAAAAACTCTTGGCCCGGGTCGAGCATTTCCCATTAAGTCTGCAGCTGCTTTTCTCATAATTCATGCCGCACACACACACCCCCAGTGGCACCCACACACATATGCACATAGAGACAGTCACAGATTGGGGCATGTTAATTTGTAGGCCAGTGCAAGCGGAAGTCCTTTTTGAGGTCTTTAAACGCAAATGAAAGGCAGGACGAGCTTTTACTGCCTGCCAAGAGAGCCCATGTATCACTTGTGTAGCTCTCTATGTCCATCCCCTCACAGCCTCGCGCCCTCGCAGTGCGTGTGTGTTGCTCTAAATTAGATTTTCATTTGTGTTCAGGGCGCTGTTCTCTCGGATAGCCTTTATCCTTTGCTAGTTTTATCAGCCAAAAGGACTATCGCACTTTACGACCGACACATAAAACCCTTTTCCGGAAATGTGCCACAAAAGACAGAGGTGATGGGGGCCCGAAATCAATGCTGAAATTAATTAATCCAGTCAAGTTGAGGCCGCCATAAACCGCCTACCAAAACCGAGCAATAAATGTATAGCACATGTTGAAAGAGATTTTTTGAAAAAAAGAAGACCGACATATGAGTGTAAAATTTAAATTTTTTTATTCTACCAGGCACGGCTATATATGATTTATAGGGTCGGATATGACTCCTTCACTGCCTTGTACTTTAGACTGAATTTATAATACACAGCAAGGGTATAACAATGGCTTGACAGATATTTTGATCAACATTGAGATCAGGTTTGACGTTATTTAAATATTATTATCATTTATTTTCTTTACAAATATATCTAACCTATGGACTGAATTCAAAACTTAATCCATTTCTCATCTAAAACATAAAAAAATATTACATTGGAATTACTGCACAAACTGTTTCTCAAAAAAACAAAAAAAGAAAATCACAACTCAATAGAAAACAATACTGAGCTAAGAAAAATTCCCACAGCTTCTCTGACAACTATCTGAAGCATTCAACAGTTTCGGGAGCTGCCAAACAATGTGCAAACAATTAACTCATTACAGGCGCTCATTAAGTGCCACAAGTTGATTAAAGCCTTCAAAACTTTTCCGAAAAAGAATGTTTGAGAAGGTCTCGACTCTCCTGCTTCAATCCCATAATTTCTTTCCTCTCATCCCCCACCGACAAACAACAATAAAAAAAAAAAACAACACAAACCCTAACAATTTTGTACTTGGAGGGAGAGAAACTTGTGACAAGTGAAGTGCCACTCGAAATATGCCCAAGATAAAAATGTTTGTTCGGTGTTTGGTTGTTCCGCTTCTTCTTGTCGACGCAAACTTGGCGATGGCAAACTTCTTTAAAATACTTAAGAAGCGATAAATATCGCAAATATATACAAATATACATACATATAGGCACACGCACACGAAGGGTGGCGCTCCTTTGACTCTTGAAAGTTGGCTCAAGTTGCCAATTTGTTTGCCTCACGCTCATAACACCCATTGTGTAAAGATGTGGTGATCAAAATAGGAGTGCATAATATATAAATAAATTTGATAATTGAAATATTATATTTGGTTTTCAACTAATTAATATTTTTGTTTTCCTTTAATTTAATTAATTTACACTTATTTCTTGAAATTGACGAAGGCTAAATAAATATTAATACAAATTTTAAGTTTCTTATGTTACTAATCAAAGTGTGTTACGGTTTTATAAAATATCACATTTTTATTTAATTTTATTTAATACGTAATAATTTTTAGTCATAGAGTCTTTAGAGCTGGTATGTTTACAGAATAATAGAATATGTCCTACTACTTCGCCCGCTGCTGTATATATTACAACCAAAATTGGTGGAATTCCCCCAGACTGTATCCCAGCCTCCCGCAGCCAAAAAGCACTTGTTGTTGCTCCCTGGCTGTTCTCATTATCTTTTAACGTTATTATTACATTGCATACTTTCTGGTGAGCTTAGCAGTCATGCCATTCCCATTATTTTCTCCGTTCCGAAGCAAATTCCGCCTGTTTGCTTGATTATTATATTTGTTTTTGGCTTTTGTTTTCGTTTCGCCTGGCTTTTGCTTATTAAAAAGTTGCCATCGATTATGCGAAAAGTTTGACATCCAAATAAGTATTAGAAACAAGGCAGGGGCGCCTCAAAAAATATGAGTAAAGATATTTGGTTGCCTGGCAAAAAGTCCAAAAAAACCTTCAATCGGTTGCGCGACGGAGCCAAGGAATTTTTGCCGACTTTTTTAACACGCGCCGCAAAAATCAATAAACCAAAGGTCAGCTGCTAATTGGCAAGAGGTGTCTGGGGTAATTTGGCTACAGGTGTTCCTATTATCTGAAGCTAAAAAGTTTTTTTAAAATACTAATTAATTATTTAAGGAGATTAACTGAGCATGTCAACAAAGGTCATGAAATATTATTTGTTAAAGTAATTAAGTCTTTTCTATAAACTGCTTAATCAAAATATAGTTATGAATAAATTGGCCAAATGCAGGAACTTAGTTTTCTGATAATTAATTCCCCTAACCTTGAGTTACAAGCCAATAAACTCTAACTTAATCAATATTACATAGAAAACAGAATTTTGATTGATGTCAAAAAATGAGTTCCCCGAACTCTTATGTTAGCTCGGTTTGGCTTGGGAAAAATTCTTAAATAAATAAGTAAATAAAGCCCACCCCATAATTTATTTGCACATATTTACAAGGACACCACTCCCCTGTGTCCTGACAAACAATGAAATCAATTTAGAATAGACTTTTTAGCAAGCACACACATATCGCCTAAGCCTAATCTCATCTCTGGCTCTCTGCTCTTCTTGCAGTTATTATAGACAAACAACCGGCGGCGACTAAGCCAAGTCTATTAACAGGGCAAACAAAGGAAAGCCGCCAAAGGAAGCAACTGCGGAGGAGTCTCCAGAATCACCAGAAAGTATCCAGAATCCAGAATCGAGCAAAGGAAAATTCAACACAATCCAGCGAAAAGGCAAAAGAATGTGAATCAAAGCCGGCAATGAGAGGGCCAACACGACAAGGGGCGCGGGCGCCACAATTGAAACAGTTAGCTGGCAAATCGGATTGCGAATCAGCTGTATATTGACACAAGGAAATCGTTAGAGCCGGCTTAGCCCAGCAAGAGGCCAAATTTAAAATTAAAAATATATATAAAGCAGGCAGCAGCCCGACGGAATCGGAATCAAAGTGATATGCTAATGCCGAGGAGCAGTCAGCGAGTGTGGCATGAATATTTCATGAGCAGCGAGCAGTGAGCACTCCGAGCTACCCCCTCTCGATGACAATAAGCCGGCTCCGGGAATAGCAATCAGTGAGAAAGAGTGAAACCGGGCGACACGATGACGGAGCTAAGACGGACTAATGGCCTCCACAAGCAGCACTCGCTGAGAGGTGATCGCCAGGTGCATCCCCTGCTGCACTCGCTGGCGGATCACGGCTGCAACCTGAGCAGCGGTGGCAACAGTGCGGCCAGCACCACCAGCAGCAGCACGGCCACGGCGACCACAGCTCTCGGCGGAGGCGGAGGAGGAGCTAGTTCCGGTGGAGGATGTGGCCTTGCAGCTACGGTCAGCGCCCAGCGCAGCGTGGAGTTTGACGAGCACGACATTTTCTATGTCTCGCCATCCAAGCGAAAAGGTGCCACAACAGGTAGGAAGGCAAAATTCCTCTGCTAACGAAAATTAAAAGATAGTTAACTGATTTTGTTTTGCTCAAAATGAACTATTTTCTACCTCTTCACCAGGTTCCTCTGGAAATGTGGTCACCTTTTCGAATTTCGTCAGCGAGCAGCGCCTGACGCCATCGTCTTCGAACCGCGGCTCCCTCAAGAGGAGCAAGGGCCGCTCCAATCAGTCCCTGTGCAGCTGCGATGCCGGGGATGAGGCCCAGTTGGATCTGCAGCCGAATGCGGCCAGACCCCTGTACGAGTACAGTCTGGAACGCAAGCGTAAGACGCACACCTACAGCTGCGAGCAGAACGCACAGATACTCATGAGACTGGAGCGCGAGCGTAACCGTAAATTATCGCTGACTGGCATGGAAACGGGATTGGGAGTGGGATCGGGACCTGGTGTGGGATTTGGAGCTGCAGCGGGAGGAGGAGGGGGAGACCCCCCCAGCCAGGTGAGTGAAATCCCCGCACCACTTTGTGTAATTGTAATTGTAATCATGAGCAGCCAGCGGCGGCACGTGCCTCCTCAATGATTTTTCCCCTGATTTTCCACCTGGGCTTCAGCCTCTGCCGAGCGCCGAGCTCCTGCAACAGGCAAATGTGATAAGCAAACAGAGCGTGGCACGTACCATGATGTAGGGTGTAGGGTGTATGTATGCTACACCAGGTAGAACACCGACACTGACTAACTGACTGACACCTGCCACATCCCCCTAGCTGCTACTTCTAGTACCAAGTGGAGTTGAAGTTCACTGAGCATTACCACGAGTACCACACACACAGACGAATTTTGATTGTTTGTGGCAAATGGTGTGCATGTAAAATCATGCGAAATCAATAAAATTATTAAACATGGTGTCATGTTATAATATAACTAACACTAAACGTTATATTTATATTTCTGTAGCAACATAAGAAACAATCGCAACCAAGTAGGTCAAGCCTCGAATTGTCAGAATAGTTTGAATAGCCCGCCCACATTTATCAGTTTACTTTCAACATCCACACTAGCAACACTAATATCGATAATTCCGATATCCCCTCCGTGACATTCGTTACTGTTTTCGATAAATAAATATTTCCAGTGAAATTGTGGGAGAAAAACTATCGTGACGGAATAGGTCGTGCTCAAAATTTGCTCACACTATATCTACAACGGTCACACTAACTAACAAGCAGTCACCATGAGCGGCCGAATAATGGGCAGTCAGATTTCCTCGGGCAGCGCCATCCATTCGGTGTTATCGCTGACCAGCAAGACAAAGCGGCCAAAGAAGCAGAAGTTGCCGACCTTTGATCTGTCCCTGGAACAGAAGTTGGACATTAAGAAGGCTTTCGATTTATTCGATACCCAGTGCACGGGATTTATCGAAGTCAAGGAGCTGCGCGTAGCCATTCGCGCTTTGGGGTTTGAGCCGAAAAAGGAGGACATCAAGCGCATGATGGATGAGATTGACAAAGATAGGACTGGAAGGATTGCCTTCAATGATTTTTTGTATCTGATGCGCCAGAAAATGTCCGAAAAGGACTCCAAGCAGGACATGATGAAGGCGTTCTCCTTTTTCGATGACGATCAAACCGGAAGGATTTCGTTGCGAAACCTGAAGCGCGTAGCCAAGGAGCTCGGCGAAAAGCTCACCGACGAAGAGCTACAGGAAATGATCGACGAGGCCGATACCGACGGCGATGGCGAAGTTAGCAAGGAGGAGTTCTTCAATCTAGTTAAGAACACCAATTTGATCTAGGACGCTTATTATTGTTCCTCCTTTTGTTTCTTTTTGTCCTTTTATGTCGGGGAAACGAAGTTCTTTTCTGACAAAACCACTTTATACCAATACTTATAGTAAAACAACTTGATGAAGTTTGGATATGCTTCGGTTCAATAAAGCAAGGCAATATAAATGCAATCGGAGTTTAAGGCTTTTTTGTCCCTTTCAGTTAGTCCAAGATTTGTCATCACAGCAATTACAAAAATGACAGCCAGTTAAGAAAAAACGGAGCACTAAGCTTAGGCAGGTGTACATACAGATCAGTGTCTGTTGTATACCCTACTTGTATAACGCAAAATGTGACTGATGTTTTAAAGTTTTTAAGTTTAAAACAAAATCGTTTTGACTGAAGGAAAAGAGTACATTTCTGTGGCACCTTAGTTATTGTTTGGATGCTCAACCGATTTCATGATTTTAGGTACAGAGTTTTGAATATTTCATTTTAATACTTTTAGGATAACCCATTTTTTTATAGATCCCCTTAATCCAACAAATTGAATTAATTTCAAGAGGCATCCCCTAGTCGGATTATTTTCTATGATAATCTTTTTGCAGCAGAGTGGCAAGGGGCCGCTGTCATGCATAACAAATCTCTTTGACACATTTGATGTATGCCCTTCCATGGGCCTGTGCTCCACTTTCAGTTTTCAGTTCCAGTTTTGTAGTTTTCTGTTTGGCTCTCAGTTGAGTTTGTTGCTGCAAATTGTGGCTGCAATTTGGCGGCATGCGTGGGCGCTTTTCCAACTGCCGGAAGGGATTTTGTCTCTGCTTTTGGGGCTATCTATCCCTTTATTCACTGTTCAGTGTCTGTCCGTTTCTGTGCTCAAACGGCAAACATAATTTAGGAGGGACATCGTTTTTACGGGTTCTATTTACGCTATGCCTTTCATTTAGCTCCGTTTAGTTGTTTAGCCGCTCCTCTGAACTTTAAATTTCGCAACTTCCCTTTACTCTGGATTGATAGATGGATGCCCTGATATATGGTATGGTTGACTGGCTGAGTGAACTGACCAGTAATTTATTGTGACAAGGGAAAGTTCCACTGAACGAGTGACACTTATTAATTGCAACCAAAACTCATTTATGGAACAATTTATATGTGGTTAATACAATTTTTTTGTAGAATGCCGTTCGTAGGTTAAACTTTACAAGAAAAGAAATTAATATTGAAACCGAAAAATCAATAAACCAGTATTTGCTTGTGTTCTCTGCTTTTTTTAGTGTGCACATTTTAAGCAATTAGCGCACTTTAATAAGTGCTACGAACACCCACAATTTGATAAATGAGCAATAAAGTCTAGAGAGTAGCCACACATCTTCCCCTACGCCATACCGTATTCCTCACACGCAGTTTTTATGGCCAAACTTGCCACGTTTACAGCCCTAATAATTGGAAACTTTCCTTCTTATTTTTTGGCCAGCTTGCTTTTAAAGCTAACAAACAAAAGCCGAAATGGCCCTTGATAAAGTCGTAAAGTTAAAAGCTCTGATGGATAATTACAAATTGGCAGGATGGAGAGTTTTTCCTGGACTACTGCAGAAAACTAAAACAAACTTGAGTATTTATAAAAGTTTTTTGCTTATTGCTTTTGCCCAAATCGATTAAAGGCGATTGTTTTTCTCTTTTTGGGCAGCAGAAGGGAGAAAAAAGTTCCCAGTAAAATATAACCAACACTCAATTTTACGAACATTTAACTAAATACCCGGGTAGCAGAGGGAAAAACCGAGACAGAGAAACGGACACAGAAAGAGGGAGAGACGTTCGTAAAAAAGTTTTTTTTCGCAAACTACAAAACTGCCATAACTCAACATTACGCCCGACACACCAGAAACTCTGCAGAAAACCCTTTTCCCTTCGCTTTTCCTTGACGAGAATGCTATGAGTGTAGCAAGAAAGTTGCGGGAAGGACGAGAGAGGGTGCACACTCGCGTATAGTTACATAAATTATAGTAAAAAATTGCACAAAATTGCAGCAAAGTAGACGAAAAATTATTATAAAATGTGCATTATGAAATTTAAAACGAGACAAAGACGCAAAGCATAATTCAAAAGAGCACACGACGAGGATGAGGCGAATGGCAAAAATTTCCATCCGAAAAAAAACGCGCGACGAAGAAACTAAAGCGATATATCAAGCAATTTAATGCTCAAAAACGCAACGAGATGCGGTGCACCGCAAGTCCTCGACCCCCTTAGTTTTCCGCCCTTTTCTTCGCTTTTCGCCGAACCCTTTTCCCCACCATAAACATGTCGTTAAATTTGCGACATAAACGCCAAGTAAGCAGTTACTGTTGCATACCATTTTGCAGATATTTATTCCTTAAATAAAATACGCAAGTTTGTGAAGGGATAGGATGTCAGAAAAAGGCAGGAAAGGATTAATTAGAGACTGATTTGCAGTCACAACAGCTGCACTAGACTTATGACGTAAAGAGTAAAAAGCTGGAGAGTACAGAAAATGTAATGATCTGAAAAGAGATGAGGAAAAAGAAGAAGGGCTTCTTAGGGCTTTTTACTGCGATTAGTAAAGCATGAATTAATTAATTAATTTTTTTTTTCTGGTGGGATTTCTATTTTGCGTTTCTCATTGAGAAACTTTTTCAGTATTCGACAAACAAAATATGTAAGCACTCATTCAAAACCACTACAGAAGTACAAGAGTATTTTTAACAAATTGATAGTTGCGAAATAAAACTCCAATTAAATGACTCATTACATTACCATTGTCCAATAATTAATTATAACTGCCCAATTTAAACGTTGATCTCGTTTAAAATGGGGGAAACCATAACGTTTCTATGCCACACAAAGTGCCGCGTGACAAAATAAATTCAAAAAGAAGAAAAATGGAAACAAGAAAAGCGTTCACAAATTGGCCAGTCTTAAAATATGCAGCACACGCCGGCCGCTAAATATTTGCATAAATTATTTGAGGACGACAAGAGGTGGTCCGAAAGAATAAATAAATTACCAAATGAAAATATGAAAATTTCAATTTCCACTTAAGCAGTGGGCAGGATGCGGCACGGGACACGACACGGCCATTGAAAAGGACAAGACAAAGTAAATAAAAAATAATCAGCAAGGAGACACACAGACAACAACGGCACACTTTTTTCTTTTGAATCTAAGCATAAAGCAATCAAAATTCAAAGGAAATTTTTATTAATGGCAATGCGTTTCGTTTCGCCCCCAGACGCATAAAAATAATAATTCTACCAAGGACGCAAGAATTCACAAGAACAAGATATAAAAAGAAAAAAGTCGAAATATGGGGAAGGCAAATCAATGCAAATGTATTTCCCGTAACTGAAATTCAATTTCTAGTCCCTAAGCATCTCTCCTGTCGATGATTATGATGATGACGCCGACGATGATGATGCTGACCGAAGCAAATTCAATTAGGGCACTTGGCATGGCCACGGCTCTCTGGGAAAAGTGTCGGAAAATTCGGCGGCGAGGGTGTGCAGGATAAACCTTTTTCCAGCCCTTTTTCGCACGCCCTTCATGTGAACCTGTGCGTGGGTGTGGGAGTCCCTTAGTCTGCTTCGGTGTCTATGGCATAATTAAATTTTATGTAGCCAGGGGGTGTCGTCCTACGCTTTCCAAAAAGGAACGTCTTCACTCCTTCTGGTATGCCACATCACTCTAAATCCCTCTTTCCCTCCCTTTCCTTTTTCACCATCTTGCGAAATTTTTCGGCAAAAGAGTGCGTTGCATATTTTTCGGGGCACTCGTTATGAGTGGAGGCCATATGTTTCTTACGATATTGAAAGACCAGTTTTGAATGCCCCTTTTTCATAGGGACAACTTTAACTACTTAAAAAAGTAAATATTTGCTGATCGGCAATTCAGAAAGCATTATTTTCATAGGGAAATTTTCAAAACGAGAAGGATATTTTACAAACTCTTCCCATCAATGCCAATCAGAACTTTGTAGGAATGCTAAATTAAATTAATCAGAGTTTAGTTATAGAAACAGCATCGAAAATAAATATAAGAAATAGAATTCAACCCAACCAAACCCCCATATCCGCCGGAAGCTGCTCATGTCCACATATTGATTTAATGCGAATTTCCCCTCTGTTTGCCTGTTTTGCCCGTCAACCAGCCGTACTCACATCCTGTCCTTGCTTTCATTATTTTCTCTTTTCGGTGCCGCAGAGTGACACGCCCAGTTTGTCGGATGTGGATGTCATACCGCCTGTGCCTCCGCCGCCGTCGATTTCGATGAAGCGGAATGGCAGCATGCGGAGCCTGCGACTGCTCCAGCATCTGCAACAGCTGCAGCAGAACAGCACCGACAGTGGCAACAACAACAATCACTTGTCGCAACTGTGCAGCAGCGATCTCTTGCAGGAGTGCACCAAGTCGGCGCTGGACGAGTGCACTGCCACGCTGCTCAAGTGCACCACCACGACTAGTAACCACAGTAGCAGTAGCTCCGGCAACAACAATCAGTCGGCGGCCAAGCCTGATCTCTGCCAGCCGCCGGGACATGCTCACAATCACAGGCACAAGCTGCCGCAGACGATGCCTCCTCAGAATCCACATCAGAACCTACAGAACCCGCCGCCGCAGCAGCCACCGCCTCCCTTTGCCGCCCACGAAGAGGACGAGATCTTTTCGCCACACTCGAAGAAATCAGATCCCAGTCTGTGCTTCCTGTCGTCGTCGAAATACAATACCATTGGGCCGAGCAGCGATTATGCCAGACACTTGGCGCACTATAGTCGCTACCTGCAGAAGCAGCACCATCAGCAGCAGATGGCCCATTTCCAGCAGCAGCGATGTCGATGCTTCTCTCAGTCTCTGCTCAGTTTTCCCCAACAACAGCAGCAGCAGGCGAATCCTCACCAGAGCTCGGAACAGCAATACCCAAATTCGCAGCAGGAGCAGGCAATCTTTCACACCAGCAGCATGGACTGGACGCTGCCAATTAATAGTCGCAGCTTTAACAACCTGGTCAACATCGATGGAGGTGGCGGAGGAGTAGCACCTGGGGGCGGCTCTTGCCGCGTTCCCTACCAAAAAATGTCGACCAACGCATCGGGTTTGGCCGCGTCCTCCACATTCACACTCACCTCCTTCGACAGCGACATCGGACATGGCCTCAAAGAGCGCGAATCGCAGACCTCGCTGCATCATCCGCACTCGCACTCGCATCCCCACACGCATCAGCATCCTCATCATTATCACGCGGGCGGAATGGCAGGAGTTGGTCCCGGCCCTGGTTCGGGCTCGGTTACGCCGCAGAAGCACCACCAGCTCCACTCGAGCGTCACGAGCATCATGCCGTGGAAGCACCGCCAGTGTCCCAGCAGGGGATCCTCCAGCTCCGGCACAAACTCGTTCCGTAAGTATCGAAAGGGGTATTTTTGGGATATAAAAACATGTTGATTTCCCTTATCTTTATTTTATATTATTCAAGTTCTCCTTCCTCTTGTGTTTTTTAAAGAGCTCCATAAATATTTACAAATCTTTCCAGATATCAATATTTTTGCTGAAATATTAGTCATAAAATGTTAGCTGATTGTATGGTTGATTCTTTAATATTTAAAATCCTTTTCAATACGACAGATCCCACTGCAGTTTTTGGCTTATCAGTCACCTCCCCCGAAGGGGATTCTGAACTCATTTAAGACGCGATTTTATGACGTTTCACAGTCAGTATGCAATGGTATTCGGGTATTTGCCTGGATCTGCCCTGCTGCCAGACGTTGTACATGACATTGCACTTAATATTCCGCTGCCCGTTGGCCGTCCTCCGGGGAGCATTGCCATTTAGTCGTTAGCCGTTTGATTGCGCTTCATGTAACATGGCTGCTAAATGTTAAACGTTGCCAATGCCCGCGTGACTTTGGTCTCATCATCATCAGCAGAAACAGCATCCACCAATCCACCAACCTTGTCATCCTCATCACCATACTCATTCTAGTCGTGGTCCTGGCTCTCGTCCTGGTCCTGGTCCTGCTTCTGCTCCTGGTCACATCATCATCATCATCAGTCTCTGGCTGCTCATTCCCATCCTCGTCATGTCTCCTGGCAACTGCAATTCGTTAGCAGTCAAAAACTGCGTAACTGCGGACGATGTCCTGTGTCTCCCCCCTTAAATTTATGCAAATCGCTGGCTGCGGTTGCAGCCAACTGGACCCTTTTTTACACCGAAATAAATTAGGGGAATAAATATGGGATAACTTTTTCTGGAACTTTAGGTATGGTTGCTTAGATGATGAAACTAAATCACTTTATTTTAGTAATCGTTGTACTTTTGATTATATTCCCAATTTTTCCTGTATCAATATATCATCATTCCACATTTTAGTATATTTCAAAATTCCATTTGTCGCAGTGCACGCACACGTTTCTAGTTGAAGTAACAGCGCACACCTATTTATACTCATCCTGCCAGAGCAGTTTCCTCGTTAGGTTGCACATTGCCTTTCATTTCATTTTGCAGTTGCTTATCGGTAATTCACTTTTGGAATCGCCCAAGTGCCGGCCACTGTAATCAAATGGATACATTGCAGCCACTGCTCATTCTGGTGCCTGAATCCGATCCGAGTCCCTTCCTAAACCTAGTCAATGCCCAAAGCTAGTTTTTCGCCTCACTTGATTTATTTGCTTAGCTTCGGCTTCGGCTTCAGCTTCCCAGCTCCATTTCAATCTGTTTTACTTGTATAATCAAAATTTGGACTGCAATTAGAAATTACCAGCTCGCCATCGAAATCGCATAATGGGATTGGCATTTGCATCGATTTGCTTTGCTTAAGCCTTGTGTGGTCTTGAAGTGCACCCCGGGAGAAGTAGAAAGCTTATACCTGCGAGCATTATGGAAAACCTCTGAGCTTTAGACAATGTGTGTTAAGTGTGGATTTGTGGTTACGGTTGCCCTTCCACGTGCGGCTTAATAATCGCACATTAGAGCGCCAAAGTGGTTGGTAATTTGTAAATACAATGTAGCAAAAAGATAACTAAAGGGGAATATCCATCGTTAATTAGTCACAAATTACCAACCTCACATTACTTTTCTTCTGAACTCAAAATTCTTGCTAGGCAATCAAATATATATTAGCCAAACAAATGTTGTAGCAAGTAACCGTCCAAGTTCCCTCGACTCCAAATAAGTTAAGTTCCAAATAAAACTACTCAAGCAATAGGAACGTTGCTTGAATTACAAATCCGAATTCTCGTTCTGAGCTAATTTCAGCATATATCCAACAAGTTGTTCTGCTTGATCGAACTCAATTTACTTCGAAGGGAAAAACCAACTCAAAGATGGCTTTCTTTCCCCTTTTTGTAGACCAAAAAACCACTACAGCAATTCAATTTTAAACGTTTAACTAACCATATTTCCTTATTATCGTTTTCTTTTCTGTGCTTCCTCGATGGGAACCCGTTGGCGCAACTTGATATTGATGTCGATGATGCTGCCACTGATGCTTTTTCCTGATTTTCTCGATGCTTCAACCCATGCTGCGGCGTTGTTGCTGCTGCTGTAATCAATGCCACTGTCACGGCAATTTGCACACACACAAAATGCAACACAACATCGAACAATGAACAATGAACCACTGCGACTATGACGCCCAATGCTGACGCTCATGCTCCTGCTCCTTCTCCTCCTGCTCCCACTGCTACCCCTGATGATGATGATGATGATGACAACGATGCTGCAAACGACTTGGCATTGAACTGCCAATAACAACGGCAACAACAACAATTGATGTGGAACCCCTGGTCATCATGAATGCTGATGACGCTGCTCTCTCCCTGCAGGCTTCGATGCTGCCAAGCACTGGCTGGCTGTGAGCTCCATCCTCCTTATAATTGGCGCTGCCAGTGTGGCCGTGCCACTGGCGCTACGTGTGGCAGCAAGTGAGTATCGCTTCGAATCGAATGGGGAAAGGAAGGCACCTAGCCGAACCGAACCGAGCTGAAGCTCAGCATTCCGCAGTCCCAGTCCTGGTGGAGACACGGACACTCCATGGACAATAAATCAATTACCATAACGCATACGACACGTGGGCCAGGCCAAGGGATCCATGGGAGCTAGTGTCGGATGCGGTATGCGTACCAGAGTGACGAAGACTCTAACTTGGTTAGCAACTGTTGACAAAGCATTGGGCCAAATGACTAGGGAAAAAATATTGACTGACAAAAAAATTTGAACAAAGCCCATTTATAAAAAAAGAGAAAATATGTGTAAATATAAGATATAAGTAATTTCTAATGACTTTCACAGGTGCCCCGTTCGAGGAAAGACTGCGCGTGGCCGTTCAGCTGCTGGATCAAGTGCCTTTAATTGACGGGCATAACGATTTACCTTGGAATATTCGCAAGTTCCTGCACAACAAACTAAACGACTTCAAGTGAGCATGACCATCCATCGCATCCATCACATGGAAATGCAATTAAAATTTAATACCAATTTTGTGTTATTATCCCCCCGCCACCTCCGTCCCACCACCAGTTTTGATGAGGATTTGCGCAATGTAATGCCCTGGGGCCGCAGCCATTGGAGTCACACGGACCTCACGCGACTGAAGAAGGGACGCATATCAGCACAGGTAAGTCCCCGTGGCCTCACCTGCATTTGCTCAGGTAACCTGTGCCTGTAGCCGTCTACCCGGAATTATTATTGCCGGAGCAGCTTAAAGTGAACCTGGCAGTTTTCATACACTATTCATGGTCTAAACTTTCTGTGGGGTCGATCGAAATATACGAGACATTGGATCTGTGAAAGCTTGGGAAGTTGTATTCTAACTTGTAAAAAGGTTAACAGATTTAATTAGGAACTCACTAATTTTCAATATTTAAATAATAATAATAAAATGGAAAAAGATTACAATACATAGATTGTATTTTATTTTATTACGAATTTATGTAAACTTGTAAAATAACTTTAAACTGGGCTGAAATAAATAGCTCAGGTAAGATTCAAGAAATATGCTAATATTTCCTAAGCAAATGGCATCGAATATTCTTAACCTTAGCTCTTATTACAATATTTTCCTGAATAGAATTTTTGTTCTTTTAAATCTTACTAAAGTCAACCTATTCCCTCGATAAATAACACAAAAAAGCGCATTCCGACTTCACTGTCCTGTTTAGCCAAAGGGCGAAAATGCTCTTTTAATATTTTATCTGGAGGCAAGTCGTTGTCCAGACAACGGGGCGACTTTTGCTTTGAGTCTGCGGAATAAGGCAAGAAAAAAATTAATTATGGACCACTCACGAAACTCGACAAGGAGCTGGAGCAGTGGCAAAGAGCAAGGAGCACGGAGCACCAGCAGCTGGAACCGAAGGATGCTCCTATAACAGCTTCTTCTTTCTGCTGTCGATGATGAGGCTCTTAATTATTTTTTGCCAGGCGACCGGCCACCAGGAGTTGTGGAATATATCTACTTGATGCCCGTTATTGATTCGCTTATGGTTCGATTACGCGGGAAATTTGTGAGCTTTATTTAAAGTGAGTAAGCAGATCGAGTGACTGCCATTTAAAACTCTCGAAAATTGCTCGACTAATTGGGAATAAAAAGACAGAGCGGAGAAGGAACACACCCCGCTTGATTGACGTGACCGGGACTGGCAGCCAGGATTAATGAGTGAAACTGGCCAGAAAATGGCAGAAGTAGGGAAACGATTAACCTGCGAAAAGTTCATAAATCAATGAGGAAACCGAAAACCACTTGAATATTTCAAATTGTCCAGAGAATTTTCCTCTATTTCCTCTTTCTCTCTCTCTGAAACCACAACGACGATTTTTCACGTTGGCCGCGAGCGAGTCAAAGGTAATGGCGGAAAAGGGAAAACAAAATATTTCCACCTGCCTCGACCATAATGAAAATTAACTTTCCCAATGCATTTTCGTTCTCGATGCTCCTCCCAGCAGTCCCATAAATTTGGTTGCAGTTTTGTGTGTTTTCGCCGTTGAGGGCTAACAGGTAATTGCACCAGATTGCCAACTCCAACCAGCCGCAAAGTAAAATTATGCAGCACTCAATTTAATTACCTCGCCAAATGACTGGAGTCCTGACTCTTGGAATCACAGAAATGCAGGAAGTGTGTAGTGTGCATAAGTACAGATAACAATATTGAGAATGTACTACATTTTAAAACATTTGTCAATGCTGTTTACATATAACTAAAATAGTAGTGGGATATATAATTTATATCAAAGCAACTGGTTCCTTTAAATTACTGATCTTTAACGACAAGGTGTGATTTTGAACTAATACTAAGTTTAGGATAGTACCAGACATTTTTCTCTGTGCAAGAATTGCAACTTTCCTTGAGGACCTTCGGCTGCTTTTATTGAGCACTAAACGTGTGATGCTTATTAAAACTTCACACTTCCAGCTGCTGCGCGATGCAACCTGCTCTTTCCCTTCAGTTTTCTTTCTGTGGAAACCCATCCTGAACACAAACTCCAGAGAAAACTTCTTGATTTTCATGTTCGATAAACGCGCGCAAGTTATTGCGGCAATTTCTGGTTCCTTCGGTTAGCTAATTGAACTTGTTGACGCCTTGAAGGCGACGGCTTCCGGTGAACAGTTCCGACAGACGGTAGGCGACTGCCAGCAAAATATTGTGCAGCTTCAGGAGAGCTGTAGTTAATTGCCAGTCAGAAAGTGGAAAATGTAACTCGCTGCACTTAAGTGGGAGCGTAAAATAATATATACCCTTCAATGTGTAATTTGTGGACGACAGGAAGGTTTTCCGTTATTTCTGACATTTGTAGTTGGTTGTTGTTTGACTTAATAATTTTAATATTGAGTCTACTACTCAGTATATCAAAATTACATAATGCCCATTTTCTAGGGTATCTTTAGCAGTTTTTTCCCTTTCTGCACCACTCAGAAATGTATATGTTGCTTCAGCTTTTTGATAGTTTTTTATGGCTTTCGCTAATTGCGATGGCGCAACTCCGATTTGAAAACTTTAGCGTCACTCAATTCCCGGCAAACAAGTTAAGTCAATAAAGCCGGTCTCCTACTACCTACTCCTCCTACCTACTAACACAGCATGAGAGCAGCAGACAATAACAACAAGCTTACAACGTGGCAACTAACTAGTTGACAACATGTTTCAACAATTTGTTGCCCAAAATGCCAAACGTGCAACGAATGCGCTTCGAAAACCCAAGACAAAGAATTTAAAAAATTAAAGAAGCAGGGATTCGAATGGGGATAACCCTTTAATAGACTTGTTGGGGGAGAATCACGTTGAAACCATAAAGCTCTAAAAATCGTGTAGGTTTGGCAGCACTTTTTAGCCGTGGACTAGGCCTTTTCCTTAAAAAAAAAAAAAACAGACATCTGATTCACAGGCGAGACCTTGATGAGAAATGGAGAAGAACGCAGGATAATGTGCAGGGAGAAATTGGAAAACAAATTTAAATATAAAAAAACTTGTTGAAAAACAATAGCTACTTATGCCTATTATTTATTTTCCTTTAAAGTGGTACCGAAAATAATGTAGTTGAAAAATCAAGTAAAATGCATTGTAATGTATATAGAAATATATTATTTTTCCTCGTGTATGCGAACACAAGATAGCCTGAAACAGGTAGCAACAATGTTGAAACATCATGAAGCTCCAAAAAGTCGGCTACTGTTTTCGGGGCCGGGACACGGAAGCGTCGTGTTACGCTTGTCCGGCTGCATGACTGCCCTGCATTCTTCCTTTGCTCCTTCTGCCTTCTTCCTCCATTTGGGCTCTTCTCCTTTGCTCCACTCTTCGGCAGTGCTATCCTTGGACTTCTCCCCCGCACACACATAGCCTAATGGGAAGTGCCCATGTAGCGGCTGAAGGGGAAACAATGGCGACGAAGGACGCGCTTGGAGCGGAAGTGGCCGCAACGAAGAGTAGTCGTCGTCGTCGACGACGAGGAGGCTGTAATCTGGGCCAGGACATCCAGGACATTTGGGGCATGCAGGACACGGAGGACATGGCATCGTTATGGTAGGGGAAATACGCTGCACGACAGTTGTCCTGCTTCTGGTTTTCATACCCTCGACGCGGATTGCATGTACAGAGCAAAGGGCTCTCTTCTGCAAGTTCAAGCTACAATTGCCTGAAATTTAAATTGCAACCTTTTAAAGTTCAATAAATAATTAAAAATAAATACCCTTGATGAACAATAACAAAAAAATAGTTAAGTTATCAATAATATTAGAAAACATGCTAAACTTGTTAAATGCAACGTTGCAAACTTCTGACTAAAATTAAAATACCATCCGAGGGTGTAGAAAGTATTTGGTGTTGGTTAGACAACTGACAGCGAGGTAGACACAGGGAAGTAGCCACTGACTCCAACACTCTTGACTGAAAGTCAAAATAAAAACAAGAACAATTTTTTCTCTGGCCAAAAAACCATTCGGGGTTTTCTGGGGATTTGTTTTGCGGACTCTTGGTTATGTGCCTCTTGTTGCATTCTTGTGGGATTGCAAAGGTGTTGGATTTGCGGTTTTTGCTAGACAACCACAAGCTGTTGCTGAGCTTATGGACCAGATTTCCCTAAACCAGAATTTCCGCTTTCCCGCAGTAATTATGGAATGCATTGCTGCGCCGCAACGCAATCAAAAACAGAGCTGCCCTTCGGCGGAAATAACTTTACATTCATAACAAACACATTCCTGGCATCGAGTCACAGAAATGCCTGGAGTTCTTGCTGGGAAATATTGCTTATGCATTTATTTATTATATTGCGGCGAGGTAATTTCTAATTAAAAGTCATTCCTACCGAGATATTAATTTAAAGCGAGCCAATGAATTATTTAATGACGACCAGCAATTGAAATTTGGCTGTAATTCCTTTTGGAAACTACTGTAAAGCCCGGCTTCTCATTTGAAGTAAAGATTTGGTTCTGTCTGTATATATATTTAACCCCTGGTCCCAGCTGCTGCCGCTGCATTTGTTAGTGTAAATTGTGTGCTGACTTTAATATATGAATGCTCTAACAATAATAGCACAAATAACCACAGAACGAGCCGCAAAATTACACAAAGGAAAATTACTAGAATTATGCTAGTGAGCTACGGGTAATTAATTAATTACTCAATGTCACTATCTAATCTAAGGGCTCACAGACTTTTAAGTTAATTTACAATTTTTTTTTAATTTGGAATTAGGTCCCCTTGAAAAACCAAAATTTCTGATATTTATTTTCTAAATAAACAATCATAAAAGCTCTTAAATATATTCATTTCTCTTACTACACATTTCTTAGCTATTTCGAACTTTTAAGTAAATTCCTTAATTCCTTTTTGATTTCATTTTTAACCCTGCACAAACAAACTTGTTCACAGTAGGCAGACACATTCACACGTGCCGCCCATTGACAACAAATCACGCATATGGCCACCGTCGCCACAACAACGACAACAGCATGGCCAGATTCACAATTAACTTGAAGCCGAAATGTTGTCCTTGAGGGAGCTGTAGTGGCTGTTTTTGTTGCTGCCACCGAAAACCAGTTTAAATATTAATATGCTTTGTTCCCAGCACAGAATGTGTGTGGCGATGATAATGGGGACTGGGGGCGATGACGATGATGGGACCTGGTTCGAGGACACCAAAGGCGACGACACTTTCGCCACGATGATGACGACAATGATGGCAGTGCAGGTGTAAGGAGGAGGAGTACTCGGCCTTGTGGGCTAATGGCCAAGTGCCGTGCTTAAACACACTTGAAGGCGCCTTCAGAAAGCCAAATACACAAAAGACCCCCCTCGAGTCGCAAGTCACATATTCACTTCTCGTCAAACAAAGGTACTTGGCTTGGCCATTGTAAAGTCGTATTCGCATAACCAGAGAGGACGAAAAAGGTGGTGATAACTCCGGTAAATAAAGGGGAGACAGTGGCGTTAGTACTGGAGAAAGGGGGGCTAAAAATGGTCTGAAAGAAGGAGAAAAATAAAGACTGAAAAAAGTACCAAAATGGCATAACATCAACCATCAACAGGTGACGCCACGCCGGAGACCCAACGCATAAATGAAATATTTTCGCTACCCGGAGAGAGCAAAAAAGAATGCCAACTGCTGCCATTGAGAATTGAGTCAGCAAGCAAATGCTGAACAATGCGCCAAATTGCGAAAAATAAAATTTCTGGAAAAATATACGGAAAAATACACAGAGATAGAAATGCAAAATTGGGCAAAAAAAAAATAAAAGCGAACATCCATTTTTTTTTTAATTCGATGAAAATGGAAGCCTTATAAACTGATATTTGCAATTAAATAATTTCTCCTTCTTAAACCTAGTTTCACTTTACAACGTACAGTGTAAAACTGTGCAGAAAAGGAATGGATGCCCCGCAGCAGTTATCTCCCGAGAAAAGTGGGCTTTTTATTTAGAAAATTTGGCATACGCCGGGGTGTACCTGTTGCCCCCAATCATAAACCCAGACGGACATTCACAAACTTAACATCCCATTTCAGCGGTTCCAAAACCTCGCTCTAATGCCTAACAAAATGTTTTAAGAGGCTTTGCGAAAAAAAAGGAAGATAACAGAAATTAAGCCAAACGGTTCCCGTGAAAAATACAAAACAAAAAGGGCACACGCGAATCAAAGAGATATGCAAATATGCGCGTGCAAAATAACGCGAACAAAGCGACGGGAAAAAGTCTAAAAAAAGAGATTTCCATTGGTCCCCTTTTAGCCACTTGCACACGCCACGCGGTTTCTGTCTGTGGTATTATAAGGGCAGTTTCCTTATCTACCTGGCAAAGCCACAAAAAAGAGAATTTGATGTAAATTGCATTATTTTGTTATAATGTTCAGAAAAACATTTTATTTCTATAATCGATAAATATTAATATAATAAAAAATGAAAATATAAAATAATTTAAATTAAAAGAAGGTTTTAAATATGCTGTATTTTCTTACGTTCCTCCAATCAGAAGGAACCCAAAAGAAAACGGCTAAGGTGATAGGTAAAAATGATCAAAATCGCTGAAAATGTGTTTTTAACAAGAGAACACAAATAAATATTAAAGCTTATTGGTTTAGTTTCATGAATTCATGAATTCCCCTCTCTGGAAAATGGAAAATCCCGTCTTTGTGAAGCCCACTAACTCCCCATGTGTCATCAAATAATTATTTGTAATTATCTTAATTACTAGACACAGACGAATGCTGCAATCATATTTTCCCCTGGATTTCTTGCCGTTGAACAAACACAGCCATTAGCACGGTTATCATTTAGCCTCAGCATTTCATTATTTCGCCGGGGGCGCAAGGGGTCACTGGAGCACACCTCGAAACCAGAGTCCAGAGTCCAGGAGCGCAAATGAACGCAAATGGTAATGAACAGAAAGGAGTGCGGCATTGCCATGGTTACGACTGCATGGTCCATACAATTAACCCGAATTGAACTAATGCCCCTGTACTCTAGCCACCTGATAAGCCCCGCCTGTCCGGCAGTTCGGCACTCTGGCAGTCGGGAACCTACGCCCATTTTAGGGGTTTTCCGGGGCTTTCCTCTCGGTATGCATAAGTGAGTGCTTCCCAGAAAAACCAAACTAAAAATCAACACTGACGGGGGATGGGGTCGGGGACAAGGGCTTTGTGGATAAACTTTTGCCTTTTGCACGGAATGGAATTCCATGTGCAGTTGTCCTTGTTATTGTTCACTGTTTATTCGGCGCAGAGCAGGTGCTGGGAAATCCACAAAATTTCCTCGCCTGTTGTGCAATTAAAATTGCACAAATGCAGGGGCCAAGAGTTTCCCAGGAGAGTCCGACAGCCCGAGTCTCGCAAATCCAATTCTACAACTAACACAGAGCACACACAGCACGCTACACACTCGACGCCATTCATTCATTCCATCTCTGGCCGTAATTGTTTTTCTGTGACTCGTTTATTGAAAAGTTTTACATATTTCATATGCACATCGGAGTCCAACCTGGGAGCAAACCGAATTTTCCTCCATGAATTACGCCAAACTTTATCATCATCATCAACTGGGGGAGGAGAAACCGAAACAGAAACAGAACAAATGAACATTTAGAGTATGGCTCTTGTTTTTGGTTTTAATTTACTGCCCGGCACTGAAATGGTTTTAAACTACGTGCTTAGCACGTCGAAAAAGAAAAGAAATGAACGAAATTATGGGCGGAGAAATAGGGCCTTTCTTCCGGGTTCCGGGTTCTGGTTCAGGCCTCTCACGAATTTATATTAAAAATTATTTATTACTGGGGCTTCCTCACTTGCCCCGCCTGCTCCTTCCGTGTGCGGAGCACAAAAAGCCAAAACTTTTTAATTGCTCTTTTTTCCGAATCGCTTTTCGCCTTCTGCCAGCTCGTTCGTCCTCGTTCGTTTCTCATCCTGGCTTCAGTTCCATGGAGACACGTACGTGCCTTTATTTTCCTTTAATGATATAACGTGATAAAACTGTTTTGCCCCTGCCACTGCCACCGCTCAGTTGTTCTCGTTTCCTATTTTTCCACGCTCTCTTCAAGGAGTTTCTGTTTATAGAAGGTTGTATATCACTCCTCGTAATAATGTGCAATTAACGAAAAACTTTCAGATTCCCAGACTCAAAAAAAGAAGAAGAATAAATTGTTGAGACTTAAGAATAAAACTTTGATGAAACAAAGTCCAGTGTTTGGAACACTTGTATATATTCTGAATGCTAATTGGTAGGGTCCCATAATAGGTAATAATAAGAAGTTCATATGCCAATGTACATATTTCAATTAGCAACCAAAGTGCAATAATATTTGCCGCTTAAATTGTATATTTAACTCCCTAAGTACTAATCTGTATTATTTTCCCCTTCCTCTTCCAGTTCTGGGCCGCCTATGTTCCCTGTGAGGCGCAGCATCGCGATGCAGTGCAGCTGACTCTGGAGCAGATTGATGTGATCAAACGGCTGACGGATCGCTACTCCCCGCAGCTCACCACCTGCACCTCCGCTCAGGGTGAGTTTAACACCGAATTATATCGCACATACGCCGCGTAGGCACACGGGCGCATTCCGGAAAGCAGCTGGGAAACTGAAAGTATTCCGGCAACGAGAAAAATGCCAGACGCTACTGCTGCTACCGCTCTTTTTTCACTAGTTTTTTTCTGCCGGAAAACTTTGACTGGCGCGAGTCGGGTCTTGGGCGAAAAAGTTGTTGAAAAGTATCTTGGCCGGCTACCAAAAAGCAGTTTCGTCGGAGTAGATGGCGACCCTTGAGGCGGCTTTCGTGCGGCTGCTTACCGCGTGCCATATTTTTGCACCATTTCCTTTGATACGCTGCTGCTCACTCACCTAGTTGGCAGAAGAAAGGAGGAGCGGCCTCGTTTAAGCGAAAGAAAAACAGTTCATATTTCCTTGTGTGCGAGGAGGGGAAAAGGCAGCAGGGTGGGAAAATGGCGAAGGCAGCTAGGAGTCCACTTGCCAAATAGCAAACAGGCCTGCACTGCGAGAAAAGTCCTTACTGGAGCTTGAAAACCTATATGCACTGAAAAGATCAAATGTATCTTTGAATGTACATTTTATAATAATTATATTAAATATATTAAAATTTTCTAAGCTTCTCAATTTTCCCAATTCCAAGTCCATTATTTTCCACAGTACAAGAAAACAGCATGGAATAAAATAGAGAGCAATGGAGCTGAGTTGCAAGAAGCAACTTTTGACTTATGCCTCGACTCCCCGGCCAGCATTTGAGTTTCCTTGTTGGTTTTCCGTTTTGCATTTTGATTTGCACCCACTCCTCGCCACGGACTCTAAGGTCATGTGGGTTCAGAGGTCCTGGCAATGCAGCTGCTGCACACACAAAGCATCGGGGCAAATGGCACAGAGGAAACTACAAAAATAAAAATAAGAAAAGCCTGCAAAGGCAACAAATCGCTTCCGGCATTTGCGATGAAACATTTATGTAGCCGTAAATGGAAATGTCAATAAATCATAGCTCAGAAGGAAAATCATCCGCAAAACACAACAAGATATATGAAACAGGAAAACTTTTAGCAAAGAAATATTACTGGAACAATCGTAGCGCATATGTACTCGATGTGTGAGGGGAGTGGGCCAAGGATGTTTCCCCTGCTTTTTGAAAGGTGCCGAAGAAGCCAAAAGACAACTTTGAATCCTTGCAAATATGAACATCTCTGAGGGAATCAAACAGAAGTGAGCAGTTTGTGCCAATCTCCTTGATGGCTTCCTCCTCTACTTTCCCTGTCCCTCTCCTGGCCTCCGCCTCTGTGGAGGTCAGCAGAAAAATGTTTCCTCTTAATTGATGCGGTTTTTTTCGTGCTAAGGAAATTGGATTGAGTGAACCGAGTGAACTGGCAAATTGAGCAATAAATTTGATTAAAATCGGAGCATGGAGAATGGGTGAAAAAATAATGGAGGAGCACCCGGTAAAGTGGAAACAAAGGCCGAAGGGTTTCGGATAGACCTCCAAAAATGTTAGGGAGAGTGATTGTTTCCCATTAAACATTTAATACGATATTTGAGTAACCTCTCAGCGGGAAAGTTTTCAATGATATTTTTTTATATTAATACATGTGAAAACAAGAAAGGAAGCTAACTAACTCCTTCCCTACCCTGCAAGGGTATAAATATGAATTAAAATGTTTCATTTTCACTTTTACCTATCGCAATCTCCTCAATTCATATTATATTTGGTTTTATGTCGGCTCTTCAACCACAACTTCAATTAACTTAAAACCAACTTTCTCTTATTTAAGTCCATTGAAACCAATAATTTTAACTCACTACCGATATGCAAAATAATGATAGGCAATCGGCTTTCGCAAGCAAAAAATACCCAATTACTTGCCAAACAAATCCCCGCCACATTTCCATATAATCAAACGGAAATCCCCTTTGAGCCCGGGCTGTAAACCAGCCTGCGAATCAAAGGCCAAGTACAGAAATCAAAGTGAAATCCGACACAGGGGCAACAAACAAAAACTGACCTACCTTGGCTTGTACTGTTACTGGCAAAGTACCAAAATAAAACTGGAATCAAAATAAAACCTCCGAGGATCGTGAAATCCCAGCTGCCGCTGTATAAAATAAAACCAACCATTTTATTTTAACTACTGCAAATAAATTCAGCTGAAATTGTTGTATCCGCTGGACCGCCCGCTCACATGTCGTGTAAATAAAATGCGAATCCAAGTGACTATTGAGCAAATGCAGCAAAGCGTGCTTTTCCCAGGACTCAGCTATACTCCCTTTCGGCCGGGTCCTTTCTGGAGCAACTACTGCCAAAGTGATTGTAAAAAATGCAAACCTAACGAACCGAAATACAACGCGACGAGTGACGGGCAGCGTCACTCACTGGCTCCCACTCCTGAATGCGAATACGGAATCTAAACCCAAGTCCACGCCAGGTCCAATGCGAAGGATTGTCTTGCACTAGGAAAAACTACCAACAATTGGGGAAATAAATGTTACTGCAGGAGAATCTGAACACAATATAAACAGATATAGAGAATTGTGAATATAACATTCTAAAACTGTTTTCAAACACCAATATTTACTAATAATTTATAACTTCGCCTTTCAAGAGAGGTTTCATAATTATATTTTTCTTCTTAACACAATTTTAACTATTTTTCTTCGAGTGCAGATCACCTGTCCCTTGTCCAACTAAACAAATGAGCGCTGCATAAACACAGCAGACATGCAGAAAGTGCTCGGGGAATGCGATTGCATATCCCTCGGATGATATCCTTGTGGCAGCAGTGTCCTTCTCGTTCGTGTCAACTGCCAGTGGCCAGTGCCAGCATCGCAGCTACTTTACATTTGGCACAGCCCAATGTGCGAATCTCTTTTATTTGCAATTTTCAATTTTCACCTTCAAAAGTGTAAACTTCAATTTACACAGCTCCGAACACAGGAGGAGCAGCTCGAGAAGAAGGATATTGAGAAAATTGCATTCTGCTGCAGCAAAAAACAAAAATAAGAAAGGCGCATTTGGTCGCATCAAGTTGGGCACTCTCTAAAATGAACTCACTACAACGTAGGGTATAGTGGTTTCAATCAATAATATAGAAAACTTCAGGATAATAAATATTATTTACTATATTTATTTATATAAGACTATTAGAAGTTGTAAACCATTATTGATAATCGAGTAAGATTTAATCGTTCCCCTTCTGACTACACTACGACTGGAACTTAGGCAGCATCGATGGGCAAGAACTCCAGGGTATCTAATGTTTTACCCATCCGAATCCTGCCGCCTCCATTGTTCCCCTTCTGTATTGCTGGCTGTTGCCATTGCTTTTGGTTTATTGCGTCAAGTGGCATTTCGGTAGGGATTTTCATTTTGAAATGTATTGGAGCACTTTCCGTGTGTGCGTGTGCAGGCGAGCGAGTGCTCCACAAGAATTGCCTCAATTCGCATCCGATCCGAGGACGGCCATCTATTATACATTACGGCCCCGGTCGCCAGAAATCGAACCGAGGAGGACCAGGAGCAGGAGCAGCAGGAGAGGAGTCGCCGTCACACAGTCGCAGTCACAGACAATTACATGCAGGAACAGAACCAAAGGCCGGAGTCAAAGTCCCGGCTACAAAATTGAACTTCAGCTCACGTGGCGTATTTTAGTGCCTTCGGCTGCCAGGGAAGGATTCCTGAGAAGGATTCCCTAGTATTGGTATTGGTTTCTGGTACATTTGTTTATTTGCTCCATATTTTAGGGTTTTACGACGTTTCCGACATCCACCAGGTTCTTCTTGTGGCAGGTATTTTGGCCTTTCCCAACAATGCACAGAAAGCGAAGGAAATATATAAGAAAAGTGCACTAAAAAAAATCAATTAAATTTAGAAAACATAAAATATTTCTAAAGTATGTAAACCGCTAAGCTTCATTTGTATGACACACATTAAGACGTTTTAAATGGTTTTAAGTGTCTTGAAATAGATTTTGTATTATTTGTTTGTACTTTTTGCTCTGTTAATAGATTTCACTTTTTTTATGTTACCCTAAAAACAAGGTGGGATTTTTCGGCAGTGCATGCTGTAGAAAACAGCATCGGCGGTAACAATTCCCCGCTTCTTCCACCTGACGTTGCCTTTGATTTTAGTCGCAGCTTATTTGCTTATAGCCATGAAAACTTCGCCAGTCCCTGTGTCTTGCTCTTGAGTCCTTTTCCTGTTGCCAGTTTCCAGTTGTCCCCTTCTTCTCCCTCGCCCAGCAAGTAATGCCTGTTGGCCTTCGTTATGTGGCAAAATTTATTAACCCGCTTTCCGTTTGGCCTTTTCGGTACACTGACGGGGAGTGGAGTGTGTGCGAGACATTCGAAATGTTATCAAAATTGGGCACACAAAATGCCTCTGATTTGAATAGCTTCTGGGAATGGGAACAACAACCATTTTCAGGGATCCAGAAGTGCTCAAAGGTTCCCACAAAAACATGGTTCTCCAATTAGTTGCAGATAAAACGAAACAACATTGCTGATTGACAAATCCATTAAAATAAGGGAATGTTTTACACATCAATCATTGACATATTTGGACCTTTTTCGAAGGGATCTCATCGTACGTTTGCAAACAAATTAATAAGAGGTTTGTACATGAGTTCATTTATTTTATTGCTAAATAAATTAAAGAGCTTTTGATTGATTATAAGTTTATGATACAACCTATTGCTGTATAAAATACAATTTTTGGCCACAAGTACAAATTCATCCCAATACTCAAAACCAATACTTTGAAGAAGTCCTTCTTATGAAAAATAATTATTTTAGGTCATTTAAACTTTTCGACTGACCATTGTTGAAGCATGACTCCACTCCGAGACACTCCAACAAATATACACATACTTTATATACTTAAAACTTTAAGCAAACATTGCTCGTTGGCTTGGATGGCTTAAAACAATGAATGTAATGAATGAATGAGCAATGCACAAGGATTTTGACAAGTGCTCGTTGGCAGCTGAATAAAATGTCAAGAAACAGATCAAAGCTTTCCCGGAGCCAAGACAAGCGTGAATATTGCATGGCACAGCGAGATGCTTTGTTGGCCAACGGATAAACTGACAAGGACCAGGGCAAGCTCCGCCCGGACCAGGACCAGCCGCAATGCACTGAGCCCTGAGTGGTCTGCCCTCGTTGGAGGCAGGGCAGTCGAGCGACGGACAGGCCGCAGAACAACAAATGTTACTCATAGTCAAAAAAGAAAAAAACAAAGCCAGTCGGGGCCAAGTTTGAAGTTTATCCACAAAACCCCAAGCATTTCAGCCACTCATCTGTCCAGTGAGTGCAGTTCGGGAGGAGGGAAATCAGTAGACATGTCATGAAATTAAAAAGCTTTTTGTTTAATTCTTGGCCAGAACTCTTTGATATAAAAACTAGTACGTAATTTATTCAGAAACTTTTCTGACAAATTCTATTTAAAATGTGCATAAAGGGAAATAAAAGCTGAGCCACAATATAACATTTTTTCAACCTCTTTTGCAGACATTATCGAGGCACACAAGAACCAGCAACTGTGCTCGCTGACCGGCGTGGAGGGCGGTCACTCGCTGGGCGGGTCACTGGCGGTCCTGCGCACCCTGTATGCCATCGGAGTGAGGTACATGACGCTTACCTCCACCTGCCACACCCCCTGGGCCGACTCAAGTTATGCGGATGCCCCGACCTTCAACATGAAGCACGGCGGCCTCACCATATTCGGCAAGGTAAGTCATGAGCCACTCTTTCCGCTTTTCTTGCAGCTGATTTAATGCTAATTAGTTGAACGGTCCCCGGGTCCAAGGGTTGTTTGTCCTTTGAGGAGCTTACATGGGGATTTTGGCCGCTGATGAGGCGGCTCGTCCTTTCTCGTCCCTTCCCGCTCCTCAGGTTTCCCGACTCCATTGTACGCGTAACTTCGGTCAACCGCAGTCAACGCTTTGTTGGCTTAGCCATAAACATGTGCAGCGGGGAAAGTGTGGGCGGACACTGCAAGAAATTCAATTTATAAACGGTATTTATAATTTCCACAGTACTTCCCATTTCAGACCCAAAAATAAGCTGTTTATTAATATTTTTGAAGCTACATTTGTCAAACAACTTCACGTTCTGGATCTTCCTTTTTAATAGTCCGAAGAGTCGAAACTAAAATGAGGCCTTGAAATCATTTGACTGCCTTTTTCCCTCAGTGTCCATGTTAAAATGGTGGCGAGGTGGTCGTGTCTCGGTAGTTATGTACTTAAGTGCCCTTTCTGAGGGGTTTTTGGGGCAATGCCTCTGTGGGCGGATTCGAATGGCACCTTGTGCCCTCTAATGGCTCAACAGTTCGCAAATTAGGTGCCTACTACAGTTTACAATTGCCAAGCGGCTTTGCTGCGGGATTTTCGTGTGACCCGACCGACCGGATCATATATATTAAATTAGGCCCACCAACGACCAGTCTCCGGGCTCCCAACTCTCAGCTCCTCCCGGAAGAGAGCTTTCGATGGCAGTGGCCAGCTCCCGGGACTTAATGGGGCGAACACTTGAATCTATTATGGATTTGCGCCAAAGAGAATTTTGGGTAGCCGAGGCATCGATTTCATGGTTAGCTGCTAATTGGCTATATGCAAATATCCTTGCCGAATAATCTCTGCAGAGTGCCAACAGCTGGGGATGATTTCACGGATAGTGAGGAGGAAATTGGATGAACAAAAGTAACAAGCCAGGAAATAAAACAACAGAAGATCTCACAAACATAATTAAAAAATATTTTATAAGAGAAATATAGTTGTAACAAATCAGCATCTTATTTCTCTCAAAACACCTTCTGTAAAAGTTATACAATAGAATTACCTTTCTTATATTAACGATGTTGAGTACAACATATTTAATAAAAACGAAGAACTATATTTATATTTATATTTATAGAGAACATTTAAAAAATAAAATTCATCCTGGCATATGTTAATAAAATTGTGAATTCGAATAAACTTTTTAATTCAGGCATCGAATATTTATGTATGAATGCATATTCCCATATTGAGAAGTTTTCAAAACTATAAATTCAGCCCGAAAGGGGGTTTTTCCCATGCATAGCAAATAGATAAATAACAATACATTAAGAGAAATATTGTCCCGTGTCCAATTTATGCACAATCAAAAGTTGGTTTAATTTGTTCCTACAGAATTTCCACCAACAATATAATATTTTATAAGGGTTTCCCGTGGCTGCAATTACCGAATGAGATTTTTCCAATCAAAATTACAGATGCAAACGATTCTGAACTTGAATTTGCATTCACATTTCTGGGCGCTCAATCACCGTGAGGTCATCAAACTTGGATGTGTCAAGCATCAAGGCCAGATGACAATCAAAATTTTGTATAAAAAAAGTACAAGTACCTTCTTCAGTCAGTGCACAGGCACACTGGCGCAGGCACTCGTTTTGATTTATTTTCCTCTGGTTTATTTTAACACTTGTGTCGGATTCTCGTGTAATTATTCTGAAATTGCATTTTTTCGGTAGCCACTGGCCACCTCGAACCCCACCGCGGGGATGGGGTTCAAACACGATTACAGCGAAATTGCAATTGCAATTTGTTGTTTGTTCTTGACGGGCCTCCGCTTCCTCTCTTGTCTTTTCCGTGGGCCAGTGCCAAAATGCTATTTGCAGACAAAGTGCATGCGGAAATTCGAAATTCGCAAACAAACCGCAGAAAGACAGCAAAAAGTCAAGTCAAAACACAGAGAGAAGCGATAATAACAATGGCAGCAGAGAATATCAACAAACCATCACAGCTGGGCTGGCAGCGGGCAGGAAATGTAAATTTACTGATTCCGATTATTTATGCATAAAAATGATACATGTTTTCCGAGAGTGTTTGCTCTCGCCCTTCCGCCGACCAGCCTGCCAATTAAATATGGAAAATAAAATGCTAACCGAAAAGAATCAGCGTCACTTCCTCATTTAACCTGCGGAATTTTCAATTACACATCGTCCCGCACAAAACAATAGACAACGAACAAAATACGCAAAATGAAAAGTGAAAAACTCGGCCAGGCGCAGGCGCCAGGAGAAATTCCCCAAACGAGGGAGAGAGTGTGAAAAATCGGGAGAGAAACACATATCTGGTATGTGTGTGCTGTGTTGGTAGATGGAAAATTTTAGCCACTGCTCAAAATGAGCAGGCAATGGGAAAATCGAAATTTTCATTCATACTATAAGGTGAATTGCACACTGTTTGGGAATTGCTTTACAGAGTTATGAAATGCCAAATATTTAATTTTTCAATTTAATTTGACAAAACAATAACGCAAAAAAAAAGTATGTCTCAATTGGTACAAATATTTTATTATTTTATTTTAGTTTTTAGAGTTAAATAGCTGTGGGAAAATTAATTTAATTCCCAAAACTTAAAATTACATTTTACAGAACTTTCCAACTAAGTTTTACAGGAAATGTCATTTACCAGAAGTTCCTCTTCATTTTTTTAAGATTATTTTAATTTTGTGACACATTTTCCGTTTTAAAAACGATGATGAGTCTTCCCTTAATTATTTAAATATTTAACATTTTCAGTAGTATGTACATTATTACTTCAAATTTCAAAGCTCTGGCAAACCAGGAAAACAAAATTTTTAATACAAAAAAAAAAGGTTTAAATAAGAAATAATTTTTTTATTAAAAAGAAAAACCACTGTGACCACTTAGCGCTGTCCGCCCGCGCTGTCTAAAAATACCCGCGCACCCCACCGCCCAGCGCCGAGCACCCATGAAGTGGCGCCACAGTCACATGGGTGAAAATGCTGTATGGTGAAAATGCGCTCTCCGCTCGGTATTTTCCCGCTCTTCGGCTCTCCGGCTCGGCATTCCGCGCTCCCAGCGACAACGACGACGTTGCTGTGGAGGAAAATCGCTAGTTTTTCGACGCAAATCGGCCGCAGTTGTCAGTCGCCGAACGATTTTCGCCACAGCAACGAGGAAAATCGCCTCGTTGCGTTCTATTGTGAATGTGAATGGCAGCGAGAGAACGAGACGGAGGAAGGAAAAACCAGCAGAATATACGAAGAATATACACAGAATATACACGAAATTCTTTTTATAACGAAACCAAACCAAAGCGCGCATCGCAACGCACATAGAGCCCGAAAAAGGTGAACAAATTAGCTAACAAACTCGAGTAGCACTAACACCCAAGTTTTCCTGGAATGCCACTAATGTACTAACCCAAAGCGAGAGAAAAATAATAAGAAAAAGTCAGAGAAATAATGTTGAATATGCAGAGGCAAGTGGACTAATCGACACACTACTTCCTCCTCTATACACGAATCGAAAAACAACGACGACGACGACACTTTCTGGCATCGTGATTTGATGATGACAACGCAGCAGCAACAGCAGCTTGTGGGAAATTCAGCAGCAGCAGAGGCGGAAACCGAGGAAAACCCAGCGGAAGGAGGTGCAAAAATGACGGCGGCGACTACTGGGGGCGGCAGCTCGGCATCGGCGGGCGGAAAGACTGGTGGTGGGAAGCACAGGTCGAGGTCATCTGCCCGATACGACGACGTCGAGAAGCAGCAGCGCAAGAGCCGAGCCATCGTCTCCATCCCGAACACCATCAAGCTGAGTATGCTCAATAGCGGCCTCCTCTCCTTCGATCGCATCAAGCTGGAGGCCCGCGACGAGAACAACTCCCTCTCCAAGACGATACCCATGGGGCCCATCGATATCCGGCACTTTCTCAAGCTCTGCGACCTGAGGAGGAAGTTCCCGGTTCTTTACAAGCTGGAGTTCCAGACGGCCGCCAAGGTGGAGACGAACACCTGTCGGCATGCCATGAAGAAGAACAACCAGGAGAAGAATCAGAATCCCAAGTGCATTCCCTACGACTACAACCGCGTTGTCCTGGAGAAGATAGGCGGGCTGCAGGACTCGGACTATGTGAATGCCTCGTACGTGGACAGCTTGCTCAAGCCGAATGCCTACATTGTTACTCAGGGACCCGTGGAGGAGACCGTCCAGGCTTACTGGCGAATGGTGTGGCAGGAGAACATCAGTGCCATTGTAATGCTGACGAAGACCTTCGACTTTGCCAAGGTAATGTGCCACCAGTACTGGCCCCCGAACATGGAGGTCCACGAGCAGTACGGCGACATCTACATAAACATCGTGAGGGAGGAGCAGCTCGCCAACTTCCACATAAGGACCTTCAGGCTGTACAAGATGAACGAGAAGCAGGAGGTCACCGACGAACGCCTGATCCTGCAGTTCCACTACACCGAGTGGTACTCCCACTCGTGTCCCTTCTCCAATGCCCTGTTGGAGTTCCGCCGGAGAGTCCGCTTGGTGGTGGGAAACATCATCAAGGACGGCGACGATATGCGGGGTCCCATCCTAGTGCACTGCAGCGACGGCGGTGGCAGGTCCGGCGTCTATATGTCCATTGATGCCAACCTAGAACTGGCCGAGGAGGAGGAATGCTTCAATGTTTTTGGCTACCTCAAGAAGCTGCGACAGTCGCGGAAAGGCCTCGTGGAAAACGTGGAGCAGTACAAGTTCATCTACGACACCCTGGAGGAGCACATCATCTGCGGCAAGACCTGGTTTCCCGTCTCCGAGCTGTCGGATCGGCTGAAGGCCAAGGCCAGGCGCAACTCGGGCACCAAGATGAACGAGTACCAGGCGGAGTACGATCAGATCTGCAAGCAGACCCCGCGTTTTACCATCGGCGACTGTGCCGGCGGCCATCGAGCGGACAATCGGGAGAAGAACCGCGACGTCCTGTGTGTGCCGCCGGATAATTTCAGGCCCTACCTGACCTCCTTTCAGGGAAATGCCTTCACGGACTATATAAACTCTGTGTTCGTAGACGGTTACACGAAGCCCCGGGAGTATATCGTGACGGAGTGGCCCATGAAGCACACGCTGGGTGAGTTTTGGTCCCTGGTCTACGACCAGGAGTGCTCCGCAGTGGTGGTCCTGTGCCAGCCGCCCTCGCAGTCGCAGCAGTATCCCTCCTTCTGGCCGAACAAGTCGAAGATGGAGAAGTACGGCCCCGTCTTCTCCGTGCACTATGTGATGTCCAAGAGCTACACGAACATCAAGCAGTGGGAGTTCAAAATCAACAAGAAAATCGTATCGCTGACGGAGATGATGGCCGGCGTGAAGGCACCCACGAGAACCGTCCAACTGTTCCAGCTGACGTGCTGGCCCATGGGCCACAAGGTGCCCAGCTCCACGAACTCGCTGGTCTACCTGATGAACATGGTGGAGATTTGGCGGAACAAGGTCGACTACGGACCCGTGTGCGTTGTCTCGCCCGATGGTCGCAGTCGGGCCGGTGTTTACTGTGCCGCGAATGCGTGCATCGAGCAGGTCATCCAGCACGGCGAGGTCGATGTCTTCCAGGCGGTGAAGACGGTGCGCCGCCACCGTCCTCAGCTGGTGGAGAACATGACCGAGTACAAGTACTGCTACGACCTGGTCCTGCACTACGTCCTGCACTTCCTCAACAAGAAGGAGTGAGGCTGTCGGCCACTACTATTTTTTTGGATGCCCTGGAAAGGTGCTTTAATGGTTAACAGAAGACGATACAAAACGATACTTGTGGTCCATATATTTAAAGCCTGGGTTCTATTTTGAAAATCCTGGGAGCAACACACACGCCGCCTTAAAGCAATAATACTGAGTATTTTGTTGTCCACACAGAGGAAAAGGAGGAGGGAGCAAGTGCGCCGAGGAAGGGATACATTTTTGTTACGAGCGTCGAAATTTAATTTCACGCGCCAGTTTTTAAACTTGTTTTGTGACCACGAAACATGATACTATTACCTACGGGTATATATGCCATTTACATATATACCCCGCATAAGCTTTTTGATCTGAAATGTATGTGCCATTTGTAACCCTAGTTGTTGTTTGTTATAAACAGAAAGGAGGTGAACAGTGTGATGACGATGCTGGGGATATAGCGGGGGAGTTGAGGAAACTATAGGAAAGATAACTATTACCATTACAATTTATATTTATATCTGTAGTTTATTACGTTTACTCTTTAAAAAGAACAAAACATAAAGAACTTGCTACCTGGGCAATTGTTGATATATATCTAAACTACATATACCTATTATGAATCTATTTATACATAAATATATATACATATATGAATGTTATGTACTATGTAACTGTTAACAGAACTTTATTTTTTATTCATGTTAAAGAAAAAAAAAGAAATATTTATTGATCAAAAAGGGGCAACTTCGAACTGCAGAAGTAAACAAACTTTATATATTGTTTATTTTTAGAAAACATAATACAAACAAAAATACACACAAAACACTCAAAGAAAAGTACATCATTATGTATGATTGTATCATGATTTTCCTGTATTTTCGCATTTATGCATTCGACACACAGACCTACCTACAAACATATATACATACATACATACATATTGTTGTAACTCTTAATTAACTTATTTTTTAATTGCGTATACTTGTGCGTATGTCCATTTTAATCCTTTGTATAAACCAATCTACATGTGTGAACAAATAGCACAAAACTCGTATTGGATTAGGCTTAACGAATTGAAACGAAGAAGCAAAGAAAAAGAAATATAAGGAACGATCGAAAATAACCAAGAATGTGTATTATTTATTTATTGCTTGGATTGGTTTTGCTATATAATAAATCCTGGAATAGAATTTATGATATATAATCAAATACCTTTCCTTTAATTTTTCTTAGGTAAAACATTTTGAATCTCTCATTTAAACATGCAAATGGCGTCATAAATATTTATTACGGCTGTAAAATCAATATTTATTTCCTTGGAAATCTTCCCTGAATAATATTTTGTTCAACGAGTTCTCCAGCTAATCCATCTGAATATATACAGATGATCTAGCCACTCCACAATTTTTGGCATTCCTCAGCTGAGTCATAAAATCGAAATATCAATCAAGATATTCGGCCTTTCCCCCTCCAGCGATTGAGATCTTTTGGCCGAAGAATGAGGCCAGATGAATTGGCAAATGGAAATGAGTATAAACAAAGCATTTAGCGATGATCCCGAAGGGAATACAGAACACAACCACGGGCCATATAAAACCTTGACCAGATTACAGTTTAATGCGTGCAAATCAAACAGAGGCGTTGTCCATATAGATATGGCCCCTCGATAAGGCACGGAGCACACGGCGGGTAACCGATGAGGTAAGGGGTGACAGGACACGAAATGGGGTAGGTGCGGTTGCTATAAAATCGATAAATGACAACACACTTTGCTTTAGTCGGCAATAAAAACCAACAGCAATAATAGTAAAACTTCGTGGCGCACAATGACATCAGCGAAAACGTCAGGGCGGTGAAGGGAGAGGTTGGAAAAGCGGGAAAAATCCGCAATATGAAATTGAAAAATTGTGTAAAAATCAAAGCGATTGAGAACGAACGAGTCAAGCTGAAAACGAAAATGAATATCAACCTGACTGGCACAATGTTTTCCATTCCCATTTTTATTTTCCACTTTTTTTGCTTGAATATATATTTTCCCTGAATTTTTGCCATTGTTGTCGGCACTTTAATTGTGGAACCTCATGCAGTGCGGAAATTGTTGCCATGGCGGGGCCAAATTTTATGCCAGACAAATAAACCAATTAGGTTTTTGTTTTGGAAAATTTATCTTTACGAGCTATTAATACAAGAGCCAGCGCGTGGCAGCAAATTGCACGCGGGCTTAAGGGGAGTGGGGAACATTTAGTTTTAGTTAATTAAAAAGTCAGTGGCAATTAATTTAGGGGGTTTGCTCGAAAATTTATGGGGCCACACATAAAGTTATGAAAGTGAATCAAAGTGGATTGCCAAAATTGGAATTTTTATGGCAATTCAGACTGTCGGAAACAGTAGTCGGCGGACGGAACTTAACGAAAATAAAATACGACTATGGAAACGAATAAAGTTATTGAAATAATTAATAAATTGTACTAAAAAATAAAGTTTATTTAATAGCATAGTCTTTTAAAGTCTCTAATTAAAGTTGAAATTACCTTTTTTACTACGTCCCAAACAGTTGACTGGAATTATAATACCTTACAAGGGTACTTTATTCTTTAGTTTCATTGTTTAATATATTTTTTATATAATATTATTTTACATGTTTCAGCATTGTTTATAAGGAAATATTCCACGTGCATAAAGGTTAAAAGCTTGAAAGCCAGTTGATTGATTAGTTTGTGAGCCAAAGAAATGTTTACTGTTCCTTGGGCATAGATACATTGACGAGGTTTTCTGGTTGGTCACACTTTAGCCTCGCTCGCAATGGCCTGTGGTAGTAAATCACTGTTTTAATGGATGAGAGAGTGTGCGTTGTTACTGCTGTTGTTGCCTTAAACATCCTTAGTTGTTAGCACACATGTTTACAATAAACCCGGCCAGTCAACTTGAGAGTGCCAACAAACCAAATGGCAGCTGCAAGGAGCAGAGGCAGCAAGCCTCAGCAAGCCTGACAAGCTAGCTCTCGCTCAAGCAGGGAAAGTTTACACTGAGAGATGCACTTGTTAAATATGTTTTCAGTTTTTTTTTAAATACAAATAGGTTTATACCCCTGCAAAGTACTATGACTACTATATATTTATTTCTATTCAATTTTACAAAATTGCAAAGAAAAATAAAAAAAACATCCTAAATTATATTTTAAAAATGTATGTGAAAACTAACAAACTTTTAGTTTTCTTTTCTGTAAATCAAAATAAGCTGTGGGAATATACTTTGGTAATAAAAGGAAGCAGCACGGATTGGTGTCCCTTTCCACAAAAATCACAATCAAGATTCTGTTTAGGGGTTAACCTCCGATTCCACCAGTTTTTCTATCTGTAAAAATTCCTTGTGTGGGTGCAAGACAATAGATTTAAGCAAGTGCAGTACACAGAAGCCTTATAGTATACAGCTGCAGCTTTATATTCAGAGCCAAAGTCAGTCACTTAGGCGGCCAGGAGCGACCATTTCAATTTGTCAGTCATCAACAGAGCCAAGAGTGCAGTCGTCGTCCCTTTGTGTTTCTGTCCGAGCATCCGAACTATTTGCATTGTGTGCATGTCAAAGTCGTCGTGTTAACATTAATTAAATCTATAGCCTGACATGCACAACAACTCTACACATATCCCAGCGGCCATTGTCGATGGCTCGACGCATTGAATTATTGGTTTTGATTCGGGATTTTTTACTTAACCAGAGGGAATTTGTCGCAGCTATTTAAATATAAATATTGATTAGCACATTAAGCAAATACCATTTATACAGTCGCTTTTGTATTAATTGCGAGTTGACACCACCGGGCTCACGCTGAAAAGTATGCCAGTTCCCTCGGGGCGGAAATAATCGGACACAAGTGTTTTGATATTCACATAATTGTTTTCGCCTCGCTCCTCTTAGAAGTGTGGCTTTATTTGTGTACATTTTCAAAAACATTTAAGTGAAGTGAGATGATTTCGGCCCCGAAGGGCTTTGCCAGGTAGTGTTTTCAATAATTAATAGTCAAGAAAGCTGAAAGAAAGCCATTTCGAGCATACGTAATTAGCTAATAACATTGATATGTATTCAGTCTGTATTATTTGTAAACCAGTATTTTAATTTTTGCATAGTTGAAATAGCATAACATGTTGCTTAAAGAACTTGTCCCTCCCGAGAAAATATATTTCTTTTGTTTTCTATCTTAACTCCCGCCCAGAGCCGGGCTTATTTGAAATTAATTGAAAACGAGCCGTCGCCGTTGCTATGAAAAGCAATGCCAAGAGCGCACAAAAGGCATTCGTTTAATTATTTAAATTTAATTTCATGTCATATCAAATTAGTGCCACTCATTTTCACTCCGAGCACATGGAGTCAGCCGCCCGTCTACCTTTCTGGCCCGTTTCCTGCCCGTTGTGAGTGCTGAGTGTGCAAAGGCTAAAGGCCAACACTTTTTAACTCATTTTCATTACGTGCCGCCCCTTTTTTCTATCGTAAATAAATGGCTGTAAGTTTTTGCATTATGCTTCCATTATTTTATTATTATTATTATACTTATTATAAACTCGTTTCGTTGTGAGTGCGGCTGCCTATGGGTGACTGAGTGCCGAGAAGTGTGTGCATACAGGTGTGTAATAGGCATCACTGCCACTGCAACTGCCACTGCAACTGCAATGGCAATGGAAATGGCAATTGCACTTCTCCAGCTGAGGGAACCATGGCAAATACCGGCGCATAATTGAATTAGCTAAACAAGGAGCGGGAAACAGAACCAGAAACGCCACGAACAATGGCTTATTATAATGGCAATCAACGGTGGCGGCGAACTGGAGGCAATAGAAACTCCAAGTGGCAGCAGCGGAAATTGCCGACAACTTTGGGGAATAAAGAGCGTAAGGAACACACAAATACAGTAAAATATTCCAGAGAAATGTCAGATATTTGGCCCAGAAGCATGTCGGGGAACCGAACAACAAATAAATATATACATTCCAAGGATCCAAGGGAAATAATCTCGGAAAACTCGAAGGAGAAGGAGAATTACTGGGAATTGAATATTCTTGTAGTCGATTTAAAAGTGAATTACCATGAGTAACATATAACTATATTATTGTTCATGTTTCATCAAGTTACTTCAAATTTTCACTAGCTTAAATTTTTAATATTCCAATTAAGACCAAACATTTTCCCATATTATGTAAAAGCCATTTTCAGCCACAAAAATGTTCTGTCATGAATCATTCAGTGATTTCGGGATTTCGTCAACTAGCAGGTCAGAACCTTTGCCAAATAAATAATTTTCAATTACGTGTTTAATTTCGGGCAATTGAAACCCAAATATATAGAAAACAATTTTAATTATCTATTTATCTTTTACACGCACTTCTGGTTGAACGCATTGATTGGCGATTTGTAATTTATTCATAACATCCAAACAAATAATTGCAAATCAACAATTATAATCAAATATTTATTGATTTGCCTAATGGCAGGCATATATGCCATCAATAAAACCTGTATGGCACCAGCGCCGACAATGCCAGCATATGTGCAAAGGTACGGTAACTAGTCGCAATTATGTAATGCGAAAAACCGCATAAAATATATTTTCAAATGATAGCAAATGGGAGGCAGAGATAAAAGGTTCTTGCCAAATTACATTCATAACTGACAGTGCACAAAATTTAATTATAATTGTTTTGATATTTCTTTTTTAAGCTGATTATGGGGGCAGAGAAAGCATCTCCTCCTTTTGAGACGCCGTGCAACAATTGATTCATGTGGAATGGTCATTTTGATCTCACACATAAATTAAGTTGATTTAATTTGAAAGCCGAGAGATATATATATATATAGATATATATAATATATCTTTAAAACAAAATTTTTTAATGAAATGGCTAAAGCCCTAACTTTAAGGCAGTTCAGTTAGTTTTGGTTTTGTTTATTCTATTTGCAACTCGAAAGGGTCCGACTGCCTGTTGGCGGAACTCCTCCCTTTGCACACTAAGCTTCAAAATTATTTAATTAAATATTAAATTATAATTTGATTATTCTACACATAAAGTTTTCAAGTTGTCCGTGGCGTTACAAAAATTGTTAATGACATTTAGGTAGACAAAGGGAGTTTTTTGTGGGGGGCGTGGGACGCCGGAGCATTTGACGAGCGGATGTGGGGCGTGGCAGGAAAACTTTTCCCTGCACAACTACTCGCATCCGAAACTTTTTTGCGGCTTAGTGTGTGCGTGTGTGAGAGTGTGGGAGTGTGTGTTGGTTGTTGTTAAATGCACAAAAGCGTAATTAAATACATAATGAACAAGAGCCAAACAAAATATAAACAGCGGCGGTACTGGGTGCCGAGTTCGCTGCATATCAAATGTGTCTCATATGGGTTGGGTTGGACTCTGCCCCGCAGAAGGCACAAAAAGCCTTTCAAAATTTGTTCAACAACCGAGCAGCGGAAGCTCATTATGTGAGCGATACAACAAAAGCAGTTGCTGCTGCAGTTTGTTGAAATGCATCTGGAAATTTGTACCTCTGCGCTGGAAAATTAACTGCGGGACAAAAGATTCTTTGTTTGGTGTCAGGAGGAAAGGTGCTCGTAGGCTTTTTAATTAAATTTAACTCGAACTTTTTCTGGGGGCACGGATAATAATTAAGAACTTTGACGTCTATACGGAAGGGTATTTCACAATCAAACGAAAAGAACGCAAAGTACATAATTAAATAAAGGAAAATTTGTATATATCGTGCATCAATATAAAAACTAGGACTTACTCAACCAATTCCTGATCACCATTAATTAAAGATTTCACTACGAAGAATATGAATGGCTTTCGTGTAAACTTAATTTTTGAGCTCAGATTCATTGGCGAAATCTCCACTTATCACACTGCCCACAAATCCTGACTAGCTGGCTTGGCCAGCCTCGGTGTCAGCTTCGGCTATCCATCTTCATCAGCCAGTTGGCCAGCTGCATGAATATTTTAGCCAGGATACCAAGGAGCTGGGGCGATCCCAGAGATTCGCCCACTTAATTAAAATTACAGGACTAGGAGCAGAGGCAGCTGCTGTCAGAAACCGGAGTTGTGTCCTAAATTGCCAGCATGCCAGGCTCACTCAGTCACTTATTGTTATTGCTGCTCTTTCTGGCCACTACGATACATCGTACCGACATACATATATGGGAAAACACTTTTCGAATTTAATTGAAAATTATTGTATTTGTATTCGCTTCAGCATTGATTACTAAACAGAGGGCAGCCTGGTCTCGAGTCATGTAAATCAAATCAAATCGAGGGCTCGATGCCTCACGAGGAGCTCCATGCCACACAATTAATAGGCCCAAATTGCATTAAATTTATATATTTGCCCACTGGCAAAGAAAATGAGTCATTGTTGCCCCATTATTGTTTGTTATTATTGGGTGCAGAGGGCTATCATCATGTTTGAAGTATTTCTTGGCCATGGAAACTCGAAAATCGAGAACTTATTAGACCAAAATGAGAGGAAAAGGAAATTGTGTTTTGGTTAGAAAGTTAATTGAACGTGGACGAAGGAAGGTAAATTTCCAGAAAGGAAATGTTTTCTTGTTCTGGAAATGAAAATGAAAATATCTTGCAAAAATTTGCGACATATTTAATGTGCGCTCATTGCAAATACCTAGAAAATTTAATAATTTCCATACTTCATCAAAAATAACTAATTATAATAGGAAATTAAATATGTAAATAACATATTTCCGAGCTTTTTTTTTATACCCAAACTGCGTATTTAAAATTCGGTTTTGAAGCTCTCTATAGAGTTGTATTCTCTTTTAAGATTTGAATTCACAATTTTTTTTTAAAGTGTTTCAATTAACGTTTAGAAAATAAAGCAGAAGGTTATCTAGTTATCCTAGTTATCCCTTTTGCCGCAGCTAAAATCGTCAAAGGTGAAGCGGCATAGAGAGTGTGGGTTTGTGGGAAAAATGAAAATGAAACATTTGGCGGATCAAAAACCAACTGTGAAAAACCAGATGGAGAACCCCACGCATACACCTATGGTATTTATATAAATATATACATGTATATATACGTGCACGCATACGCAAGCAAACACACGTATGCATAAATTTCACGCACAACTGAATTACGATCCGAATGATGACGAGGCTGCCTTGAATGTAATGTTATATGTTCCGCGATGGATGCGGAAATCTGCACAAAGGAGCGTTCAAAAACAACAGAGTGGCGGATGAGGTATAGCGGTGGAGGGGTCTTGCACTCGGGAAAACTATGGAATATTAACTCACAGGCTTAAAAAAATTAAAGTCAGTATTGATGGACCTCAAATGTTGTTTGGAACTTTATTAAAAAATAAAATTAAAATCAGAAACGAGTTGTAAAATAACTTTACAACAATTTACAGTATTAAGTATAACATTGTACCTCGAATATCTAAATAATTAATTCATTGATAAGGGTTCAATAATAAAAACAAAAAGAATAATGATGATCTGAAGAGTAAAAAACAATGTCATTTAAAAATATATTCAACACTTGCCTATCTCTTTCCAGACATAGACATATCCAATGGATTTAGATACACTATTTTTCTGAGTGCAAGGAAGAGCACGACGCAACGGCTACAGATTCGGTTGGGTTAGACAGTTAAATAGACGGAGCTGACAGGTTGGCCGGGGCGTGCAAAAATTCAGCAACGCCATCATTAATCTTTATTTGCACCTCCCGCTCCGCCACCCACGGCATTACCCATTTCCCACTTCCCTTTTCCCCGAAACCGGGCGCGTGAATAATTTAGCTACCTAATAATAAATCATTGCAGCCTGTGCATTAGTTGACTGTCTCTCCCGTCTGTCTGTCTGTCCCTTGGAACCGGAAGTGCAGAGTTACATGCTTAAATGCTTATCAAATTTTATGCGTCGCCCCTTTTGTCTGTCCGTGTGTGTGCCAGGGACTCTGCTCTACTCTTTGCGCCACTAATGAGCATTAATTAATTGCCGAGCTGGAGAAGGGGGCGTAGGCAGCGGCGCAGGATCTGCCACGCCCGCCTTAAAGGTCCGCCGACGGCGTCACAGGAAGCATTTTTGCGGCCGCTTAGAGGTTTCACTCCGGCGAAAGGTTAAATATAACGTATACGCAATTAGATCTCGACGCTTATTTTTGGGCACTGAAATAATGAGCTGGTCCCCGGAGAGAGAGAGAGAGTACAGATGAAATGGTGCTTGAAATATTATATTTCCTTGCGGTGGAATAAAAATAGGTTTACGTCTGTCACTCTTCGTGTTCATCAGTTGATACTTTTTATTGTTTTGACAGTAATTAGATCTCGCAGATTATTTTGGGTGCTGAAGTAATAAGAGTTCGCAGATGTTTGAAATTTTATATTTTCTTGGTCTAGGTACTATGCCTACATTTTTAAATAAATGAAATAACCCCGTGAAGTTAAATTAATTAAATATATATATATATTTACGTATTTTGAAAGAGATCACATTGTTTTTTGGTAGTTCTAATTTTTTATTTAGCCTACACGTTGTATACGTAATCTCCGCAACACAACCGAAAACTTTTAACATTATTGAAATTTTTCATTGAAAAATATTTTTACCGATTTTCATTGCTGTTGCTGATGTCCCAATCTTTCTTTTGCCCTGGCGTCCGCATTTCATCTTTTTTGAAAGGAATTTTATCAGCACACTAAAACAATTTCTAGAATTTAGCATGCAGCATAATTTGATTACTTTGGCAAATAGAACGAAAGAGTTGCAGGCAGCTGACAAAAATGTTTTGTCCAAGTACAAGGGGGTTGCTACGTGAATACAGGAATTTTAATTAAACCCTGATGGCTTCAAAACTCTGGCACTGTCCACTAAAAACACTAAGACACAAGCAAAGTGCTGGGTTGGAAGTGCAAGGAATAATGGGAAGGTAAAGGAATATGGTACGAGAAGAATGCCATAAACTACGGTGAAATATTTGGACATCTATTTGCAACTTAGTTTGCGGCTTTTCCGGAGAATGCAATAAAATATTTAAATGCACAATCAATAAACAGTGTGCTCCCCAAAGAAAATTCGGCTTTGCATTTATTTTTGCCGGAATGTATCGTTGCATTTTCCTTAACTTGCCTTCTTTTTATTTTCGGGTGGCCTAAATTGATATTCGGACAGGGCTGCGGTCGGCTGGCCGTGTCAAATGGACAAATATTTTCAATTAAAAATGTTTCTCGCATTTTACTGGCCAGCTCGTTGTCCCTTGTGTGGCTTTAATTGTTTGCCCATTGCAGGTAGGCCTGAATGCAAATTGTTGCATAATCGAGAGAATATTTTGTTGTGAAATTACAGTATTACTAGTACGCATAGTAGAGGAATATTTCTGAGGGACAATATATTGATGTACACGTGTGCAACCTTTGGAGCATCTCTTTACAAATTATTCATCATTCCTAGTTGCTGCTGTAATCTGTCGAACCAACTCCAATTTCAAATTATTTCCATTTGCGGCCCACAAACACGTTTTTTTGTGCACTCTGCCTTGGACGTTTTCAACAAGCCAGAGGCAGGCGACTTAGCCGACAACAAAACACCAGCCAGAAGGCGAGAGGTGGAGTTTACCTGGGATTTAAATGCTATTTACACAGCTTCTGTCTGGCCAATAACATGCCCCGAAAGTAAAGCTCAAATCTGAGTGAGTCTGGTAGTGCTGGGGCCAAGGGACATTCCCCTCGGCAGGAAGAGGACGAGGAGGGGCTGGTCCCGAAATAGTGTTGACCCTTTTGCCATTGTCTGAGCACGTAGGTGGGGTCTAAAAATGTGACACTCCGGGAATGGGCAGCAGAATGGGCTTAGGTGTGTCGCTTCCCGTGCTACCATGCCCATTTCAGACCACTCACTCGCTCGCTCGCAGCCCAATCCGGCAATTCCAAAGCTGGCCGAGATTCAACTGGAAATTGTGCACACCTGTCCACGGACAAAGATGGCAATAGGACAGCTGAGGGCGCCAAAATAGGTGTCAAATGATGAGTACTTTAAACAAGGAGGATATTAGGAACTACTTTTATTATTTTTTGTTTGCTTCCACATTAATGTTTATATAATATATAAGACCCAAAATAAAAGTTTTAAGCCCTTTTAAAATGTACCACAAAGTATTGCTATTATTTTACCCTCGATTGTATTGATGGCTATGGGAATACTCGGAAGGGATGGGTAATATCCCCTCCCCCGACAATTCCCTGGCTGAGGCTCAGGCAACGTTATTACCTTGACACATGTGTAACGGCTTTGTCTTCCTTTTTCCGTTCTTTCAGCGGCCTCTTTCACCTGGCTGGTTTTTTATTTTTTTCTTACTACTGAATTCAACTGTGGCAACAACTGCAAAAGCGGCTTTTGTTTGGAACCTTTGGCTCCACTCACCTTTCGCCCCCAGTGGCGGACCTTTAACCCTACACAGCCACAGTCCCCGGTTCACTGTTAACACTCCGAGGGCCTAGCGTGTTGCTAATGCATGTTGAGTCGAGCTTAAGACACAATTTCAGTCTGCTGGAAAAGATTTGTGCGCCCCTGGCCCTTTGATGTGCGGCCAAAAAACGAAGGGGAGCTAGGCCGAAGCCGAAATCCATTTAGCAATTTCCTCATTTTCAATCAGCTGCCAGCAGCCACGCGGAATCTCTGGGGCTCGCAGAGCGCATCCGACTTCGGGTCGAAATGATTAAGTATGGTGCCAAAGGATACCCAGGAGACAGAGCCAATGCCCAAACTGTGACAATTTCCGCAGGGAAAATATTGCAGGGAAAATACGTGACAAGTTTTTTCTAACGATCAAATAAGCATTATCAAAACAATAATTATAATACTATGTATGCATTGAATACAAAATAATAATAAGAATGAATAAGTCTACATTGATTGGAATTTACTTGCACATCGCTTAATACTCATTTCGATCGGAATACAATTATAATTGTCACTCTCCGAACACCCAATTCCACCTTCCAGTTCAATAATCGTACACATAAATCGCCTTTAGCTTTCATTAAAGTTTCAGTTACATAATCCATTCAAAACTTCAGGGATCAGGCAATGCGATTTGATGCCATTTAACAGGAACGAGGAGGCGACTATATGTATATATACTTCGCCCACAACGGAGACCTGGCTCCCTTCGCAGAGAACCTAGCTGGGGAAAATTGATGAAATTGATTTCCACATTGGCAATTTTCTAAGCGGGCTCACGTTTGCACCTGACAACTGCAACCGGCTGACCTCTCAACTCCCGACGACCTCCCGAGCTGCCGCCCAACCTGCAACGTCGTCCCTCTTCCTGTAAATACTTTGGCCAAACATTTTGTCATCCATCTTGGGGCCAGGAGCCCAAACACAGCCACGTCGCTGTCTATTAGTTGCAGCTCCAGTTTCTCTCCCAGGTCCTTCAGCTCATACCTGCTCCTTCTCCTACTCCTGTTACCGTGTTCCCTGAGGGTTCAGACGTCGCCATCAACAGGAGCATCCATTTCCCAGTCTCAATCTTGGCCAACTGCAGCCCTTGGATTTTATTTTTTTTTTTCAGCACGTTTATCTAGCAGTTTCTTGATTTTTCTTTTCTTTGCTCGATTTTTGCTTGCTTGCTACAAATTGTGTGCTCTGCTTTCGGAAAAGCGAGGAAGGTGCTCGGGGTTTTTACTAACGACAGTTTATAAAATATTCAGCTTGACTGCCACAGTGTGCTGCTGCTAGTTAGACGCTGTTTCCGTTGGCTTGGCAGCTAAAAGTTTTTAATGAATTTTTTAGCAAGCTAATCGAAGTCAATGTTAGTTGAAAAATGCATTGAATAACGTGCGGCACGTGTGTTCAACGCGTCGTATGCGCAATGTCGCAGAGAAATGTTGACAGATTCGTATTGCGGCATGAAGTCTGCCTTTTCCGAGGTTCAACTTTGACTTTTGAAAGTCAGAGCTCTTACACAGAAGGTCAGACAGTCGGAAAAGTGGGTAACTTCCACTGGAAAGGCCAACCAGGCGTATGAAGAGTTTTCCTTTTTTCCACGTCGGCAAGAGAGTGGATCTAGTAACATGCTTATCAAATTTGCAATGCAAATTCGGAATTTTCCACTTGGTGGATATATGTGAAAAAAGAAAAGGGCTAAAGTAAGGCGTTTAAGGGTCGGGTTTGGCCAAATAACAAGTTAATTATTTTATAACAGATGCACACTATGTATACGTAATTTTGATTAATTTTCCTTTTCTACAAATTTTAATAATAAATTATTTTATCCCAAAGCAGAGTCATCCGTACCAAGCTTTTTGAAGTTAGCTCTCTTGACTTTAAATTAAATCTGAAAAGGAAAACTCATTTTAATACGTTGCTACACAATCGTAATTAACTTTCTCCGCTTTAGTTGGAAATGCTTGTGGCATTGCTGAAATATTTATCCAATTAATTTCTACCTCGGTTGCCAAGCAATTTATTGCAACTTTCACATTTTCATTACGCTCCTTCGCAGCTCGGCCCTCGGTGCTCGGCGCCCGACGCTCGCTGTTTGCGTTGGCTCATCGCATCTCCTACATCTCAATTTCCTTGCTTATCTTTGCCTGATTCCAGCGATGTTCCCGCAGCTGTCTGCACCTAGTGCCCCTCGGCTGTTATTTCAGTTGCAGTTTGCACGCTTTCCACGCTCTTTGATTGCCAGCCAGCTACCTCTTTAATTTTCCCCACCATTTTTGCGCGCTTTTATGCCCCTAAGTAAACGCCTCAATTAAAGACTCAGAAAGACAGACCAGGAGACGCGAAACCGTGGATTGTTGAAAGCTAGAGTTAGAGGTGGAGATATTCCGATAGCAGGATAGCAGCTTATAAGCAGGGCTTAAATATCCCGAAGCGAGCCAGACCTTATGCCTTGCAATTGAGCTTTTGGTAAATAGTTTGCTTTGAATGAAAAGTTTTTGAAGGCGAATCTGCTTATTACTTCACTGATTTTTAACCAGTAAGAGGATATAAAATACGTTACAATACAATTCAAAAGAACTTGAACTCAAAACTATCTCCATAAATATAAAGTTGATCTTGATAACCAGTATAGCTTATTCAATATATGTATATTTTAAAGAAAATTGTTTCCAATAAATTGCCTTACTTCTTCGCAGAGGCCATTTTCATATATCTGTGGCTGATAATGTTTTTTGTGTTTTTGTTTTCTTTTTTTCAATTTGCAAATAACAAGTTCAGTGTCAGCACAAAAAGTTGTTTGGCATTTTGCAAAAATTATTAGCCAAAATAATGAGGCTCCACGCCCCAAAACCAACTGGCGCTGTCCACACTTCATTTCCCAGGGCTTGGCTTTCCCTTCCTTCCGCTTTTCCAAACCCTCCTCACACACCCTCAACCCCTCGAAGCCACAACCAGCAATGACCTAATAAATCCGTTTTATGTCTTGGTCCTGGCGCCGCCTTCATTCGACTCCAATCGCGTGGACGGATATGCCAGCGGCGTCTGTTTGTGGTAAAGCCCCTCAGACACAACCTCCGTTTCCCGTTCTCGGTTTCCCCAACGCTCAACCTAAGCACTGGAGAAAATTAAGGTTTCCAGCATGCATACATAGTAATTTGAAACTATTTAAAAACGTCTTCGACAACTTAAAATGGTCTATAATTAATAGAGTTATAGGCCTATTGTTGCTGTCATAAATTAATCTTATTTTTCCCATCATATCAGTAAAGAAATTCCGATTACGGGATATTTTGTTTTGCATTTTAGAGGAAAGTGTGGACATGGTTGCCATTTTATAGCGCAGTGCACACTCCCGTGCCCTTTTCAATTCATATTCAAATTCAAATTGTAGGCGTGGCAGCGCCATTTATTGTCTGCGCCATTAGCTGCACTAATGATCCATTCAGCAGGAGCCAAATCAGAGGAGAAAAAATTCGGAAAGGGAAAACGGAATCGCGGAACGCGAAAGGAGGAAAGCCCCAAGGCGGCCATATTTAAATAAGAGCCCGGGATGCAGACTCCTGCCACACACACACAGACAGAGCAGACCAGGCCCATGCCAAATACCAAATACAGACAGACACATCGGCATTGTCAATATGCTTAATGGATTTTCAAATATTTAAACAACCGAGAACCAGAGAGCAGGGCCCAAGATGGCGGTTTTCCTTCCCTCGCCTCGGTTAACCCCTAAATGCATTTGCACACACATTTGCGCATCCTGCAAAAGGACACAGGCGCACAAGCAGACATACATATATAAATCAAATGTTATGGGTCCCGGGCTAATGGAATTACAAATTGGAAATTTTCTTCTGTTTGCCATGCATAAGCGATAATTGATAACTGGGTCAGAACAATTGCCATTATATGCATTGGACAAGAGAAACTACGCACAATCGCGATTCTCTAAAACTGATAGAAATTAAAATGAAAAAAGTGTAATATTAGAGAGACTCAACACTTGGATAGTTGCTTTCGAATAAGTTGACACAAATATTTATAAATTCCGCAATGTTTTTTTAACTAAACTTGAACACAACAAAATCTTATAAAAATATATAAAACAATACGTAGGTTTTATATGGATTTGATCTGGCCAAAAACTAAAATATATTTTTTAATAATTGAATCCTTTATTGCTAAATATATATTTTTTAAATTTATAGTTACAATATTTACATGATTTTCCGTTAAAATTTGAATGGAAAGTTTCCTTTTCCCTTTTTTCTGAACACCAAAATCTTATAAAAATATTTTTATTTTTTAATAATTGAATCCTTTATTGCTAAATATATATTTTTTAAATTTATAGTTACAATATTTACATGATTTTCCGTTAAAGTTTTATTGGAAATATGTATGTTTCCTCTTTATTGTTATCTCCTTTTTATTCTCATTATTTGTATTACAACACATATGTATGTCTAAGTTTAGTTAAAATTAATTTCATCCTTTACACATTTTCCCCATCTTACTACCAAAATGGACAAATGCACTGCCAGATATATTCACATGAGTTATGCGAATATGCATTTTTATTTTATTTCAATTTAAAAGTTTTAATGAGTTTTTGCACTGTGTGCCCCCTCATGTGAAAAAGGCTATAGCTACAAACTTGCCGGGATTTTATATTCCGTGTGGAGTTTATTTATTTACACTTTACAGCGATTATTCTGAGCAGAGCTTCCCTTTCCCGAGCCGCTCGCACTGCCTCTCCCGCTGAGAACAAAATTTAAATTAATTTCCGAATTCAATTTAAATGCGGCTACTGTTGTTTGGCTTACACTAATTGCCATTGCACTGTTTTGGACAAAATCTCTGTGCCACGTTCATAAAATTTTTATGCGTTACCCCGAATCTCAAATTGCACTATAAATATTTTCAGAATAAGGGAGGGATGAGGGAGAAAGAGGGCTTGGGGCTAATATACACAAGAAATGTTTTTTAATCCATTTAAAATCAGTGGATAGAAAATTAATAACAATCGAGAGCAAAGAGAGAGAAATAAAGGGTTTTCGCAACCCATTCATCAGACACTTGACAATGCCTGTCGGAGAATGTTAAATAACAATGCCGACAGCCCCTCTCCCCGCTGATGACATTAATGAGCAAATGTGAAAAGTGCTTGGCATATTTTTTTATGCAATTTTCTCTGTCACTTTTGACCGAAAGAAAATGGGCTCTCATTGTCATTGTTGAAATGCCCGACAGCGGCTTTGTTCGACTGGCCATTTAAATAGAGGAACTCTCCGCCCATGCCCCAAGCTAAGAGTCGACCTTAGTTGAGATATTTGCCCACAAAAATATTAAAATTTGTGTTCTTCACTTTGGCCAAAAATTAAATTGTGCTTTCGGCTTTCATTTTGTGCGACAAACAAAACCAAGTTTCCCCGCCCGGAAGACTCCAATTAAAATGGCAATTAAACGCGGGAAGCGGCGGACAACAACAAAACCTGAACCTGAACGTCCCGATGGAAATAAAACGCTTTCGAATTGAATTGATTATAATTATGTATATTCCATAAATGCGAAATAAGCACCAATAAATATCAATAAATACGTGTGTGTTGTGCCTATATACATACATGAGTAAATATTTTGGCTGGCAAATTATTTGCTGCCGCTTCCCTGGGCTAAGTAATTAATCACCAAATAATTTGGTAATTTTAATTTACTGCACACACTCGCGACAAGTGCATGAAACCAATTTGTGCCAATGCACCGTTAATTAAGATTTAATGTCGATCAGGAACGCCTTCCGCCGCCCCTTTATCCCTTTTCTATTTGCCATTTCGTATACGCAATTAAGCGACAATAAGCATTTAATACACATTTTCCCCTACATACCCACACCCACCCTCGCAGACTTGCAATTAGTTCGGCGGGGTATCTGCGTATGTTTGTGTACGCCCTTAATGCCACGCCCATTAAGTACACAACACCCAAACACACACACACACAACAAATTGCTGGCTAATTTGAGAGGCAACAAAATGCCAGCCGCCTTCAATTGACAAGGACTGTATGGTTGTTATATATTCTATATATATTTATATGTGCCATGTATTCCCATATACACTTATATATAAATTTAAGCTCGGCCTTGTTCGTACATACATGTTTGCATGTGTGTGCCTGCAATTAAAAATTATCTGCGAGACGGCATCGGGCATAAAATACACTGTACATTTGGCAGAAAATTAAGGAAAGTGAGGAAATGGAAGGGAAGGGGCTTTACAATGTGGGAGAAAATTAGCGGCTAACTTTTTGGAGGGTTTTCTTTATCCCCTAACTTGAAAATTCACTTCGAACCATAGAATCTGAGTATAAGGAAACTGACACTGAATTGCCAGACGTTTGCCTAAATCTAAAAGTAAAATTTAAATTCAAATTAAAAACTATTTATTGAACTATATTAACCCCATTATCATATGGTTGGCCTAAAACGCGAAATCATTTACTGAAACAGTTCAATATCGTTGATTATTATTTGCGTAAAAACTTCAACAAAAGCAGTGAAATAAATACAAATCGAACATAATAAGGTTTCCTCTTCCTAGAAACTGTCGGTTTTGCGTTTTACTGTACCAAAGCAAACCTAGATTAAAGTCCGTGTCCCGGATACAGGAGTTACAAAAACGTGGCATGTAGCGATTACTCCGCCATTGAAATGTTTAATCGTGGGTCCCTGATTTAGCGTCTAACAGTGTAATAAATTGCGTCCACATAATTTGTGGGAATGCTGGCGGGGGAGATGAGGGGCCACTTGCATCAGATTAGTAATTATGTAAGACCCTCAACCGACCCACACATAGACTCGCCCCAATGAATCCCCATAAATCCGCGCATAAATACAAATTACACACAGACAGGCAGCGGCAATATCAATTTACTCTCCGAAAGCGGGTTAAGAAGAGGCCAAGCGGCGCAGTCAAAGGTTAAATAAAATCCCATGCATAATGAAACCAGCTCGCCGTCAGAAGTCCTTTGGCTTCGTCGTCGTGGTCATTACTTATGTTTTATGACATGCGGCTTAGGTTTTTATATCCCTCGGCATTTCATTTCCTTTCAGCCGCCGAAGCGAAAAGCTGTAGCATAAGCACTTACATGTATATAGTTCAGGGAGCGACACACTAATCAGTAACTTAGTAACTAATGCACACCTTCCGATTCATCCCCTCCTCTCTTTGCAGACAATCATCCGCGAAATGAATCGACTGGGGATGATGGTCGACCTGTCGCACGTCTCCAAGGGAACGATGCGGGACGCCCTTGAGGTGAGCGAGGCCCCTGTGATATTCTCGCACTCCTCGGCCTACGAGCTCTGCAACACGAGCCGCAATGTCCAGGACGATATCCTGCAGGCCCTGGCCAAGAACGGCGGCCTGGTCATGGTCAACTTCTATTCGAAGTTTCTCTCCTGCAGCGACAACTCCACCGTGCACGATGCAGTCGGTAAGTAGTTGGAAAAGTTTTCCAATTAACTAAAAGATTCTTTTTTCTATTGCACATTTTAAAAATCTTAATTTTCCTTGGGGAAATGATTTTAAATAAATCTGTGAGCAGCTTAAAAGTATGCTAAAACTAGAAAGAGATTGAACTTCGGTACACTGAAATTTGTAAACCCTTGCATTTTGCAATTGGATAAAAATGTAAAAAAAAAAAAAAGTAAAATGTAAAGAACGTAAGAATTCGATTTTGATAAATTGTAATTATCAGAAACTCAAAACCTAACAACCCCGATCAGGGCCGTTCCGACTAATAAACGAATGAAAATAATCCGAAGACTATCTGCAAAGTTTCATTTGGACGGACAGACGGCTGTGGGTAAAACGACTCGACAGTTGGTACTGATCAAGAATGTAGTTTACTTTATAGGGTCGGAAATCACTAAGTTTCAAACTTCTGACTAGACTTATAACACCCTGCAAGGGTATGAGAATCTATAGCAGGAGAAAAGCCTTTTAGAATGCCTTTAAGGGAGGGGCCGAGACTATCTGTAATCTCTTTCCATCCGAAATCAATCAAAACCAGTGACTGGGTCGTGGTTGCTTTTTGTTGTGGCGCTCTCTTGATTGTCAGGCTATTGTTTCAGTTAGTTCATTATCTCCTTCTTCTCCCCTTTCCTCCCCACGCCTTCTGTTGCCCAAACCTATTCTGATTTTTCTGGTATTGCTTTTGACGCGCCATCAAAATGGGTCTCGTAATCACTTCCTGTACTTCGTTCTCTTCCTTCGAGTCACCTCAGATTGCGCCCACATTCTTTTCTACTTTAACAGAGAGAAAAATAAAATGTTATATGGAAAATATTCCAAGGGAAATAAAATTGTAGATTTGGTTTTAAAATTAATATAAAATATGTAAGGCTTGAGAAAATTAAAACTTTATTTGTTATCCTTGTTTTATTTACCTAAGCATAAATAAACAGATAAACTCTGAATATTAATATTAATAATGTTTATATTTTTTATTTTATTTAATGAAAAATAACCTTTTGAAAATACAAAATTAATATTCTAAACTTTACTTCAAATTAAAATTCATTTTCTTTATTACGTTTTTTATTTGAGAGTAGTGTTTAACTTTTTGTGCTGCTGCTTCTAGTGTAAAATAATCCTCTAATGTCCTCTCCTTACTCTCCTTTCATGCCTTTGTCACTTGTTTTGGCTGCCGTGGACACATCTCAAATTGGCACAAAAATTTTAATAACGGCTGACTTATGATGGCAAATACGACAACAATGGCGCGGCGGACCACCAACAATGGCCCTTAATGAACTCGGCAACCCTGCCAAACCGCCGTCCTTCTGCCAACCAATATCCTTCACACCCAAAAAAAAAAACTCATTCACTCCGGGACACAGCGCATATTAATCACATTAAGCGAGTCGCCGGCATCGATCACGTTGGACTGGGCGCCGGCTACGATGGCATTAATTAGTAAGTAAAAGTCATTTATTTCACTTAAATTCACATTTCCTCGTCCAGCACGCCTCGAACTGTACATATCCGCGTAGTCCTCCAGGTGCTTGCCATTCTTTTTTGTCTTCAGTTTTTCAGTTATTAATTGATTATATTTAAGTCCGAGGTCTTAACATTGGCATATTGCCAGCTGTACGACGACGGATGTGGATAGACCGTTATTATTTTACCGCTCATTACGGCCACTTTTGTTCAATCTACTTTTTTCCAGCGGCCGTTTTTCCCCAAACAACTTGTGCAAACTGTTTACGAGATTTTTAAGATAATTTAATGAGCTCTCATCAGGCAAGAGCAATAAAAGATTATCCAGTCATTGTGAGGGAACACTTATGGGAGTCGTAAAAGGGTTGAGAATGGATGATGTCATAATGACATTTAGACAGTTTTAGATTCACAGTTTTGTATTTTCTTCTACAATTAACGAACGTATGACAGCTATATGATATACATAGTAGTTCGATTTCGATAAAATTATAATTGTAATTATAGAATTATACAAAATGGCCATGACTCAAATTATACGAAAATATGCTGAAAACCAGCTAAGTTATAAATTTTTTCTTCAAAAATTTTTGATCGTTCCTATGGCAGCTATGTGATATAGTCTCCCTTCTCTGCGTTCCTATACTTTGAACTAGTAAACTAATAAGTAAAAAGGCTCTTATTGGAATGCCTTTTCCTTTTAATTGTAATTACAAATTCTGTCAAGTACTTTACAACGCTTTGAATTTTCCGCAAAAATATTTAAAGCACGTGACCCATTAGCGGGATCAAAAAATGTGCATTACCTCAACGAGTGGCCCATTGGCCGAATGTCCTAGTTTGAGGTCCTCTTTCATGACCATCAGAGCCATTCGTCTTCATTATCGCTTGTAATTATTCCCGTGATGCTGGTGGAAAATGCATTTGCATAGATTTCCATTTCATTGCGTCGTTGGAGGACGGGAAAACCGAACGGCGAACAAACAAAATGCACCAACAATTTTAGATAAACCCCCCTGTGGATGTGTCCCTTTTGGCCCCCACACTGTTTTTAAATTAAATATTTTCGAGTACACGGCATTGCATATTGCATAAAAAGAACAACGAAAAAGTGTCCATGTAAATCAATTTCCACTAAAATGAACTTCACAATTTGTTTTTGGCGGCGACCACAAAAATTGACAACAACAAGCAGCTCTTGGGAGGCCTAACGGCGGTAATAAAAACAAGAAAACTGAAATTGCGTACACACATGAATATTTATGGGCCAGGCATACGAAACAAACACGAACATGACACAATAAATAATATAAAATTCTATAAAATTAGTAAATGTCAAATGGGTTTGGTTCCTAATTCCGTTAGGCGAATGCGCAATACAACAAACTCCCCCCTTTTGAGTTCATTACCTGCTGGCCATATATGCATATGTATGGTACTTGTTTATATATATATATATTATATATTTTGAATTCAATTTTGAGTTTAAGCCCTTTAAAGCCATTAATTTGGACAGCAAGCAAAACACGAGAAATTGAGAAGTTTGAACATTTTAATGAAAAAATTAGCCAGTTTTCATAATATTTTCATATAGTTTGAAACATGGTCATTTTGTATTATTCTAGAATTTCGATTTAAATTTTATCAAAACTACTATATTATATAGCTGCATATCCTTAAGTATTTAAAATTATAAATACTTAGCCCCCTTTCTTGTTAATAAATAAGATTAACATTTCGGTCATTCTAGTTGCAATAGTTCCCAAATTAGGGTTTAATTAAACTATTTATTTTTTCTGTCACCATTTGAATAATTAGTCATTTAAAGCTAAAGTCTTAATTTATTTCATCAGTATTTGTTTGTATATTTAGGGCCCAGTTTATACATCCGCAGGCGGTTTCTGTTCGTGCCATTTAAAACGTGTTTGGCCTAAACGCCTGCATATAAGCTAAAGTATTATTTATTTGTATGAAATTTCTGTTCATAAAATATGATTATCGAGCACTTGAGAGCGTTCGGCCAGCAAAATGTATATTTATTATTTATTTTCCTTTGTGTGTGCCATTCATTATTTATTTGTTTTTCTACTCAGGATGATGTCCTGTACACACGAGCTCTTGTTCTTTGCTCTGCCAGTGGCCCGCCTCTAGCTTTCTGTTGGTTCAATTTATTTTTTATGTTTAGCACGCAATTAGATTTAATTGTTTGGTGACAATTTATTACATATATGCATGCCAATTGTTACGTGTATTTAATGGAAGAAAACAGAATAATACAGACTGATCTCATCATTTTTCCATTCAGCACCCCCAAAGGGCTGGAGGACGTCTCGTCGTATCCGACCCTCTTTGCCGAACTCCTTGGCGGCGGCTGGACAATTGATGAACTGACAAAGCTGGCAGGGGGCAATTTTCTCCGGGTCATGCAGCAGGTGGAAAAGCTGAGGGATGACAAGAAGGCATCGGGCGTTAAGCCCTTCGAGGATCATCCGAATTTCCGCACCGATGATCCCTACAACTGCACATCCAGCTAATTGAGCTGCATCTGACTTAAGCACGCTGAGGTTGTACCAGAGATGCCAGAAATCTAACGAATCCCGCTTTATATAGTGGTTAATATGAAACATAGAAAATTTATAGAAACTCATTTCCAGTAAGCTAAGATTTATATAAGCTTTAAATGCGTGTAATTGTAAGAGTATATGGGTACTTAATAGACCGTTTTTTTGGCTGACAAAGTAATTTCCTCTCTTTTCCCCCTTGGTAACTGAAGACGAATTTCTTTTCATTTTAATGACAATCTACAGACTGCCAGGAAACGAAAAAAAAAATTAATAAACTTAACTATGAACAGCACAAACCCCACTTTATAAAACTTTCTATGAACCTTTTTTAATACCCTGACAATAGTAAACCAGACTTTTTTTAACTCTACTCCAAACTGGACCAAGAAGAACTCATACCCCTTTTATTTTATATTTATTCCACTTATTTACATGAAAACTACATATCAAGTATGTAATAAATAAAGAAAACAAAAACTATTATATTGAATTTAATAAAAAGTATTTCGTTTTTTGCATTAAAAGACAATGCAAATATTTGCGAGTGGGGAAGCATACACTTAAAATTAAAAACAAATAAAATAATCATAGATAAGATAACCAATCGATGAATTTTGAATGAATAATCTTTAATTCATTTTTAGTTTACATTCCTAACAGTTTCAAGGCGGCGGAAAACTGATGGAATAAATAGCGTAATAAAAACTAAATTAGACAGTAAGCTAAGTGTGGGCGTGGCACTGCCTGCCGCACAATAATCTGTAAATATATCCGTATGCAATAGAATTAATTTATAGACATGAACATATATAGGAGTCACGATTTTCCAACATATTCCCGTACAACCACATCGCTCTGTCTCTGTACCTTCTAAAGAAAAATCTAGCCAAATGCGTCACTAGCCTAAGTAAACCAATTATACATACACGACAAGCAAATATAGCAAACACCCAAGACAAACTCAATAAGTGTACATTTTTCTAGACCGAAACCGAAAAACAAATAACTCTCTATAAAGATTTATATAAATTAAAATCTACTGTTACGTTTTTGTACGATTTTTGTATGTGTATATAGCATTTTTACCTATGCTCTGATTTATATATGGTCATTATATAGTTTTCTAGCGAACAATTCAAGCGTATTATTGTACTGGATCCGAATAAGCAGACTTGTTGGTAATCACCCTTAGTTCTTAGTCTGGCCTGGAAGGCCGCGAAAATAAATATATCTGTAATGTTTATACATATACGAAATATGCCTAGTTATAGTAATTAAACCAAATTCAACATACATAAAATGCATAAACATACATAAATACACTGAAACTCGATTCTCCTCCATTAATATCCGAGCATTTATTTGATATCCGGTTTATGTTGTTCAACTAAGATGTAAACACAGGAACACTCACAGACACGCATATGTAAAACCAAATGGTAGTTAAAAACTTGAAATTGGTAAAATGTTTAGCAAATAAAAACTCCAATGGAAAAAAATTGAGATAAATATAAAAAAATGTAAGAAAAGTTTACTGGTTTGTTTCAACTTTCAAATTTAAATTTAACTGTCACGAAGTGCCGCTGTGACTGTCATTTTGCGAAAAACGAATATTTGACGAGTTGGCATCCTCCGAAACTGAGTTTAGTATTATCAAAATCAAACGATACTTTTGCACTGAAATATTGTGAATTTTTGTAAAAGATTTTACATCGTTAAAATTGACAATATTTCTTAAAAATTTGAATTGAGTATGCAGTTTTATTAACCCAATAAGGCCTTTTGGCTTGAGCTCGCGCAGAATTTGTGGTGCATAAGCGTGTTAAGTATCAGTGGAAATTTGCGCACATAAATGCCAGAGGGCTGTTCGATCATACTCGTCTGCGTGACTATACGGACTCGAATTCCCCGATCGTTTCAACTGCACGAACATCGATGAATTGGTAGCGTTGTGACCAGAGAAACCTTAAGCCTCATTCCGCCCAGAAAAGACCCCGCCCAAAGAGACTTCGAATGGCACTAGGGCAAGCAGTACAGTGTTTAAATATTTTTAATAAAATATTACCACTATTGTCTGTATATGAATACACAAATTTGTTGGTATAAAAATATCTAGCCAAGGCCTCTACGACTGACTCCTACAACTCTAAATGGCGGAGTATTTGCTGGCAACGATTGTGTAGTGGAAGCGAACTATTCCGGATAGTCTGATCCTCCGTCATTGTTGTTATCACCTTCCTCAAGCACTTGAGATCGTGTTGCACATGACAATCGTTCATTGTATATCTATTGAATAGTAAAAACTTGGGGGCTGCGTTTTCCTCGGCCAAGCGGCGAGCGGCAATGAACTCCAATAGCTCTATAAAATCGAGGTAGTTAATCCCAAAGCTGGCCCTTAGCATGGTCTGGCTGTGTGCCTCAAAGTTGTCCATTTGCTGGCAATCCGAAATCTCCTTCCATACGGCCGTCAGGTTGTTTTTGAGATTTTGCCATACCATGGAAATGTTGCAGGCATTGATCCAATTGTGATTCACGGATATGGTGTCTGTCAGATTCCACACTTGGTGGAACCAGCCGCTGGGCACAAAAACAGCTTCATTGGCTCTCTGATTGATGACGTAATAGCGCACATTGTGTTCGTCTAGCATTTTCTCGTCGATGCTGAATGGGAGATTTCCAAGTCGATCGTTCAGTTTTAGTTCCTCGCCCGGCGGCATTATCAACCATTTCTTGATACCCACAATGTTGGTTGACCAGCTGAAGGAACCAAAGACGTCCGAGTGGTAAGAGGTCCTATAATTTAACGGATTACTTTATTATAGTCTTAAAAGGAAGGGATAACCCTTTACCATGAATTCTTGGGCCCCATATAGACGAATCTGTAGTCGTCCTTACCCTGATCAATCAGTTGTTCGTTGAGCCAGTCGGAGGCAAAATATTTAGGCACCTGGTAGAAGATATAGCGGGGCATCTGGGCCGCCAGATGCCAGTCCTTGAGGTAGAGATTGTCCCGGTTCGCTGTATCCGCATTACTATTTACTTCTGGGGTTTCGTTTTCGATTCTGCTACGCCATCTCTCGAGGTAATCGTGGAAATTGAGCTCCAGCTTCGTGTGGCTGTTGAAGTACGCGGAGTTGCAGTCGGCTACGGGAACGGGGGTGTTACCAATCTTGGTTTTGAGGTAGTCAAAGTTAATGGAGCGGAGGAGCGAGAATTGTCCGGTATTAGAGTTCACATCTGTCGTGTTCTCTGGGACCTTTGTCGTCGTCCACTGCTGGCACTCCCAGTTATTGGAGACATCAGTGATGATAACGGGAAAGTTCTTGTGCATGTAAAGCCAGAAAAAGTCACTGTAACTAAGTTCCCGGGCACGACATCGCAGGATCTCATCGGGCAGCTGCTCCTTCTCGTCTTCGATTTCCTGGTGGGGCTGCAACTGGAGAATGGACTGCGCTCCGTCTTCCCGCTCCTCGGTAGCCATTCAGTCTGGCAGTGGGGGTTCGATATCCCTAAGCTCCGACTCATCCACCGGCTTTTCTTTAACTTAGATTAATGTATTTATTTGTTTGTCAAAGGAAAATTTTGTTTTGTAAAAGTTTGGAGGCGTGTGCCCGCCGGTCACTCCGCTTAGAAAGTTAAAAATCCTTCGAAGAACGGATTTTCTCCGTCACAGCGACTGGTCACACTTGAAGAACACGAAAATATGCCTTTACGTATTGCGTAAGTAAACACACGTAACCGTTTTAAACTAAAGCCATGCAACCATACAGACGATAAAATATATAATTAGGATCGAATTTAAACTCAGTCCCACGCCCTAAAAGACACTGCCGTTTTTATAAGTAAAAGTGGGAAACTTTGCTAAACAGAAGCCCGCGTTGCCAACTATGTATTTGTTGACTATACATATGTTGTGTGGTATTTAATTTTCTTTTTTCAATTTTTTACATTCTCATTCGGGTTTTTGTTTTAATTTTTGCTTTAACAAATTAGTAATTTTTCTGGTATTTCTTCTTTTCTCTCTTCAGCAAATAAATTTTGGTGGTTGGTGTTATTTTTTTAAATGGGACGGGGAATGGGCGAAAATGAAGGAACCCAAAACCCTAGTATTTAAAAATGCGGAACAACGGAAACGTAAATTTAAAAAATTAAACGAAAATGAGAGAAATTAGCCAGAAAAAAATAATATAATATATATAATTTATTAATTTAAATTAAATTATTAATTTAAACTTACCTAGGGAGTTATAACACTGCAGTTTTTCTTTATTATTATTCACGTTCACTATTTTCACTTTATTATTTACGCGCTTTCGTTTGTTTTTTGTTTAAGTTTAAGTTTTTTGAGTTCGTTTCTTTTTCTTTAAAATGAAACCTTACACAATTTTTTTACAGTGTATAACTTACACTATTATTTTATGTATTTACGTTTTATAACATTTTATTGTTGTATTAGTTTGCAAAATTTGTTATCCAAATATTAATAACATAATACTATATAAGTATGTATAAGAAGTCATCAAAAATGAAGGCACAAGGCGTTTTATTTCAATTTTCATGCGCTTCCGGCCACAAGTTTTCACTTTTACCCACAAGCAACAGCTGCAGTGGATTTGGCGGGATTTTTTTTTAGATTTAGAACACGCCGCACACATTCCGGTTCGCATGAGGCTGCGCCATGTTTTTATGAGCTGCATGCCGTCCGAAATGGATGGACGGGGGTATACTGGGTGTGTGTTTGTCAGTGGGGGACAGTTGTGATTTTATGTGGGTGTCGGTCGAATTAAAGCTGGCGAAGAGTAAGTTCCTGATAGTATTTAGTAAAGCGAACGAAATTATAGGTCCGTGGCTGCACCAAGATCTGTTGAATATACATTAAAAAATGTCCATTAAAAGTAAGGTTCACAGCGAATTAATAATAATAATAATTCTGTCACATTAAATTGCTTCATTGTGAATAAATTTGGTGGTGGCGACAATCTTAATGAGTTCTTAAGCACATATACTGCACATTGCTTCTGCTTTAATCCATTTTTAAACAAATAATGGCCTACACTCAGAGAAAATTTGATATTAGTGATACGGAAATATACAGACTGCAAAATAAATACAAACAAGGCTTTCAATTTATTCCTTGTGTTCCTGTTAAGAGTTTAAATTAATATAGAAATAAGCTAGTGCATATGTATTTTTTCCTGTTTCTTTTCTTGTGATGATACATGACGGCGTACCGTTTTCCATTTCGGAGCATGCCTGTTCCGCCGACAAATTATGACGAACTGAGCCCCATCATTTCCATACATCCTAATAAATTCGAGCACGGGTGCCCCCATGCGTACATGGCCAGCTGCGATGTCGCCAAGTTTGTTTATGTGCTTTTTAACCCAGGGTTGCGCCTTAATGGTCGTTAACGTCTTCAGCATTTAGCACGACCACGTATTACTTTAGTGACTTTTGCCACCCTGCCGGATTGAATTATTCCAATCATCCAGCGCCTCCTGTGGGTCTACTCCCAGATCTAAGCAATGGTAACTAGCGATTTTATGCGTCCATCTGCAGCTGTATCACAATGTCCGCTGGCGACGCAGTCTGGGACGCCTCCGCTCTTTTCGTTTTGAACTTTTGTGCCAGAAAGCAAAGACACTTGAACGACAGATGCCACTGAATGCGCCACCACACTCATCCAAACGTTGCCAAAAAGATCGGCCGCTGGGTACAAAGTCCAATTAGTGACATTCTGACAAGATGTTGCATAGAGCCGCGCGCCGAGACCACCGCATATGTGTAGCACATATATTTATCCGTATGTGTTCGGACCCGAACAACTTAATGAATCGGTGGTCCGTAGAGCGAAGCCAAAATTCTATTCTAATTGTCTACATATTTTTCATGGCTGGCGCCAATTTTCTTCATATGCAGCCCGCTACCAACTTGTTGGGTTGGCGGATCTTGGCGTTCTAGACAGCCAGTGCCCGGTGTTGAAGTTGATTCGACACCCGTTTGATATACATATACGCCAGAAAGAAAGCAAGCTTCATCTCGCAATATCAGTGTATTCAGCAAGATCGCTCCTGTGGCAGATATGGGATATATGTATGCAGAGGTTTCGTTTTGAATAAACTGAATATCAGGGTTAGATCTGAAACTTAGCCAATAAATGTTATTTATTCGATCAAGAAGTCCGCTGGTCTTTTATAAGTCAAACACAACCAAAATAACAAAACCGCGTTAAATTTGAAATTAATTTCAGCACACTTGAGGTCGAGCTAAATTTTAATTCGGTTTGTCGACCGAACTTTGCAAAAATGTGCTAACTAAATTATAGGTAACTATTTATATTCAGCGCTTTGTACTATTTTTAGTATGCATATTCGAATAAAACCACACTAATTAACTGTCTAGCACCTTCCGAGGTGTCGGGCTAATCCCTATCTTGCAGAGCCAGACAGTGCGAAGTGTGTGGCATACGTACTACGCATTCAATAAGTATAACTCGGGGAGATGGGGAATCAGACCTACGAGTGAATACTAAAACGTTGTATTTGGGTATGGCAAAAACTTTGGAATATGCTTCGATCTAGATTAACCAAGTGTCGGACATAGCGTGGCAACTGCATGCCTGAATACATATTTGCGTCAATAATTTATCCATTTAATTTTCGTAGAAATTGACATCCATTCAGACCCGTCGCCAGGGTCATTTTACCTGCTGCTTACTCCGCTCCACTGAATGAACTTTCCAAAAGCACCTGAGAAGCCCGGCCGACCGCACGCAGTTATTAATTTAGGCAAGACAGCGCCGATCAACAGGCGATGCCCGCCAGCATATCATCAACGGTGGCAGTTGGTCTGCACCTTTTCATGACAAGGTGTCTCCAAAGAACACGGCCGGTGCACGCTGTGGTTCGACAGACCACTGAAAATAACGACAGAGTTGCCGTGCAACCATACTGATGTACCGATGAGGATATGTGAACAAAAGGTGGAGATCTCATGTTGGGTTTATGCGTGCAAGTCCCTTGTTCATAATCTGCAAATGGGGCCAAGTCGGATTGTTACTAATTTCCATCCCCGGTACCAACCTTCCACCAACTTCGAGGAGTTATACCAGAAGGTAGGCCATACCCTGCCGGCCATACAGTCCCATGCTCAGCGTTTTGCGAATTACTAACTCGCGAATATCGTGCTCGGCATGAACCCGGTAAGACAACCGGGCAACAGATGCCTTCGGCACGCAAATGACGAATTCAAACCAGTTGCTGGGACGGCGACAAGTAGAAGTGGCGAATGCACCGACATTGGCAAATGACTGGCCGATAGCCCGTGACCATCCCGCGATGGAGCTGCAATGCGGCATGGCATGTGGCACTGCAGTGGCAGTGTCGACAGGCGGGGGGTTGGTAGCGCGGGAGTCCGTTCTCCAACGGAATGTTTCCGGCTACGCTCATGCGTGTCAACGTCAAGGCGCGAGAACTGCAAGCATCTGGTCCGTCGGTCAGACCAGAAACCTGTGCTCTTCCGCTGGTCACTCACTTATTTGCATTGCGTTTATGACACGGCAATCCCACCGCACGCTGCAGCAGCAGCAGCGCCGAGGCCACGGCAACCAGCTGTGCAGCTGGCGCCAGCCAAAAATTAACAAAATCGTCTTCTGTCTGGCTCTTTGTGTGTTGACTGCAAAAATGAAAATTCCAATACAACAAAGGACAAGTGAACAATGCAGTTTTATGACAAGGATTTGACAATGTCTGCATCTAAATGGGTAACGGCAACAGCAATAGCAGGAAGTGCATTTAGGCCGACGACTCGTCGACAGGTACCACAAAACCCTTAGACGTCAAAACGCGCCTGCCTGTGCCATTACGCTACACTTCGCTTCGTATGATCCAATCCAACATGTCTAAATAAATAAAGATTCAGGTCTCTAATTGCAGCTAAACTTTAGTGCGAATTGCCTGGCGGGCGGCGTTGCTAGGAAGATATCTCCAATGCGGAACTCAGCGTGAGTGACACAGGCCCCAATCCCCAAACCCAATTCCAGACCTGGGGTGGCCCACTGCTATCAACGGACTGCAAGAGCACGCACAGGCGGGTATAAATAGAAAGATTTGAGGTGGATGCCACCGTCATGACCACATGCTAAGGCGTTCTCTATTAAGTAACTCATTCCCGCACCTCGTTTTGGAGCTGCGGCCTAGTGGCAGCTCTAGCCCAAAGCGGTCTCGACTTTCGAATTACCAATTTGCTGCTGCTGCCGTATTGCTTCTGTGTAATTTCACATCTGCAGGAGTGTTTGGGGCGAATAGAGGCCACTAACGCAGATGCATGGTGCAGAATGCTGCTGCTGTTGCCAATGCGCTTGCGGGTGTTTCCCGTACCAAGAAGCGTGGGAATTGATGCGATACAGCTCCGCAGACAAATTAAATACTCTTCTTGCTTTTGGCCAGTGGTTCTTTTTGCGTGCCAGAACCTTTTCCAGATTGCGAAGTGGGGGTTGTCTGCGTTGTGTCTCGCCAGCAGTCCCGAACTTTTTGACATTAATAGGGTACTTTTCAGTATCTAATTGTGTTCCATGGGTATGATTTTTTGCACGCATGTATTGATTGCCAGTGCTGCTGCTTACCTTAGCTTGCGGCTGTCACGATCCCCAAGATGTAGGGGCGGGCTTCAGGTCCCAATTTTTGCATAAAATCTCTAGATCCAAATGGGCTGGGATAATGTTAATTACTTGATTGGGCCGCTTGGGAATTCTGCTTTCAAACCCTTAATTGGGGTTTACCGCTGGAATCAGACCTTAAAACAGATGTGTTCTTTCCACAAACTTTCCGAATAAATTCCCACGCAATCGGCTTTGCCGACATGGAAAAGGCAAAGACACATTGTCGCCAGTCTGAGGACAACTGGGTGCAAATTTCACACATTTCACACATTCTGGACTCAAGGATGCGTCCGCTTTTCCTGTCCTTCTGGTCAGCATATGTGCCACTAGCCGTCGACAGCGCAGTTTCCATGAAAAATTGCAAATCAGGCTGACGCCGCCAAAGGTCACAGACGAAGCCAACGAAAGCAGGGGCGTAGCTAAGAAAAACATTGAGGGGGTGTCGCATTCCGCTACTAGCAGTACAGTGGTTTTCTTAAAAAATACAAACTAAGAATTCTTAACCCCCTTGGAGATTAAGTTCCCCGCTGGGAAACGCCCGTGACTGAGAGAACACACATGCATGCTGGCGCAGACGATCCACCGCCGAAGGCTCAGCGAGGTTCCCATGTGCTCCATCTGGATCAGAACTTTGTTCCTGTAAATATGTACATACATTTTTTTAAAGCCGGCTGCCGCAAACAATCCTTTAACCACCCGCACACCTCGAAGTATATGTACATATATATCTTCGGTGGCCCTACAAATAGACGGAGATCTGTATAGCAGTTTCGGAAATGTGGTAAACAGATTGACGGAAACTGATCCTAGTCCGTTGTAGGGCTCAACTCAACAACTTAAGTCGTCTTACTTCCGCGGTAATGCCCGTAGTGTAAACATTACAATGTGGGTGTTTCTGACGATTGACACTCATGATAGTCACCAGCATGAATCAGACCATCATTTCCAGGTGCGTCCTATGAACTCTGTGGCAATAATTTTTATCTTAAGCGTCACTGAGCTAGTATATAAATATTTATGCAACTTTAAGTCGGTGACGACCGATGTAAACGGTAATGGAGGCATCCAAATCCCAAAACCACGTGCCAAGGCCGGTGGCAGGGTTGGTAGCTCTGGATAATACCGAGCATAACAGGAACAAACGTGACGTCACATGCAAAAACATGTGCATATTACGGCAACGTTATGTCCGCAGGAGAAAAATCGCAGTCAGGTGGAAGCCCAGGTATTCTTGCTAGGCACCTGTGGCATCCAAGGAGAGCATACAAACATACACATATATGTATGTACATACATACATGTAACCAAACCCGGCATCAGCTGAGACAGATTTTTGCTTTATTTAAGGAGTACATCTACCGATGATTTAACAGAAACCTAATGAGCGCTGAATATGTGGGTGGACTTCTTTGGGGCAGGTAAAAAAGTTTCGAAAACAATATTTAAGTGCAGCGGAAACGGGGGCTGACGTACATAGTTGTCTAAGAAATCTGCTGCATACTTTCAATGGACCTATAAATTATTAAACACTTTTCCTTTCTTCGCTCGGTAGACGGACACAAATTTGAGCAGGATCAGCGTAAGTAAGACATTTTCAAATAAACTGCGGAATGCGTTTATGTATTTCAAAATTCTTTACATACACCCTCTCCCTTTCGCAGACCTGGCGTCCCAGTAAGAAGTCAGTCCACTCCCTGCTACCTGACCTGCTTGGGTGTGTAATTCCAGAAATTTATCAATCGCCCGTGCGTCTAGCTAAACTAGTTGCCGAGGCCGGAAATTAGTCCGAGCCGACTGAAAGCAATTAGCGATCGAGACACCTACCCGGCGCGGGTAGCGCCAGGCCGAGATCTGTACAGGTAGAACACCGTGCACGGCAAGTAGGGAATGTGTGCTTTGTGTGTACTGCTTAATTGACATATTCACCTGAACAAAAGTCAATTATAATCTGTGGCACTCACAGGTCCGCTCTGGTAACAAGCATATTCATATCGATAAATCCTTGCAGGAATACCTACAAATATCGAAGCCGAAGTGATGATGTTACCTCGCTGCTGCGAGCTGCGAACAGAAGCCAAATCAATAACTGCAACTTTAGCTAATTTTATAAGAAACCTACACAAATAATGCAGGGTAATTCTAGCCGGGCCTTAAGGAAAAAATTGTTTGTTTTTGAAGGGAGAGATCGAATTTCGCCGACACGTACGCGGACCATTTTTGGAAGTCCAGCCTCAGCTCCTTATCCTTGAACTTCCAGCTTGACAATAAAAAAAACAACTAAAAAGGCCGATCGCGGCCTGAGCGGCGGTACGGTAAGGCTCTTGGGGCGTCCAATGCCAGTGTGGCATCTGTGAACAAGGCTGGGGATGTGGAAGTGGATGTGGAGCCTGTCGAGACCACGAAAACAGGTTAGCCGGCAGCCCAATCGCATTCTTATAAAGCAGAACAAGTCTCTAAAAACGAAAGTCATCATTCAAAAAGTATTTCGCGCGACAGCCACAAACTCGTGCCCAGCGTACATCTGCTGAGAATATCGGACCCAGACTCGGCTCAGACGAACAGAAGAAACGAACCCTAACGATATTAGTGGTTCTGCCCCTTGTTTTTAAGCGGCAGGGTTTGTATTGTGCCGCGTACGAAGGAATGATCATGCGAAATTTAAACTTTTTCCTAGAATTCCCTCTTAATACCCAATACGCATAGAAGAATACATACATACGTACATACGTATGAATGTATGCCAGCGTAAGGGGACAAACAAAGTATGTATATGGCTTGGATTGAGTTAACAATATCACAGTCCTTTTAGGTTCTCGAACTGCAATCATTACTGATTGCAGCGGAGATTCAAGCACGAAAATATTTCAATATGTAGAAAGGGGTTGACAAAACAAGGATATTATTAATCTGAATCCCATGTGGAAGACGTCATTGTAATCATAAGACATGTAGCCCCTCCATCACCAGCAGGTGCTGTACGGGCTTTGGGGTCACTGTGACGCATTTGCGCAATCGCGTTGCTGCAGCGAGACATGAAAAAATCCTGGCAATGACAGAAACCACCTTAGATGTCAACCAGCCATCGTAACAAAGCTTAAGAAAGATGCGTAATAAAAAGGACTGCCAGCGCCATCAATCCTAGTTGCATTTCATCTGTGACAGATATTCTCGGGCGCAGTGTGTTCACTGACAGAGGTTTATGGAACGTCCAACGTGTTCGTTCGCTGCTATCCAGCATCGGTCGTGGCTGCCATTAAGGAACCCCGTCGAATCAAAAGGGAGAAGCACATTATTGGCGCCCGATGAGTAGTTAAAAATTAAGCTACCCCCAACATATGGAATATACATATGGAAATTAGTCTAACAAGCCTAAAGAATATATTATAATCGCACGTTGCATATTTAAGGATTGATTAAAGGGCTTTTTGAATCAATTCATTCCTTACTTTTAAACTGCCATAAAATAATTGATTTAACAGATGTACAGGAATACTGAAAGGGGAAAGCTCACTTTATGACTCATCCTTGTACAGGAAGGCTAACTCAGTATACACTTATAGAATTCTGAGGGATGGTTTGGGTACCGACATTGAAAATTGACTATTGCATTCGGTAAAGGAACTGCAAATTAACAAAGGCAACTAGCCGCGCTAGTTTGGTGGGGCGAATTCTACAAAGGACAATTATAACCAATTCATTCATAAAACCAACCCATCATGAGGTAGGACGGCGAACATGCTCGACGGCGAACCATTCCCAACCGAGTTCGACCGCGTGTTGCTTTTAGCATGAAGTGGACGGGCCACTGGCACTTTCAGCCAGTCCGATACAGATACTCGTTCAGAACGTCAGATACTTTTGTCAGATACGGTCGTGCTGCGGACGGACCTGCTTACAATTACTCGTAAACATTAAAAATCGGCAAGAAAATTCTGAAACTGAAAAGATTGTGAAAGTGCCAAAGCTTATATACCCACAAAGGCCATTTGTAATTTAATAAAAAGTGCCAATGATAGGAGCTGCAATTATATATTAAGTGATTGATATCTGTTGATTTCAAATCAGTTCTTGGAAACAAAAATTAAAGTACCTGCGGCAAGCGCCATTTAATCCGGCTTGAGCCCCTTTTGGATTACGCGCTGCCCCTCGGAGGTTTCTGCTTTCGTCCACTGTTATTATGGCAAACACCCAGCCTGAAAGGCTCTACATGCAACTAAGCTCAGCGGAATTGGCGGCTATTATAATGAAAGGTAAGTGAAGTAAAATGTCACAGACATCCCCAATGGCACCTGTTGCCCGCAAACCCTGCAAAATGTGCAGCGCCTGCACTAAAGTAAAAGAATTTAACTACGAAAAAACGACATTTCCGTATAAACTTCTTGAGTTGCAGTCGCATTTGTCGAACCAACTTCTGAAACTATCACTTCCCCCTAAAGACACAATTCGGTTTGCATTCGATTTAAAGGCTGGAACAAACTTTTGAAACTAAAACGTTGAACGTTGGCAACTGAAGAATGACTGTCGGCGGACTCAGTAATTACCCAAAGCAGCTGTGCCTAGCATTGTCGCCATTGGCGACAGATATTCCAAATGGAGCTGTGCAGTGCACCCACACCTAGTCCCTGCGATAGCTCTACACCAGCGGCAGCATAATCATAAAAGTGGCAGTCCTTTGAGGGTGGCAATCTAGATACAGACAGATACGTAAACAACGCCAACTATTTGTCGCCATCGTACTTCAGCTTAGGGTTTGGGGGCGGCGGGGGCGGCTGGGCGGCTGGGCGCGACGCATATGTCAGCCAGCCACTTTGCGCTCTTTACTGAATTGGGGACGACGATGTCGCCAGACATATTGGCAATTTGTCTGTTTGCGGAGCTGAAATGGCAGTTGGCCTCGAGAATGTGTATCCTCATTTACCAGCGCCTGCTGACTGTGACAGCTCTCCAAGGGAGAAGTTGGAACTCTCTCTCTTGCCACCCAAGGCAAAATCTGGATTAAAGGTTAAATCTAGGATTATTTGGTCCCAAACTGTCTCTCAAAACGCTGAAGTTTGCTTGTACGGCTTATTAGTCTAAAGTAGTACACAGTATATTTTTAAAGCTCTTAGAAGTGCTGTTTAAGAGTCCTGCGCTGTAAGTTTCCTTTTATACAATTAAGTTATGCAAGGAACGAGTAATCCCGGCTGCACAGGTGGCTTATTTTCCTCTGTGAACTACGACACAATTACTTTGAGCAGGCGGAAGGGGCACACACGAGTGGTGGGCTACCGATTATGCCACCAAACTGCATCATCTGGTGTGTTGTTGCGTTTCATTCATAAAAGTGATGCGTCATTTTACTACAATATACACCATATAGTCGAGTCGCCTAACATACTTGCACATACATACGTATGTACAAGTACAAGTTGTGATAAGCCGAGGCTTCCCACACACGGAACGCTTCCCAGTGGACCGACCGCCAGCCAAAAGCCGCCTATGATGATAACCTTTCGCTGACTTTTGGCGTGAATATGGGATTTTCTGATGCCTCTGACAGTTAATGTCTGCCGTTTTAAAGTAGGTTTTAGCTGATTTTCACAGGAGGGCATTCATTCTTGGAAGAAAAGGCCAATAACGCGCAAACCGTTGACAATTTTAGCGAAAAACCTTTTAGACTGGACTCCGGAGCTGGAGACGAATCAGATGCATTTAAATAAAATGAGCTCGTCCGCTTATAAGCTTATGTAAATTTATACTGGGAACTCGGCCCCAAAGTCAAAGCTTGCCTCTAATTTGATTTCCGATTTATCTTTAATTGGCTTTTCAGCCACAGGAAAGCGTTAGACAGTTGGCATCGCCAGAACTCTGGCCAGATAGATTATATAATTGGAAATTTGATAACACTCTGAAGCGTTAGCCAAGTGTGAGTCCTGCACAGGTGTTTTGCTTGGAAGATGCCAGTGACGATGGGGACTGGGAGGCAAACATTTGTCTAAATATAAATTATAGTGATGAATATAAAAACGGCTCAGCACAGCACACAGGGAATGGAGCTGGTAACTGCTGTTATTTGAACAGCCTGATTTCGTGACTGCAATGCCAGTCAGTCAGTTGCTTTGAATTTGGCTCCGTTGTTTATCTGTCTAAAATTAGAAGAGATAGCGGAATATTGTGCTTATAAATAGTTGTGTCAACAGGCGAAAAGCACACCTTCCGTAAAATGTGTACTATTCGAGGGACTCTACCGCCTTACCGGCTCAGATAAACGGCGCTCATATTTGCTCACGCCATTTATGAATATGCGTATAGGTGCAAAGCCGCGATCGTAGGTAGCGATATTAGAGTAAGCCAATACAAAATGGCTATATACCTCTCAATAGGCGCAAACACATACGCGCGAATGGACAGATGTTTCGGTTTATTCCAGATTGCGAGGCGGAAAAGCTCACAGCTAAGTAGGTTTACCGCTCGGGCAGCTGCTGTCTTAATTAATTGGCTAGTATTGCCTCCCTGGTACTGGCGAAGAGGGAGCCCTTCGACTCCCCACTTGCCCCTGCAATCGGGTTAAACGCTCTCTCATTCGCTTGCGCCTCAATAAGTAAGTCGCTAACCGGGTTGTTGGCTTCCGATGCAGCGGCGGCCGCCTGAACTTGAACCGACTTTACGCGACTTACGCGCCAGACGCGAAATAAATTACTTTTAACAAGTAAGCTGCGTTTAAACACTTTTGAAATACCTGTGGAGGTCAGTGGTAAACTGACGCGGCTGGAAACAGGTTTCATTTTCTCGATGCGATGCGAAGCGATGCATAATTTGAATTTACATTTTCGGCTGCACCCGTTTGTACTCGCCGAATTGATCGAATCCAGCTAAGCCCTAGGAGGACAGCACCATGAGCAGCAGGCAGCAGACACGGGAAGCAGCGGTATCTTCCTTTATGTCTAGGATTTTAATTCCTAATCGCTTTTTTATAATATAAAGCCAACACGGGGCCTTTGTGCGTATTAAAACTTTAGCAGCTACAGGGGTGCTGTCGCACAAAGGCAAACCCTATTCGGCATGGCGAGTCTATTCCGCGAAAACGGGGGTTTTTTTCAAATTGGCCAATACCAATAGCAAATGCCAAAACTTTGCAACCGGTTCCCAGCGCTTAAACGTCATAGATAGAAGACAACTAACTTTTTTATTTTGTTTTATTTTTAGATTCACCCAATTCCAATGACCGTGACGCAGGTTTCTGTTCCGCCAGCTCGGAAAGCGAAGGCGGAGACGACTTGGCCGTCGAGCACGCTCGCAGTGGCAGTCCCGACATCGCGCCAAAAGGAACAGAAAACGTGACGGACCCTAACTCCAACTCTAACTCCAAGCCCATCGCCCTGATTCGCAACAAGCGCAAGAGCACGGAACCCTCCAAGGTCGTCGGTTCGCTACCAGGCCCTTCAGTCCCCTCCACTGCGAGTATGCATGCGACGGGTCCGCTCAAGAAACGCATTCGCTATACCTCCTCGGCCGACTCAGCGGTGGTGCTGACTCCTCCGGCCGTGGACTCCCCGCCGCCCAGCGGCTGCCTGCCATCCCCTCTGAGATTGGATCACGAAATGATGCCGAATCCTGCCCACATATTCGTCCGTCACCCCGGAGTCACCACTCTGCATCGGCCGTTCGTCTCCTCCCATCCGGAGCAGCTAGAACCTCTCGCTCTGGTAACGAAGAAAACGCTATTGGGCGCCGACAATGAGGCGAACGTGGAGCCCTACCCTAAGCTGCACAATGCCAAACCGCAGACTCCGAAAAAAGCGCTACCGAAAAAGGTGGCAAAGGCGCTGCCAGCATCCTCTTCGCTGCTGGACGCGAGTCTCAGCGATGAGGAAGCGTGCAAGGCTCCAGTCGGATTAAGGACTGATGCGTCCGTGTCGCGACCGCACCTGAGCCAGCACCAGCATCAGCGTAACTACAAGAACATGACGCGGGAGCGCCGCATAGAGGCGAATGCTCGGGAACGGACCCGTGTACACACCATTTCCGCCGCCTACGAAACGCTACGCCAAGCCGTTCCGTCCTACGCCAGCTCCCAAAAGCTCTCGAAGTTGTCCGTGCTGCGAGTGGCCTGCTCCTACATACTGACACTGAGCCGGATGGCAGGCGAGGACTACAGCGCCGACCAGTCCGAGCCATCGATCGCCGACTGCCTGGAGGCCGTGACAGCAACTATTCAGACGGAGGGCAAGGTGAAGCGCAAGAAAGACGAGTAATCGTATTCGTGTACAGATGGACACCCATCAAAACATATAACGCGACTGATTGCCGCTACTGTTCCTGATAACTCAATGGGCTCGAGCTTGGCCCAATACTGCACCTGCATCCAGCATTCCTACCCACACACTCTGAGTCCTAGGCATAGTGGTGGTCACGGGTGGCCGAATAGCTTTAAAAGTTTTCAAAGCTTTGTTTAGTTGTAACATAGAAGACCAGGACGCGAGTCGAGGGGAAATGAATAATGCGCGAAATACACTGTAATTGTACCATATACTGATAGATTAGAGTTAGAACTTAATACCGGCGATGTGATCCTAATTTAAAGTCGCTTGTTACTGAAACAATACGAGGTACGGAACATTTAAGGCAGTACAAACATTCGACACCAAATGATATACAAACTAAACACTGAAAGCTGAAAAGACAATAATCCTAGCGGACAATAACGTGAGCATTTGGCTATTTTCCAAATCTTCACACGCACCACTTCTACCATATATTTTCGAGATAAAATTATATTAGAACTGGATTCAAGTTCGAAGCAGCCATAACACCCCTAGCCAAAGTGGATGGGTTTTACACTAGTAGATATACATATATTCGTACATTAAGCTTGCAACTAAGAACTCTACTTGAACTTGACAGTACATTTTCGTCGAGAAGCAATAAAGTGTGGCTTTTATGGGCTTCTGTTCTCAACACTGACTGACTCCGATCGACTAGTTATATGTTCAACAGTTTGCCATTATATGAGTGAGAGGAGTGTTATCGATCGATTTGTAATATTGCATTTGTAAATACGAGAGTCCTTAAACATTTCAGCCCTTGTACATAGTCTCCTACGCCCAAATGTAATCTCATTGTTTTAGGTTAATAGATCTACTTAGCGTACACATAAGCGATAGTGCCATAAAGGTGGAGAAATATACAAATCTGACTGTCAACAAAGTGTGTATCTTGATTTTTGGCCGGGGTTTTAGGTGGACGTGGACGGGGTTGACCCATTAGTCAGCCCCGAGTGCGAGCGCACTGGGGATTGCAAACTGGCACGAAAACCAAATAGAGGTGACGGCGAAAAGGGGTAATTTATGTCTATACGTTGAACAATCTTATCGCTGGCAACAAGCTATTTGGTGGTATATAAACTCAACAGGTGCGCGCCCAGAGCGGCAGGCGATCGATTCGAGTGCAACCGAACTCATCGGCAGAGCCGCAATCATAAACGCGTTTTGGCACACCACAGTCAGTGCCCTTATCGGGCCCAGAAATAAATTTGTCAGCTAATCTAGCAGGCACAAAGTTTAACGATATCACCGCCAGTTAAGCGAGGTGCAGGCGCACCCATGACGTATTCAGGAACGATGCAGCACAGTTAGCTATGCAAATGTCAATCGAGGCGCCTGCATCTAGTTGACCCAGTGCAATAGCCAGCACAAATTACATCAGCTTAGTAGCCAGTAGTCAAAGCCGTAGCCGCAGAAAACAGGTTAATTGGAGCAGTTTCTGATCGGGGTATGATAATGACTTAAAGCACGGGCGTTATTCAATTGGAACCAGGTGGTTGGGTTCGCACTTGCTTCTCTGAAACCCATTCAAAGGCACTTGCATCTGCATATTTATGTGGCTGAAAAACGGTTGTTTACCTGACACTAAGGCTATTCTAAAATGGCGTTAAAATCGAATCAAGCTTCAAGTCGAGCACTTGTTTTTAAAAAAAATCGATGGCAGCAGGGCAACGAAAAATATTAAATATTGAATCGAATTTTTGCCGATCATTGGAGATGATTCAGCGTTTCGAGTCTTATAAGAGAGTATGCGTGTATTGATGCTACTATGTGTCATTATACTAAGCACTAATGTGCAATATACTCCCGAGAATCTACGGACAGCGTTATCGTTTGCCGATTTCAATGACTTTCATCTCCGAAGCAACAATATCTATTCTCTGATCACGTAAGGTATTAGTTAGTATAGTTGAATACTGCAACCTAATGCATTTCCCAAAAAAAAGGATTTTTGAGCTTTAAAACGGTTTCCGTTCAGCTCAATGCAATTAAAATTATCTCAAAGAACTTAGCATAACGCCTGAGCTGACGCAATTACCAGAGTCTATTGCAGAAACGCCAGATGCGGAGTATTACCAGATTGAGTTCTCAGATCATTTCGAAAGCACATTCATTTATCAATGAATTCCCCATATGCATTAATATTAATGCATACCAATGAGCCTTCAACAACAAAACACAACTAAATATTTTACTTAATTGGAAAGCACAGTCTATGTAATAATTATTATGTTGTTTTCTTTATAAATGCACTTTTGAACATAGTAAAATGTCGTGTTTTGCGCAATATGCAAAATAGGTAGTTCATTGAACCAGGCGGCAGGCAGAATGTTTTGTTGCTTGTTTTTCTCTTACAGCTAAAAATATTTATTGTAATTCACTTAGCTGGGGTTTCACTAACATATACCCCTATCGGTATATACATACACTGTTGGTACCTTAGTTTAGGGACGACAAATTTCAGAACATTTTTAAGGCAAAAAAATGGTACCAATCATCAAAAGATCATCAAAAATAATGAAATAAATTTTGCCGATGCACTTAAAATAAGACAGTCCTCATTTATATTCAGTCAACGAAGCGATTGGACCTCGCCATCAAAGATAAAAAAGGCTTACTTGGGGAGCTCGCGCTCTATATACCCTTCCGCAACCACGATCTCCGTTATGGTAAATGATCCGTAAATGCCAAAGAATTGGTTTGTACAAGGTATGGACTCTTACTCTTTGTCAATCAATTGGTTATTTTCTCCATTACGAAGAGCTTACTGAAGCACTCAATACCCCTTGTTAAAGTATTTAGAACGCTGTAAGGACCTGACTGCCTGACTGAGGCGCAGCCCATTGATATTAATAAGACTTATTCTCACATTAAAAACTCTTTTTTATGCAGGCCGAGTCAGTCCAATTCCCAACACGAACGAGATATCGTTCGAGCACTGCGGATCGAGGAGAAGCAAGGTCCTACCTGTGGCATTGGGGTCCGTTCTGCCGGCATACAAACCCCACCAGGTTTGGGGCCTAACTCAGCTCCGATAGCAGCAAAGAAATCGACATCTGTTGCCACCTGACAATGGCATGAGCTACCCAAGCCAAATGTGCTTGGCTTAATTTGAGCTCGCGGTACGCTGCCGACGCAAAAATTAGCATTTGTGTAAACAAGAGAATAAAATAAACTATGGCAAGTCGGTGCATCACATGTCGTGACGAGATGTTGTTTTAGTTTGCTCCCAACTGAGAAATTGTTGCGCAAATATTGGCTTTAATGCCGTCTAAAAATATCCCGTCTCCGGTCGCTGGTAGTTGCAGCTTTAAGTTATAGGAGCAGACGTCAAATATTGTCGCACCTGTCACAGGTGTGGGCAACGTCTATTTCGGGGCGCAACTGCGCGTGTGCCGCCTCCCGCCCTGGAGTAAGTGCGAGGGTGACTCGAACTGCGTATCGTCTTGGCATCACATGTTGGCCGGCCGCGAGGCGTGATCTTTCCATTAAAGATGCGTAAAAATTAGCAGGTTGCCGATGCTGCTGGACTACTTTGATAATTAACCAAAAATTTACTACTCGTTATAAAGGCAAGGCTAAAAATAGAAGCCGGCTGCCTGGCTTATTGTTTACATGTTAAATTTGCTGCCTTTGGGTTTTTTTTATCTGGGAATTGGGCTATTTTAAGCCCGCCTGAAGTGACAACGGTAAGACTGTAATAGATAGACTAAATATGAGCCTTTAACTGTTCCTTAATTCTGATATTTCGAGTATTGCAGAAGCCAGATAGATATTACACTAGTTTGCGGGGATACTACGAAGAAAATTTAGATGCAGTACAAAAATAAGAGTAACTGGTCGCCAATATATAACCAAATATAATCGAGACTCCGGTCCAATGTAATCACACACACACCAGATCCGCTGAAACAATATCTAACCCAAGAAGATCGGATTAGTTTAAGAGGTCGACTTCTGAGAACATACGTACAGCTGGCGTCACTCAGATAGCAATGCAAAATACTTATTTGCAGTGCGGTGGGGAATGGGCAGTGGGGATGGGGAGACAGCCTGTGTGTCTGCGTGCGCACACGATTGGTTGGCGCCTAGATTGCAAGGCAGAAGTGACAATTTTAAAATAAAACCAGACTGACGGAGGCGCGGGGCTGGGGCTTGTGGCGGTGCCATTGCATCGTTGACCAAGCGAAGTCACAAAGAAAATAAAGGAAAAGAGGCAAAGCTATTAGGCGACACGGCGCGACGGCTACGGCCACTCTCCATCGTATGCCAAATGTTTGTCTAGCAATTTTCGTGTAAAATATTTAAAATAAACTCTCTGCCAGCTGCTCCTCCTGCACATAGACATCAGCCCGTCCAGAACTTCAATCTTGATATTGGATCTTATAATAAATAAATATAAAGTCAATATATTACATTATCACTAATGGATGCATTTCATTCACGTTTCTTGGGCCAAAAATAAGGCCCAATAAACTTACGCTCGCAGCATAGAAACACGCTGGCTAGACTGGGCACTGCAGTGGGCAATTAACACGTAATTTGCTATAATTTAAGTACGGCCGACCGTCTTCGGTGGCTTGTTGTTGTTTTGAGTGCGTAATTGACGTGGCAGACAGGAATTTAAATTGACAGATAGGCGACGGCGATGCGATGGCGGTGAGCAACACGCAGTGCGCCGACGCACAGACCGTCTCACCTCCGGGCTGCTCTTTGCCGGCGTCAATCTTTTGCCGAGCGTAAATGTCACTACTTGGCGCCAATGATCCATACGCCATTGGCATTCATTTAAATTGCAGTCTAATAATCATTACATTAACGGTGGCCCATGCAGAAGCAAGCACTAAGAATCGCCTACGGAGTGACCAGCATATATGTATGTATATAGTATAAAGATTTTAGGTCTCTGGCTCGCAGCAGGTAATAAATTTGAATTTGTATCACGTAAACGGGTGCAAAAACACGTCATAAACCTTTTATTTAGGAAGAACATGAATTGAGAACCTTAAACGTAAGTAATCCTTTTGCTCAAATAATATATATCAAGCAAGCTCCAACTAGAAGTTGGAATACTCCTTTCAAGGGCAGACAAATATGCGTGGGGGCGTTCTTTGGTCGCCAATTTAGTCAGACAGAAGACGATTCCATCAAAACGCAGATTCACTTTTGGGCCGCGTTTATAAAGACCGTTTTTGCCTTTAATTTTGGTCTCGCTTGCGTGAGAGAATTTGAAAGAAATCATCGCTCATGACTACACTCGAGCATCTGCAAAGTTGATTTAATTCATTTTCAACACGCGATTTTCATGGACGAGTGACCAAGTGTCCTCCTTCAATTTGAATTGTGGTAGAACGAAATTAAAGGAACAAATCGTTCCCCAACGGTACCAACTTTATAATTTTATTTTAAATCAAGTCGGAGAAATGAACTAACAATTACCGATAATAACAACTCGGTAACTCGGCTAGCTTGGTGCCGCAGCTGTTGGGAAAGTCTCGGAAAATAAATACGCCATTGAGCAAACTGACGCAATATGCCCGGTGAATTGCAAGTTTATTGATTTCCATTGCAGGCTGCAAAGCATGAAATACGACGCCCTAAGTAGTATCCGTTATCCAACTAACGATGTCCTGCCCCACAACAGAGCTTACCAATGACGCTCGACAACCGAGCAACCGATGCCAATCTGCCCTGCGATTGCCCCACTCAAGGGCCACATTTCAACGGCAGGACGCAGCACAAGCTCTAATAATGCAAGTACAACATCTGGCAGCCTCATTCACTGGCTTCCAGGCAAGGTGGAGAGCTTAAATGCACACCCAACGACGACTGAGTTACGTTACCCCTTCCGCTAGTGGCTTACTTCAACCCGAGTGCAGGGTGTCCGGGTAGTATTGTTAGAAGATGGAACTCCCCCTCAGTAATTTATTCAGACAAGAGAACTCAGTATAACTCTCCGTTTAGGCAATAAGATGCTTTTTCCAGCCACCAAACTTACGCATTTCTGCTGCAGCCATCTGTGTCCGGTGACACTGTCATCGTCAAACCCAATCCCATCCTAGTAATCTAAGTCGCGGTGTGGACATGCGCAATGCACTGGCGCCAGCATGTCCCCACGTCTACGCAATATGCCCTGCTGGACCACGACCAGCTCACATCATCCCACTCGTTTGACGGCTCTGTTCTTGCCAAATGTGCCACATTGAAGCAGCATTTGTATTTCCTCCTGTACATACGTGATACATGCATAACCCCAGCAAAATTCTGGGACAAACGAAAGCCTTTCAAAGTTGACAGATTGGGATCTTGAAATGCGCATCACTTATACGCAGTATTGTTAGTTTTGTCAAGCAAACCTAGTCCTGGATATTAATACTACATTGTTTTAAATTCAGGGGTCGGGGGAAGCTTTGTGGCCGCAATTAAATGACGGAAATTTTTGTCTTCCATCAGGGCCACGAAAAACTTAAGGACGTGCTTTATAAAACAAAGCAAGTAGCAAAGAAACAGACACCGACGCCGCCGGCTGCTTGTGCCGGGAGTCGGCGACGGCAACACCGAAAAAGGATGCGGACGAACGATGTGTCCAACTACCATATAAAAATATGCAATCAAACGAGTGTAAGATTGATCTCGGGCGATATTCTGAGAAATCGAGAGCCGGTGCTCCAGTCTGATCGTTGGTCCCTTAGTTGGTGGACCACACTCACACTCACAGGCACACCGGTTGTATAAAAGCACAACATTTTTAAACAGGAACGAGCGGTGCGGTCAAATGTCGGTTTAGTTAACCGAAAAAGAAAAAAACCGGCACGGGATCACGGGATTTTTGTGGAGTTATCGCTGACAGCCAATGGACAAGAACAGTTTTAGTGGGACTAAAATTTTTAAATATTTCCAAAAGCCTTTAAAACTGCATAATTTACCCAAAAAAAAGGTTGATTTTCGGATTTAATTTTAGAGCTACGATTTTGGAACCCTAGTATTACGAATTTTGGTTATAGCCTTACACATATGTAACATCCCATCGCTTTCATACTGTGAGTTTTATGCCAAAGGTAAATCTTTGTCACTCCGAATTCCTACACAAGGTGTCCTTGCCAAATCCGATATCCGCGTAAAAGGTCCGTTGTCAGTTCATCAGTACGTAATTGATTCTGACAGTGCGTACTCGCATTGACACAGCACCAGACTGAGCGCGGCTAGTGTGAATCCACGGGATTAACACATACACTTGATAATACACAGAATACGCCGTGAAAGAGGCAAAAAGTGATTGATTTCGCGGGCTGTTCGAACGGCAGTCGGCAAGTTTCATACAAATAAATATGTGCAAGTAAGTCCCAAGCACCAATTTTTCGATAAATTCGCCTTTTCGTTTTTGGACGAACGTAATTCGGACGCAAGGCAACAACAGTGCGTTCGTCCGAACGCGAAACGGGTTGCATTCCGTTGACCATTTCAAACAATTGGCAGTGGCAGCTGCTGAACCAGACCCAGCGAAGCGGAGGCCCAGGAGAAACAAGAGCATCAGGGGGCTTCACGGGCACCAGAGGCACCAGAGGCACCAGCGGAGGACGAAGCCTCAATTGAGGTTTAATTTAGAATGTACCCAGTGCCACCGCACCGTGGAGGCATTGATTGCACAGTGTTCTGTGTGTGACATGGGCACACAGCCGGAATATTGATAAGCCTTGCTCACTTTTGCGCCTGGCCAGCTAATAGGCGCAGGCCGGCGAGGACAACATGCTGTAAATTGGTGCGAATGCATTTGTTACCATTTACTCAGCCGAAGCCCGAGCGCAAGCCCAAGCCGATGCCGGGGACTGCCGCCAGCCCAATTTCGTGCAATATAATTGGACTTTTTTGGACGAAAAATGTCCAAGCTGCAAGGAATGTCCGAGCGTTAATTATACATCGATTTAATTTCATTTTTGTTAATCACTAAAAGCCAAAGGATATTCTAGAAAAGAAGCTATTTAACTTCCGAATAAACAATTGTAAATGCCCTAATTAGTCAACAAACTTTACATGAATCATGCTTATTAATAAATATTCTTGTCTTGCGGCAACCAATAAAATTAATAACATAATAACTGCTGATAAAAGGCAGCATTGAGTAAGTTATTTGCGAAATGCGATCAAACGAAAGAGAGATGCCAAAGCCAACGAATGGCATTGAAAAATGTGCAATAACGCGAGCGATCTGCGCTTGTAAAATATGAAATTAATAATCGGCAGGCAGACAGTGTCCGACCACAAAGCTCCTGCAGCTGGTTGAGCGATAATTACCTCACGTTTCATGGGACAGGGACAGGGATCGGACTCGGAACCGGCCACCAAAAACGTTCAACCTGCAGGCTAGGTAATAAGAAAGCTGCAAGGCAGGAGGTTAGTTTGCGATTTGCGACGATCTCAGGCTTCCATGCTTGCTTAATTATGTTGTATTTTGACTAATAGTTGAAAATATGAATAGTCCTTTAAATGTATCTTTCCTTCAAACTATAAGTGCTTATTTCTCATCCAAATAAACATTGTTCGCCCACAAAAGAAGCTCCTTCACATTTCGGTTTGGATTCATTTTAGTGGTTTCTTTTTGCCAGACAGATACAATACAATCTGATAAAATTCATTGACTCATTGATTTGTGTAGTAGGTTTCAGTTAATGTTAAGATGCTGCTGATACAATTTATATATGTACATTTATAAAAAAAAATGTAGGGTTGCATATGGGCAACTGTTTAAAAATGTACGAATGAAAAAGATGTGTTTGTGTGTATGCTATACAGACCATAAGGCTTCCGAAATGAAAACCAAATTTGGAGACACAGTCGCATCAGTAATCCACTTCATTAGCAAAATGGTGGCATGCGTGACACGTACAAACTTGAACCATAAATAATACTTTTTTCTTGGCAGCCGCTCGCTACATCCTTTGGCAAGCCTTGGGAAATATTTGCAGGCTGAACGTTTTCGGCCTGGCTTATTTAGCTGCTGCTGCTGCTTTTTGCCGGCCATGACAAAACAATGTCAACTGTCTTGAGAAACACATGTAGACATAAACGTCAATTCAGGACAGCCTGCATGCCCAGTGACGACTCTGGTCGGCCCTGCCATGCTGTGTCCTTAATCGATTATCATTTTTAATAATCAATTTCCGAGGCCCTTCGATATCAAGCAGCGGCTTCTGCTTTGCCATCCGCGCTACTTATGGGCAGACGCTCAGGCTCTGCTCTGTCTCCGGCTCCGGCTCAGTTGACGATGACAGCACGTTGACATTTATGAGTTGGAGCGCGGTGCAGTGGCCTAGGCCCAGCTTCGGGGGGCACTGCTATTTTAATTGCAGAATCTCAACATACTCTGTGAGCATGCGTGTGCATTTGGCAGAGATGAAATCATAAATCTGCGCACACATTGAGTGGCAGGCAGGCGTTTGGGTATCATTGCAGTCCTGCGCCTGTCCGTCTGTTCCCCTATCCTTGTCCAGCCGGGCCAAATGGGTGCAACGAAGAACGTGGCCCTTATAAATTTGTAGAACATGTCTTTCGACAGGTTGCATTTCAAACAGTAGCATATTAATGGATCTTTAGGGATACACAGATATTTTACTTCTCAGGACGCCGCCAGCGATCAAAAGCACGCTCCATAGCAGAACGACCTAAAGAAGGATCCGGGTGTACATATATCGTAGGTTGAGTAAGACTTGTACAGGATATAGTTACCTTTCACCTTTGGCTTCATCTGGCTGCTTTCTATGACCACATCCCAGAGCTTCACGTCGCCCCGGATGTTTACAATGTCGACACAGGCCGGGTTCATTTGCTGCTTGAATTCCAACATCAACTTTGTGTTGACGAATAGTTCGTAGTACCCTTTGCGGCACACAATCACGATGACAAAGGCCCCGCCTGGCCTGAGGGTTGTGTTCAGGCGCGACTCCTGGCAGTTCACCCAATCGCCATTTTGGTAGGCGCCCCGTTTTATCACAGCCTTGCCGACCTTGTCACGCTTGCTCCGCAGGAAAATGGGACTAAAATAAAAAGAAACTGTGGGCTGGGGCCAAATCTCCTGTCCTTTCTGAAGAGCGACACTGAAGCTTTGGGGCATCAAGCAGACGCGACCCTCGATTCGCAGGGCGTTTCCTTCATCCAGCGGAAATCCTTTCGGAACCTTCCCGTAGAAGGGAAGAGTGATGCCTTTACCGAACATCAACTCTTTGTGCGACATTATGGCCGACAGGAAAAACAAGTCGTTTTCCTCGTCATCATCATCTACTAGATATGTGGTCGTCTCAGTATCGTTAATTCCCTTTATCGTTATCGGCATCGAGTGTGTTAGGCGAATAGGATATTCGGACACGCAGTGGCTATTGATGACAAGATCCGAGACGTCCCCAACTACGGTTACAGCTTCCAGCCACCTGTAGGGCACACGGTGCGTATATGTCGCAAAATGGTAGCCGTTCACAGCAATAAGGAAAACATCCTCTGTCAGCAGGATCTGCATCCAAAAGGACTTGCCTCGGCTCAGCTGGAAGCCTAGGTTCGATGAATTTTCCTCGGGACCCCACTTCCCCTGGATGCGCGAGTTCCGTGTAATATAGTTTTGAGGCAGTCGTGCTCCCACTTGCAGCACCACATCGTATAACTTATCTGGCTGTTTGGAGAGGAAATTTATGGAAAAGTGCTCACATGCCACAGAAATCATTCCGTGGAAGACGAAACATTGCCCTGGCCTTGGGTACTGAACCAATTTGTACTGTTTGCGACAATGAGACTGCGAGCGCTCTTCGTAGAACATGGAGATGGCGTCCAGGTCCCTTCTTAGTGCGATGACCTTGGCTCCAGGAAACATACTCGTGGTCCCGAGGAATAAACAAATACGAAGCAAATTATTATTAAATCAAATTCAGTTAAAATATACGACAATATGCCCCTAATTTTGACATAATATTCCCAAATGTAGCAACTTGGAACAGGCTCATACCCATACCATAAGCGCCCTTTAAACTCTACAAAGGACACCGAACTTGATTCGAAGGGGCTATGTATTATTCGTTAATGTATTCGTTTTGCTCGAACCAAAGGTGGACCGTAAGCTCCGAAAGCTACATTTGCCAACAACCTGTTGTAGGAACGCCAACACTTTAAGAGCGTGGGAGCATGTTTGGTTCCACAAGTTTTCTCTTCTGTGTGTATTTCAAGCTTTTAATAAGGCCTGCCAAGAATCGCGTCAGTACACAATAGAAATCATGTAAAATAGGAAATAGAATATCTCCATTTAACTTTTAATGGTAACAAGAGTATATTACACTATTATTTATTAAACAATATACTGTAAACGTTTTAAGTGAATAAAACCCTTATCGTATTATTGTCGCCTAATCAAATGAAACCCAATGCTGGTCTCGACGCACCTAGTACTCAGTATCACACAAAGGATTGTGATAAATGCGCACATTCCTTCCCCTAATTAGTGGATTCTGCTCCAGCGTCACATTCCATAGCTTGACGTCGCCTTGAATGTACACAGTGTCGACTAGCTCAGGGCTGACCTTGTACTTGAATTCCGTGATGAACTGCCGATTAACGTACACCTCGAACGAGTCCTTGGTACACACAATGACCAGTATGAATGTTCGACCGGGACGGAAGTTCGTGTCCAACTCCGAACGCTCCTCCTCGGCCCAGGCACCGTTAACCCAGGCATTGCGACACACCACTGCATTTCCTAAGGCACCGCTACTGGCCTTCGAGAAGCGGGGGTTTAAGTGGAATGCTATCACTGGATGTGGCCAAATGTCCTGTCCCTGCTGCAGGTTAATGTAGAACGAATGTGGTAGCAGTCGCACCCGTCCCTCGATCTTTAGGCATCGCCCCTCGACCAGCGAGTTCGGCGGCAGAGCGCCATAGTAGGGCAAGGTAAGCCCAAGGTCGTTTGTGCTGTGGTCACTCTTTGGCGAGCTCTCTAACTGTTTGGTCGGCGCGCCGATGAGACACCACTCCTGTGGTATGGTGACGGCCTCCTCGGCGTTGGCGTCGATCTCATCGATCCCATCATCTACGTGCAGTTCTATGTTCTTTGCCTCCGACTCAGGCAAGCGTTGGGGATAGCTCATGACCAGCGCCCGCTGCATTTCCACGTCCTCCACGTCACCCTTGACCTCAAGAATTCGGACGTCCTTGTAGGGCACTCGATGTTTGTACTCGGAGAAATGCTGACCGTTCACCGATATCATGTAGCAAGGGTTTGTGACGAGCACTTGGATGGAGAACTTCTCCCCGCGGGACAGAACGAAGGGCAGTGCCGAGGATACTTCCTCGCTGCCCCATATCTCCTCCACTTTCGTGTTGCGAACTATATAGTTTTGGGGCAATCTTGGGTTAACGTGCAAAGCTATATCCTTCGACTCGTTGTTGCGCACAAGATTAATGGAGAATCTGAGGATATGAATAAAGTAATTATTTAATTCGCTCATGTTGGGCAAAGCCCAATTAACTTGCCGTTCGCAGTTCACTGGCAGCCTTCCAGAAATGGTGAAGCTGAGTCCCTCATGCAACTGGCCGATCTGGTCGTTGTAGTACTTTGGCTGTGGATCCGTATATTCGTAATAGGAGGCCTATAAGGGGCACCGCAACATGTAAGATAAGACAAACATAAGGGAGCAGTTCTGTTGGTAAGTTACTGAATTGATGGATGATGGTGATGGTTGCCTCCTCGCCAGTTCATGGGGGACTGCATAATGCGAGTTCCGAAAGGTATACATTATATCGAGTAATGTTGCAAGGCCTACTCGCGCACCGAAAACTAATCCCACCTATGACGACATTCATAGTCGAATGCCAATCCCATAGATTTTATGGACGCACGTACTTGGGCAGTTTTTGATTGCCTCAACCGCTCCGACACTGGCTATTTTTGGCTCACAACAATTAATTGTTGTAGCAGTTTTGTCTCTTATTTTCGGCTTGTTTACTTGCTTGAACAGCAATTCAAGCTGTTGTTCTTTTCGGACTTCAAATTTTCCTGAGGCGCCACTAATCAATATTTACCGCCTTTATCCCTTGGTGCTTACCTCATTCAAGCCACCTCGCTTTTTCTTGCGGCAACAGCACAACCATTTTCCGCACAGGACACTGAGGCACATCTTATGGCCTGATTAGCTAATCAACTGATCAACAGTAAAATTTCCGACGTACTTTTGTACACTTCAGTGCGTTAAGCTCTGTTTTTGCTCCTAGTTGACGCAATGATTCAACATCGTCCTTGCACTATTCACGGTACACGGAACATAAAAACTAAAAACACTAAGGTTTTGTTTGGATTTACTTAGGTACTGCTTTTAGTTATTAGAAGCTATGAGCGCCAACTTGGTGTGGAAGAACCATTAAAATAAGTGGACAGACAATTGTAGTTTCACAGCTGAGGAAGGAGTCTTTTTGGACGTTGTTATTTTTTGTTCGATTGTCTCGAGCTTCGCGAATGACTCGCTCGAAGAGAATCGAAGGAGACAACACCGCTGCTGTCGCGACAGCGCCAAAAAGCTCTTTGTGTTCGTACATAAAACGAAAATAGGTGTTTATCGACCCTGCGGTTCTCTGTCCGAACATACATAGTATGTATGTACATATGGACACGTAAGTAAGCCGCTGATTCAGCTTCTCTGTGGAAGCTATCAATCCAGCACAGTTTCTGTAAACAGTCACACAGATAACTGCAGTCTTGTGTCTTGTGTATATTGGAGAATTATTTTTTCTGAGCAAAACAAGCCGAAGCTTGGGGCGGACGCGACTGTGCCAGACAGCTGCGAAAGAGCTTTCAAACGCGGAGCAGAGCACACCCCAACAATGCGAATGGAGGAATTACTGCAGAGCACGCTAAATGTCAAAGTAAAGACGCAGTAGAAGGGAGAGAGAGAGGCGTTTGGAGGAAAATAAGAATGTAGTAGTATGCAAACTTGCTCTCTATAAATTTAAAATTCACTAATTGCAAAAACACACCAGATATCGGAGGACTGCGCCCCAGTTTTCCGATTACGTACTTTACACTCCCGGCCGTCCACCACCTCGATGTCGCTGAAGTAGTCCATCATCGGTTCCAGCTGCTGGCCCTCGGCCTGCTGGAACCTGAGGTGCATATTTTGGTCCCGTTCCAGGTCCATGTTTTGACTGCATTCTGCTCCCGCCTCAATGGCCGCAAAATCAATGACGTCCGGGCGATGCCGATGCATGTCGGGGATGGCCACGCTGTCGGGGTTATCCAGGAACTGACGCAACCAGAGCTCCCGACAATGAAATCGAAATAGTTGCAGGCGGCGCTTGGTGCGATAGTAGCTCAGACTTCGTTCGATATTGAAGGCGTTCTGCCACAGCGCATCCGACAGATCAACGAGCTCGCGAACGGAGTGGCAGACCAGTAGTATAATTGCCGTCATACTAACACAAAAACCAATGGGTTAGCGTTTTACACCGATGCAGAGATGCGAATTTGCTCTGGCGGGCTCACGCTCCGCTCTGCTCTCACTTTCTCTCTTTGCTCTCGCACTGGCTCACGTTCTCGGTCCACCGATAACTCTCTGGTTAAACGAGATGTTGTTGGGGTCTAAGTACGCTAATTTCTGACAGTTGCGTGAGACTGGAGCCTTGGGGGCTTTTTTTATGCGCGCACTATTCCGATTTGTTTTTATGCCGGTCTGACGGTCACCTAGTCTGGTTGTCACCTATACCCCAAACTTTGTATATCGACACCAAAATAGCTTTTTCCCCCTGTGATAACGCACACCAACGCTCATATGCGGGGGCGCCTATCCCTATATACATAGTTATGTATGTATTCTTCTATATGGGGGACATCACACACAGACAATCGCCGAACTGTCCAAACTTCCGATAAGAGCTCAGGTGCAAGGCTTTCTTATCCACCATGAATGGGCGGCGATGAACCAGGTTATGCACCATGGAAGACTCCACCAATAACTTACATCGTCGTTTGCGAAGCGCCGATAGTTAACCGGATCGCTCCGCTTCCGTTTCTTGCAGCAGCAGCAACTCATCCCACTCAGATAGATCAGATAATTCTCAGTCACAAACACAAACTGAATCAAAAAACCAGGGCGTTATCAGTGGATGGCTGGCCACGAATGACCTTGCACATTAACACGAGTAACTATGTAAATATTATAATTTTGTTTCTTATTCATAAGTGGCAGATAATAAATTCCTTGGTTCCCAGAAACACAGGCTAAAAATATGTAAGCTAAAAATATTTAGCATTGCTTAGACTCGGTATAAACGACCGCAGTCTGTCGCGAAACTTGTTCAACTGATTTTCGCTTTGCACACTTTCATCAAATGGACTGAGTCAGCCACCAACGCCTCGGCATTGTTCATTCATAGATGTACAAAAGCATGAAAATGTTAATTGTATGACAGAATACTTCTAATTGGATATTGTTCACAGATAAAAGTAAGCTTTTTTTCTGTCCCATTTATTCCCAAATGATAACTTTCGAGCGTACTTACAAATAGTATTACAAATTTATTTGTTTTGGTTAGACAAATAGGTGAAAATTGCTATTAACTCTACTCAGCTCCGTCTCTAATCTTCATATCAGGCTAAGTCGGCTTTTAAACAGGAGAATCACTTCTCTTTACAGTTTACATGCCACATGCTCAACACAAAGACCATAAAACGAAAATTTATCGTACAATATGCACCTGTATAAGCAGCTTTCTTACAAGAATGTAGCAAAATTAAAACTAAATAATAGGCTACTGGCTAAACGTGATTTTTCACATGAAAATATATTCAAATAACGCAAACTTTCAAATATCTTAAGAGCTTAACTTTTTCATTATAAATGTATACATATATACTAAATTTGTTCCTTACAAATCGTTGTTCTATACAACAAAAACCTTTAAAAATCAGTATATTAACTGAGTTTCAGGGCTATAAATGAAATGAATTCAAAGATATATAATTATATGGATGTATAATTACATAGAAATATAAATAATTGATGCATAAAATAACGATTTCAAATAGTTGTACTATCGAATCAATAAGGTTCATAGACTCTATAAACTAAAAGAGGTTCAACATTTGCGCGTACATTGTACACGGTTGAACGTTTCCAAGAGACTTAACTATGTATTTTTCATTTCTCAAAAATAATTTCTCATATTTCATATGTGAAATAAAATGTTAATATTTTGTGGCCAGAAAGTAATCAGCGCTGCCGAGTGGAGCGCGTACCCATTGCATGCTGGGATTTGGGGGACGGTCCTTTGTAATACTTTGACAAACTCTTGCTCGTGCGGGTCGGGCGGTTGCTACTGTTGCTGTTGCTGCTTCTTTCCATAGCTTTTTCAGCGTCCGTCTTCAACGGCAACTCGTCATCCTCGTCCCATCGCTCCAATTTCTTTTCTTCATCGCCAGAGTCCCCTGTTGCGTCGGTCTTCGATTTACGGCTCCGGCGATTCCGCGACGAGGAAGAACTCACATCGGTGCGTTCAGATTTCTCGCTGAAAATGGGGAAAATGTACTAGGTATTTCTTATTTAAAACTGAGTGAACTCACTCCTTAACGGTCAACTTGGTGTCATCTCCGGATGGTATCGTCTTGCGCTTCAGCAGTGCCAACTCTCGTTCCGCAATTACTTTCTTGCGCTCATCCGCCGATTCGGCCGCACTGAGCTTGGTCGTAGAATCGGCCACTTGCTTCACGGGCTCCTCCTGCTTCACCCGCTTCAGTTGCTGTTGTTGCTCCTGCGCTTGCTTCAGCGAGCGCTTTAGGGCACTCCTAAGGGTGTCGCGCGAGCTCTCCGGCGCCACATCCTTACCAAGCTGAGGAAGACCGATCGCCTCCAAAAGCTTTTGGCCGAGCGCAGCCTTAACCTCCGACTTGCGAATGGGTGCCGTGTCTGCTTTGCCGTTTTCCGTATCTCCACTGGCTCCATTCGACGGAGTAGCCTCAACGGCTTCTGGAAGGTCTTGCTCAGTTGCCGGCAGATGATCGTCGAGAAGGCTCGAGGCCTCTGGGACTGTGCTTGTGGGTGCCTGGGACGGCTCAGCCGTGGGTTCTTTTATCGATTGCTTCACTTCTCGAACTGTTTTTTCAGCTTGCTTTGATACAGTTTCCTCTGGGACACTAGAAGAAGCAGATTTTGGAGACTTGGCAGGGAATGACTCCCTGTTGCTACGCCCTGCAGTGACGACGGTCCTACGTCTCTTAACAATTGGTCTAGTTATTGCAGATGACTCTGTTTGTTGTTGCTTAGTCAAATGGTCATCTACGACGTCCTCGGTGATATCCGAAGCATGTGGTCCCGGTTCCAGTGGCTGTGGCTCGACTAGCACAATATCTTCTAAATTAACCGCACTGCTTGATGGACTACGTCGACGGCGGGAGCTACGTTGTTCCTTCGACTCCTGCTGCTGCTTAAGCAGTGATATAAGGGCCTCATTAAGCGCGTCGGCTGGATTCGATCCAAATTGTGATATAAGCATAGCGTTGATGTTCAATAACTCGCTGCTCACATGCGCCGCATTCGAAGTTGAAGCTGGTGGCTGTACGGTTGGCCGGTCTCGATTCCGAACTTTTCGTTGAGAACGTTTCACAGGAGACACGCTAAAAGACTTCGTTTGTCGCAGTGGTTGGGGTTCCAGCTCCGTGGGACTGGAGGGCACTAGCTGAACCGACGTCTCTGGTGGCAGTTTATAAGGCATTGCACTGGATAAGTCTGTAAGGTTCAGTAAATCCTTTGTGGCTGGCAAGGATCTGTTCGGTCCAGGAGCTGTGATACCCGTTGAAACGGGCTGCTTCTCTTTCTGTTGAACAACCGCCAGCATGGGGCCCAGATAGGGACCCAAAAGCTGTGTGAGATCTGTGTCCTGTAGGAGGTTGTTATCCGACATAATAACGGCAAACTTTGAGCATTTCAATCGAGCCATTTGCTCCTCACAGTTCCCCGCAGATACTGGCCACTTTAGTGCTTTAAGAATGAGCATCAACAAGTCCGGATCCCTTATAACGCTACCCAAGGAAATGGCATCCGTGAGGCTTTTTACATTAGGCATTGATTTGGTCGGGGCGGAAGCGTGAAGGGTGGCCGTTGATTCAGTCAGGTCGAGCGTCAGAGGGAGTGACTTGCCTTGGCTTACTGGCAGGCCTTTCTTCAACTTCGGCGAAACCGTCTGAACCAGCGCATCTTCGTCCTCTCGCTTCTTCTTTGGCGCCGCAAAGATCATGTGCTCCGGCAACGCCTCCTCCACAGATGGCTCACACCCGTACAGGGCTTCTTGAGGAACTACTGTCGCTGTAACAGAGGGTCCAATATCATCGACTGGGTTCCGGATTTGTGCCGACTTAAGCAGTGACACCTGCCCGCTGTTTATGGCTTTAATGTTATTCAAAGCATTTTTGAGATTTCTACGTTTCTGTTGTAACACGTTGTTAGGTAGGTTTGCCATTCCGGTTCCTGGCGCATTAATAGGGGGAGCAACGGATGTCGCCGTCGTCGTAGTTCTGGTGTTTCCAGAGTTATCGTTTTTGCCGGCGACTGGCACATTGCCGGTGATACGTCCGTGTGTTTGAATGAAGTTTATCACCCCGGCCGGCGACAATTTCTTCTCCGGGTTCTTCTTGGGGACACTGATTGCGGATACCTCGGAAGTAAGAGGCACCAAAGTAGGCAGATGCTGCATAGACCGCTGAGCAATCGACATCGGCGCCGATCCATAGCGAGAATCCACAAACACACTACTACGACGCGTCGGCAGTAAATTGCTCTTTCCAGTTGAAATACCAGGAAGCCCGACACTTTCTCTAGGCTCCCTGCCTTTACTGGCGACAACGCCATCATCCATAGGTCTACTCCCAGTCTGCGGCTTAGACACTGTGATGGTGGTCTCGGGCACTCGGGTCAGAAGAATAGGACGAAATTCATCGGCCTGTGTAAGGTTTTCCTCGTTTCTCACAATACTCTTTTTGGATATCGTAGCAACGTCGCCGCCGCCTTCTTGAGGTCGGTTTTCAGCCTGTGGCTTGGACATTGTCATGGTGGTCTCCGGCACGTGGGTTAGCATAATAGGACGGAATTCGTCGTTCCGAGCTAGGCTGCCCTCTCCTCTTCCAGTTAGCTCTGCCGATGGAGGCACAGTAAGTCGTGCGGCGGCTGCTTCTCGCGCATTTTTGGGCTGCAAGTTGGAAAGAGAAGTTTGTTTGAAGTGTACGTCACGAAGGACAGCATGCCAGTTTACCAAAGTGCTGAGTAGAAAGTCCTGGAACACAAGCTGAGTGTGCTTGGCAATATTTGAGAGGGAGGCCGTGGCCTCCACCTGTCGGTAGCACGACTTGCAGAGCACCTTGGGCAGTGGATCGTCTTCAGCCACCTAAAAGGGCAGTGAACGTTTTAAAATTTGTTGTCATTTTTTTTTATTCATTTGCAGCATTTTCTTTCTGATCTTCAGTTTTAAATTGAGCGCATTCGGTCTGCTGGTCTCCAGGGTTGGCGCACAATAGTGTCGGTATTTTTTCGAGGCACATACTAAATAAGCCGATTCCGCAGTTCGATCCCTGCCGATTTACTTACGTTCAGGTAAAGGTGGCGCGATATCTTATCCTTGAGGCCTTGGGTCTTGAAGATAAATACACTCTCCACCACGGAGTTGGTCTTGCTCTTCGTGTTGGCCGCGCAAATGCGGCACAAGTGCTCGAACTGTGCATCCATGGCGGCGTCGATCTGCCTTTACACCTGCCGAATAGTGTAGTTGCCCTTTCACCTCCAGAGTCAGAGCATCGCACGCAACATGCTGGTGGCGAAGATGAAATGTTTTTAATAAAATCTCCCACAGCGCGAAAAATAAACGAGTGCGTTGTCCCGAGCTCACTTCGCGTTCACACCGAATTCACACACACTGCCATACAGTAATGCGGCTTACCTTGCACACTACATTTCGTACTATTTTACACTTGCAATTCGAGAAAGTCGCGCGCCTCGCCGAGGCTGAGCGAAACTAGCTGAGAGCGCGCAAAACAAATGGCAGAATGAAAAACAAATAATAACAAACTGTATTCCGTATGAACATGAAGGAGAAGAGCGCAATTCCGAAAGTAGAGGGCTGAGAGAGGGAATGAAACGATCTCGCTCTCTGTTGAACTCACATTTTGCTTTCTTCTTTTGACGTTGTCCGCACTCGCTATGCTATGTTTTTCGAGGAAAATATATTTTCCCTCGAAATTCTTTGAGTAAACGTTATTAAATCACGTTTCGGCTGCCCGAAAATCCTCCTAACTTGGACACGGGCTGTGCAATAGTTTTATCAGCTTGAAATAGGCTTTTGCCACAACGATTTCACCAGCACTTGCGTCGCGACGAGAAAACGAAATAAAACTGAGCGAAATAAACGTTGCTGCTGTTTGCCATTACACTCACCACCCACCCATACTAGTGCATTCCCGCACGCACACACGCGCGCCAACGGCTTACTGTACTCGTCTCTTCGCCTCGCCTACGTTGTTTTTATGCGCTCGCTCCGGCTGTGGCCTTTTGGGCGGTTGTCTGTGTGCGTGCTTGCTGCCTGACTGTTGCTTATTTTACACACATTTACACGATTTTTTTGTTTCTGTTTTTGTATTTTTATTTTTTTTTCGTGTTTCGCGCTGGTGTGGGTGAACGCCTGGTATTCAGTCTGTTTCATGGCGCACAGCCAGTTTTCCGCTCTATCCATGTGGCCTCAATGCCTGCCTGTCTGGCTGTGTGCGTTCTGGTCGGTTTTTCTTTCCACAGCCGCAGAAGAGTGCCGGGCACATGGGATCTATGCAAATAATGCCTACGCGTATCAGGAAGCTTTCCATTTGTATTCAATCCCAACGGCACTTTAGCAGCTTTGCAACTTTAAGGGTTAATGTGTACGCCCTTTTAGAACAATAAACTTTATAGTGAGTTAACTAAATAAAAATAATATGATTACAGCTACAGGGTAGTAGTCGATTCGTGGCGATGCGATTTCCACGCAGCACTCCCCTCCAAAAAAAAAAAACTAGTCGCTTCGTTTGAGAGTGTGCGTGTTTCTTATTATGTATGTATGTATGCTTTGGTGTTTCTGATCTTTCTCTCCTTTTGTTGCTATTTCCTTACGCTATCGCGCCATACTTTTTCATTTATATACGACTACTGTGTGTGTGTGTGTTTTCCTGTGTATGAAGAGAAACTTTTTACGTCAAGCCGTTGGTGTACATGGCGCCCGACGGGAATTATTCATTATTTTGTCCTAAAAAGCACGACATTGTGGGAAAGATATGTACATAGAAGGGACAATTTTTAGACATTTATTTCAGCTTCTGGCATGGCAGCTTCATACATCTATTTCTCTATTTTGACATAAAACAAATAAGTAGGCAAATGTTTTGTTTTTTTTTTCCTTTCTTTTTTTACGACTGCCAAATGTTTGAATGTAATTTTCAAAATTATAAGACTCTGTCTCTGTCTAGTGCAAAAAGAGGCTGAGGATCATTTGTGCATCTGTTATGAAATCTTTTCGGATGATGTAAAACCGAAGCATTCCCAAAGGTACAACTTGTGTAGCAATCGCTTGCCACACATATGTATTGCATCTTCTTTCATTATTTCCATATGTACATACAACATTCATACATATGTATATGTATATCGCGTCCCTACGCCGCAAGGTATGCAATAAATTTTTGTTCGATATTTATGATGCAGTGAAAACTTGGAAATTCTGAAATTGCAGTATTAACACGGGGTTTCTTGCCATTACTTTGGTTATGCATATTAATTTAAAGATCATATGCACAGTTCAGGGCGACGGTGGAAGGAATACGCACGCCCTGGCTTATGGCGCCTTTACTCCACATGATTTACATTGTAAAAGTGCTCTCTGAGCGGCAAAAACGAATCAGACAAACGACAACTTGTGTGTATATTTAGTACATAACACATAGAAACAAGGAGGAAAACTTCCGGAAGCCGAAGCTTGTATACCCTTTCAGTTATTTGCGACGAAGTTATGTTGATTTTCCAATTATTGTGATTTACATTTAATTTGTATGAAAAGCATTTATAAAATTATTTATTTAGAGTCTATAAACAGTTATAACTTAAATCGGGTTCAAATAATGTCAGCTGTTGATGTCAATCAAAACCTAGCAGAGTTTACTAAGTTGCAAGCTTCTGAATGAAATCATAAAGCCCTCTGCAACTGTATAAAAATAAACCGCGTGCCCCTTGGCTTATGGCGATGGAGGGACGGGTGTGTCATCTTAAGGGGTGGTGCTCATGTGTGGGTGCGTCGTTTTTTTTTTTTTAAAGGGCGTATAGTCACTGGAGAGCACATACTTGTGTGTACGTCCCATCCACCCTACTAGTTGTTTGTACAACTTATTGTTACATCTTGCACTGTAGGTGCTACTCCAGCTTTGAAAAGTGTACAATTACAGTTTTGCATAAAAACAAACGCAAGACAATGACCGAGGCGCTCACTTTTTTTTTTCTTTGCATACGACTAGGCTGGTCTGCAACTGATGAAAGTTGGATGAACCTCAGATGTTCGTGCATCACGCATTTTACACAGACTCTACACGTCAGCTCTCGACATACATATTACCGAAGCATACTTTTAGGCTGGCGAATTGATCGCCGCTGCAACTTGGACTTGTTGTATTACTGGGCAGAGCGAACCCGAAGATGAGTTTTATCAAACTTAGATACTTTAGGGTTATAAAAATCATAACTCTTGAACCAGTTGAGATATTTTCATAATTTTTTTAAATGAAAGGTAATTTTAGTACCTTTCGATTGAGTGGTCATACTATATGGTGTAATAAATACTAGATTTTATACCCCAAATTAATGATTTTTGAGGCAGTTTTCTAAGTTTTTATCCAATTTCAAAACTACTTTTCGTTTGTTTCCTCTGAAAATGCTAATATGGTACGTATTTAATTTTTTAAAAACAAAATAAATACATTTTGATGAAAAAATTTGTATTTCTTGAAAATTTTTCTTTTTGACCAGTTTTCTATTATTTATGCACTTTTGTTCAAAATAATCATTTAATTTTACATCATTTAATAGTTTTGAAGAGTAATTAATCATTATACGTTAATTTTAAATCATTAAGTACCGAAGTCAGGAATTGAAAAACAAGCCGCCAATACAGGAAAAAATGTGTGCCGCCATACAATTTCGTAATGCGCAGCGATTGCGCTCGTAGCAATATTTGTACGAAAACGCGCGTTTTTTACGCTGAGTTGAAAGTATCTTTTGCCTTGGAATTTCTTGGGGGCAGGTTGGGGCAGCCGATCTCTTTTGAATATGATAAAGGACATATTCAAGAACAACACCTCATACGCCAAACCCATCATCTCGTGTAGTCCCATTTTTGACATTCCATCAAAGTTGAAAAATAGGTGAAAAATTAGTACTTCGGTAAAACAGGTATGCCTGCACGTGCAAAAACTATTATAATTTTATTCTACCTTGGTTTAACCGATATTTGATGACCCTTTCGATAGAGACCATAACAATGCCGGTCGGTTACATATTTTAGCTAAAAATCGACTGCAAAGTCTGAATTTTTCTAAAAAACGCACTGCTTTTTTTGCAACCCAAAAGAGGTTCAACTTTGAACACGTGTAACTTCTAAGATACTGAACCGATTTGAATAATTTTTTGGATTCAACACTTTTGAACTATTACCTGTCGAATGCAATAACAAGTTTTACTATCCGTTGTCATCAAAAAGTTTATTATTGTATAGTATCTGTATCTTTCAGTCCATTGTGCGCCGCGTTCTGGCGCTCGCTGCAACAACAACATCGACTGCTACGCTAGAAATGGGTGCGGATTGTGCACATTGTGCACATTGTGCAAATAATACTTTGCATAGGCCGGTGGCTGGGCCAGAGCCGGAGCATTTCTGCTGCGCTGATCCGAAAAATATGAAGGGAACTTGAATCTGGCCAGGCAAAGGCCGCACCTAGGGATGTCAGAGTTGATGGTTTGTCATAACGTACATATCATCAATTGAATCATAAGACCGAGACAATTGCACTCCATTTGATGAAATCAGAAGATCTTAAAAATTTGGCACACTTGGCGCACACTTTTGGGTGGGCCTGGGGTTGTTAATGGGGGATGGCTGTGGAATGCGCCTCAGCTCGGATTTAAGTCGAGTCATCAGAGAACGCGCCCCACTTTTGGCCATTAAGATTACGCTCTTGTGTGGCGTAAATGCCAACTTAAAGTACTTAATTCGGACAACCTTAAGCAGCCATTACATATGTATGTACATTATGTACTAAGTATTAAGATTATTAAATAATGCAATAATGCAATTTAAATCTATATAGTTGGTGGCTTAGTTCGAAAAAGAGTTAGCATGCCCAGCAGTAGGTAATTAATCTGCTTAAAAGTTGATCTCGCCCGAAAGACATGACCAGCTAGCAGTGCGGCTGCTGGCCTGATCTCCTCTGGAGCTCGGGATCGTGCTCTGCCTTTCGCGTCTGTTTTCGTCGTTTTCACGAATTTGATCCAAATGTAGCGCAATGGGCGCACCAACGCATCGGGGGGTGGCCTGTGGCCATGGTGGTGGGCCTCCATCTCACAATGGAATGTGAAATATTGCTTTAGCTGCTATCCTAAAGAAAATTATATACATATGTATATGTATTTTTAGGTATCTAATAAATATAACCAGAAACGAAACTAACTTCCGCACGCCCACCTAAAAATGCACCTAAAAAGGCAAAAGTGAATTTTAGTGGAATGTGGAAGGATTAGCAAGAGAGTATAGTCAAAACTTTAAAAAACAATCGTGTTTCTATTCATTCTTAAAACGATTCTCTTAGAAGATCTGTGCCAACAAATTTGGTTTACAAATTCTGTAAAGGAAACAAAGAATGGTACATGTATATATTTTAGGTTTCCTTTTTTAACATAATATTCAGCAGTGACTTTATTTATAGTTTTGCTCCTAAATTGAAGTATTTATATTTTAATATATATTTTATATTATTATATTTTAAGAAAATATATGTAATTGCAAAAGTAGAAAAAGGAATTTATAATTGAGATTTCGCATTACCAATTAGTACATTTTGTTAAAACCCAACCCACTGAAACAACGAAATATTCCGCGCCAGATAGGGAAAGGAGAGCAGAGCAGTGGTAGGTTGTCTTTTATGACACGGTGACCCCACAAAGTGCTCCCGGTTAAATCAAAGCAATTGGGTATTACCTCACACGGAGCGCAACAAACAAAACACTCGAGCGAGCGAGCAATTTGATTTACAATCGGTTACGGCCACAGTGATGAAGTGAGTACCAAGACGCAGCAGCTTAGCCCGCGCGGCCCCCAATGAAAGTAAGAGTTGTGTCATTTTCCGAGCGGAATTAGTTGCTCCAGAATGTAGTACTCGCCGGGCACCGATAGCTCAGTTGTGGGCGTGTCGATGGGTTGATGGCGAAACAGTAGAAACCGAAGCACAGACAGATTGCCCGGCTAATGCCCATTCGCTATAGTTGGTCTTTGGTAATGCATAGACAGGCGAGGAGGCCGACGGAGCCCTCTTATTGTGGGCATTTCGAAAGCAAGCCGAATCGCCGCCAGTCAAAGCCCGGCTCTCCTCCGGCTGGCTTCCTTCTTCTCCTTCCCTTCCCGATCTGCATTTGTACGCACAAAACTTGGGCGGTCACGCACTTGAACTTGCTGAGCTGATCTCGGAGCGAGCGGGCTGAGTAACGGGCCCTTGCTTCTGGTGACGGTGCGCATTCGGCCCGTTGCCCTTGCCTTTGGGAAGGAGGAAGTAAGTGCCACTGCAGATCGATGGAGGTTCTGTGGAGAGAACCAGTAAAACATGTCTCTTCCGCATTGCAACGGGCTCGACGCGTAGCGACGGGCGGAACTCGATCCCCAACAGAGGCCTGCCTGCCCCCGGTAGGTAGGTAGTCCCGCCAGCAGAACGGCCTTGGCGTAATATACTTTTTCCTGTTGAAATTGAAATGGTAGTTGGTGCTGCGGCTGCAACAGTTGTCACTCGGATCCGGTTTATTCAACCTGCACTGCACTGCGCCCTCTGTTTTTTAACTTTGAGCGATAAAGTCGTGGCACACGTAGAAGGTAGTCTCCACACTTAGAACCTAAAACCCTGAATCCCTAAAATTATTATTAAATAAACGACAGAGCTTAATTGCTCCAATTAAAATGAAAAAGGAATAATAAAAAAGTGGTCAGACAACAATGAGTGAGTAAAGGAAACTAGTCTTGTTGAAGATAATTGCAATGGAAACACATTGCAGGTTTTACATACTGTTTATGTAAATAATGACAAATGCTTTCACATTTCGATGGATATATGATATACATCATTTTATGTCGAATTTATACCAGGCAGAATTGAATAGTGCGCGAACAATTGCTTGATCTAAACATTTCTGCCAGTCCGTGAGAGACCAAATTAAAAGTCAATCAGAGTGAGCTCGGCTGTCGATCAACAGCACAAAAAGTGACTTAGGCGAGTTGCTATAAGAAGCAAGGCGTGGCCACTAGCTCCACTAGCTAGGCACTCGTCAGCTGCCAGCTGGCAACTGGGTCCGGTAATAGCTAATAGGTAATAGCAGCTTGGCGGCTGTTCTAGTCGCCACCATTCATTTGCTAAACCGCCCTCGCCCCTTCCCCTACTGCCTATCTGCCAGCCACCACGCCTTTGCTCCGCCCCCCTTCTGTACAGTTTTATCGGCTCTTTCGAAACAGTCACGCCGATCCGTGGAGAACGGAAGGTCAGCTCGTTACTCTTAGCTGCCTTTGTCTCAGCAGCACCACTGCATTCACCGAATTGCAGTTACACAAAAACTGGCATTATGGTTACAATTTCGTGTCTGGAAAGTATACTAGGAATCGGTACATCTTGAACTGTACGTTTTTTGAGGAAAGTGTGTGGTTCTTTGCCTTCATTATAACTTACTTCCTTACGCAAGCATTCCAGAAACGATTACCAGTAAATCGACCTGTTTTGAGTGGCAGGTGTGACCACGACTGCCAGTGTGTGTGTATCGTGATTATATGTACTCTGAATTGAATTATAAAAATACATCATTAATTTAATTTTCATTAGAAAGGCAAGCCCCAAATGCGTGCCCCGAACTCAAGTCAGTTAGACGAAAATTACTTTCAAAATGCTTCAGTTCATACAAAGGCTTAGAGCCCAGGTCCGAGAGCACGGCGATTGTGTGTTGGGAATGTGTGAGGGAATTCCATGACATTCGATTGCGGATTTGGCGTATCACTGGCTAGGTGCGATCGAGTTAACGCAAACGGCTGCAATAAATTGGACTACAAGTAGCCAAAGTCGAATTGTATTGACAAGGGCAAGTCAATTAAGGTGCTCCAGCATGTGCCAGGCAAAGCACCCAAGACACAACAGAGAAGCACTAAAAACCTGCTATTAACATGTACAATTTCAAAGACTATCATCAGGTGGTAATCCGTGAAGCTTGGAATTTCCAAGGCAAGCGTTGGTACGACTTCTCGACCAGCCTCATGTTCTCAACTGTGCGAGGTCCTCGTAGCTCCTCTTTATTTCCTAGTTTCCAGCGGAACAGAGTCAAGAAATTTGTGATTTGTCACTCACATCAAACACAATTTAATGCGTTGAATTTCGTATTAACCCTCACAAATAGACCGGTGATTTAATTAAGCTTTTACCGCTCTGTTCCACAATGATTTTTTCAATTAACGGGACCATTATTATGTATTTTTTCTGAAGTGCAACACTCCCATTTATTAATCGAGCAGCGGGGCGAGCACAATGGATCCGTATTTCAAATACAAGACAATAATGAAGGCCTGCATGTGTTTGCTCGTAGGCTTACCGACCAATAAGCTCTTTACAGCAGAAGTAATGGGGAAGTTTTCAAGGCCTCCAATTTAGCGGACATTTAACGGTCGGTCATAGTCGCATATTGAATCAATTTGGGCCCAAGGTATGTGCGACCGACCGACCACCTTCTGGCGGATTTCGTTTTAATGAAAACGTTAAACTATCAGTACCAGCACTGGCCGAAATAGTTCGAAACGGAAACGGGATTATTACGCTGTGATAAATTTGCACCGCCTATTTATAAAGTGAATGGCAAGCACTTTCGAGGCTCTGTCCGTCCGCAAAAGGTAAGCCAGAAACGACTAATTGTGGGACATTTGCCGCACGGTACCAGCACTCACACAGATTTGGTTGGTTCATTTTTGTGATTAAGACATTGGCCCGCATTATAATAATTCGTTTGTGAAATTGTCCATTAAAGCTAATAACCACCTGTCAAACTGCGACAAACTCGCGGGCAGGGTGACCCAACTCGTCTGGCGAGTGCTGTTGTAATAAGCACCAATAGTTATCCATCTGTGCCTCGTTGCGCATACGCCACGTCGTCCATTCATGGACACCCATCCCTATATTCTAGAACCGTATCATTTATCAGTTTAGTTGAATCCGCTGAGTTCCTTGGGAAAGGTAACAGCCAGTACTAAGCTCCAGAAACGCGAATAAAGGTATTTGGTTATGAAGGCCCTTCAGTGGCCTCATGGCGGCTCAACTGTGAAAATTATACAACTTCCGAAACAGCGTTGAGATCGCTGCGGGCAGAATGCGCCTCGCCCTCCACTCACTAGCAGAATAAATCGTGTGAAACACAATCCAGCAATAAATAAATTAATACAGAATTATATTAATGCTTATGGCTTGCTTAAGCCATCAAGTCGGGCGGCCGCCGTTCACCAGAGCGCCTTTTACTCGGACTCGGGCTCTGGCTTGCTCGGGCCCGCTTGTGCTGGTTCGCAGCCTGAGTCTGAGTTTGGGTTGGCTGGTCTTGGTTGGCTGCTTTGGCCCAGTTCTTGGTCGTTGTATTGCCATGTTTCCAACTCGGTTTCACTTTCAATTCTCTGGCTCGAAATCTGTACCTCTGGTGGACAAGGCGCTGGCGTTAAGCTATGCACGCCGCATGTCCAATCGAATCCACCAAGGACAATGTGACTGAGCAAATTGATTAACCCCAACCATATAAAGGTCGCCTGGGCTCTGACCTGCCGCTGAACCCTTGTCCCAAAAACGACTGCATTTCCTTCCTAATCTGCCCCAGAAGCGTCAAGACGACAGTCTAAGTGTAACAATGTTTCACAACCGCCATAGAAAATACTCGGCGCATGGCAAATAGTTGCCGAGCCAGACGGATCAACAGTGGCCACAGAGAGGGAGGAGAACAGGTTGCTGCTGCTGGTTTCGTTGGTGTTCAGGAAAACCACCCAAGTAACCAGCCCACTGGCTGTATCTGTTTGCCAATGATCGGACGGCCACATGGGTTCTATTCCCAGCCAAGTACTCAAATTAAGCGATAAAATTGATCTGGGATCGCGTCCTTGCAGTAACTGGTGCACGATAATTAGTCCAGAAAGATCAGAAGCAGCAGAGTCACACCAATGAAGTCGTGGTTTGTTCACGCCACAATGGAACGAGGTTTGCCCGCTTTACTCTTACTTTCAAAAGCTTAAGAGAGTAGCACAGCTCCGTCGCCATCGCTGACGCCGTTAACAGGCGCTGTACAGTAACAGCCGGAGCCGAGCGTGGCTCAGACTAAACTCGGCTCCGAAACTGGGCTCAGACTGCTTCAGCTGGCCGCAAGACACTCGCTCCGCACAGTCGCGCTGTATAGTTGTTCCGATTAGGACGTGTGGTTCGCTTGAGCGCACGGTAAGCAAAGACCGACCCTCGAGGGTCACCCGGACTTGTCGCCCAATAAATCGGCCAGGCCAGCGCGGAGCTGGCAGCGCTCAATTGACATTCAACCAATTCGACGCGCCGAAATACTAATGGAGCTTAGCCCTCGATCGAATATTGCACTCGGCCAATAGAAAGCAGTCTCCACTAACTGCATTTTGTTGCTCAGCTCGAGCGTGTGTGTCGGTAGAGGCTCGCCTCGTCGAAAAGAAAGTTTCGCTAAATATCAAGCATCAACAAACAAAAATAAAAACGTGCAAGTTTTGTTTTATTTTGCTTCGCATTTTCTTCTTCGCCACGCTCCAGACACGCTCGCACATAGTTTTCCGATCCGATTTGGTAGTGCCCGCGAATACCGTACGGGAAATCTCTCAGGTCTGATATCTGCAAATCTAAATCACAGCGGGCGTCCATCGGCCAGCATCGATCTTCGTTTTGTTTTGTTTGTCTCTTTGCATTTTCTTTGCCCCTGTGAAAAGCTGTGAAAAACCAAAGACTGAGACACCGAACTAAGACTCTGATACACTGGGAACTGAGCAGAAACCGAACTTGCCAAAAGGCAAGAGGAGAAAAACCAAGTGTTGTAATCTGTGAACGTGTGTGTGAACTATGCATCGTCGCGTTGTCTGAGCCACAAATGAAAGCTCCAATAATAGGGGCAGCGCAACTGCATCTACTTGCTACAAACAACAATACAAAACACGTCCAAACAAAGTGCAGCCCAGCAGAAGCAGCCTCACCAGCCGCGGCAGGCAGAAAACCCACAGCCAAGAAAATTGTAACACAAGGCTCGTAAGAAAATCTAAATTGAAAGATTGCGACACTGCCTTCTTAGTTATTTGGCAATTGTATGCAACTAACCAGAGCTTTTCTCAACAGCAACTGCCGCTGCTGCTGGTGCTGCTGCCAGTGCTTGTGGTGCAGCTGCCCCCGCTCAGCCCCGAGTTGAGCGTGGTGGTATTTTGAGTTCTGTGAACTAACCTCAAAACGCAAGAGCACCAACCACATCAAGAAAATTTACAGTTACAGTTACAACGACGCGCAATACCTGCAACATGGAGTACTCAACGTATCGACTAAGCATTCTGTGGCTGCTGGGATTATGTCTATTGCTGTTCAAAACAGGTGAGTAATGCACACGGTCGCATCGGGGGCTCTCTTGACAAATAGGACTAACAGCGAACATGACTGGGGTCCCTCTTCAGGACAAACAGCTGAATCACCTTGACAGCTTGCCCAGCCTCCAGGAAGATTCTAATAGCAGTCGCGGTAGAGACCTCCCACCTCCTTGCCACAGACAACTGGAACCGGGCGTAAACACTTGAGGGATCCGGCGTTTATTTAAATTAAAATTATTTTAGGAGCTTAGCGACTGCGGATGGCCAACAGACTGGTTGCTGGCTTACTACTGGCTGGCAAGTCAACGAACTTGCACGGCGAAAACGACGTTGTCTAATTACAGCAGTCGAAACTTTACCTTTCTGCAAGCTGATGCTTTAGTTTTCCATAGTCAGCTCAAAGCCGAGACAAGGTTTCTGTTGTTTCGCAGACACCTTTCTAAGAGAAAAGGGGAACTGAAACGTCCGAGCCAATGTTCAGCCGATGTTACCTCATTCGATGCGATCGCATGAAAGTAAGAGTTGGGGAGAATAGACCCACACCAAGACCCGGAATGAGCCCGCTCCCCGACATTGTATTTTCAGTTGAATCGAATATTTTAGATGTACATATGATTAGCAGATGAAGCGAAGCCTCAAATATGTATTCTGTACTTTGTCATGGAAATATTTTTCTCCGTGGAAGAATTGAGCAGACAAACTTGTTTCGGCCTCCGTCTCAGTCTCGGCCGAGACGAACTCACAAAAAGACTGGTGATTCGATGTCCAATTCAATAATCTTCCTAAGAGAAGTCAAACCACCAGCTGCCAGCACTTGCTCCGGGCACAAGCCCGGCTGCTACCAAAATGTGTTTTATTGGCCAAGATATACGAGTATTTGAGTAGTATCCTACTCGCGACCCGCGGCCGAAATTTATATATTTATTTTACGCGATTAATCGCTTGTCAATGGAGCGCGGTGAGTCGTAAATGGACTCACGGGCCGCCCGAGAGTGTATTTACATAAGGGGATAACGATATATAGGTGGATAGATGGATGGCTGGCTAATTAGGTATGTGTGCAAGTGTACATGGCTCTGATCACCTGCTCTATTTACCAGCGAAACAATAACATAATCGAACATTTCGAGCATAACAACCCGAACCGTGTCAAGCTATTGGTCAGCCCGGGTTGTCCACTCAACGAACTGCTGGGTAATGGTAATGGAATTATGTAAGGTATGCCAATCAGCCAGCAGTCCAGGCCAGCAGTCAGCCAACCAGCTTATGGCACAGATATTAATTGCACACAACACACTGCCTCGAATGGCATGAATGGGTTAAATAAGTGCTTGGCTAAGTGAGTGAGTGTGTCGGTGTAAGCGAGCAAATTGCGGTTATAATAACTGTTAATAATCTGCAAACAGTTCACTTAATTGTCCGTCGTCCACATTTAAATATGTGCATAAATTTGGCCAAAAACCAAGCAGCAGGAGGGATGCTGAGGCGAAGGGAAATACAAAATTGATTTAGATTACGTATGAATAGCAAGGGGGCAAGGCAAAGGGCAAAGATGACGAAACGAAGAACTTGCCACTGGGCAGCGGCATAATATCATGGAAAATGAAAGAGGAGAAAGTGATCGCCTAATATAAACATACGAATTAATAAAATTACGTGCACGTACTTAATATTATGGCCATGTATACACGTAGCCCTCCCCAGTTCCATGCTGAGCGGATTTGTTGCCTAATTCACTTTCGCTTCAATTTTCTGTTTTAACTTATATTTCTTATTTTCTATATTATAAAGGCTTTACTGCCGATACTTCAAGCTTGAGGGTCAGAGAAGAAAATCAACAAACTTTGTTAACTCATAAACACAATTTGTTTCTATACGGGCTGAAGGCAAATTATCTATAACATTACCAGGATTTATTGGTACTAAGAGATAGTGTGATTTTAGACAGCATTATTGAATGATTTTTCAGTTAATAACATAATATAGTATGAATGTCCTTTCATCAGTACTTTAGTTAGCAAGTTTTGATTGCAGCTCTAGAGTTATAGTGAGTTTGTAGTTTCTCAGGGTGTGAAACCGAAATTCAAACTAATTGATGGTTATTAACGAGACGTAACTTTAAACACCACCAAAATTAACACAAATTAGAGTGTGTGAAGCAATGCATATGGACTGCAGATGAAGTGGATATTTGGTATTAATTTAGGATAATGTCGTCTGGCAATTATTTCAGCAGTTATCACCAGGTCGAGATGGGATAAGAAAGTGAAATAAACACTTCAATGATGACACAATAAACCAGAAACAAATGCGTGTACAACAAGGCATTATAAAATAAATAAAGAGCCAAAGAAAGCCGTAAAAAACAAGATACAGACTGATGTTGATGGCCTGGGGCCGAAGCAGGAACAGTCACAATACTTTCCATTTCGTTGAACCATAACAAAAATTTGGATGTCATTCCTACGAGTTAACGAAAGGTCTAGTTTCGCCTCGTCCGGTCTCGTCTCTGTGTTGTTGGAAGCCCTCTGACATGCCCCTTTCCCATCTTCGCATGGCGCCGAAAGAAAATACTAACATGCGTTATTGCTGGAAAATGTTGAGCGAAAATGTTAAGGCTTTGAAAGTGTGACTGGTTTGCATGGGAAAGTCGTTGTTAGCCGAAAGAAAAAGGCGGCGAAAGTGTCCGCAAGAACTCGGAGTTACATCAGTGTTTGTTTCTCTTTTGGCCCACAGCTTTCGGGCTATAAACTCGTCGAAATGTCAATGCCAATTCAGCTATTACCGCAAGATGGCCAGCCCGCCCGCCCAATCGTTGTGTTTCTCCGCAGGCGACGGCGGTGTCAATGCCTGCCGTGCGAAAGTGTTGGCGCACGCGGAAGATCATCATTAAATTACTCGGCTATGTTGGGTCTCCGGGTGTAATCCGAACGCTTTACACTTTATACGAGGCGCATGCTCACCGTGCACTCGCACTGGCACTTCCATGGCGCAACTTCTCTTTGCATGCAGCCACAGTCGCAGCCACAGCAGTGCACTTTCGCTTTCGTACTCGTACTTATGCCCGTACTCGTACTCGGCTCAGTCTGAGGCAAGCTTGAATAAATTTGCACACTGGGTTTCGAAAGGCTCCAGTTAATTTGCGTTGAATTGGAAGTTAAAATATGTTGTCGGCGTTGTGCGAGGAGTACCAATAATGTTTTGGACCCTCGAATAGCAAACAGCAAACACCCAACTTCCCCTATGCTTAACGATTGCCCTTACGAGCTACTGCTGCTGGTCTTAATGGTGCTACTCACCTTGAAATGCACATGTTACCGTATTATACACGTTGGCTGCAAATTATTTTCGCTGCGCAATGAACAATCTATTAAGGCATTGCCACAGCAACAGCCCGTCGACATCCATAACCGATGTGAATAGAGCTCTTGACGTCTCCATGCCGCTGCTCCACTTAACACTCTCACACCTGCCCAGTTCCACGGCCAGCTAGCACAGCTTAGCTCTCTTTCTTTCACCACCTGCCCGTCTGACAGTTGAATGCGTGAGGATTGCGTAAAGACTTTTAATTTTTATGATTATTTTATGCGTGTTTCACACTTGCGGCAGCAGGTTGCATTCAACGAACCGTCGCCCAAGCAGCCGCCGCGCGTATCTTAGTAATTGATTAGGCAGGCGGGGATTCTGCACGCTGCTCCACATAGTATGCTCGACTGACAGGCTGGTTAATGCTCGAAACTATTTTACAAGCCTCTAGGAGCTATGCTTTGGTTGGGTTGATTGAGATGAGGACAACAAACTAGATAAATGATTACAATTCTTCTCTTGTTGTTAGAAGGCCAAACACTTGTGTTAAGTAGGTAGCTTTGTATGATAAACTGCCATTGGATTTGACACTTTCTGGTGTCGTTGTTGTACTCCTCTGAATCTCAAAAGATATATCAATTTATAAGGGCAAAGGTGCCTGCCAGTCTGCAGTTTGTTTCCCCACAATCTCCGTTTTAACTCGTGATTAAGGTATGTGCTAAGACGACTGTGTTGACATGACCGCGTGCTGAAGACAAAGATTGATGTAAGCCTTCTTAAATTATGCATTTTTCAAGAACGATAAATGATCGAAAGTTGAATTTAAAAGCCCTTCCCAACGGAGTCAACGTTCGTATGCTGTTCTCGTAAGCGCTAAGGGGACTGCGTTCTGTGCGAGACACAAGGCTACACCTTTCCAGGCACTTTAGAAAGGGAAATGCATAATAATTCCTTGACTTGGCCAAGTTAAATAACTGGGCAGTTAAGCAGTGATTCACTGTAATTCGGGAAAAGCACTCATTGGGTTGCCATAAATTGCAATGTCGTGAATACGAATTATTAATAACTATCCCAAGCAAGAATGAAAGTGAAACAATGTTTGCGGCTGAACGCTTGCTTCGTTCCCGGTTGCGGCTTCTTTCGTTGTCTCCTCTTTGCGAATAAACTGGATTTTGCAGATGCTCGATGCAACGACCTTGACGCGATTGCGGTTGTTGTTTTCCGCAGACCGTTGCTTTTCGAGTTCATGTCGGAATACAGGCCCCAGGCCTTCAAGGACAAGGCGCTGCTCTTCCTCGTCGTTCCTCGCGTTCCTCGTTTTTTCAGTTATCAAATAGCATATTTCGAAGCGGTCACCTTTCACTTTCACCTTCAACGGCCGCGCACCACAGTGCGTTTTAGTGGTGCCCGCTTAAGTGAGCGATGACGGACACAGTGACAATATGTTGGCCAGGCCGGCGTGAAAGTATGTGAGCTTATCGATTAGTGGAGCCCCGGCGATTGCATAACGCACTCATCTGCGTCGTTAGGAGCTTCATTAAGTGTCCGGTGTCAAATGTAATGAGTTGCAGGACAGCGCAGACTCCGCACCGATTACGCATGGCACTCTAGTCTCTGGGCTCCGGGCTCATGCAGAGCTAGCCGAGCGGAGCGGAGATCTATTAATCATTGAACGAGATCTGGCGGCGGCGGCGACTGTTTGTCTATTGGCCGACTTCATCTGGATCGCAAGTGCATCAGCGTAAGCTCACAGCAACTCACTTTCCGAGCTGGTTTTGTTTCGCCGCTTAGATGATATCTCTGTTGATGCTGCCTTTTAAGTGCATTTCGTTGGCGTTGGCTCATTGCACCTACCTGCTTTCATCGGGATCCTGATTTCGGTTTTTGATTTTTTCAATGTCACCTGCAGGCCGGGGCGGAAAGCCAACCAACTAACAGGTTCCCCCTGCAATGGATAGTTTGATGACATTTTTCCGAGTGGGGTTAGTTTTTTGATTGTAAAGTCTTGTACAATTAAATCATCACCTTGGTTCGGTTTGTGGCAGGCCGACACGGCGGCGGCTATTGACTGCAAAGCTCGGCTTCAAAAAGCTCTGGCGGAGTGGTGCCCGCTTGGTCCAAAAGGAGATACACTGCCATAGAGTCATCGAACCGCCTCCAGCTGAGCTGGAGCTGTGAGTAACCCGATCTGCATATGTATAGTTCGGTTTTTAAACGGAAAGCTAGGCAATTGCAGCAGCATTGAGATGTTATAACTTATAAATAAAATGCCGGTTTCAGAGTTATTGATTTTACTTATTTATGGACTTGTTTTTTGTATTTATCACAATGCTTCTTTTTGACTCTTTAGTCTCAATTAACGGGTTTTGGGATGTTTGTTTTCATTAACTGGTTTGACAGTCATCGATTGCTTCCCATTATTCATTGCCCAAATACCGCTGGCTCATATTCTTGGCCTTGTGACTCTGCAGCAGCAGCGGGGCAGCTGGGGCAACTCCAACTCAAATCCTATTTCTCAAACTGAAATTGGCATGAGCTGGGCGCTGAAGCACTGCTGCTTCTGTTGCGGCTAGCTCCAATTAAATTACACAAAAGTTGACATTTAAGCCGCAATTGGGTAATTTGCATGGTCGTCACGAGCAGCTGCACTCGCAGTCGCTCTGGCGCTGGGTGTGGTCCAGTCCAGCAGTCGCCGTTTAGCGTGGGAATCGGCTGAGTTTCAGATCATTATTACATATACGAACAGGTCAATGTCGTGCCAAGCCTGGTGGAAGCAGTAATTTGATGAATTTATCACTGCTACACCTGTGATTTAAGTAAGTCATTAATCGAACGTGAACAATTGTAACAAATGCTGGTTGCTAGACCCCACTATACTACCATCATCTCTAGGTACGTACTCAAGTACTATCTTGATGAAGCAACATGTATGGAGCAAAAAGGATAGAGCGATCATCCTGAGGGGCGACATCCCCATATGCATAAGCATATTTCAATTGTTACCCACACCCAAAGGGGGCAATAAATTTGTTGTGACCCTGCCCAAAGGCGTCCCATAACTTGCAAGACGACATCGCGTAGGACTCGCTAACAATGTGCCCCACAACTCCTTGCTTCCCGCCAGCCAGGCAGCCCGCCTTCTTGTACTTTACGAGATGCTTTCGGCCTGATTGCATGCCAACAATAATTCTGCGCTCTACGCAGTCACACTAGCAGTCCTGTCCCGGCTCCGCGCCGCATAATTCACAGATGTGACACCGATAAGCTCTACTCGATATCCCTTGACACTGACACATCCCTAGGCTGATGTAGGCTATAATTCAAATCAGCCTCCAGAAAGTAAAAATTCCGCTGGTGGCTTCATTATTATGTGTTCGTTTTATTCGAACGAAGTCAGAGATGTTAGTCTGAAGCTGTAGCCGCCGGGTAATGCGTACTAACATGGGTATTGTGTGACGGATGATGACTCTGAGCTAGCCTTGAATTCTTTTGTTAGCATCATCTTCGGATCCTATCGAAATATCAACGGGCAGCGCTTGTGTTTCTTACAAAGCGGTATTGGCAGAAACAGCATTTTAAATGTATACGCATAATTTATCAGAAGCTTATGTCTCAGACTGCGAGAGCAAAACCGGATAGTAATCCAAAGGCAACTAGCGGCCAACAAATGATATCCGCTTATGCCGGAGCGACACGGCCTGGGCAGGCTTTGTAGATGTTTTATTCGCTGATTAGTCAGCGCGTTATTAAAAGATTCGGCGAACATCGAAAATTCCCCATCGAGACATTCACAGGGAAGTAAACCCAAAACGGTGCGCTTAGTGCGCGTGATCTTCGGAACACTTGACGTGTCACTCACGAGCCGAAGAGCAAATATGCTTAAGCCCCAGACTGGGCCTCAAGAAGCTCAAGTTCACAGCTCCAAAATTTAGCCCACTTCTGTCACAAGTAGACATCGACGGCGGCCCTGACTTTGGCTCTTCCCATGATCGCAGTCGTAGTCTGAGTCGTAATCACAGTATATCTTGCAATCAATTTGCTTTGTTAACATTACCAGCGTTTGGCGTTTCGCTTGCTGCAAATACGTCTGATAGATCGTGTGCCCACCAATCATTTTTCTGATCTGCCAGCACATCTCAGCATAGCCCCAACTCGTATTCGTAAACGGCGCTTTAATAATTATTATTTTTTGTTTTCTCCTACATGTTTGTGTTCGTTTTTTTGCTTTGATTAGTTGTGGTTTGACTTTGCCTTCTGCTTAATAATCGTTGCCTTCGCTGTGTTTGTGTTGCCAATTAGACATCTTGATTAAAAGCTGTTAATGAAGCTTTGTCGTATCGAGCGCGATCGCACGCAGACTCGGCCGCCGCAAGCACACGCAGTCTCCGCAATTTATTGGGTTAATGTCTTCTGACCGCCGCAGCTCACTGCCCACCAGTGAGTGTGGAATGCATTTTTTCAAGCAGAGCACATAAATTATGGTGTCTTTTTCCCGACTAGAAATGCTTCTCCTGCTGCTGGACAGAGCCTACAAGCAAACTCCATTTGGTTAATTACAACTTTTAAAAGCCTTTTCTGATTCTCGCCCTCAATGGTACTTTATTTGGGTTAAAAAGCAAAAATCAGAGCGTACCCCGGACGACCCTTCAATGTCACGGCCAGTGAAATCTTGCCATCTTGTAATAGCGCCACTGCCAAACAGCCAGCCGTCACAGGCCGCCAGACGTAAGATGCCACTTTGGGGCTCTTGCTGTGTTTTCGCTTTTCAATATTGGCTTTCTGGCTCGCTTCCCGGCGTTTTCCTGGCCGTGCCTTGTTGTTGCTGGTCTTACTGGTTGCTTTTACCTGCCAAACGTGTGCCATCGTCGGTTCAAGTTCAACGACAGGGTGGACGAGCTGCGGCTGCCGGTCCATGCCACGCCACACCGTCACCGGTTGACATTACCCGGAGACGCCGTCGTGTCCGAAGCATTTCCCCATCTGGCCGGGAGTTGGAAATTGAAGTTTCGGGATTCCCCGCTCGGCGTCCCTCTTGTATGCCTGCCAAAACGAGCCAGAGATATGTTAGTCGTAGCTGAGCATCGGTTTGGTATTTGATTTCATGTAAACGATCTTCTGGCATCGTTTTGCATCTTCGTGCTCATGCTCTTTGGCAGAGCGATGAGCAAAAGGTGAAGGTCACCTGTAGCCGTTAGCGAAGCATTTTACTTTATGCTGACTTGCAACTATTTCGACGTCTGCCGTCTGAGTCCAGGCTCGCCGCTTAAGTCATCGCTGCCAGCTGGGTTTGCATCAGTTACCCATACTTGGCATCTTGTTGTGGTGCAGGTCTGGTTTTTGGTCTGATTACCTTTTTGTTTCACTCAGCTGGTAGTTATAAGACATTTAATTATAGCGAGGCAGTTCACACCCAGCAGTTCGCAGCAGCAGCCGCTGCACAAGCCCTGCCTGGCAAGTGCTCTCCACATTACCATATTTAGCATTTAAATAGAAGGCCCAACCTTGGCATGGTTTCAGCTCACAAAGAGAACAGAGTCTCCAGCACACAGACACGGCGACAGCGACAGCGACAGAGGCAACGAGCAACGAGAACGATTCGCAAAGAATACAGATTCAGAAATTAGAACTTTACAATCACGATCTATGGGCACTCGTACAAACTCGTATGTTATTAATTTGACGCTGCTGCTGGGGGTGCGTGCAGCAAAGGTGAGCGAGCTGCGACAGAGGTATTGCTGTTGCAAAAGCTGATGGCATTAAGACAAAAGACAAGTTTGTTGCCTAAGTCTTTTGTTTTTCGCACTCTGGGGGAAACTTCTGGCCCACTGCAGCTGCTGCTCGGGCTTAGTCTGGCAGCTAAACGGCAGTGTGGGGACCTGGTTTTAATTGGTTCACATTATTTATAAGCAAGCAGCAACAGATCTAATGAATTCCGCAGCCCAGAGCCGAGCAGACACTCCCTCGAGCTACTTACCAGAGCTTGGGAACAGCACTGAGCTGAGCTGGGAGTGAGCCGCCGAGTACACGGCCAAACAGCCAATCAACCGACAGACATCGCTGTGCCAGAGCCTGTGCCGAGCTGCTGTTACACTTAATTCAACAAATTAGTTTGCCAAAATGGAATTGAATGCGCCCAAAGGCGGCAACGTTTCTGTTGCAAAACTGCCAGGCGAGATGTCGAGAGCCAGCAACTGTGGGCGTTTGAGCCCGACGACGACGACGGCAAAGTTCTTGGGAGCACGGGAATGGCGACTGGAACTGAAATAATTATCAATCCGACTCCGCACAATTGGCACAACGGCAACCTTTCAGTTTCGTTTTATCGGCTGGGCTTGGCATTCATGCGAACCGTTTAACGTTTAGAGCTGGGGTGTTTTAGTTTTCGGTTTTCAGTTTTTGTGGAATGACTCACTAGCAGCAGCACTTAGGCGATACCAATCTCCATCTCCTCCTGAGATATTGTTGGTAAGAATCTGATCGCATTTTTGGTACCTTCGATTTACAGCCAAAAAGTTTAGTTTTTCGCTTTTCGCGTTGTTTACTACCCTAATTAATTGCACCGTCATACAATAGCCTAGCCCCAAGTGATACCCAGTGTGAAGCCCCTGCTTCATAGCGCCAGAAGGCGCCATCATTAAAGTCGAGGGCAGATTCAGATAAATAAACCCAGTGCCCAGATAGATATACAAATGTGTGGAAGGCGTATAAGGCCAAGCCGAGTTGTTGGTCTCAATTAGATTCAGCTACACTTATTGTTATTGCCCTGGCATAATTGTTTTTGCCATTGTCATTCTTGCTGTTATAATTGTTTGGCTTTTCTAATAAGGCGCATTGTTGGTTCGGTTCACTCCGGATCCGGATTCGGATCTGACGCCGACGCAGGCGGACTTAGGAACCATAATGGATATGCCTTCTATTGCATATCGACGGCGGCGGTGGCGGTGGCTGTGGCTGTGGCGTTCTCTTGCGCAACTGGCGAAGCCAAAGCCGCCGCCTTTTATAGACCGCACTAAGGCGTTTGCCGTTTGTGACCCTGAATATGTTTCTGACTCGACTTTTAAACGGAATTATGAAAGCCGCAGCCACAAGGCGAACTCCACATTAACCGCCAGACGACGAGAATAATTAAAGTGTCATTTGCTCTTTGGTTCTGAAAGGAATCCGAATACGAAGTCGGAGGCACCGAACGGTTCAGCTCAGTTATGTCGCGACAAAATCAGGACAGGGATCATTAAGATACCGTATCAGAAAACATGCAAGTAAGGCGGATTAGACCCGGGTTGGCAAGCCATAAACTGTTTTGCATTTTTCTCTGCCTGGGTTTTCAGCCTTTGGCACACCCAAAATGTGCCACGGACCCCTTAAAACCCAAGTCGCTCCGGCGATCGTGGGGCCGACCCGCCGCTCACTTTTGGATTCTAATGCCAAGTCTCCAGATCACAAGTACTGCTGCTGCCTTTTTGAATTTGGCATAAGCAAGCAGTTAATGTTGTTAGCAGGCGCCCACAATTACATTTACGACGTCGACGACGTCGACGACGACGACGACGAGAAGGCAGCAATGTAGGTTGCCTTTGACTTCGCCTCGACTGCTCCATTTTTAAGTCCAGCCTAATTTGGGTTGGCGTACATTAAACGTGTCAAAATGACAGGGAATGAAATTGGTTAAGGAATCTAACAGATCAAGAAATGCTAAAGATCTGGCTACCTTAGTTTCTAACCTGAAGAAATGCGTTCGTAGCCTAAAATAGAGACTGACTGTGATCTTATAAGTCATCATAAGGCTGCCCACACTTGGGTGAACTATAAGTGGCGCATTTAAAAACGATTGCAGCGATTACTTTTCGTCTGCAAAGCCCGTCTCGGCCCCGCGGATGCAGCGACCTGGGCTGGGCGAATCTATTTGTTGGCCAGACCCCCGAGACCCCGAGGCGCTTTTTGCGATGGTGGCCTTTGCTTTACTTTTGGCATTTTCAGAGTTGGTGGGGCACCTTTATGTGGGGCAGAGAGCCAAACGCGATACACAACTGATGGAATAAATTAACCTGGATGTGATATAATTCTGCTTGGCTTTCATATTAACCACCCACATTTATGGTTCTCTATACGTGTTGAGCAGTTGCTTGGGGCTTTTCCGTATTGAAATAATCGGAAACAGCTGGATTTTAATTATTGTAAAGAGCACACATGGGGCTTCGAAGGCGGAAAGTGAAGGAGACTTTTGACTCGCCGCCGCCAGAGTTTCCCATGGGAAAAATAAGCGGCCGAACAATGCCAGCGGTCTCTTTTGGCGTAAACGCCTGCCCTGTTCGCCCTAGACCTGGCCCGGAGCGGCGTCGTGCGAATATTTGAATTTCAAATGCATCTCTGGCCGATTGCACATGCTCTGCCACAGCCACTGCGGCAAGGGAATGTTAATTACAAGCTGCGTTTTAATATCGTGCAGTAGGTGTAGCAGCAACTGGACTGCCCCTACCGCTTTACGATACTCGCGTACTCGTTCGAGTTGCATCGCTTACATCATAGGCATCGAATCGAATCAAATCGCAGAGCAGCGCGGCTCAGCGCAGCGCAGCCATCGATTTGCGGCTGGCTCTTGACTGCATTTATTGTAATACAAAATACCTCCAGCGTGCTGCGAGCTCCGGCCAAAGGCTCTGCCTGGCCAACGACTTTACCCACGCACAGCCACAGTCACAGTCGCAGGCTGAGCCAAGTGTAGCGGCAGTCACGACCAAATCTCCCAGTGGGTCGCAGCCGACACACATGTGTAGCCGCAGCTCAATAGCCCACTTCCAGTTCCAGACTATGTATTCATCTCGCAGCAAAAACGAACTGGCGAATCTGTAGCGGGCTTCCCAGTCAGATACCCAGCAGATGTGCGCCAAGTCGATTATTATTTATTGCGATTGCGACAACAATTGAACGCCATTTCTCCCGAATGCGGAAGATTTCAATTTGCAGTGCCTCTCTGATAGGCGCCGTGATTATTGTTTTTTTTTTATTTACAAATTACGCATACGTAATCGTGCCGAGCACCCTTGCCGCCATGGTTTCGGCGGAGATGAGTTCAAAATTGATCTCGAATCGAAGCTGCCAGTGATGGGCGCTGCGTTGTGTGAGAAAAGTGTCCATTCGAAAGTGGGTCGGAAGTGTCGCCGAGTGACAGCTGAGGTAAAGGCACTCAGTCCTGGATACCAGTTGTTAAGGACCACGCACAATCCGTCATTGGCTGCCACTTTGAGATTAAGACATTGCTTCGCTCTTCTCCCGCCCAGGCCTCATCAGTGTCATTAATCAAGTGGCGGTGGCCTAATAGCAGCTCGCTCTGGCTTCGAGTGCACGGACCACTCCCGCCGGCGGTTCCCGCTCTCTCGTGGCGAGTAAGAGCGATTGGGTGCCAAAAACCATCACGTCAACGGCAGCATGTCGGGCCATAAAACTGCAGCGCTCGACGAAGACAACGCATCTGAGTGGCATGTAATGGGGTGCCAGACCGCAAGCAGCCAGTGTGATTACCAATGCGAAATTCGAATGCAGGGGGCGCTGTCCTCTCGTTTTGATTGTCAGTTAACCGAAAATGCATATTGGCTAATTATTTCAGCTATTTGCAGCTCGTGAAAACCGGAAGCGTCGCACGGCGCGAACAATGAGCGGAACTTGAGGCCCAAACCTGGGAGGTTCAACCAACTTGGCAGGCTTTGGTTAGAGAAGCCTTGCAAGTCATAATAAATTTGTATATATATTTATAAATATATCTCTGTAGACAGCTTTAGTCCTTTTTAAACAAGCAAAGTGTGTCTGCAAGTACTTAGATTTTGGCCAAACGTGTGCCGAAACAAGTACGCTAATGTTAGGCACCAGGCACCGAGTAGAGAGAAAAGATTTCCGGCACTATCAAGTTGTTTCAACGTGGCCTGGGTCTGGCTTGGTCTCTGGTGGTCCGTGGTCTGGCCCGGTCCGGTCATTGTTGCAGTTGTTTGTTGCTCTGGTGCTTATCAAATTCATTTAAATGAAAAGTGAAAGGAAAATTGTTATTGCCACTACTTCACTGCAGCTACTCTACTCTTATGACTGCCCGTCGCCGTCCATGTCAGCCACGAATTTGTCGCTGCTGCTCGACGGACTTATGTCTTCTATTCGATCACATAAGCCTTTTCAGGCTGCGCTCGGACCTTTGCGAATGAGAGGTTAGATTAAGAGGTTACTGCCGATAAAGTAGGCAACCAGACGAACCTGTTAGCATAGACGATTACGATTTGCACACATTAATCTGCGTTCAAAAAGCTGTATTTGAAATAGATTAATAAAATTCCATCGAATCAAGCAGAGCAAGTGCTGCGGAATACAATACTTTAGCACGGTTTTTAGGCCACGTCGCCGCAGAAGTCAGATTTGAGTTCGAGGAGTACCTTGACCTGGGTGCGAGTGTGTTGTAGCTGTGGAAGCCGATGGAGCAGATGATGCTGGCGGGGCGTTTTCCTTTCAATAGCGAATCGAGTCGAACGGTAAATAGCAAACAGCTCGCTGAAGCAGAAATCTCTACTGCTGATACTGTATGTAAATTTTTGGCAGCCAGTCAGCCAGTTAGCCAGCGCACTTTGTAAGCGCTTCCTTTGTGCCGGCTACTTTGGAGTTGGATGTTTCGCCAAATTTATGGTTTGTTGCCTTTGCAATTTGTTACCGACACCGCCCACTTCTTTGTCTTCCTCTTGTTTTCGTTTTGGGGCATGGGATGGACCCTGACCTTCGCGCAAGATGGGATGGGAGGTGAAGAGGCAGGCGCCGCGGTCAAGGCAAACGCCAAACTGCAAATGAGCATTTTTTCGACGGAGGTACAAGCTCAATTATATGGATTTCCCCTGGTATATCGTACGCCTAAAGGTGTTGCAAGAAGAAATCCATTGAAATTTTACTTGGAGCGGCATCAGCCGTGGCTGTGACGAAAACAAACTGCCATCATGTACTACACACGGAGCGACACACAATGCAATCGCAGCAGATCGCCCTCGGAGCGTTTTACGACATCGAAATCAGTTTCGTATTTGTAGAGCAAATCACGCGTCGCAAAGTTCCCATTCCCACTCAGTGGCGTGGAGTAGCAGCACCCGAGACACGCTCTACCTAGACGGGCAATTGTCACCGCCCAGACTAGGCTTTGGACAAGTCTCTGGTCCCGTGCCCGTCTCCTGCTTCGATATTTGCAGCTTTATTGCGAATGCGACACACGAACCGCGGACATTGCCCAGCGCATAAATCGAGTGGCTGCCGTTGCAGTTGCCGTCGCCGTCGCCCAGTTGCAACAAGCGAAAGTGATCGATTTTGAGGTGGGCGTGGCCGGCAAGGAGCCTTGCGCCATAATGTGGCTTTGTCGTGGTCTCTGTCGCCGTCGTAGTCGTTGGAGTCGTAGTCGTAGTCGCAGTTGTAGTCACAGACGGCGGCGACTTGCCGTCGCGTGGTCTAGTTGCAGCCACTAGCAAAAAGATCTGAGATACCAACACACACACGGACACCACTGGGGTTGCATGTATGCCGCCGCGGTCTCGGTGAGTGCCGTGTTGTGTGGCTGGCGGTTATGCAACATTCTCGGTTTGACCCACTTTCGTGCCGTTTTCTTGAGCTTTTTGTCGTCAGCAGTCGCTGGCCAGCAGCATTCACTTTTGGGGCAACTCAGAAATGCAAATGTAGTTTATGGCCAGGAATGTGGTCGACTTGCAAGTCCCTAGAACAGCCCAAAGACTGACATGATCCTATAGAGCCGCACCACAGCACCCGGTAGAGCTCAGACGCGAATACGGGACTAGTCACAGGCACAAGCACAGGCACACGCTGTTGGGAGGGAGAGCCATATTTTGAAAATGATTTGAAAGTTTGCTGCCAATTAACATTTTGAAAAGTTGCCCAGTTGATAAAATCGTGTGCCACAAGTGTCATATTGCCAGTCAAAACGAGTGCACGGACAGGCTCGCTCCGGCTCTGCTGCGTGCCCCGAAAGTCAAGTCGCTTGCGTGTACCGCCGATGACATGTACAGGTGGCCGCTGCTCCAAATGACCGTCCCCCCGTATAGTTTAGGCGCATTTTTCCACGATTTGATTGACCAGCATTCTGGGCACCTCTTGTTCAAATTGGCCCGTACTGTTTGTAAGGGTAGAGGGATTTCCTGAAATTGGCACAGTGGAGAAGGCCGTTATAGTCTGTGGCCAATATAGATGATTATGTGGCGATAAGCGGAGTTGGAGCACACAAAGTTACAGCCCCGACTCCGTGGACGTAATCGTTAAATCGAACCTGCCGAGGCAGTTAACACACAGAGAGAGCCACTAACCATTATCCGTGTGACTGGTTGGCCGGACTACTCCGATATCTTTGCGCTCGTAAGTGGAGCTCACAAGCAAAGAAAGCCTAAAGCCTGACCAGCAAATTGGAGCATTCTCCCCAAAATAGTGGAGAGGAAAAGCGAGACGCCACTGCCACTGCCACTGCACAGCACAGCTCTGAATGTACATTGTCGATTGTACGTGTGGCAACAACACAAAGCCAGTCGATAGGCTCTGGTTGCATAATAGCCGAAAAGCGCTTCAGGCCGGAGCTCCACTTAGTATTTGAATGTGGCCCACAGCTACAGCCACGGCTACGAATAGGAAAGCAAGCGGCATGGGGCAGGGAGAGTAAGTGCTGCATATTTCCTGTTTTGTGGTACATTTCGAAAATAGGTACACTAGTGCCTGCTGCTCACAGCGATTATTTCATTTTTATTCCCCTCCATCACCATCGCCGACTACCCAAGCCCCCAAATCTGTCATGCCTCTGAACGCTGAAATCGAAATTGGTTAATTCCGATGGCACGGAAAGATGCGGTCTGCCCGCTGAGTGATGCTTTCATCTCGCTAATATCAATAAAGATATTATGGCATTTAGTTGGCAGATGTAGAGCTCCTAGCAGAACCGGCCGGAAGGTAGCGCTTTACAGCGCTGCCTTAAATCAGCTGATCTCGCACACGTGAAGAGCCAGCTAATGGCTCATTATTTATGGCTCATTCCAACAAAATTAATGTCCCCAACGCGCACTGAGCTAAGCCGTTTAGCCCGCAACGGTAGGGGTAAGGAGAGTCGCATGTGCACATTTATCTGGTATCTCGGCGGATCCCCGCGGACTGGGACTGCTGCCAGGAAGTGCAGCTGCCGGCGGAGACTTTTCCTTTAGAAAGGAAAAGCTCACCGAAATCGAAACTGATTCCTCTGCCAGCTTCCTGCGCGTGTGAGCATGCAAAGCGGCGCCTCAGCTCTGGTCACCTGGGCCACGTTTCGTAATGGGAGAGATGTTGGAATGCAACGATCAATTGGGGCTATCGTCTTTGCCATTGCCGCTCTGCGAGGCCCTCCCATTGATTTGTGCAGTCAATTGAAAATGGATACAAACGAAAGCTAGTAAGCTGGCAGGCGGCAGGCGGCAGGGCATGATTTATATTTCCGTCTTGCGGGTGTGCTGTGTGCTGGGCTGAGCGTGCGTTTAATTGCGGACCGCACCCAGCGAAACGAAAGACTTAGGCAACAAACTTGGCGGGCGCTCGCAGCTGGTCAGCCGTGTTTAATTAAAAGTTCAAGCCCGAAACACGCGAATAGAAATTGAGCTATCAATTGAGGCACTGAGTTCGCTTGGCCAAAGACTGGACAGCTGCTTCAGAGAGAGTAATTAAATCAGATTTTGACTTTAATTGAAGAGAAAGGCTCCCTGAAACGGTAAGAATAATAAAGAAAAACCGGCATTACGAAATCCCATTAAACAGATCAATTTAAAGACCCTTCCTTCTACAACAACAGATCTCTTTCCAACCATTTCAATGTGGTCAAATGGCTCATTACGGCCGACATAAATCAGATCTCGAGGCTGCATCCGACGCTGCCAAACGAGGTGGCAATTAGTGCAATGCTTCGCGCCATTTGTCTAAATTTGGCCATGCTATTGGCGGTTGCCAATTTTATGGCTTCAAATAAGTCGGAGGCAGTGTTGAAATGCCGCCTTGCCGGCCGCTAACTAACGGCTTTTGGGCCGCAAAGCTGTGACACATCGCCGTCGCGCCGTCTCTTAGGCCAAGCATTAGTATCATCGGCCCTCGTTAAGGCCCAGAGAGGCATTAAGCAAAAGGCGCTTTGCATAAATTAACGCCTTGCCGTGCGGAACCGCTTAATCAATGGAAACAATCGTGTGATACACGGCGGCTAGGCCTGATCTCCTTAACTCAGATCTAGCCTTACCGCACACCGTGCAGGGTTACTTATAGGCCATAAATATTCAACATTTAGATACATACGACACTTTTATTGGTTTTAAATGCCCGGCGAGCATCTCTCAAGCAGCGGCATTCAAATAAATTTGATAATAAAATGCCTCACGCTGATCTTCAGCAAGTTGTCTCAAAGCGATGCTTATTTACCACAGCTAACTGCCGTGAGTGCCGTGTTTTATGGCCGCTTCCGACTGACACGAAAGTCAAGTTGCTCATCAAGCCGCATTTTACGGCTGAGAAGTTGTTGGTCGAGTGCACTTTGGGCACAAAAACAAAAATGACACGCAACCTGCACAGCTCTCCGTAGCTTGCAGTGCGGAGGTCAGGTGGATTCGCTTCTAGGGTATTCTGAGAGCAGCTCCTCTTGCCGAACTCATTAACCACCAAGTGGGGCAGCATAAATAAGCCAGTGGAAGCGACAAGCGCCAAGCAAAACAAATCAGGCTTATGGTCGAATTAGTGCGAGTTGCATAACAGCGGACCAGTCAAGCCTCGGCATTAGCTTCAGCTTTAGCTCCGGCATCGGTATCAGCCTAAGCGTTAGCTCCGCTTGTACGTCAGAGCGTACAAGTCGTATTGTTTAGTGGAGCAGAAAGTACGATTGCATAGCTCAGTCAGCATAGCCTGGCAGCGACACAAACGCAGTAACAGCAACGAACAGTCAACAAACAGCAAACAATCAGCGGCGGCTGCCAAGTGTGGGCTGTGTACTGTTGGCTGTGGACTGTCTGGGCTAATACAAATGTCATCCGCGCTGACGGCGGGTCTAGGCTCTTGCATGGTCAATTGCCATTGGCACGTGATTGGCTTTCATTGTGCGCCAGCCAGCGCCATATATCAGTCACTCAGACTCGGTCAATGTAGCTACCTCGGAGACGCCGACTCCGGACGACATTTTCGCGCGTTAATTACACAATTTGCGGAGCGTGCCGGCTCCGTTGCATGCCAAGTAGATGCCCTCCCAGAGCCTTGACACTCTTTCGGACTGCGCAGGAGACGAATCTTAATGCTCCCCAGTAGTACCAGCTGGGAGGGCGCCTTTCTCCTCTCAGTGGGTGACCACCAGCGTTCGGCATGCGCTGCGAATTAGAAATTCATCTACGCCCAATTATAAAATGTCTATCGGGCTCCGACGACGACTGGGTTTCCTAAGTACTCGGGGGAGTATTGCAAAAGTGAATGTATAGTCTTACAGGCAAACTACAGCGGGTTCATCAAACGGGTAAACACATTGTTTTGCTTGTTACTCGTGCCACTCGTGTCCGGTCAAAAGTGCAGCATAACGGCATTGGTCGCTGGCTTATTATAGAGTTGGTTAGGACTCGCGCTACAATTAAATGTAGATAGAGCTCGCTCCATTTGTGGCTTTAATTGTGTCTCTCTGGATGGTAGTCTCCTGAGTGATCCCCGACTTCAAGCCGGGATGTTCCAAAGACTGGGCTGGGCTGGCAGCTTATGCAATATTTTCTGTGGCCTGGGGCTTCAGCCTGTCTAATTTATTGGGTATCGTCGGTGAATAAAACAGAGATAGATTCCAGCGAGGTCGGTCGCTCCTTCGTTCGCCTTGGAACAGCCTTACTTGGCGCTGCTGGTGCAGCATTTAAGCTGCAATAACTTTGATTTCAAAGAATTGATTTCAATTGAATTCAAATTGAGCCCCAATTGTTTGCCGTAATCAGTTTTATTTCTTAGTCTGGGCCTCGTCGAATCCGCCACTACAAATGGGCTTTTTCGGAGCCCAAACTCATTCTGTCTTGAGCAGCGCGCGCTTTGAGGTCAGCTCTTATTTGGGTGCAGTTACCTTTGCGAGCTTATAACGGCACGTTTTTATAATTAAAACTTTTTTTGGCCCGCGAATTGTCACCACTTGATGGCTGATTCAGCGCAAATCGCTTTGCAGGCGTACTAAAAGTTTGGGACTTATTTTTTGCGCGCCTTTTGGATGCTGGATACTGGCGATGTAGATTGCCATAACGGCCATAAATTGCGGGTATTATGCAACCACATGCGCCATTCTTTCTCCGGACTGCTGAGCTCTGTTTCTCAATTAACATTCCAGCGTCGAACGCCGGGAAACGAGACAAGTAACACCGCAATGGGCCGTGCCTCAATATGCGATAATTCGAGGGGAATAAACTTTGAATGATCCGCTCTCGGAAGAAATTAAAACTGGAGTACTGAAGAGAACTTGGCAACTGGCCGATGAACTGTTTTGTATATGCATGCGCATACTAATTGGCTCCGAACGCAAAAGCCTTAAAATTTTGGCAATTAGTAAGTGATTTCGGCCATTAAGGTATTTTAAGAATCGTTTAATGCCTGTGTCCTAATAGAGACATAAAGAACTTCCGGGATCATATGGGTCCATAAAAATAACCTCTGCCGCATTCCTGAAGCGGCAGTTTCTCTGCTTTATACATACATGCATATGGGTTTTGCTACTGTTATTAAGAATAAATTTTAAATATTGCTTGTGGCATTTGGCTGCGAGTTGGAGAAGGTCAAGCAAAGCCCCAACAATGATCAGCAGAAACTCGGCAATTCCACCAGACATTCACGTTTGCATGTGTAGAAAAAATCTATTAAAAGTGCAAATAAAACCGTGACAGCCTATGACCGAGATGTTGCAACTTCAATCACACGACGTGGCAGCCGATGAACACACTTGACAGATTAAAGCTCTATTATCCCTTACATTAATCGAGAATTTTTGCCTTGAATGCCTGTTAATCCTCCCACTCTTCCATTCTTATCTTCAGGATCCACAGAGGCCCAGAGCAAACGAGCCTCACGCATCACCAGCTCGCGCAGCTTTGGCACCAACGTCAAACCCACCAGCTCCAATGGCCTTAGCTTCGACTGCCCCGAGGAGTTCGGCTACTACCCGCATCCCACGGATTGCACCCAGTACTATGTGTGCGTCTTCGGAGGCGCGCTGCTCGAAAGCTGCACCGGCGGCCTAATGTACTCGCACGAACTTCAGACCTGTGACTGGCCCCGCAACGTGGGCTGCGAGCTGGTGGATACCTCCTCGGAGCGAGGACCCGCGCGTAACCAGGGTCAGAGCCAGGCACAGCAGCAGCAACAGCATGTACCCAGCCGAGTGCGCTTCGGGGCAGCCTTCAGTAGCCCGTCCGGCACTCCGAAGGCACCCACAGTGGCGCCTCAGTATCACCGTTCGCCGCCGCAGGTGATCCAGGCACAGGTGCAGCACATCCCGCCACCGCCGCCAGAGCTGCGAGTGCCACCCAATCCAGTGATCACGTCGCGAGGTCAGCCAAAGCCGCTGCTCGATTCCCAAGAGGACATAGCAAAGGTTGGTCCAGCCCGTGGTAATACATTTGTAACGATAGAAAGATAGGTTGTTTTTCGGACCGACTTGTTCTAATCATAGGCGTATTAATATGTCTATGTAACCAAACCGGTATTCGATAAGAACAACTTGTGGCCTTAATGAGTATTTTTCAGATAAAAAACAAACAATCGATAAAAATAATCTCCTAGTTTTCGGGTTCTCTTCACTTAAGTTTTCGATCAATAATAATCATAATTATACTTCAGCTGTACGCTGATGCGCAGGAGACGCTGCCGCCCGTGGAGGAGGAAGAGTCTGATCGACAGCAGCGAGTGTACCGCGGCCAACCCAGTACCGTTAGTCAGGTGCAGCGCGATCGCGACGGAATCATTCACCAGGCCAGTATCAATGCCATCCCGCAGGCGGGAAAGATCGGATCGTACGCCTTCGGAACGGCCTACAGGTAAGCTGTCACCCCCAATTGCGACATTGCAACGTAGCTAGTTCTCAGCTCTCATTTATCGTCGCTTCTGAATCGATGCCACCTACTACTTCTGATGCTAAATCAAGTCAAAATTCTATGCAACTCATCGTATTCCATGCTCTTTTCTCTCATACGCATTGTGCACTATCTCTAAATCTTGCTCCAATTGAAACCGACACAAACACACTCCGAACCCGAACTCGACAACCGGACCGTTGAACCGCTTCGGATAAAACTGTACGCAAACAGCGAAAGCTCGGACGAAGACCAGACGCTCGAATACGAACTGTCCCACAACCGACTCCGCCGAGACCTCACTGGAGTTACGGTCACGGAAGGTTTGCCCAAAAATCGGACAAACACCGAGAATCCAAACGATTCGAACACGTCCAGCGAAGTAGTAGAGCCCGAGGGCTCCACCACGCCTCCGATAAGCAGCGAGACTTCCAACACTTCCAACAACTCACAAGAACACTTCGACGAGGCGGCACCAGCGGTCACCAAGCTCCAGAAATACTCTTCAAAGATCAGTCAGCCAAAAGGCGAACCTACCATGGACTTTGATTACGAACAGGAAGCGGAAGCGGACGAAGAGGCCGCCGAAGACGGGGATGATGCAGCCACGGGCGAGTCGAAGAGGCGTCCCCGGCAGCTGAGACCTATCTCACACACGTCCTCAAAGTGGCCCGGACAAAACTACCGCGCCATCGACGCACCTCCTCCGCCGCAAACGTACTCGCAGCAGCAGACGGGCTACAGTTTTGGCAACTATAATCCCTATCTCACGCCACCAAACCATGCGCACAGCCCACCGGCCTACGGCAACAGCCACAACTACAACCAGCTGAGTCCCGGTTACCAAGCCTACTTGCACCAACAGCAGCAGGTGGCTGCGGCGGGTCCCCACCCCCAGCAGAAGCCTAAGGTCGTCTACACAGGCTACAATCTGTCGCTGCCTCCGCCTCCGCTGGAGGACGATTTTCGGCCCATTGCAGGCAACTACTACGGAGCAGCAGGACCGGTTCCGAGCAGTCCGCGACCGCTCAACCCCAACCAGCAGCAGCAGCACTCGAGTCCTGGCGACCTACTCCCCTACCTCATACAGCAGCTGAAGGAACTTAAGGAGCGGCGAAAACACTTGCAGGCGGAGAACTTTGCCTACTTCCATCTGGAAAATCAGCCAGTGAGCCCGGCTCCGCAATCTAGCGGCGCATCGCTGCCGGCAGCCAGCACCACAGCGCAAACCCCCTTTAATCAATATTCGCCCGTTGATCCGTCAAAACCAGCCCAGCTGGTGACCCCGAACGGCCAGTACAGCACCATGGGCGGATTCTACAATAACCATCAAATAGACCAGAGCTCGTATACCTCTTATCCCGGCAAGCTAGTGTCCCAGTACAGCATAGGCTCGGCCGACGGGCAGCGAGCCAGCACGACGGAGAGCAACTACTTCCAGTACAACATCGTAGCCAACCAGAAGATGAAGGGCGTCTTCAGCACCGCCCAGCCGAGCCACAACCAGATCGGGCACGCCGCCGTCAAGGTGCGGCCCCCGGTGACTCCCCTGCAGGTGACGCAAAGCATCAACGTGGTATCGGCTCCGAATCTGGCGTACAACAGACCCAACAGCCTGCAGCAGGTTCCGTTCCGCAACTTTTCCCATCTGCCAGTCGGCATTAGTTACGCAAGCAACAGCAGCCTGCCGGAATCGTACCAGACTTTTACCAAGCCTATCAGCTCCACACAGGCCCCGGCGACAAACACAGTCGCAACCACCCCCAAGTCCCAGCTGACCAACTTCCAGTTTAACATCCACGAGTTCATGGCCAACCTCAAGTCTGGCGATCTAGCCAGTGTCAGCCCGGCCATAAACCCGCTGATAAAGTACTTCAAGCAGGTTAGCAGCGACGGGAACGGGAGCCTGCGCAACGCGCTGGTACTCCGTCGTCCCGTTACGGCCAGCACGAGTTCGACCAACAGCCCTAGTACGACTACCCAGATGATTCCGACCACATCAAGACCATTGATGCAAAAGAGCCGCCTAAGAACGAAACCAACAGTGCCTTCGCCTGCCACTCCGACCACTACAAGAGCTCTCAAGGGTTACGAGAGCTTCATCAAGGGCATACAGAATCAACTCAACAAACATGCCTCCTCCAGTCCAAGTCCCGCCGCCAGTCCGTCGACCAGCACTCCGAGAGCGACGACCACGCCGACCACAACGACCGTCGAGAGCGTCGACTATTACGACGAAGATTACGAAGAGGACGAGGATATTCTACCGCCCTCGCAGATGCCGCCCTACATGCCCATGTCGGAGACTATGGCCCCTCCCCGCTCTCAAATGGCAACAGTTTCTCCCGCAACCGAGGCCCCGGGAAAAGCGCGACCCAACTTCCAGACCGGCTTCCTGGAGGCCACAACGACACGTCGCCCGTTCCCTAACTTCTCGCAGCTCAACCAGCCAAGTGCCGAGTCCGGGGTGCCGTCATTCATCAACTTTCCCAGCGACATCTTCCAGGAGCTGAAGCAGCGGCTGCCCCAGCTGCCAGAGGCCAACACGCCCCCGCCCGGCACTCGAGTCACTGCTCCACGCCCAAGCACGCGTCCGACTTTCAATCAAAACTCAATCTCCTCCAGCACGACGCCGTCGTCTACGACGCGAGCGCGCTATACAACGCGTCCGCGTACGCGAGGACAGCAAAAGTGGATGACGATGGCCCCAGCCAGCCAGGATCCAAGGAACGAGACCGATATTACCCCCGCCCTTGCAAGCAAGCACAGTAACTTGGGCGGCCTGCAGCTGAATTCCATTCATGGGGGCGCTGGCGCGGACAGACACAGGTACCTATAACCGAGCCGAGGCAATCGTTACTACTAGCCGCTGCTAGTTGTGCTAGTTACTTGTGCCGCTACACAAATACACACAGAAATCAGTGAATACAAGAAACAGCCGATCTATGTACATATACCATATACTCCACGCCCGTCCGCCCACGTGGCGACATTACTGTCTATACATACGTCTACCTAGACCCGTAACTAAACGATCTCACGGATCGAACTTACCAAAGCTGTACAGCCGACTAAACAAGTGTTCTCTGGACGTGGCTACGTTATCGCTAACCCTCTAATGCTAACTCTAACTCTAACTTTAACTATAACTGTAACTATACTATAACTAAGCTAACAACGTTTCACTGCTCCCACTTCCTGTGCTCATGCCTCAGCCGCCTGTCTGTCATTATTTGTTGTTATTTGATTTGAATTGTTTTTGATCTCGTTTTACATTCTTCTCTCCTGTTTTACGAACATATACATCATCGTCATTACCTCCTCATATCCACCCATGTTTATTGCTGTGAATTTTTGCCAATGTAAATAATCAACGCTACTGACACGACACGACCAAAAACAAAAAACAAAAAAAAAAAACAAATCGAAAAAATAATTACAACGTGTTCAGAGTTGAGTCATCATCACCGTCATCGTTAGGGTCGCCGCAACCCGCTAACATCTTTGTACAGCCCACACCACAAGCTCCATCTCCACTATTAGAACCCAATCGTAACTACTACAATGCATCCATATTTAATCATGGGGGCGGCTACCAACAACAACAATCGCAGCAGCAACAGCAGCAGCAACAACAACAACAGATACAGCCAACACCATTCCAACAAGCGCAATCGCAACCGCAACAACAGCAACATCAGCAACAGGCACAAGCCCCCCAACAACATCCCTATGATTCATCCTATTATTCTGTTTACGACGACGATATCGATTTATATAGGGATCTCGAGTACCAGCAGCAGCACCAACAGCAGCAGCCGCAGGAGCAGGAGCAGCGGCAGCCACCCAGCGTCCAGCAGTACCAGCCTGCAGTGCGCCAGCATCAACAGTCCACCTACCGACCCCTGGAGCTCTCGGCCACGCCGACTCCGCCCCAGAAGTCTGCGTACGGCAACCAGCCCACCCTGAGCTACAGCACCGACTACGACGATGACATTAACGCTCAGGTAGTTGTAAAAGAAAGTAAAATTACAATTTGTGATAGTTTCATTCCTGCTAAATTAATTTAAAACAATTAATTGGTATATCATGTTTACAATATGCACCTTTGATCTCCTTTTGTAGATCGAGCAGGACAACGTGTACGATCAGCCAACACGCTCGCCACAGAGGTAAGTAGCATCGATCACCAGCTTACGCACCGTGTCATAAATCAGGTTGGAATAAACCATTCACCGAAAAATAAAATCACCCGCCCAGAAACAGTCAGCCCTGCAGAGAATCTTAAACCAATTGCACTGAGGAATCTCATCTCCCTTTAGACCACACTAGTTAGCGTCCCCCTGCCAAGTCAATGTCCACATAATCAGAATCACAAACCCATCCACAAACAGCCTCAAACACAAACAGCCACACACTGCATCAAAATTTAGACACCACATCCAAATCAATACGTATACACCCAACCACAATGCATTTATCTACCAGGCCGGAGCAGGTGGCTATTCAGAGGCTGGATGCCAGGGCAACCCCCTCGAGCGTCGGCGGCGGCTCACCCTCAACGACTCCCGCCTCACGCCCGGATGTCCGCACCTACTACGACACGCTTACCACGCTACCCGACGCACCGGCCGACTACAGCTACTCCAGTTCCGCGGAGTATGCGTACGGCTCCTCGCCAGAGGACTACGATCAGAGCGAGCGCACTGTGACTCGCGCCCAGCCCTACGCCGAGACGGACGACTATGATCTGATCGCCAATGTCGTTGGTCCCACCAGCAGGAGCTCCACGCCGGCTCCGGCACCTATTCGAACCACACAAAACACGAAACCATCGACCCCAGCGATTGGCAGGAATCCGACTAAAAGTTCCATCGCCACCACACAAACTTTTAAGGTCACAAAGTCCACAACCACAACAACAACAACAACAACAACTCCAACTACAAAAACCACCACACCACAGCCCCCAACGACAACAACGAAAGTAGCAAGGTATTGTCACCAGTTGATAGCGAAATGAGCGCCAGACACAGGTCTTTCTCTGCCAGTCGCCTTCTAACGCATTCGCCACTCAGTCATTAGCCGGCTTTCAGTGTATTAGTTTAGTTTCTATTTCTAAGCGCTCATTCCCGCCATACGCACACGTTCAGCTTGCGAATTCGGCAACCATTATACAGAAAACACACAGCGACACAGCCACACTCACAGCCAAATATGGTCAGGGACCTCTGATATATGCGGCATCACCAGTGCGTGTAGTAGGGCATCCCCGATCAGCCATCGATACGAGACTCTTGCTGACTGTTCAAACTATCTCTATCCGTATCCATTGCATGACTACTCATAAGATAACTCCTTAGGGGTCGCGCATGAGCATGTATCTATTCGTAATTAGCAGCTATGTGATGATCGAAACAGATAACCCAAACGAAAATCGAAATTTGAGAACCAAAAGGCTAGGAAGATAGGTCCCGCCACACACCTAGTCCTAAGTTACTAACACCTCTGTGATTACTTATTTAAATACACGTCTCTTCTACAGCTCGAAAGCGCATGCAAATAAGCCATATAAACAACATGTCCCCAACAAGTCAAAGACAACCACAACTACACAAGCTCCCAGTACAGCACCTCCCAGTCCCACCACCACAACCACCTCCACACCATCCCCGTCGAATCCTTCGGCATATAGTTCCAATCCCTTTCTCAAATCGAAGCTACAGAGCCTGGCCAAGTCTCTGGTTTCCTTTGTCTCAAGCAACCAGCCCCAAGGCCCCAGCAGTACCGACAGTTACCGCCAGGTTCAGAACCTTACACATTCCCGTCGACAGTCCACGATCAAAGACCCAGTCCCCGTCTATAGTCTTCCCCCCATTACCCCGCCTTCGACTACGCAAGAGCCTCTGGTGGAGGATAGCCTGACCAATAGTCAACTGGAGCATGTCGAGACGGTCTTCGATGAAAGCCAGAACATTCACGTTCAGACGGCCGAAGCGCCCAGGAGTCGCTCCTTCGAAACGAGCACCTCTTCCAAATTCCTGGACTTCATTAATGCCGCCGCTTACGGCACCAGTCCGCGTGGCAACCTGTTGCATTCAGTGCCAGAGAAGTCATTGAAGACGACTGGACGGGAATCTCCATATAAGGGCCATGCTTTTGAGACAACTTCAGCGGAGTCGGAACAACAGCGCAATCGCATTCAGACATACATCACCTCCGATGTGGCGCCCCAGAGTTTCAGAGTTCCGCCAAGCGATAGAGTGATACCTCCGCCAGAGGATATGACCAGCGCTAGTACCACGCGTCCGAATAAACCCATTCAATATAGTCTGCAAAGTGGATCGAGTGGCTTCAGCTTGGTCGTGCAGAAGGACCAAAGCAACAAGAATGACTATGTGCCCACCTTCAGCATTGTAGAGAAAAAACAACCACTTAGCACTACCAGCACTCCAAGACCTACTTCAACGACCACCCAAGCTGAGCCATCAGAGGATTACGTGGAAATTGTGCCCACGACATACGCCCCACCACTGCGCATTTGGCGTAACGGCAGACCTACCATTCAGCAGGCGTTTTACAGGCCAACGACTAGCCCTGCAAGTTCAACCACAACTTCAAGTACAACAACAGCAGGTCCTTCCACGTCAACTGTTAGTGTGGAGACCAGTAGCACCATCAAGACCACCACCACACCGAAGGCCCAGGGGCCGCCTAGCACCGAACGCTATATGGCACCGGCAGCGGGTCAGAGCTTCACGGCCCGCGCCAGTTTCTTAAGGGACAGCCTCAACCGGGTGACAGCCAACCCGGCAATGCGCTTTGTCTCCCCGTACAAGAGCCTGGAAAACTTGCTGCAGGAGGACCGCCAGCATCAGCACCACCAATTGCGGACGACGGCTAGACCACGATACACCAACGCTCCCGCTTTTCCGCCCTCTCTTCAGACTACAACCAAGCCGCCGAAAAATCTCTTCATGACCGCCTCTGGCAGAAATACCAGTCAAGACGTTCTGGCTACAATGGCAACAGGAAACGCCCGTAATTTTAGTGTGAGCGACGCCATTCTCAGCACATTCAGCCCACAGCGACCAGCTCCGAGCATGCTGCGAACCACTACCAGTACAACCACTTCAACCACAACCCCCGAACCTCCGGCGGAAGAAGTGACGACCATTGGAAGCAGCACAACAACTGCTTTTGCAGTGGTCGCCTCTTCTCCCATCCGCGTATCGCCAACTGGGGTGCGTCCGCGCGGCCGCTCCCGGTACACGGTAGCCACTCTGAATAGTGTGGTGGACAGCGAGGACACACCCACGACTTATGCCCCCAAATTTAAGCTGCCCAGCGGGTACGATACCAGCTCATACCAGAAACGCAAACCCCTCCGCGTACGAGTGATTAGTAACCAAAGGCCGCTTTTTGCTGCGCCCACTGCGAAACCGCAGGAAAAGTATGAAGCGTACAAGTCCGCCTTGCAGGCCAAGGACTCCTTCATTTATGGCGCCCCAAGTGTTCCGGTCAAGGCTCTGAAGCGTAAGCCCATCGAGAATGAAGCAAGCATTCTGGACGAGCCGCGTGCTGAGGCGTTGATTAGCCAGCTTCCGTTGGAGGCCAGACAGCAGAACAGCTTGGAAGAGACTGGCACGGCGACGGCGTCCAGCTCCACCGAGCACGTCGTGGCCATAACAGAGCGCCCTACAGTAAAGTTTCTCTACTCCAATAAATATCGCCAGCAGACGGCGGAACGCACTCTGGCGGAGAGTCTTCAGAACGCTGGCTACATCACAGCCTCGAAAGGACGGGACCAGAAGTTTCGATCGGTGAACGTGATCGAGCAGCTGAGGCAGTTTCTTGCTGGCAGCGACAGCAACAGCAACAGCGATGAGAGCGGGACGTCCCAATTCGTGGACGAGTATTCCTTGCCCGAGTTGAATGCGGCTGTCGATGAGATTAAGCAGCTGGTCTTGCCCACCGATCGATCAGCCACGAAATCGAGCACGACTACGCATCGTCCTACCACTACGCCCATTGCTCCACCGTCTCTGTCCTCACCCCGACCCACTGCCACAGGCACTGTGGCAGCTGCTCTGCGACCAGTGGCCAGCCAATCCAAAGCCAACTCCTTTTCCTCCACTTTTAGCGCCTCGAGCACCGATCCCACTCCAACCGCAAGAACCCCCCAGAGCACCCCCATTTAGTACCGCTAGAGTCCCGACAGCCTCACCACTGTTTCCCAACCCGAGCCCGAACCCTAATCCAAACCCCACCCCTGCCACCGCCACCGCCACAGCTACACCCTCCTTGTTTGCACCGCCCACTGCGCGCGCTTCGAGGGTTAACAGTGTGATAAAGTCGTCAATTGCCGCCGCGGCCGGCCAGGGCGGTCAGTCCGGCGCAGGCCCTGGCTCCTCCACCTATCAGCCACAGGTGGCGCCGGGCAAGGCCCACAAATTCCAATTCGGCTTCGCCCCCAACAATAAGAACCAACACCAACACCAAGCAAGCAGCAGCAATCCCAATGGCGCCGCAGCCTCAGCTTCAGCCACGGTGAAGTGCTCTGACAGCACACCGAACGCCAAATGCAACGAGATCCCTTCAAGGTATAGATACCCGTACAGATTCCGATTCCTCTAAGCTCAGTCGATCCCAGCCATCACTTTACTCTCCGTATCCGTATCGCTCTCTCTACCTTTACTTCTCTTAGCATCACCGTAATTTCGTTTTGAACACAAGCAACCATAGCCATAGCCCCCACTGTACTGTATTCCGTACTGCTCCAAAGCTTTCTCTAGTCTCTCATTACCACCCACATATCCACCCACCTTTAATCTACGTATCTAGTCACTCCCACTAGGATGGTGTTGATTGTTGGCTTACTGCAACGCCCACCATCAGTATTCGTTCAAATTGCGCTCGCAGTAATGTCCACTCTCACTTGAAAATCCTTTCGCTGGCATACTGGCATAGTATAAGGACACTCATAGGTGCATACTAAATGTTAGCTGCTGTGTAAAATGTTGCTATAGACTCTGGTATACCAAACCGTAGACGTTCGTTAACCGATCTAAATTAGAAATAAATTGTATTTGAACCGGTGGTGGCTCGTAAAAGCTCTTAAAGTAAATCCCTACAAACTTTCCTTGATATTTATCATTTTGTTTTCTTTGATAAAAAGTAGAAATCGATTGGCGAAGTAAACCGAAATGATACTAGCTGTGAGAACTAAGAAGGTTGAAAGGACAAAGACAGATTTAAACGGCCTTTTGCTTTGAAAACTTTAGACAAATAATGTAAAATTTCAGACATTTTTAAGAACACATTTTGAAATTGTGCTCAGATCGAAGGCGATTTATTTACGAAAGCAATTCGATGCAAACCTATAAGCACATTTTACAGAGCCTAAATTTAGTAGATGCTTTTGTGTCCCAGTCTGAAGCATTTTGCTGGAAAAATGCAGCCAGAGATCTTTCAGAGATTAACAGGGGATTGCCGCGGACGTATGAATAGTGATTTAATAAAGCTGTCATCTATCTCTGTGTTCTATACATAGTAAATCTTCTGTCTTTTTCTTAGTGTTCCTGCGGTCTTAACACAAAATTATACACATTCGTCTTTTCTCAGCCTGTATTTGCCACCATCAATCAAGTCAAGTCCCAACACGTGACACACATAAGTACAACTTTTTGGTTCTCACTGTACAAAAATTGGATGAAATGAAATTTTGGCTGGTTTTTTTGGGTGGTGGAGCTATTGTCACTATTACTTTTACTAATATTAAGGGGAATCATTGTGCGTGAACCACTAACCACCATTGCGTGAGGTGTATACTATAATTAATCCTGCATTTATCTGTATCTCTGCCTATTTGTGTAGCACAAACCAGTAAATCAAGTGTAAGCATTTGCAAATTGTACTTGAGTAGAGCAGCTCTCTCTTTTTACTGACCTCAACACCAGCTAATTCCCCTAAAATCTAAACGAATATATCTAACAAATTATATTTAGGAACAACAATAGGAACCGGGGCAGTGCTATTTACGCAAACCAGGACCGGGACGTAATCGCCACACCGAACCGCGGAACTCACCCACCGTAAGCCCAGGGTTTCGTGAATAGTTCCTCACACTGAATTTAAATGAATTCTTCTCTCCAGACGAACCCGACCCACACTGAAGCCCTCGGGCACCATCGTGTCGAAGGCCCAGGAGTTCGTTGACATATACCGATACCCGCCGAGTCGGCCTGACCCCATTTACCCGCAGCCTACACCCGACAAGACCGCAGCCAAGTGCCGCAAAGATGTGTGCCTGCTGCCGGACTGTTACTGCGGAGGCAGGGACATACCTGGTAAGTAAAAGCCCTGGTTAAATAGACATAGTTTTTAATGCAGAAGGTGGCCGAAATTAATGAAATGTAGGCGGGTTGAGAGCCGCGGAGACGCCACAAATCGTACTGATGACATTTGACGATGCCGTGAACACCATAAACATCGACCTCTACGAGGAACTCTTTAATAATAAGTCCCGGAAGAACCCAAACGGTTGCCCTTGGCGCGGCACCTTTTACCTGTCGCACGAATGGACAGACTACGGCATGGTGCAGGATCTGTACTCTGAGGGACATGAAATGGCCTCCCATACCGTTTCGTAAGTTGTGCCGCTTCAGCCAAGGTCACTGCCTCGCCATCATCGTCTGCATTAGATACCACTCGCTTGTCTATTTATTCTGGTTAAAAGCCTGAGTCCTCCTCTGCCTGCCTGTGTTTCCTCGACATATTTTCATCCACATTCCCCATTTGCATTGCTAGGCGAGCTACCCGTCGAGAGCATCCCCCAAATCGTTCTCTTGACCTTTGACGATTCAGTAAATGACTTGAACAAGCAGTTGTACACGGATCTCTTTGAGAAGGGTCGTGTCAATCCCAACGGCTGTCCAATCACAGCCACCTTTTACGTCTCCCACGAGTGGACTGACTACAGTCAGGTGCAGAACTTGTACGCCGATGGACACGAAATGGCCTCCCATACAGTTTCGTAAGTAGATGGAGCTCTGCTCGAGATCAAGATCCCCGACACAGAAACACAGCAATGACAACAACTAGAAGCAGCACCAAGTCACAGTAGTTACGTAGTTAGCTAAATCGCCCTCCACACCAATGCACCAGTTTACTAACTCAAATCCCAATCAAAATCCATTGCTGAACTAACAAATACCATGAAAAACCGAGACCCGAGTATTCTAACCATTTTCGTCAACAGTCACAGCTTCGGCGAGCAGTTCTCACAGAAAAAGTGGACTCGCGAAATAGCAGGACAGAGAGAGATCCTTGCCGCATACGGCGGTGTTAAGCTGTCGGATGTGCGGGGAATGCGCGCACCCTTCCTCTCCGTCGGCGGCAATAAGATGTACAAGATGCTGTACGATTCGAACTTCACCTACGACTCCTCCATGCCTGTTTACGAGAACCGGCCGCCCTCCTGGCCCTATACCCTTGACTACAAGATCTTCCACGACTGCATGATTCCGCCCTGTCCGACCCGCTCCTACCCAGGTGTTTGGCAAGTGCCTATGGTTATGTGGCAGGACTTGAATGGGGGCCGTTGTTCGATGGGCGACGCCTGCTCGAACCCCAGCGACGCCGATGGTGTGACCAAAATGATCATGAAGAACTTTGAACGACATTACACCACAAACAGGTAAGCTTAATGCATAAACAGCAGATCATCCCACAGAGCTAAACGTCATACATATATAAGTATGAATGCAACGCGGCATTGAGAAGTCGTACTTTAGCCTGTCTATCCATATTTAATTCACAGAGCACCTTTCGGCCTGTTCTATCATGCTGCCTGGTTCACGCAGCCCCACCACAAGGAGGGATTCATAAAGTTCCTTGACGCCATCAATGCCATGCAGGATGTATGGATCATAACCAACTGGCAGGCATTGCAGTGGGTAAGGGACCCAACGCCGACGTCCCGCATAAACTCGTTCCAGCCATTCCAGTGCGATTACTCGGTGAGTAAATTACCAAGTAGATTTGGAAGGCCCATAGTTCTTCTCTAATTATAACTTATTTCCAAATAGGATCGGCCCAAGCGCTGTAACAACCCCAAGGTGTGCAATCTGTGGCACAAGTCCGGCGTCCGCTACATGAAAACGTGCCAGCCCTGCCCAGACATCTACCCCTGGACTGGTAAATCCGGAATCCGCTCCTCCCGCATAGACAATGAAAATGTTGAAGAGCCTGCGGCGTAAACTACAGTATCGCATGGACACCCAGTGGATTGAGACCTTGGGCTAGCAGCAGTAGGCAATGGGAACACTCAGCCGTCCCAGATGCCGAAAAGTAACAGCCACTATATTCATTATAGCTCAAAATACGAAATTCACTCGTTAAATGTTATAAATTCCATGTACTTTAATAATTTAGCTAATTTCTTAAAGAACTTGAAGGAGAGCCGCGATCATAGTTAATTTCTTTTGGAGCATGTTACTACAAATTATTTATTCCCTCTTATATACTCAATAATACCTATATCTGTATATTCCTATAGATTGCTACGTATACGGATATTCTTTTAGTTGCACACGCAATCCCAGCAATTGTAGACGTAAAACAAAGCAATTAGGCGTAAGACCGTAGACCTTTAAGTACTAATAAATTGCGTTTTTGGTGCACCGAGTCCTTCAAAGGATTGGCATGTTCACTAGGATTTGGCTGCACCAAGTCCAAGGTTTCCTTCAGCTGGTAACATGGGACGCATTTAGAGACTAGGCTAATATATATTCGTGTTTAACTTGTGATAAAAAGTTACAGCTGAATTTATGTATTATTAGATGTGCACAACCAGCGCCTTTTCGACACATTTTTCCGATTTTCACATATGTATATGCTAAGTTCACGCCCAAGTTGGATCATTTCCCTGGGTGCCATGAAATAAACCAGTTCTGGCTCATCTTTTCACTTCTCATTCTTCTCTGCTTAAAATCGATATAAATAAAACGCAAAAGGATTTAATACGAGCATTCACGATCACGAAACTTTGGAAAGCTTCAGTTTCATTACATTTAGCTTAGACTGGAATGCGAAACGGATACGAGAATGTTATAGAAATACCCTTCGATGTCCAGGGCAAGTCAGTGAAGACAAGAAGATAGATAGTTAAGATGAAACAATTGCCAATACTTAGCCGTTCTTCAGAAAAATAAATAAAAAAGTAAGCAATAATTAAAAAGCGGTTCATTGAAACGACGTGAAAGCAAGCCTATCATCAATAGTTTACCATTTAAGGGACTAATAAATATACGAGAGTATTAAGGGGATTCGAAATGCAATAAATAAAGATGATAATCGATTAGGACAAGCTGCATATACTATAAGGACATGTTACAATAGAGCTAAACTATTTACAGCAGGGCGCAATGTAAAATTTTAAGAAACGAGTGAATTAAGTATTTTCAGCTAATAATTGTAAAAACTCTGTAATAATGTTTGTAATAAAATATACTATTTAAAAAATATTGAATTGGTTTTTTAAGGTTTCATGATAAGCTTTTGGCTAGATGCTTACTGCTCCGATCAGACGAACTCTATGGTGGGTTTCGTTAATAAAATAGCCGTTAAAAATGCACGTCAGTCACATATTACGATTTAAAAAACAAATGTGTGATGGACTGGTTCTGGAGAACTTTTTCAGTAAGTAAGTATCTAAATTGTGTATATTTAAGGTTTGCCGTTAATTTCAGTAATATTTTTTGTTTGAAATTCAAGTACTAAGTTATAATTTTTTCATGTATACACATTATTTAATACTTAGATTTTGATCCAAATTTAATATTATTAACTGTATAGTAAATTATTATTATTATTATTATTGTTTTTGTTTTTTTGGTTCAGAAGAAAAAAAGGTAAACAAAGGCAGCAGCTTTCCAAATGTCAAAATTAACAAGAGTGGATCTTGTACTGGCCAAGGACGAAGCCAAAAGCGGCATTTTACGTCAACTGTATGAAATAAATAAATATGCAAGAACAAGGAGAAGAGAAAAATGCGCGCGCAACGATAGCAAATGGCGCGGATAAGAAAAGAAGAAAATGTTTTTCTTTCACTCACCCAGTTATTGGAATGCGGCGATTTTAGCGTTTTAGATATTAGCTTTCACTTCCAAAAAAAACTTCCACCTTCAATATGGACCTGGAAACACGATAAAATTTGTATGGGTGATGGGTTATCGCCAGCTTGTATTTTATTTTTATAATTGGAATAAATATAACAAGAAAGGAAGATATGTAACTTCGGCACGCCGAAGCAGCTATATGATATAATCATCCGATTTGCATGAAATTAAAACCGAAGTTGTGAAATAATATAAAATGTCTATATATCTGTGAAGATACAAGTATCTTACAAAAACAGCGAAATTAAAATTTTTTAAATAAATTTCTTCTACGTTCCTTTTGGGAGCTATATCCGATTTTTCCGTCCGAATTTTATAAAATTAAAACCCAAATTCTAGAATAATACAAAATGGCCATATCTCAAATTATATGTCTTCTTTTAGAGATTCCTACTGATGGCTTCGAATTCCGAACAGCCATCTCTGGAGACCCGAGGATATATGCCAAGGACTCAAACATCCATAAATATATCCACTTCTATCTCAAAGAGGACAAAAGCTGGCTTCTTTAACTGCTCAAAGCCAAATCACCTGAAAGCTCGACATTATTTATAATCGACCAGTATGCGGTAACAATAATGCCAGCCGTGTAGGTATGCAACATATGTATGAATGGACGTATGTACATATGTATGTTTGTAATAAAATGTTTAAAAAATATTGAATTGGTTTCGAACAAAAACAAGGTACCCAATTATGAGTGAGCCCATCATCAGGTTTTATGATAAGCTTTTGACGCAGGTGTTTCAATTAATATTCTCGATTAGGAGCCCTATAATTTGATGAGGTGACGACCCCCTAGCGTGCAGCCCCATTTAGCTTTTTGGGATGGTATAAATAGAGCTGCGAGGCCCACCACTGCCAACAATTGGATCTAAGCCCCGGAGGACTTGTAGTCGTTATGCTGAGTGCTTGGATATTTGCAGTTCTATTGGCCATTCATGGGGTCGCCGCTACAGAAGCATCGTACGAGAGTGAGTTGCCAGCAAAATGTGTTAGTCGGCGTCTCATCAACCGGTATCAGTTAAATGAGAAAATCTACGGACAAGGAAAGTGCGGAAACAGTCCTCCGGCGAGATATCGAGATAAGCGCCGTGTCGATCCCACCTTCCATGGCAATCCCAAGCCGCGGGCAGAGCTTTTGGCCGGTAAATTTCACGTAAATGCTTACAACTTCGATCAGACAAACTCCTTGGTGGGTTTGGTTAATAAAATAGCCGAGGAGTACCTTAAAAAATGCCCGCCAGTCATATATTACGATAGTTTTGTGGAAAAATCAGATGGCCTGATTCTGGAGAACTTATTCAAGGTAAGTTAGTCCTTAGCCTTCTGGATAGATTACAAAAGTTACATATATAATATACGTTTCAAGCCGGAACTGATAGCATTATGTGTTATTCACAGACACTTCCTATTACTTTCTACCATGGCGAGATTAATGCTCGCTATGAAGCTAAAAACTCCCACTTCACAAGCCCTATCGATAGCAATTGCAAGAGTTACATCTTGTTCCTTTCGGACCCACTGATGACGCGCAAGATTCTGGGCGCCCAAACAGAAAGCCGGGTGGTCCTTGTCTCTAGGTCAACGCAGTGGAAGCTTCGTGACTTTTTGTCCTCGGAACTGTCCTCGAACATTGTCAATTTGCTTGTAATCGGAGAATCCCTTATGGCCGACCCAATGCGGGTGAGTATGAGTGCCGAGGTTACGGAAACATTTAAAGGTGCATTTACTCCTGCCACAGGAACGTCCTTACGTGTTGTACACCCACAAGCTATACGCAGATGGCCTCGGCTCAAATACTCCCGTGGTGCTCACCAGCTGGATAAAGGGAGCTTTGTCGCGACCACACATAAACCTCTTTCCGCCAAAGTTCCAGATGGGCTTTGCCGGCCATCGCTTTCAAGTCTCGGCCGCTAATCAGCCGCCCTTCATCTTCCGCATCCGTACTTTGGACTCATCCGGCATAGGCCAGTTGCGCTGGGACGGCGTAGAGTTTCGGCTGCTAAATATGATCGCGAAACGCCTGAACTTCTCGGTTGACATCACCGAGACGCCAACGAGAGCCTTTGCGCGCGGAGTCGTTGACAAAATCCAGCAGCAGATCGTGCAACGGTCAGTGGACATAGGGATGTCCGGCATTTACATAACTGAGGAGCGGCTGCGAGATTCGGACATGTCCGTGGGACACTCTCGTGACTGTGCAGCCTTCATAACGCTGGCTTCGAAAGCGCTTCCCAAGTACAGGGCTATCATGGGACCGTTTCAGTGGCCCGTTTGGGTGGCTCTGATTTGCGTATACCTCGGAGGCATCTTTCCGATCGTCTTCACCGATCGCCTGACCCTTAGCCACTTGCTGGGCAACTGGGGCGAGGTGGAGAACATGTTCTGGTATGTGTTTGGCATGTTCACCAACGCCTTCACCTTCAGCGGCAAATATTCGTGGAGCAACACGCAGAAGAACTCCACGCGTCTTCTGATTGGCGCCTACTGGCTCTTCACCATCATTATTACTTCTTGTTACACCGGCTCCATCATAGCCTTTGTAACTCTACCGGCTTTTCCAGATACCGTGGACTCCGTGCTGGACCTCCTGGGCCTGTTCTTCCGCGTGGGCACCCTGGGTGAGTAACCACGACACAGCATATTTAAGCATTATTTGATACATAGCAACTCGCAGATAATGGGGGCTGGGAGACGTGGTTCCAGAACTCTACTCACATTCCAACCTCTAGGCTGTACAAGAAGATGGAGTTTGTTGGGACCCTCGAGGAAGGCATTGGCAACGTCACGCAAAGCTTCTTCTGGAACTACGCTTTCCTCGGATCCAAGGCTCAACTGGAGTACTTGGTGCAGTCGAACTTCTCGGATGAGTAAGCATGATCATCGCCCTTTTGTTGCTGTCAAGGTTGTAAATATTTTTCACGTCTAGAAACATATCACGGCGATCCGCGCTGCACCTAAGCGAGGAGTGCTTCGCCCTCTTCCAAATAGGACTGCTCTTTCCTCAGGAGGCCGTGTACAAACGCAAGATAGATAGGATGATCCTGCTGGCGCAGCAAAGCGGTCTCATCACCAAAATAAACAACGAGGTCAGCTGGGCCATGCAGCGCTCGGCTTCGGGTCGCCTGCTCCAGGCGAGTTCGTCGTCGTCGCTGCGGGAGATCATACAGGAGGAACGTCAGCTGACCACGGCAGACACGGAGGGCATGTTCCTGCTCATGGCGCTTGGCTACTTTCTGGGGGCCACGGCCCTTGTATCCGAGATCGTGGGCGGGATAACAAACAAGTGCCGGCAGATCATCAAGCGGTCCCGCAAGTCGGCCTCCAGCTCCTGGTCCTCTCGCCACAGTTCGGCCGACTTCGGTGGAGAGCCGCGCACCGAGGCCGAGCAGAAGGCACACGATGAACGGAAAGCGGCGCGACGGGAAGAAGATGGCCAAAAAATGAGTTTCGGCATGCGCGAGTTCAACCTCACCAGGACAACGCTGCGCGAGCTCTACGGCAGCTACAACAGATCCGATATGTCCTCCACTGCTCCTGCAGTGGCCACCGAGCATGCCCAGTCACATGCAACCGCCACCCGATACAGCTATTTGGAGGACGAGGAGTCGTCCCGGGAAGCCCTTGAGTCCCTGGATCACTTAGACGACTTTATTTCGCAAATGGAAGCGGAGAGCGTCGAAAAGGAGTCTTGTGCCCAGAATTTTTCGCCCGACGAAGTGTTTGGTCCACACACTGAACCGGGGGAATGCTCTAAAACACAATCTTTTCCTAAAAAAGTCTAAAGTTTACCAATTCCAACTGCCACATGTATGAATAATGGTGGGAAACTTTTCTAAGCCTTGCTGAGACTTGCATGTTTTAATTGAAAAATGTTTCGGCGGTTGGTTTTCTTGCTCCGCGGTTGAAGTTGAGTTTAATTCAATTTTTAGTGAAAATAACAATTATTTCTAAAAATAACAATTCAAGCATGCAGTTAATGCAGTTAAATTTTAATACTCCATTCGGGGTATTAAAATATCAGTCAGAAGCACAGAACACAGTGAAGGAGTCATTTCCGAACCCTATAAATCATATATATTCTTGATCAGCACCGAAAGCCGGGTCGATCTAGCAGTGTCTGGTAGAATTCAAAAATTTAAAATTTTGTTCGAAACTTTTTGGAGTTAAATTGTTAAAATTGTAAAATACAAATTTGAAAAAAAAAATTATTTTAAAATAAATTGAAATTTAGTATGCAGTTTTATTAGCCTTATTAAACCCAACTCAAAACTGTTCAACCGAATTCAAATTAATGCATTTTTAGCTTAGATATTATATTTTTAAGATTTAATATGCCCAAAATGATGGAGGATAAATATTTAAATTTTAATACTCCATTCGGGGCATTATAATATCAGTCAGAAGCACAGAACACAGTGAAGGAGTCATTTCCGACCCAATAAATCATATATATTCTTGATCAGGATCGAAAACCGCGTCGATCTAGCCGTGTCTGGTGGAATTCAAAAATTTTTAATTTTTTTCGAAACTTTTTGGGGTTAAATTGTTAAAACTGTAAAATAAAAATTTGGCAAAAAAAATTATTTTAAAAGAAATTGAAATGCAGTATGCAGTTTTATTAGCCTTATAAAAACTAACTCGGAACAGTTTTCCGAATTGAAATTAATATATTTTTAGCTTAGTTATTGTATTTTTAAGCTTTAATTTGGCCAAATTAATGGAGGATAAATATTTAAATTTTAATACTCCATTCGGGGCATTATAATATCAGTCAGAAGCACAGAACACAGTGAAGGAGTCATTTCCGACCCAATAAATCATATATATTCTTGATCAGGATCGAAAACCGCGTCGATCTGGCCGTGTCTGGTGGAATTCAAAAATTTTTAATTATTTTCGAAACTTTTTGGGGTTAAATTGTTAAAACTGTAAAATAAAAATTTGGCAAAAAAATTATTTTAAAATAAATTGAAATGCAGTATGCAGTTTTATTAGCCTTATAAAAACTAACTCGGAACAGTTTTCCGAATTGAAATTAATATATTTTTAGCTTAGTTATTGTATTTTTAAGCTTTAATTTGGCCAAATTAATGGAGGATAAATATTTAAATTTTAATACTCCATTCGGGGCATTATAATATCAGTCAGAAGCACAGAACACAGTGAAGGAGTCATTTCCGACCCAATAAATCATATATATTCTTGATCAGCACCGAAAGCCGGGTCGATCTAGCCGTGTCTGGTAGAATTCAAAAATTTAAAATTTTGTTCGAAACTTTTTGGAGTTAAATTGTTAAAATTGTAAAATAAAAATTTGAAAAAAAAATTATTTTTAAATAAATTGAAATTTAGTATGCAGTTTTATTAGCCTTATTAAAACCAACTCAAAACTGTTCAACCGAATTCAAATTAATGCATTTTTAGCTTAGATATTATATTTTTAAGATTTAATTTGCCCAAAATGATGGAGGATAAATATTTAAATTTTAATACTCCATTCGGGGCATTATAATATCAGTCAGAAGCACAGAACACAGTGAAGGAGTCATTTCCGACCCAATAAATCATATATATTCTTGATCAGGATCGAAAACCGCGTCGATCTAGCCGTGTCTGGTGGAATTCAAAAATTTTTAATTATTTTCGAAACTTTTTGGGGTTAAATTGTTAAAACTGTAAAATAAAAATTTGGCAAAAAAATCATTTTAAAATAAATTGAAATGCAGTATGCAGTTTTATTAGCCTTATAAAAACTAACTCGGAACAGTTTTCCGAATTGAAATTAATATATTTTTAGCTTAGTTATTGTATTTTTAAGCTTTAATTTGGCCAAGTTAATGGAGGATAAATATTTAAATTTTAATACTTCATTCGGGGCATTATAATATCAGTCAGAAGCACAGAACACAGTGAAGGAGTCATTTCCGACCCAATAAATCATATATATTTTTGATCAGGATCGAAAACCGCGTCGATCTAGCCGTGTCTGGTAGAATTCAAAAATTTTTAATTTTTTTCGAAACTTTTTGGGGTTAAATTGTTAAAACTGTAAAATAAAAATTTGGCAAAAAAATTATTTTAATATAAATTGAAATGCAGTATGCAGTTTTATTAGCCTTATAAAAACTAACTCGGGACAGTTTTCCGAATTGAAATTAATATATTTTTAGCTTAGTTATTGTATTTTTAAGCTTTAATTTGGCCAAATTAATGGAGGATAAATATTTAAATTTTAATACTCCATTCGGGGCATTATAATATCAGTCAGAAGCACAGAACACAGTGAAGGAGTCATTTCCGACCCAATAAATCATATATATTCTTGATCAGGATCGAAAACCGCGTCGATCTAGCCGTGTCTGGTGGAATTCAAAAATTTTTAATTATTTTCGAAACTTTTTGGGGTTAAATTGTTAAAACTGTAAAATAAAAATTTGGCAAAAAAATCATTTTAAAATAAATTGAAATGCAGTATGCAGTTTTATTAGCCTTATAAAAAACTAACTCGGAACAGTTTTCCGAATTGAAATTAATATATTTTTAGCTTAGTTATTGTATTTTTAAGCTTTAATTTGGCCAAATTAATGGAGGATAAATATTTAAATTTTAATACTCCATTCGGGGCATTATAATATCAGTCAGAAGCACAGAACACAGTGAAGGAGTCATTTCCGACCCAATAAATCATATATATTCTTGATCAGGATCGAAAACCGCGTCGATCTGGCCGTGTCTGGTGGAATTCAAAAATTTTTAATTATTTTCGAAACTTTTTGGGGTTAAATTGTTAAAACTGTAAAATAAAAATTTGGCAAAAAAATTATTTTAAAATAAATTGAAATGCAGTATGCAGTTTTATTAGCCTTATAAAAACTAACTCGGAACAGTTTTCCGAATTGAAATTAATATATTTTTAGCTTAGTTATTGTATTTTTAAGCTTTAATTTGGCCAAATTAATGGAGGATAAATATTTAAATTTTAATACTCCATTCGGGGCATTATAATATCAGTCAGAAGCACAGAACACAGTGAAGGAGTCATTTCCGACCCAATAAATCATATATATTCTTGATCAGCACCGAAAGCCGGGTCGATCTAGCCGTGTCTGGTAGAATTCAAAAATTTAAAATTTTGTTCGAAACTTTTTGGAGTTAAATTGTTAAAATTGTAAAATAAAAATTTGAAAAAAAAATTATTTTTAAATAAATTGAAATTTAGTATGCAGTTTTATTAGCCTTATTAAAACCAACTCAAAACTGTTCTACCGAATTCAAATTAATGCATTTTTAGCTTAGTTATTGTATTTTTAAGCTTTAATTTGCCCAAAATGATGGAGGATAAATATTTAAATTTTAATACTCCATTCGGGGCATTATAATATCAGTCAGAAGCACAGAACACAGTGAAGGAGTCATTTCCGACCCAATAAATCATATATATTCTTGATCAGGATCGAAAACCGCGTCGATCTAGCCGTGTCTGGTGGAATTCAAAAATTTTTAATTATTTTCGAAACTTTTTGGGGTTAAATTGTTAAAACTGTAAAATAAAAATTTGGCAAAAAAATCATTTTAAAATAAATTGAAATGCAGTATGCAGTTTTATTAGCCTTATAAAAACTAACTCGGAACAGTTTTCCGAATTGAAATTAATATATTTTTAGCTTAGTTATTGTATTTTTAAGCTTTAATTTGGCCAAGTTAATGGAGGATAAATATTTAAATTTTAATACTCCATTCGGGGCATTATAATATCAGTCAGAAGCACAGAACACAGTGAAGGAGTCATTTCCGACCCAATAAATCATATATATTCTTGATCAGGATCGATCTAGCCGTGTCTGGTGGAATTCAAAAATTTTTAATTATTTTCGAAACTTTTTGGGGTTAAATTGTTAAAACTGTAAAATAAAAATTTGGCAAAAAAATCATTTTAAAATAAATTGAAATGCAGTATGCAGTTTTATTAGCCTTATTAAAACCAACTCAAAACTGTTCAACCGAATTCAAATTAATGCATTTTTAGCTTAGATATTATATTTTTAAGATTTAATTTGCCCAAAATGATGGAGGATAAATATTTAAATTTTAATACTCCATTCGACCCTATAAATAAGATATGTGAGGGTTTTGGCGGAGTTTTTGGATAATATTTTCTAAAAGGATTGGTAGTTTCCAACATTTTTAAATCCGCCTTTTCCTAAAATGTTGTTTATTTAATAATTAAATTTTGTTCAATTTTGTCTTCTTTGCTAAACGAAAAAATTAAATTTAACTTTATTTACTATAATTTTATTTATTTACTGGATTGTTTTTACATTTTTATTTAAGTTCCGAATTCCGCTTACTGAATCAAACTTTTTTTTACTTTTGTACATTCTTTGTTCTTTGAGTGGCGCCACCTATGCAGTGGTCTGCTAAACAAGACTTCAAAGCTTGAAACAACTGCAAGCTGCGACCTCTGGTGCTCCTTCCCTAGAACCTTAAGGAGCGAAAGCTCCTAAAAATCGCAACAGGTTCAAAAGCTCACAAACCCGAACACACACACACACACTTAAACAATTTTATTTGTATGCAATAAATAGAGTTTTTAAAACAAAAATATCCTCATAAATCAGGCTCCACTCATCTTTCAATTCCACATTTAACAGGCAGCAGCGATGAAAAATGCTCCAGTTACCAATAATGGAAACGCCGCAAATACTTGCACACATTGAGTTTCGAAACTCCAATTTTCTTATGTATCCATATTCTATATCCTTTCCATGCAGTTTTTTACTACATTTTCACTAAACAAATATTCACTTAAAAAAACAAAATAAAAGCACTTTTCAGGGAAACGAAAAAACCCATCCGACCGCGCCGAAAATTTTGTTCTACTAAAAATGTCAAAAGATGGCGAAAGGAAAAGACCCAAGATGGAGTTTCAAAGCGCAGCTGAGCTACAGCAGAGGCAGCGGGAGAGGATCCAGGAGAAGAAACTGACCGATGAACGCCCAGGGCAAAGGAAAAAGGAGAGCAGAGAGCGAAAAGTACGAGACGCCGACGCAATGCGTCGTATGCATTGATGCATCAAAAAAAAAAAAGCTAAATGACGCAAGCTAAATTTAATCTATTTATATAATTTTTATTTATTTAAGAAACTGATTAATAAATTTATGTCCTTGTTTTTTGAAATTATTATAAACTTACGTGAATATTTATACATACCTAATAATATTAAACATTTTTTGTTAAAGCCGCACATAATATTTATTATTTATTAATAATAATAATAATAATTAAAATAATATAATAAATAATTATTAATAATAATAAATAATTATTAATAATAATAAATAATTATTAATAATAATAATAAATAATTATTAATAATAATAATAAATAATTATAATAAATAATAATTAATTACACTATTACACACATATAGACAAAAAAAACTATTTTTCGCTTTCTGAACATTTAATCATTATTTTATTCTTTATGCTAGCCAACAATATACTTTGATAAAAAAAGCTAAAATGATAACACAGGAAAGACGCCGACGCAGAAGCAGGACCAGTAGGATCAGCTCGACATACTGGTCATTCTTAAGGTATGAGCGAGAAAGCAATATTCTAACGGTGTTTTGGCATGCAAAGAGAAGAGAACGATGGCCAAAAGAAAATGCGGCTTATTTCTAGCGCCAACACACACACACACACACACTTAAACAATTTTATTTGTATGCAATAAATAAGAGTTTTTAAAGCAAAAATATCACTTAACGAACCCATAAATGTATCCTCATAAATCAGGCAGCAGCGATGAAAAATGCTCCAGTTACCAATAATGGAAACGCCGCAAATACTTGCACACATTGAGTTTCGAAACTCCAATTTTCTTATGTATCCATATTCTATATCCTTTCCATGCAGTTTTTTACTACATTTTCACTAAACAAATATTCACTTAAAAAAACAAAATAAAAGCACTTTTCAGGGAAACGAAAAAACCCATCCGACCGCGCCGAAAATTTTGTTCTACTAAAAATGTCAAAAGATGGCGAAAGGAAAAGACCCAAGATGGAGTTTCAAAGCGCAGCTGAGCTACAGCAGAGGCAGCGGGAGAGGATCCAGGAGAAGAAACTGACCGATGAACGCCCAGGGCAAAGGAAAAAGGAGAGCAGAGAGCGAAAAGTACGAGACGCCGACGCAATGCGTCGTATGCATTGATGCATCAAAAAAAAAAAAGCTAAATGACGCAAGCTAAATTTAATCTATTTATATAATTTTTATTTATTTAAGAAACTGATTAATAAATTTATGTCCTTGTTTTTTGAAATTATTATAAACTTACGTGAATATTTATACATACCTAATAATATTAAACATTTTTTGTTAAAGCCGCACATAATATTTATTATTTATTAATAATAATAATAAATAATTAATAATAATAATAATTAATAATTATTAATAATAATAAATAATTATTAATAATAATAATAAATAATTATTAATAATAATAATAAATAATTATTAATAATAATAATAAATAATTATTAATAATAATAATAAATAATTATAATAAATAATAATTAATTACACTATTACACACATATAGACAAAAAAAAACTATTTTTCGCTTTCTGAACATTTAATCATTATTTTATTCTTTATGCTAGCTAACAATATACTTTGATAAAAAAAAGCTAAAATGATAACACAGGAAAGACGCCGACGCAGAAGCAGGACCAGTAGGATCAGCTCGACATACTGGTCATTCTTAAGGTATGAGCGAGAAAGCAATATTCTAACGGTGTTTTGGCATGCAAAGAGAAGAGAACGATGGCCAAAAGAAAATGCGGCTTATTTCTAGCGCCAACACACACACACACACACTTAAACAATTTTATTTGTATGCAATAAATAAGAGTTTTTAAAGCAAAAATATCACTAAACGAACCCATAAATGTTATTATTAATAATTATAATAAATAATAAATAATTACACTATTACACACATATAGACATAAAAAAAAACTATTTTCCGCTTTCTGAACATTTAATCATTATTTTATTCTTTATGCTAGCTAACAATATACTTTGATAAAAAAAGCTAAAATGATAACACAGGAAAGACGCCGACGCAGAAGCAGGACCAGTAGGATCAGCTCGACATACTGGTCATTCTTAAGGTATGAGCGAGAAAGCAATATTCTAACGGTGTTTTGGCATGCAAAGAGAAGAGAACGATGGCCAAAAGAAAATGCGGCTTATTTCTAGCGCCAACACACACACACACACACTTAAACAATTTTATTTGTATGCAATAAATAAGAGTTTTTAAAGCAAAAATATCACTTAACGAACCCATAAATGTATCCTCATAAATCAGGCAGCAGCGATGAAAAATGCTCCAGTTACCAATAATGGAAACGCCGCAAATACTTGCACACATTGAGTTTCGAAACTCCAATTTTCTTATGTATCCATATTCTATATCCTTTCCATGCCGTTTTTTACTACATTTTTACTAAACAAATATTCACTTAAAAAAACAAAATAAAAGCACTTTTCAGGGAAACGAAAAAACCCATCCGATCGCGCCGAAAATTTTGTTCTACTAAAAGTGTCAAAAGATGGCGAAAGGAAAAGACCCAAGATGGAGTTTCAAAGCGCAGCTGAGCTACGGCAGAGGCAGCGGGAGAGGATCCAGGAGAAGGAACTGACCGATGAACGCCCAGGGCAAAGGAAAAAGGAGAGCAGAGAGCGAAAAGTACGAGACGCCGACGCAATGCGTCGTATGCATTGATGCATCAAAAAAAAAAAAAGCTAAATGACGCAAGCTAAATTTAATCTATTTATATAATTTTTATTTATTTAAGAAACTGATTAATAAATTTATGTCCTTGTTTTTTGAAATTATTATAAACTTACGTGAATATTTATACATACCTAATAATATTAAACATTTTTTGTTAAAGCCGCACATAATATTTATTATTTATTAATAATAATAATAAATAATTAATAATAATAATAATAAATAATTATTAATAATAATAAATAATTATTAATAATAATAATAAATAATTATAATAAATAATAATTAATTACACTATTACACACATATAGACAAAAAAAAAACTATTTTTCGCTTTCTGAACATTTAATCATTATTTTATTCTTTATGCTAGCTAACAATATACTTTGATAAAAAAAGCTAAAATGATAACACAGGAAAGACGCCGACGCAGAAGCAGGACCAGTAGGATCAGCTCGACATACTGGTCATTCTTAAGGTATGAGCGAGAAAGCAATATTCTAACGGTGTTTTGGCATGCAAAGAGAAGAGAACGATGGCCAAAAGAAAATGCGGCTTATTTCTAGCGCCAACACACACACACACACACACTTAAACAATTTTATTTGTATGCAATAAATAAGAGTTTTTAAAGCAAAAATATCACTTAACGAACCCATAAATGTATCCTCATAAATCAGGCAGCAGCGATGAAAAATGCTCCAGTTACCAATAATGGAAACGCCGCAAATACTTGCACACATTGAGTTTCGAAACTCCAATTTTCTTATGTATCCATATTCTATATCCTTTCCATGCCGTTTTTTACTACATTTTTACTAAACAAATATTCACTTAAAAAAAACAAAATAAAAGCACTTTTCAGGGAAACGAAAAAACCCATCCGACCGCGCCGAAAATTTTGTTCTACTAAAAATGTCAAAAGATGGCGAAAGGAAAAGACCCAAGATGGAGTTTCAAAGCGCAGCTGAGCTACGGCAGAGGCAGCGGGAGAGGATCCAGGAGAAGAAACTGACCGATGAACGCCCAGGGCAAAGGAAAAAGGAGAGCAGAGAGCGAAAAGTACGAGACGCCGACGCAATGCGTCGTATGCATTGATGCATCAAAAAAAAAAAAAAAAGCTAAATGACGCAAGCTAAATTTAATCTATTTATATAATTTTTATTTATTTAAGAAACTGATTAATAAATTTATGTCCTTGTTTTTTGAAATTATTATAAACTTACGTGAATATTTATACATACCTAATAATATTAAACATTTTTTGTTAAAGCCGCACATAATATTTATTATTTATTAATAATAATAATAAATAATTAATAATAATAATAATAAATAATTATTAATAATAATAAATAATTATTAATAATAATAATAAATAATTATTAATAATAATAATAAATAATTATTAATAATAATAATAAATAATTATAATAAATAATAATTAATTACACTATTACACACATATAGACAAAAAAAAACTATTTTTCGCTTTCTGAACATTTAATCATTATTTTATTCTTTATGCTAGCTAACAATATACTTTGATAAAAAAAGCTAAAATGATAACACAGGAAAGACGCCGACGCAGAAGCAGGACCAGTAGGATCAGCTCGACATACTGGTCATTCTTAAGGTATGAGCGAGAAAGCAATATTCTAACGGTGTTTTGGCATGCAAAGAGAAGAGAACGATGGCCAAAAGAAAATGCGGCTTATTTCTAGCGCCAACACACACACACACACACTCTTAAACAATTTTATTTGTATGCAATAAATAAGAGTTTTTAAAGCAAAAATATCACTAAACGAACCCATAAATGTTATTATTAATAATTATAATAAATAATAAATAATTACACTATTACACACATATAGACATAAAAAAAAACTATTTTCCGCTTTCTGAACATTTAATCATTATTTTATTCTTTATGCTAGCTAACAATATACTTTGATAAAAAAAGCTAAAATGATAACACAGGAAAGACGCCGACGCAGAAGCAGGACCAGTAGGATCAGCTCGACATACTGGTCATTCTTAAGGTATGAGCGAGAAAGCAATATTCTAACGGTGTTTTGGCATGCAAAGAGAAGAGAACGATGGCCAAAAGAAAATGCGGCTTATTTCTAGCGCCAACACACACACACACACACACACTTAAACAATTTTATTTGTATGCAATAAATAAGAGTTTTTAAAGCAAAAATATCACTTAACGAACCCATAAATGTATCCTCATAAATCAGGCAGCAGCGATGAAAAATGCTCCAGTTACCAATAATGGAAACGCCGCAAATACTTGCACACATTGAGTTTCGAAACTCCAATTTTCTTATGTATCCATATTCTATATCCTTTCCATGCCGTTTTTTACTACATTTTTACTAAACAAATATTCACTTAAAAAAAACAAAATAAAAGCACTTTTCAGGGAAACGAAAAAACCCATCCGATCGCGCCGAAAATTTTGTTCTACTAAAAGTGTCAAAAGATGGCGAAAGGAAAAGACCCAAGATGGAGTTTCAAAGCGCAGCTGAGCTACGGCAGAGGCAGCGGGAGAGGATCCAGGAGAAGGAACTGACCGATGAACGCCCAGGGCAAAGGAAAAAGAAGAGCAGAGAGCGAAAAGTACGAGACGCCGACGCAATGCGTCGTATGCATTGATGCATCAAAAAAAAAAAAAAGCTAAATGACGCAAGCTAAATTTAATCTATTTATATAATTTTTATTTATTTAAGAAACTGATTAATAAATTTATGTCCTTGTTTTTTGAAATTATTATAAACTTACGTGAATATTTATACATACCTAATAATATTAAACATTTTTTGTTAAAGCCGCACATAATATTTATTATTTATTAATAATAATAATAAATAATTAATAATAATAATAGTAATAAATAATTACACTATTACACACATATAGACATAAAAAAAAACTATTTTCCGCTTTCTGAACATTTAATCATTATTTTATTCTTTATGCTAGCTAACAATATACTTTGATAAAAAAGCTAAAATGATAGTAATGCGCCATTAGTTGGGTAAAGGATTCAGCAAGTGTTTGTTGTTGTGATTAAAATATTTACGCCCCAATTTAAGCGAAAAATAAGAGCTTTTATTTTGCCTGGACTGACTGCGGAAGTTTTAACGAAAAAATCTATTCAGATTGATTATTGATGATTGATCACTATGCAGTGATTTGATTAAAACTAATTAAAGCTGCACATTGTGCTAAAACAGATTTTTAATTCGCAAATGCATATACATATGTATGTACATATATGTATGTGTATGGATGCATGCATGCATGGATCTTAAGTGGGTGCCGGATGCTGTGGATTTTCTTCTGGATGATAACTTGGGCGCCTTTTGATGTGGAAGGTATTGTGGTAATAGTGAGACAACAAATAAACTAAAATTGTGACAATTAAAAAACAAAATAAGATACATAGGTAAAACTCATTTAAAATTAATACGATAATATGCTATTAAATGTTAATACAAATTAATAGTCGAAACTTAATAGTTGTTACTGTAAAAAATGTGTGTAAGGCTTAATATAAATGAAAAACAAACAAAAGCATGTAAATAATAAAGCGAAAATAGTGAAAGTGGATAATTATCAAGAGTAAATTATCCTCTTCATGTGGAGAAAGATAATATGAAATGTGGAACATAAAAATAACGCCATTCTTGAAATCTAATACAACAATAAAATGTTGTAAAACGTAAATACATAAAATAATAGTGTAAATTATACACTGTAAAAAAATTGTGTAAGGTTGCATTTTAAAGAAAAATAAAGGAACCCAAAAAACGTAAACTTAATAATAGCCTGCAATAACATACAAATCGGTTTGAGCCGATTTGGCCGTGTTCTAGTTCATAGCAAAGTTTTCAACACTTTTTAGCAAAGTTAACCACATTTCCTTCTCTAATTTCTAGCGCCAGCCTTGCTGTTCCGGGTCGATTTGTAATCGATTAAAGTGTCACCAGGGGTTAATCCGTTTATCGGCGTTTTCACAGCTCTAATTTTCGCATCGCTTTGTTTATTTCTTGTAAACCGCACTTGATGAAATTTTTAATTAATTAATTAAGAATTGGCAACAGTAAAAAGCCGAAATGTCTAACGCACAGCGCTCATTCGTGCAAAAGGTCTCCAAGTAAGTTGGCGCCTACCGGTTATTTTTATCCTTCGACAAAGCAACGCCCAACGTGCGTATCTATATAAATTTTCTCATACTTATAGGCAGTCTGCGGCCGATGTTCGGAAAAATGTTTCCACTTGTCATTTGTCAAAGACTATAGACACGGCGCTCTGCTCTTCTACGGTGAGTTCAGCGTGAGCTAATTCATACATATGTCATACATACTAAATTCAGCCAGCGGAACAGGTTTCTCCAACAGAGCCGCTCGACTATGAGGAGTTCCTATCGCAGCATATGAACATCATCAGCCGAGATCCCTTAAAGCACATCCTAGACTTCCCCCAAGGCGACGTAACTGTGAAAGTCATTCCCCGAAAAATCCGGACTGTTGATCACATTGTTCCAAGCGAAAAAATGTTAGTTATTGAACCATTGTCCTATTAAAGAACGCTACTTACAAACCATTTTCAGAACGGACTTGCCTCATCATGTCCAAGAGTGCGTCAACTGCTACACACGCCCATGGAAAGCAATTGAGTACGCGCAGCGGCACCTCTCCAGCTCGTGCTATATTCGCGAGCGGACTGATCGCGGTACCATTAGCCCGTCGGCATACCAACAGGAGTTTGAGATCGACAAGGACTTCGCCTCCTTCGAGGAGACGTTTGCCTACAAGAGCGAGAGCTGCACTCCCAGTTCAAGGCAGTCCATAGCGAGTCTGGCTTCCGTTAGTTCTTGCACGGATACCTTGACACCTCGCGGCTCGTGGGCCAGCTTTGATCTCCGTCGTTCGGTCAATGATCCCCTCATACCGAACCTACTGGACAACGTTCCGCCGGAACAAATAGATCAGACCAACGAAGCGCGACGGCAACAGGACCGCCAAGTGGCCCTCTTTTCCCTGTATCCTGAGTCTGAATTGGAGGAGAGCATCGAGCGCAGGTTGCTGGCCGAAATTCCCATGGAACACATGGGACACCGCATTCAGGTTAAGTGCCATCAGCTCCGGCTTGAACTCGAGGTGGAGCCAATCTTTGCCTCGATGGCGATATATGACGCTAAAGAACGTCAAAAAATATCGGAGAACTTTTACTTCGACATGAACTCGGATAGTCTGAAGCGGATGTTGTCAAGTCACGTCCAGTGTGCCGACGTCAGCACCCAGAGCAATGCGGCCATATTCGAAATCTCATACCCCAGCAACGACCTCTTCCTCGTGATACGTCTGGAGAAGGTACTGCAGGGCGACATTAATAACTCGGTCGAACCATATTTAAAGGAGGACAAGGATAAGTATCGCGAGAAGGTAAAGTCGAACGCTGCCGATTATTGCGAGCGTTTGGGCAAATATCGGATGCCTTTTGCGTGGACAGGAATCTACTTGACAGACGTTTTCAATGGCGACAATTCCATGGAGAGCAAGGACGCCAGCGGGAATGAGCGTGAGTCGGTTGCCAACGGGACCGGCTGTGGCGGATTGGGCACAGCTCCGAGCTCTAATAGTTTGGATAGGAAGTCATCAACAAGTAGCTTTGACCAGCTCAGGCGTAAAGCAGACTATGTGAGTGGAACCTTGACCCGCCGCGGTTCTTTGGAACGGAAGGAAAAGCGCCGATCCTGGTCGCCAGATGATTTCGCAAATGTAGTGGAAAACTTTCGCCCTATTACAATAACGGTTCCGAGCTTCTTTAAGCAAGAAGCAGATAAGATGAAGGACGAGGACTTGTATAAAATTCTGCCCGAGCTGAAGCGACCGAGCTCAGTTATGAAAAAATACAAATGCATTCCGGGCTCCATTAAACTGGAGATCTCACCTTGCATTGAGGACGCCAGGAACTCACTAACACCAGAGCTGGCCAAAATAAACCCTCAGAGCGCTGAGAACATACGCCCAATTAAGGAAGTGCTGGAATTTCCACAGTCTGCTATTTTTAATCCACACTATACCTATCGCAATCTGCTGTTCGTTTCGCCAAAGGAACTTAACTTCTCGTCGCGTGCGGGCTCTGCACGTAACATTGCCGTGCGCATACAGTTGATGGCGGGCGAACTACCAAAGGACGCGGTAAATGCCATTTACGGGAAGTCTTCTTGCCCGAAATTCTCAACCGAAGCATTTACGGCTGTCAACTATCACAACAAGTGCCCATCGTTTTATGATGAGATAAAGATTGCCCTGCCTGCCTCAATAAAGCAGCAGCATCACTTATTTTTCACCATTTATCACGTGTCCTGTCAAAAGAAGCCGCAGGACGTTCAACCGTCGGTGGAGACACCAATTGGCTATACATGGCTGCCATTATTGGAGGACGGCAAGCTCAAGGTTGGGGAGTTTAATCTACCTGTTATGGTGGAATCGCCACCGGAAAACTACTCCTTTATACCTCCAAATGTGCATCTACCCGGTATAAAATGGCTGGATAATCACAGAGCCGTGTTTGCTATCAATGTAGAAGCAGTGACTGCCATTCATACGTTGGACTCTTCCCTGGATCGCTTCTTCCTGATCTGCGAGTACCTAGACACTCGTAATATACCCTCCCATATTGGGGAGGGAAATATAGAGGCGGAGCTCAAGAAGTGTTTGCTAGACATCGAAAATGCAAGTCGCGAGGCGTTGGTGAGGCACCTGCCATTGGTCCTGGATAAACTTATAGAATTGCTGGTGATGACCCACAAGATCGGTGGCCAGGCCATGTCTCTGGGCTCTACAGTCTTCGAAGTTCTGTGCTTGGTCTCGTCTCTCTTATTTATATTGAACGACGATCTAATAGCTGATCAATACGGACGGCAGAGTTTGCTTTCAACTTACGTGCAATTTCAGTGTAAAATCCCCCATCCCTTTTACAGCAAGCAGAGATTAACATGTAGTCGGAGCACAACGGATGAACTGCAAGTGAGCGAGTCCTACAGTCTGTATGATAATGGGATGAGTAGTGGTCGGAGTCTAGACAGAAAAGGTAAAATTAGCTCTAAGATCAACACGACATTTAGTAACCAATTTTATTGCAGACCCTTCGATGGATATTATTCACTCAATCGTGGGTCGGGATGTTCATGTGCGGCTGCTACACGAAGAACTGGCCCTGCACTGGGTCGTTGCTAGTGGGAAAGCTGCAGAATTAGCCATGTCGAATTCGTGGTTTTTATTTGAGCTCATAGTCAAGTCAATGATTGAACATTTGCACAACTCAAACACCCTAAATGGGCCGCGTAAGAATCGTTTTCCACACCAGGTTAATGACGATTTGTCTACACTGGTGCACCTAGTCACTACAAAAGTAGTTGGCTATCATTGCAGCGAACCAAAGTTGGCACAATCCCTGAATGCCAGCTTAAGCTTCTTTATTTTCGACATCCTGAGCATCATGGACCGGGGATTCGTTTTTGGATTGATTAAGACGTACACGAAGGTTCTGATTTCCAAAAACGCCTCAATACCAGATTTAATGAACTACAAAATAGACTTCCTGAGAATTGTGTGTAGCCACGAGCACTTCGTAGCTCTTAATTTACCGTTTGGTACTTCGTACACGATGGTTTCTGCGCCATGTAGCCCCACTCCAAGCACCACATCGAGCAACAGTCAGACTTCATGTGTAAGTTGGGTCAAAATCGTAAAAATGTGTACTTATTTTTATATTATCCCTGGCAGGGATCGTTGGAACGAGCTCTGCACGCGGACCTCAGTCAGGAATTTCTTCAACAACACTTTCTTGTCGGACTGGTTCTCAGCGACTTGGCGGCAGTAATGGAGGTACCGAATCCCCAGTTACACGGAAAGGCTATTCGCTGCGTTCGTAACCTGATGACATCGCACGATTTGGACCCTCGCTACAGCGATACAGAAGCCCGTGCCAGAGTGGCGGCTTTGTATATACCCCTCCTGTCAATAGTCATGGACAGCATTCCGCAGTTACATCAGCATGGACTGGACCAGGACCGCTTGCAGCAAATAGGTCAGCTTGAAGATTACCAAGGCCCCCACCAAAACATTACAACAACCACCATTAATCCAGAAGTGGCATATGCTATATCCGGCAGTCGCCCGTACTCCTACATGAGTGAGCAAGTTAAAAGCAAGTCTCCATTTAGTTCAGAGAACACCCGCCACTTATTGGTCTGCTTTCTTTGGGTGCTGAAGAATTTGGAGCGTAGTACTCTATACCGATGGCTGCTTGGCCTAAGCCCGCACAGAGTGCACCAAATGCTACAGGTTGTAAACGTTGGCCTTAAAACGTTCGAGTATACGGGTCAGAGACACGTCACCACCCTTAAGCGGACAAATACGCAAAGCTTTAGAAAAAATGTGTCTACGGACGTTAAGGAGAAGTTGGAGGAATGTATAAGGGGCACCAACTCAGCACGTTACGATCTTATAAACAGACGAAAGGATCGCAACTCGACAGAGAAGTTTCGCTGGCGAAAGGATCAGATGCCCTACCGCTCACAGTACGCGGACAGTACGGGCAAGAGTGAGCATGAAATCGAATTGAGTCGCTTCATTGAAGGTTCGCTGGCTACCGAAGTAGCACTTGTACTCCTGGACACCCTTGAAATTATTGTTCATGTGGCTGCTAACCTTCACCACACTCTCTTGGGGACCGTCCTCAAGGTGTTGCTGCATGCCCTGTCCCGAAATCAATCAACTCTGGCTCTGCAAAACTTGTTCGCCTCGCAGCGCGCTCTAATCTTTAAATTTCCGAACCTACTATTTGATGAGGAGACCGATATATGTGCCGACTTGTGTTTGATTCTACTGAAGCACTGCGGGTCTCTTTTGCCTGGGATTCGCTCACAAGCAGCTGCATCCCTTTATCTACTGATGAGACAAAACTTCGAAATCGGCAATGTAAGTTATAGTTTAAGGAAATTCAAATTCATTGACTGTTTTTGTGGTTTTTCTTTCAGAATTTTGCCCGCGTTAAGATGCAAGTGACGATGTCGTTGAGTTCGCTTGTTGGTACGAGCACGGTGTTCAGTGAACAGTCTCTGCGGCGTGCGCTGAAAACAGTTCTTGTGTACGCCGAGTCAGACTCTGATCTCCAGGACACGTCGTTTCCAGAGCAAGTGCAGGACCTTCTGTTCAATCTTCACATGATACTATCCGATACGGTGAAGATGAAGGAGTACCAGGAAGACCCAGAAATGTTGCTTGATCTCATGAATCGTATTGCAAAGGGTTACCAGAATAATCCCGATCTAAGGCTGACTTGGTTGGAGAACATGGCCAAGAAACACCGTGAGCGTGCTAATCACACGGAGGCAGCCATGTGCTATGTGCACGCAGCTGCTCTGGTTTCTGAATATCTCAGCATGCTGGAGTCACAGACCCATCTTCCTGTCGGCGCCATCAGTTTTCAGCGCGTTTCCCCAAATACTCTTATGGAGTCAGCAGTGTCAGATGACGTTCTCAGTCCCGGGGAGGACGGTATCTGTTTGGGAAATCATTTTACGGAAACTGGACTGAAGGCTTTGCTGGAAGAAGCCTCAAATTCGTTTCAAGTTGCTGGCATGTATGAAGCAATGAACGAGGTATACAAGATTCTGATTCCCATCTGCGAAGCCAACAGGGATTTCCAGAAACTCAGCAAAGTGCACGGCAAACTACAGGAAGCTTTCAACAGAATAGCTCAGCTACAGGTACATCATTTCTTAATTTTCCATTCCTTTGTGCAGTATATATTTATATTCAAATATAAACAGGGAAAAAGAGTGTTCGGTACGTACTTTCGAGTGGGATTTTATGGAGGCAAGTTCGGAGATCTGGACCAACAGGAATTTATTTACAAAGAACCAACCTTAACAAAGTTACCAGAGATTTTCAGTCGGCTTCAGGTACGCAATAAACCAATACATAACCAATGCCGCCTAATGCAACGAAACCGATTTATTGTTAATATGCTGCAGAACTTCTACACTGAACGCTTTGGACCGGACTCAGTGCATATCATCAAGGACTCAAATGCAGTTGACATAAGCTCTCTGGATCCCGATAAGGCCTATATTCAGATCACGTATGTGGAGCCATACTTTGAAACCTACGAGATGCGTCATCGAGAAACTTACTTTGAGAGGAACTTCAATATCAGTAAGTATTAGATTGCTCTTAATATGGCCTTAATATAGCTATTTTGGTTTATAATTAGAACGTTTTATATATGCGACGCCGTTCACAAAAAACGGAAAGGCACATGGCGAACTCCATGAGCAGTGCAAACGGAAAACGATTCTGACCACGGCTAACCACTTTCCGTACGTGAAGACACGAATCATGGTGATTAGCCGGCAGCAAATAGTCTTGGAACCCATTGAGGTGGCAATAGAGGTAAGACAAGTCAAGGCAATACGTTACAAACATATCTAACACGAATTTTCTAATTAGGATATCCAAAAGAAAACGGTAGAATTGGCGGCTGCTACAAATCAGGAGCCTGCTGACCCAAAAATACTGCAAATGGTCCTGCAGGGGTGCATAGGAACCACTGTAAATCAAGGCCCAATGGAAATGGCAAGCGTGTTTCTCTCAAATCTATCCGACGGCACCACGGTGCCAACCAAACATCAAAACAAGCTGCGTCTATGCTTCCGAGAGTTTTCCAAGCGTTGTGCAGATGCCTTGAAGAAGAATCGCAACCTAATACTTTCAGATCAAAAAGATTATCAGCGGGAACTGGAGCGGAACAACGATCGTTTCATCGAGCGGTTGACGCCCTTTATCACTCTGACAACAGCTCAGAACCATGGCGTCGTTAAGTATGTGTCTCAATATCTACTTATTTCCAATTATTCTATACCGTCACTTACTTTCAGGGCCAACGCGTGCAATAACAAAAGCACTCCCCTTAAATGGTAAATTCTGCAGTACACACCTGTATGAACAATTTTTCAAACCTAACCCCTTGCTATTTCATGTCTAGCGTGTCGGATTATTTTAAGTAAGTTACGTATCAGCTCTGAAAGTTCAACTGGCCAATATTAATATTTGACCGATCGATCTCTCTATTCAGTAGCATATTAGAGTTAAACTTCTAAACACTCGTATATGGTCCAATACCAAATATTTTCACCAAAAATAATTAACAGTGACTAATAATAAAATACACTTCATTTTATATGCATTTATGTTTTATAAATCGATTGAACAAGCTGCATATCTTAAATTACATGTATGAAAATATGTTTAAAACTGGCAAAGTTCTAATTTTTTTCCTCAAGAATTTCCGATTCTTCCTTTGGCAGCTATAGAATATAGTCGGGCCGTTCCAACTGATATAGTAGAAGACTATCTGAAAAGTTGCATTCAGATAGCTTAGTAAGTGAGGGATGTTGATGGTGATCAATAATAATATATATATATACTTTATAGGGTCGGAAGTGTCTCTTTCACTGCGTTGCAATCTTCTGACTAAAATTAGAACACCCTGAAACGGAATAAAAACTGTTTCGGGTTGATTTGCCTTTTTTCCCATTCAGAGCAAAGTTTTCAACACTTCTTAGCAAAGTTAACCACCTTTTTTCCTTTAATTTCTTAACGCCAGCCTTGCTGCTCAGGGTCGATTTCTAATCGATTAAAATGTAAGCAGGAGTAAATCCGCTTATCGGTGTTTTCACAGTTCCAATTTTCGGAACGCTTTGTTTATTTCTTGTAAGCCGCATTTAATAAAATTAACAATTAAGAACTGGCACCAGCGAAAAGCCGAAATGTTTAACGGACAGAGCTCGTTTGTGCAAAAGGTCTTCAAGTAAGTCGGCGCCAACCGGCTATTTTTATTCTTCGAGAAAGCAACTCCGAATATATCAATATTCACCGAGATCCCTTGAAATACTTCTTGGACTTTCCCCAAGAAGACGAAACTTTGAAAGTCATACCCCGAAAAATCCGGACTGTTGATGACATTGTTTCCTCTAATATCACTCGGTAAACATGCATACAAGCAAACTTTTAAATAATAATATATTTTATGTTTACGTCTATATAGGGCAATTAAAAAAATGGCACTAATTAAAGTCTTTATAAGAGAAGGCATGGCTGAAGTGAGGGACTTCCAAGAGTTGCTAGTATCGCTATTTGCCTTGTTTACCTTTATTTTTATTGGACCGTACATTGAAACGCAAAAAACACTAAAATACACCATATAGTTGTCTCTCTCTAGGTTCTAGTTGTAACTGTGCTAATTCTGTATAATACATATTTTACTCTTCTAAAAAGTGTTCCCAGATCAGTTTTTTTTTTTACGTATTATGAAAAATATAGTACAAATTTTGAAATCTTAAGAAAAAATTAGCTGACTGCTAGCTGGATAAACCAAAACACATTAATAATTTTTCCCCATAGATTCCCATAGAATTTCAACTTCTTGAGATTTTTTAGGAGGAAGGCCAAATTTTCATCTGGCAGCCCTGCTTCTAAAAGTGGCCACACTGATCGCTGTTTTGTACAAAATGTCGTCGTAAGGCGCGTCGCGTTAAAGAATTGTTTTCAATCAATTAAAATTCGTCCACAATTCAGCTTCTCATGTACGCAATAGTTTTGTCTTCACCCGTTGTCAGTGTTCGTCCATGTTTATTTAATTTTACCAACGGAAGCGAAAGCAAATGTGATAAGAGCAAGCACTCATAAACATATGTATGTATGTATGTATAAAGGTGTGTCAGAGAGTGGAAGAAAAAATCGTTTATTTGGAAGCCACCGGCCTTCAGTGCGCAGCGGCAAGTTAATTTGTGCAAGTGTCTCAAAAAGACGATTAATATTGTGATCGTAACTGTGTTTATAAACGGTCTGCCTGCACATTTCAACTGCAAGTGTACATAAAAACCATTGGTGAGTCAGCCACGCAAACTGTCTGCAGCACTCTTGTTTTTCTATGGTAATTCCAATCCCAACACATATATACATAAAAGTTCGTGGCCATATGCATGTGTATGCATGTATGTATGTGTGTATTCAGTATACATGAATGAAAAAATGCCGGTGTAAATTGCAAGTTTGCGATCGGGGCCGTAGACGAAATTAGGTCATCATTTCGCGCAACTAATTCAGTTGGTTCCAGCTCACTTAGATGGTTGCATTGCTTCGGCTAAAGTGTAAAATCCGGAAATTGTAAAAGTTGATATGACGTTCCTTAATTATTAATTTGCCTTTATCGACTATAATGAAAATGTTTATTGAATGTGCATCTACCACTCACACTTTCACACATGTATAAGGTACACTAACGGAATATTGTTTTCATGTGCAACGCAGCGTTGCGAGTTCATTAACATGAAATGCATACTTATGTATGTACATATATGTATACAACAAATTCATAGTCGAGGCGATTTCCAAAACGAGCCGTCGCTCACTTTTGACCTTTTTGTTTATTACCCGACTCTCCGCTACATACATATGTATTCGTCAAAAGGTTGATTACAGCTTAATTATCATAATTCTGATGTATAACGTTGATACAAGAAGTTCTTCTCGATCGCAGTCGCGCTCAGTTGTGTATGTAGCGGTGCCGATGTACGCTATGTATGTAGGTATATCTAGTTACATAGACATAGTTATATTTACATACCCTGCAGTACCTGTCATCAACGTTAAAGAAAAGTCAACATTATCATAAAAACATTGTCGATGTGTCGATAAAAAACAGTGGAATTACAAGTCTTTTAAAAGGCTTTTCTCTGATGGTAATATTGTTTTTTGCGATGTTGTCTTAAATTCATCAACACGTATTTATTTACTGTTTATTTTTAGATGCCATTTTTTCAGTCAACACTTGGGTGCATCCAAAAAATCATCGGAACGATTTAAAGCCAATTTTAATTAATTTGAATCATTATTATTTATTAGTTATTCCTTATTTCATAACGTTATGATAATAAGCTAATAAATAAATGAAAATGAATTAAAAATCGTTGATTACTTATTGATTAAATGTTGATGAAAATCGGATGAAATGTTGCTTAAATGTTGATTAAATATTGACGAATCCGTGCTTAAACCTTGATTAATATGTGACCGAATGGTTGATTAAATGTTGACGAATTGTTGCATCTAAATAAAGATAAATTGTTGATTAAATATAGACGAATTGTTGATCAAATGTTGATGAAAAACTGATCAATTTTTTGGTCCAAATGTTGATGAAGTCTGGTATAAAGCGTTGAAAAACTTGATTTTACTGTTTTTGAATTTATGTATGACTGAATTTTTACATCCATACAAATTCATCAACCTTTTTTCTTTAACTTTTGTTGACCGACACATGACACATGCGTCGTTAAATGTTCTTTAAACATTAAAACGGAATGGAAAAACGAATTGCTTTCTTAGGTAGAGGGAGAGATATGTATACAACAAATTCATAGTCAGCGTCCAAAACGAGCGTCGTTTTTGGTTTGTTTATGCACGTAATGGTCGAGGAAATTATCATAATTCTGTGTATAACGTTAACGATTCTTCTCGATCGCAGTCGCGCTCAGTTGTGTATGTAGCGGTGCCGATGTACGCTATGTATGTAGGTATATCTAGTTACATAGACATAGTTATATTTACATACCTACAGTGGTTGCCAACGATTCAACCGCCTACAAACAGTTCCCCCTGGCGTCCATTAAAAATCTCGGCCCAACTCGTTTGGCAAGTCTTGAAAGCCGCGAGTTCTTGTTGGCTTCTGAATGGATTTATGTTCTGGTTTTATAGCAGAAAATAATTACACTTTAAATGGCAAAATATATATTTTTATTGGAACTAAAATATTAAGTTCTAAAATGTAACTAATCTATTAGTAAAGTTATTTCAATTAAATATTTAAAAAAAAATAATAAATGGAGCTAATGAATGAATATACCAATTTGATCAAGTTAAATTAGTAGTTATTGATATTTTTATTTCTTTATTTTCAGGCAAAGGGGCACAAAAATATATTCAAAGACGGTTCACCAAATAATATCGAGGAAAAAATGTTGAAGTTTATACGAGGAAAGGGTCAGCAACCCACAGCGGAGAGACAACGCCTGCAGAAGGATCTCTTTGCTTATCGCAAGGTAGCTACAGTACCGATTTTACAATGGTTGCAAATGTTTCATGTTTTTGGCTAAACAATCTCATATTATATTAGTAAAAACTTTTATCGGGCCAGCCACACCCAGTTTGCCTAGACATTTTATTTAAGTCTTATGTGGGGTATGCAAGTTGTTATCTTAAGTAGTTCCAAGCACACTCGGCTCCTGGCATATTAACTAGGCGTGTCTGTCAATTTTAGCCACTCAATGTGCTGTTCACAGAAGAGTCTTTTGAGTTGAGCGCGCCAATTGACATATTTAATTAAGGGGTCGAATATATTTCATTCATTCATATTTTTTTTGTCGTTTGTTATCTGTCTTACAGAGGACACAGAGTAATACGAAAATAAACGGGAACAGCCTTAATAAATGGGCCTAGAAAACATTCGAATTTCAGCTTTAAAAGCATTTTACCTCTGCTTCAAAATATACTTTTGTAAATACAACTTTAATATACACGCAAGGCAGCCCACCGACGATGTCATCGAGTTTGTAGCAACGATGGTTTCTATGACATCATCCGCAGTTCTTTCCCAAAGTTGTCCATTCATGCGAATGTTTTGGAATTCTCATCGTTGCCGCCGCTTATCGCGGCACTAAGGTTTAATTTCACCCACATTCAACAAATTCTTGCCTTGGAAATTTAGGCTATATTACAGCTAAGTCTGTTTAAATTAAAAACCTTCCGCTTTTAAAAGAAGTCATCAATATCATGCGGCCTCGCACAAACACATGTATCATCAAGCTAGCACACACATCGCAATCAGGGCAAAGATAGTCGTCAGTCAGTACCACGAAGGGAGTGTAGTTGATAAGATTAGTTTTATTTGTTTTATGGGCCGGGGAAATTGTTTGGCTTCAGAAATACCACCATATCATACGGAACGAAATATTTCGATTGTTTAGGTAGATAGCCGCAGTACAAACTGCTGATAAGATAAAATAAACTTTCAAAGAACCGAGGTAATATATTGCTACACCTGTAAGGGGGTCAAAAACCACGAACGAACTGCTACCTTCAGCTCTTCAGCCCCATTACTCGAATTACAGCGCATACCTCATACAGTAAACTCTTAAAACCCAAAGAGCTTTTCTGTGTTTTTTTTCTGTATGATGCACGCCCAAAAAAAAATAAATATAAATGGTACTAAAACTAAAAGATTGATTTCATTGCTTTTATACATTTGTAAACTTTTTGAATAGTTTTTGGTACAACTGCTAAATTACTAATGGAACAAAAAAAAAATGTTTAAGCAACAGAGCTCTAAATACCAAAAAGCCCCCCGACAGCACTAGGTTTGAATCAGATACTTGGTTGATATTTCTTTTGCCTTTCTATATTAAAATGGGGCAAGAAGCGGCACAGCTCTTCACGGTTCAGAAATGTTTATTTATTCATATGTACATATGTATTCTATCACAATCACAGTGTGTAGATTTTCATAAAACCCACAAGCTTAAACAAGGGAGTTACGAAATATACAATCTTCTGGACGTTTTATGCAAACCATTCGTCTCGTTTAGGTTAAGTCGTTTTGCAAAATGAATCTTACATTAGTTTAAATAAGATTCCTACACCGAAGGTTGGACGTAGTATCACTACAAACCTTGAATTCATTAGATAAGATAAGGTAACATTTTAATTGGGAAACATGAACTTAAAGACATATAATTATCTTTTCAAATACATCACTCAATTTACCTAAATATTTCAAAATCATTCTTGTTAATTGTTAATTTGTTTATTTAATTATTCTTCTAGACGGCACAGCATGGCTTTCCTCACAAGCCATCTGCATTGGCATATGATCCTACCTCAAAGCTAATGGCAATTGGCACGCAAACAGGAGCTATAAAGGTCTTTGGCCAGCCGGGAGTCGAATTGTACGCACAGCACACGCTGGTGAACAATTCTGCAGCAGAGCTCAATGTTCAGCTACTGGAGTGGGTCTACGGCACAGGACGAATCCTTTCACTAACAGCAGCAAATCAACTAATACTGTGGGAGCCTGTCGGAACCACATTGGTGCCCATAAAAACATTGCCTTTCGACGGAAAGCTTAAAAAAGTATCTTCTCTATGCTGTTCTTCAAACAAAGATGTGCTGTGGATTGGAACGGAAGGTGGCAACATCTACCAACTCGATCTGTATACCTTCACCATAAGAGAGCCTGTAGTTTACCATGACGTTGTGTTAGAGCAGGTGCCCTCCGCTTACAAGTTAAACCCAGGTGCAATTGAGTCGATTCGCCAACTGCCAAATGCGCCACACAAGCTGCTCATTGCCTACAATCGCGGCCTTTGTGTTTTGTGGGATTTTGAATCGTCTTCCGTTGAGCGTGCCTACATAGCCCCTGGGCATGGGCAGAGCGTTGGACTTTCAGTTGATGTAGCTGGATCTGAATTCAGCTGGTATCATGCAGACGGTTCGTATGCGACCTGGAACATCGATAGCGCTGAACCGCCGCAAAATATCAACTACGTCCCCTACGGTCCAGATCCGTGCAAGAGCATTAATCGTCTTTACAAGGGCAAGCGAGGGTAAATATACATCTCAGTTTCCAACTAAAAATAAGTTAACTATTATTTTATATATTTTAGAACCAATGATGTTATTGTCTTCTCCGGCGGCATGCCGCGTTCGGCGTATGGAGATCACAATTGCGTGTCCGTACACGTGAGCGACGGACAAAAACTGTGTCTAGACTTTACGTCTAAAGTCATTGACTTTTTCGTCACGTTCAAAGATGACAGCGATGTTGCTGAAGTGTTGATTGTACTCCTAGAAGAGGAACTCTGTGCCTACGACCTCACGAACTCAAATATTTCCGCCATCAAGGCGCCATACCTTCACTCAGTACACGCATCTGCTGTTACATGCAACTACCTGGCCTCACAAGTCACTCAGAGCGTGTATGAGCGTATTCTCAGAGCGGGCGATGAACAGGACATTGACTACAGTAATATTGACTGGCCTATTACCGGCGGTGTATTACCGGATGATGCCACTCAGTCTGATGTGGAGGACGAAGCCCCGGGGTATGAGATTCTCTTAACTGGTCATGAAGATGGTTCTGTTAAATTCTGGGATTGTACCGGAGTATTGCTTAAACCCATTTACAACTTTAAAACTGACGTTATTTTTGGAAACGAGCACGAATATCGGGATGATGCTGCTGCAGATATGAGTGTGGAACATCTTAGTGCTGAACAACTGGATGAGGGAGAGCCGCCTTTTCGAAAGTCTGGACTCTTTGATCCCTACTCCGATGATCCTCGTTTGGCCGTAAAAAAAATAGCGCTCTGTCCAAAGACGGGACAGTTAATTGTTGGCGGTACAGCAGGCCAAATTGTTATTGCAGATTTCGACGAAACTTCTGACGCAAAGAACCCGTTAAAGTACAATTCCATGAATTTAGTCAGCGACCGCGATGGATTCGTATGGAAGGGTCATGATCAGCTAAACGTGCGGCAAAACCTTTTGGAAGAAACGGCCAGTCCTTTAACTCAGAACGGCGTGAACATAACGGGAGTGCTCCAGGTTTTGCCACCAGCCAGCATCACTTGCATGGCCCTTGAAGCAAACTGGGGCCTTGTGTCCGGTGGAACTGCGCACGGACTAGTGCTGTTTGATTTTAAGAACTTTGTACCAGTTTTTCACCGATGCACATTAAATCCAAACGATCTCACTGGTGCCGGTGAGCAACTGTCTCGTCGAAAGTCGTTTAAGAAATCACTGCGGGAGTCATTTAGAAAACTTCGAAAGGGTCGATCGACTCGGAACAATCCCACCAATCAAGTGCCAACAACTGTAAGTGTCTTTCTTATTCAAAACGAATGTGGCTTAATTTGGTTTTTGGCCAGCTTCAGGACATTGTTATAAATGATAAATATTTTAATTTTAATTTGCATGTGCAGCTGGAAGCGCGCCCTGTTGAGCGGCAAATAGAGGCACGAAATACTGACGACGGGCTGGGATCAATGGTGCGGTGTTTACTATTTGCGAAAACTTATGTTACTAACGGTGAGTACGCCTATGTTATTATATACTTTAAAAATCCTCCGCCAATTTTAATGAATGTAATGAACCCTGGTTTATCCAATTCACAATCTGATTGCTTCAAATATTTTATTAAGCCAGAAGACTTCTGTTCACTATCCGTAGACAAATATATATTTTTTTATCGTCTCAAAAATAGCTGCTATCAGGAATCTGTAAATACATTTTAATTGTTCCTTTCAATTTCTGTGAATTTGGGTTTTTTCTAATAAATTGTTTTATGTTTTTCATCCATTACAGTCAACATAACGTCGCCTACTTTGTGGTCAGCAACAAATTCTAGTACAGTCTCTGTGTTTCTTTTGCATTTGCCGCCAGCGCAAACTGCTGCGACTTCAGTTCCGCCGGCAAGCGGGAATGCTCCGCCACAAATACCCCGTCGCATTTCCGCACAGCTTGCCAAAGAAATTCAATTGAAGCATCGTGCGCCTGTGGTAGGAATTTCCATTTTTGACCAGACAGGCTGTCCTGTAGATCAGTTAAACGCCGGAGAAAACGGAACACCTCCACATCGCCTTCTTATCGCTTCCGAAGAGCAATTTAAAGTATTTTCACTGCCGCAATTGAAGCCGATTAATAAGTATAAGCTAACCGCCCACGAGGGGGCTCGTATTCGACGCATCCACTTTGGCTCTTTTAATTGCCCCATATCGCCAGAGTTGTTGCAAAGTCTTCACACCAACAGTCCCACCAAGTCCACGCGATCACAAGGCGAAGGAGATGGGCCGATCAATATCAGCGGAAGGTCGGCTGCTGGGCGTAAAGAGCTGTACCACGAAATGGCTCTGATTTGCTTGACCAACATGGGCGATATTATGGTTTTATCAGTGCCTGAGCTAAAAAGACAACTTAATGCGGCCGCCGTGCGACGTGAAGATATCAAGTAAGTCTACATTAAATATTATACAAAATTAAATCTTAATAACGTATTTGTTTTATCTAGTGGAATTTCGTCGCTCTGCTTTACCAATGCTGGGGAAGCTCTATACATGATGTCTTCTTCTGAGCTACAGCGCATTGCTCTAGCAACTGCAAAAGTGGTACAACCAACTGGCGTTGTTGAAGTTGAGCCCTTGGAGACGGAAGATTCAGCACTTCAAGCTGATGACGAGGAAGAGACCGATAAGGAAACGGACGCCAATACTGAGGTTGTTAATAATGCCGAAATCATAATAATGCCGCCGGTGGCTACACAACGCTCGAACCCAGGCGAAGTTAGCGTAGACCGGAACAGCATTCATCTAACCAATGGAATCAGCAATAGCAACTCGCCCAATCGTGCCAACGAGACCATCACCAGCTCTATAGGTGACATAACCGTTGACTCTGTACGTGACCATTTAAATACCACGACAACCACATTATGTTCGTCAACTACAGAGGAGACTGTGGGTAAGTAAACCACGCATAGCTTAACAAATAGCCTCCACTTCAGTGTGTTGTCTTGTAAACAATTCGTAAATTCGCATACTTTTCTGTTTGTGTTACGCCATATCAGTCATCAGTTCGGTTCTTAATTAAATTATTCGAATTCTTAATCTTTTATTTACCTTTGATTTTAGATATGCGCCGCAACCGACAATAAATAAAGTTCAATATTTTTAGTTTTAACACGGTCGCACCTTTTACAAAGAGTTTTGCATGCCTTTCATATTTATTCTACTGTTTTATTATTATTCACGATGATATCCATATATAAATGTAGGTCGGTTATCAGTGCTTAGCACGCAAACAAACCAAGCCACTACCACTGTGAACATGAATGACATTCCGGATATTAATATACCTAACCTAATGGACTTAAAATCAAAGAGGTAACTATCTATGGTATATGCCATTTTTACATTGTTTGACGTAAATTTAACAGCATTTAAAAATGTAGTTTTTGTTTTGGTCTTGAGCTTTTTACAGAGCTCTGCTATACCAATTATTTTATTGTTGTTTCTATAGAATTGAAAATCCAAACGCTGAACTAAACGCCCTATTATTTATCCAACAGTAACACTACGGAAACCAGCACTAGTTCGGTGGTAATAAAATCTGTTATTACAAGCATATCGCACGAAAAGACAAACGGAGAAAACGAGACAAGAACGACAAGGACATCAACGCACGAAGAAAGTGCATTTTAATATTTAAACCTACCAACAAAACAGGATGGAGCCAGAATAATAGCAAATGAGTCCCACAATTGAAGTTCATATTTTAACCATAAGAAATCGTATATTTTCGTATGGACTTTTACTTATACTTATTTTAATCAATTACTTTTTTCAAAGGCTCTTGCGTCAAGTATTTTGACCGCAACCAATATATAACATATTCCATATATGTTTTACATACGTACACATTGACTTTAAGCATACAATATCACCATGGCAATTAACAGTCCACCGGCAACTATTGCATTTTTACATTTCTTAACTGTATTGCAAGCTATTATTTAATTTACACTAATTTTAAGCATTTTCTGTACAATTCGTTTGTTTTTACAAGTATTTTATGAAATTTACTTCTTTTTGTAAGTATAATTATTTATAGTTGAGAAACTGAGCTGCGGCATTTGCATTATTATATTGATTATATATTATTGGAATTTAACTGTCAGTATTTATCCACGCCTTCAATCTATCTACTTGTTCAGAGTTATACATCAGAGTTTTTTTGCCACGTTCGATCTGATACGCGATGGTAAATTCAATTTGGAAACTGACTAAAAAGTACAACACAAAGAACGCCTTACAAAAATACTAACATTTGGATCGCATTTTTACTAGTAAAAAATAAACAAAAAACAACTTTTTATATTACTGCATTTTTCTTTAAATTTTTTTTTATGAGGGTTAATGTTTCAGAGCTCTTAATCTTTACCGCCCTTGTTACCTGCCGCATTCAGAGCCTTTCAGGCCATGTTCCTGAGATACATAACTGGGGCGGAATGGTATATCCTCAACATTGATATCCACCGAGAACTTCAGGTGCCGCTGTTGGGCGATGCGATAAATGAAATTGCAACGCGACACAGATCCAGACTACAAATCCAGGCATAGAAAGTTGTCGGTAAGTGAAAAACAATTCATCTATTAAGAAGCTTTTAGTAACACAATTCTGTTTTTAATTGCAGCACAAGTGGCGCAAGCCCAAGGGTATCGACAATGGAGTGCGTCGTCGCTTCAAGGGCCAGAATCTTATGCCCAACATCGGCTAAGGATCACACAAGCTGACCCGCCACATGCTGCTGTGTGCCAAGGCCTGCGAGTACTTCATCCAGGAGCTGACCATGCACGCTTGGGTGCACAAGGAGGAGAGCCGCCGGCGGACGCTGCAGCGCTCGGACATTGCCCAGGCGATTGCCAACTACGATCAGTTCGACTCCCTCATCGACATTGTGCCGCGGGAGAAGATCAAGCTATCGTGGACGGCGGCGCAGAAGAGGAGTTGTCGGTAAGTGGAAAACAATTCATCTATTAAGAGGCTTTTAGTAACACAATTGTCTTGTTATTTCAGCACAACTGGCGCAAGCCCAAGGGTGTCGACAATAGAGTGCGTCGTCGCTTCAAGGGCCAGAATCTTATGCCCAACATCGGCTAAGGATCACACAAGCTGACCCGCCACATGCTGCTGTGTGCCAAGGCCTGCGAGTACATTATCCAGGAGCTGACCATGCACGCTTGGGTGCACAAGGAGGAGACATTGCCCAGGGGATTGCCAACTACGATCAGTTCGACTCCCTCATGGGCATTGTGCCGCAGGAGGAGATCAAGCCATCGTCGACGGCGGCGCAGAGAGGACGAGGAAGCTTAAGATTCATATCATAGTGAAGTTGTCGGTAAGTGGAAAACAATTCGTCTTTTTAAGAGGCTTTTAGTAACACAATTGTCTTGTTATTTCAGCACAACTGGCGCAAGCCCAAGGGTGTCGACAATAGAGTGCGTCGTCGCTTCAAGGGCCAGAATCTTATGCCCAACATCGGCTAAGGATCACACAAGCTGACCCGCCACATGCTGCTGTGTGCCAAGGCCTGCGAGTACTTCATCCAGGAGCTGACCATGCACGCTTGGGTGCACAAGGAGGAGAGCCGCCGGCGGACGCTGCAGCGCTCGGACATTGCCCAGGCGATTGCCAACTACGATCAGTTCGACTCCCTCATGGGCATTGTGCCGCAGGAGGAGATCAAGCCATCGTCGACGGCGGCGCAGAGAGGACGAGGAAGCTTAAGATTCATATCATAGTGAAGTTGTCGGTAAGTGGAAAACAATTCGTCTTTTAAGAGGCTTTTAGTAACACAATTGTCTTGTTATTTCAGCACAAATGGCGCAAGCCCAAGGATGTCGACAATAGAGTGCGTCGTCGCTTCAAGGGCCAGAATCTTATGCCCAACATCGGCTAAGGATCACACAAGCTGACCCGCCACATGCTGCTGTGTGCCAAGGCCTGCGAGTACATTATCCAGGAGCTGACCATGCACGCTTGGGTGCACAAGGAGGAGAGCCGCCGGCGGACGCTGCAGCGCTCGGACATTGCCCAGGGGATTGCCAACTACGATCAGTTCGACTCCCTCATGGGCATTGTGCCGCAGGAGGAGATCAAGCCATCGTCGACGGCGGCGCAGAAGAGGACGAGGAAGCTTAAGATTCAAATCATAGCGAAATTGTCGGTAAGTGGGAAACAATTCATCTTTTAAGAGGCTTTTAGTAACACAATTGTCTTGTTATTTCAGCACAAATGGCGCAAGCCCAAGGGTGTCGACAATAGAGTGCGTCGTCGCTTCAAGGGTGAGAATCTTATGCCCAACATCCGCTAAGATCACACAAGCTGACCCGCCACATGCTGCTGTGTGCCAAGGCCTGCGAGTACATCATCCAGGAGCTGACCATGCACGCTTGGGTGCACAAGGAGGAGAGCCGCCGGCGGACGCTGCAGCGCTCGGACATTGCCCAGGCGATTGCCAACTACGATCAGTTCGACTCCCTCATGGACATTGTGCCGCGGGAGAAGATCAAGCTATCGTCGACGGCGGCGCAGAAGAGGAGTTGTCGGTAAGTGGAAAACAATTCATCTTTTAAGAGGCTTTTAGTAACACAATTGTCTTGTTATTTCAGCACAACTGGCGCAAGCCCAAGGGTGTCGACAATAGAGTGCGTCGTCGCTTCAAGGGCCAGAATCTTATGCCCAACATCGGCTAAGGATCACACAAGCTGACCCGCCACATGCTGCTGTGTGCCAAGACCTGCGAGTACATCATCCAGGAGCTGACCATGCACGCTTGGGTGCACAAGGAGGAGAGCCGCCGGCGGACGCTGCAGCGCTCGGACATTGCCCAGGCGATTGCCAACTACGATCAGTTCGACTCCCTCATGGGCATTGTGCCGCAGGAGGAGATCAAGCCATCGTCGACGGCGGCGCAGAAGAGGACGAGGAAGCTTAAGATTCATATCATAGTGAAGTTGTCGGTAAGTGGAAAACAATTCATCTTTTAAGAGGCTTTTAGTAACACAATTGTCTTGTTATTTCAGCACAAATGGCGCAAGCCCAAGGGTGTCGACAATAGTGCGTCGTCGCTTCAAGGGCTCCAGGCTCCAACGGCGGTGACGGTGCAGCGAAGGACGCCCAATGCAGTGGTGGTGACCATCACCACAGCCCCCAACAGCCAACATCAGCAGCAGAAGTAACAGCACCAGCAACAGCAGGTGATCATCCTTATACAGCTGCTGACGGCGCAGCAAATACTGCAGCTGGACGGAGCCACCACGCAGCAGCTGCAGCAGCACGTCAATCTTAGCCAGAGCAATGCCAGTGCCGTGACCACAGCCAAGCCGATCTTCATCAACTCGAGCCAGGCGGCGATGCAGCAGCAAGCACAGCAACAGCAGCTTGTTTAAGCAATTGATACCAATTTCGCTATTTTTCCCGCTTGATCTGGCGGTTTCCAAAAACACGGATGAACTGTACGCTGATAAATACATATTTATTCAAAATTTGTAATGTATTTGTGTACATAGATTTAATTTTAAATAGAATATCAAAAACAAAAACTTTATACATTGTAACTTAGTAAATGTTCAAGATTTTAAGACATCCAATAAATTAAACATACATTTTTTACTATTTAAATTGAATATATATATAATTTTTAATTTTGGGGCCAACAATTTTTCTGTGCTAGTTTAAATTTTATTTGCATAAATAAATAAATAAATAAATAAATAAATAAATAAATAAATAAATAAATAAATAAATAAATAAATAAATAAATAAATAAATAAATAAATAAATAAATAAATAAATAAATAAATAAATAAATAAATAAATAAATAAATAAATAAATAAATAAATAAATAAATAAATAAATAAATAAATAAATAAATAAATAAATAAATAAATAAATAAATAAATAAATAAATAAATAAATTTTTCGCAGGCTGCATGCAGGAAAAAGGTGGAGCAGTCATTTATGACACCGTATGTCATATATACGATCGATTAGCATCAACATTTCGGTCGATTTCGCCATTTTTGGCGGGCAAATAATATGTCATTTTTTTGAATTTATTTTTTTAAAGTTAATATTTAAGAGAAAATGTTTATGCAAATAAATGAATAAAATTTAAACTAGCACAGAAAAAATGTCGGCTTGAAAATTCTAGCTTTTTTGACGGCGTGAAACGTTTTTTTCATTTAGCGCCGTTGTTTTGGGGAAAATTAAAGTTTTTTTTGCACAACGTTTAGCTACTGTTTTTTGTCTACAACATCAGCTAAAAAAAAACCTGAAAAAAAGCTACACAAAAAAATAGCTAAAAAATTTTTGAACACAAAAAACGGTCATTTGCGCTTAAAATTTTTGACGCCTGCCAATGTCACAAACAAGACAAAGATGCGGTCAATGTTATTGCAAATTTTCAAGCCCGGCAATGCACACATAAAAGAGCTGCAAAAAAAATTTTAAATCTTTAATGTCTGTATCTCGCAAGCGCGAGGAACTTTATTATCGATTGTATTACATATTGTGTGCAATTTTTGCGATAAGTATTGAGTGATTGGGTACAGAGACCAACACTAAAACATAAATAACAATAAGGCTTAAAAATAGGCAACAGAAAGTTAAGCAATGACATGTAAAAAAGACATTAATTAATAGCAAAAATTGACTGCCATCAGGAGCGTGTAAACTTTGCTCTGGCAAGACATTGAAGATAATTGAAAGAAGTAAGAGAAAATTTAATAGAAGAAGCTTGAAACTTGTCCAGCATCGTCCGAAGTATTTGTGCCGCTCCTCCTGTCCCACGCAGCAGTCCATCCCTTCATAGGGATTTATAAACAGGCCTTCAGGCCAAGAAGAAAGAATAGTGGAGCTCGCTGTCCACTTCCAGCGCAGCAGTCAGAACAGGGTTAGTCATCCAGGTCAGCCCTCTTCGGACTCGTCAAAGGTAGGGGAATATTGGGAAAAGCTAAAAGGAATTTTGGAATTGCATCTTTGTGCCCCGTTACGGATCAAGCACTTTAAGCACATTAAAGTCAGTTGATTTTTTTTAAAAGACAGTTTGCCAAATAAAGGCTGTCAGTGTAATTTCATTATTTGTTTACGTCGACTTATTTTGAAAAATGCGACATGTGTACATTGGTACGGTATTAGAGCCGTAGGTAACTCCTCGTCGTAGTATTTGTTGTAATTGTTGTAGTCGCAGATCGGTTTAAATTTCAGGCCTCTTTTTGTCAGTTTGTACTCATTATTTTATATAAATTATTTTATTTTTTATTTTATATTTGAATTTGGTAATAATTTTTATTTATTTTCTTTAGGATGAGCAGGATCAGCGAGAAAGGCGGGACTTCATCCAGGAATAGCAGACACAGAAGCCATTAATATCTATATGTCAGTGAGTATTTGAACATAAACAGACATGGTCATATTTATTAATTTGTTTTATCTTTTCCAGGGTACGTCAGCTCCAATAAATTAAGGTCCGAATTATTTGCGGGATTTATTCTCAACATCAGCATCGTCAAGTTAAAATTCACGGCATGCGCATAGCCGCAAGTCCGTTTAGTAGCTGGAGGCAACTCTCAACGCTGCTCCGAACCCACGAATAGAAAACCTCGTCCGAGGCAGAAGTAAGGTCAGGAATAGAGGCCACTGTATTCCTTCCAATTTCCGACATCAACCCGACTATCTTTGCTCGAGCGTCAACGTTCCTCTCGACATTAATGACGGCGCAAGGCTCCTCATCAGCAGTTTCCATCTCCTCGGCCTGCTTTTGATACTGTTTTTTGTGAACAGTTTTTGGCGTCAAGGCCTTACTTTTCTTAGTTTGGTCATTACTAGCTTTTAAGATTATTTTATTCTTATTATTGTCAATTTTTGTTTTTGTCATTTTATTAACGCCAGCTGGCAGGCGCTTCGCCGACTCCTTTACAGGGATTGGAGGGCGGAAAATGGGGGTATTTAATCCTTTGTTATTGTCGTCCGAAATTGCAACCTGGGCCAGCTCCAACCTCCGCTTCTGCTGAAGCCGCTCAAGGTGAAGCTCGGCCGGATTTCTCTTGGCATCAGGTCCCAGCCATATCCGACGGATGCTTGGCGAGAGCATGCCGTCGCGATAGAAAATAATCTTTTCTTATCCGCCACTTTCTCCGACTTGCGCTTAGCTAGCATCTCCTTGTCAAGTTTTGTAATTTTATTGACTAGTAGCCGATTTCGTGCCTCTTTTAGCACCTTACAGCCCCCATATACACTGACATGTGCCTCAGAGCAGTTGGCGCACTTTGCAGGCTGATCTCTGGGCTTGGTGCAGCTTGTGGTGGGTGGTCGCCGGCGCACTTCATGCACCTGAATGGGTTTTGGCAGTAATTTTTTGAATGGCCAACTCTCTGGCAGCGGTGGCAAATTACCACGTTTCTTGAGCGCCGTTTCCTCTCCACGGTCACTTCCATTGTGCTTAGCTTTCGGAGGCCGAGTATCTCCTCGTGTTTATTGGCGGGATGGGGTGGCAGCTCCACCTCACAGATCCTCATCGGCTTGCCCGTGAACCTATGTCGCAGGAAACAAGCGAATCTGGTTACAAATCCTAATTTTGCCAGCTCATCTCTAACCCATTGCGCGGAAAGTTCAGAGTAGAGGCCTTTGATCACCACGCGAAATCCTCTCTCGCTTCTCCCCTGGTGGGTATGACCATACAGACCAGCAGCCATCGTCGCTTTAATGGCCTTTTCGTAAGATTCCATGTCTCTGCACTGGATTCTGACTCCTGCATCCCCAACAGCCCTGGCGACAAACTTGCCCTCACCTACAGCCTCTTTTAAGAGTTGTATTAAACTGATTATATTTAAGACAGTCTGAATAAATATTGGCGGGATTTTATGGCTAACTAAGGGACGCTTCCAAGGCGGGAGCGAAGCCTCGTCACTTTCTTCCTCTTCTTCTGTCGGGGTAATGTTTACCACCGGGTCAATTTGTGGGGGGATTTTGCTTCGCTCACGCACCACTGCTTGGGCCGCCTGGCTGATAAATATTGGTGTTTTAATGGCCAGCTTGGTGGGCACAGCGGGGGGAGTATGAACACAGGCCCTTTTTCGGGGCGTATTTACTGGGGAATCGTCCACCACAATAATGGAGTCGTCACTTTCAGTGGCACAGCGCCTCTTGCGGGCACTCTCAGCCAAGGGGTCACTTTGAATTCGTTTGCTACCTCCAAGCCACTTCCTAATATTGTCCAGAGATAAACGCACTCCTCTTGTAGGCGAGGGGGAAGCGGACATAATTGGCGTCGGCAGTGAGGCCTCCGAAAGCGCGGCAGACAAGCTTCGCTTGGCGCGTGAACTTTGGACCTCACCGTCGATGACTTGCTGCCTGCTGGGGGCCGCCATCTTGGGGCTCCCCAGGGCACTGCTTTGGCTTACCCTTGACACCGAAGTGGAGGCGTTCTGGGCAGACAAGTCTATAAAAGAGTAGACTGTGCTCCAGTCGCTGCCTTCCAGAATGCTGGAGAGCTCACCGTTCTTACTGGCGCTGAAAATGTGTGCAGGGCCAGTGGAGTTGCATGGCGAGGGGGGGCCATCATTTTTCACATTCTTCTTCTTCTTCGTGTCCAGCGGAGTCTCGGCGTCACTTTGTCCAGAATTGGCATCTTTATTGGCTGCCTTCATGCTCCTCAGCTGCATCGTTTTTTAATGTCTGTCTTCAGCTGATTTTTTAATGTCTGTCTTCAGCTGATGCTGAGGTACTTTTATTTATCGTTGGTATTACAAGTGATGTGCAATTTTTGCGATAATTAATTGGAAATTGAGCCTTATACTAACACTAAAAATTAAATAACATTTCAGCTTACAACTATGCAACAAAAAATTATTAGAAATGACATCAAAAGAAACATTTAACAGACATTCAAATAATGTAGTGGCTGCCATAGGGTGCAAGAGAGCTTGCCCTGGCAAGAGTAATAGGAAAGGAAAAATTTGAAGAATTTTTAGAGGAAATCGCCTGAATCTTGTCCAGCTTAGTCCGTCCTGTGTAACTATTTAGTTACGCCGCTCCTTCCTCCAGTCCATCGCTGCAGTCAACTTTCCCCAATAGAGGAATTAATTACGGGCCTTGCTCAGGCCAATCTCCATCCCACGCAGCAGTCAATAGGATTTAAAGGTCATCTGGGCCAGCTCCATCCAGATTCGTCAAAAGTTATATGCAGGAAAATATCTGTAAACAAATTTATTTGCATCTTTGTGCCCCTTTCGGATCCAACACTTTAAGCATATTTTTCTCTTCATTTAATTTAGTGGCAGCTCGCCATAAAAACGGCGGCGCTCAAGTTTCTATCTTTCTTTGTTTACATCGTCTTATTCTTATATTAAGAGGCGACATACATATTCATTTGTACAAAAGAAGTACAGTCATCAGAGCCTTCATTAGGTCTTCGTAGTTGTTGTTTTTGCTCGTGGTCGCTATCGTCGTTTTTCGGCAAATTCTCGCTCTTCTAGCTAATTGTCATTTTCATACGAAACTCATACACACATATGCACATAAGAGATCGCTAACGGCGTGAGAAACCAAAACAGCTTTTCTCAGTATTGGTGCCAGGCCTCTCGCGAGAGCCGATCACTCCTCTTATCTTCCGTCTCACCCTCGCACGAGTCGTCAATGGGCGTCACTCAATTGAGCACACATACATGCGTGCCACTCAGGCTCGCTCGCAAAGCGAACGAGGAGAATGGCCGAACTCATTCTGTTTTCGACATCGCTGCGGGCTAGTTTGCTTCGTTTATAATTGCAATCAGTGCAATATATATTTTTTTTTCCTTTTTTTTTTTTTTTTTTAAGTGAGTGGCTGTGCATATATAAAAATTATATTAATAGTGGCATAAACGGACAACATAATAACGGTCATTACATATATTTTACAACATAAAACATATAAATATTTGTCAAAAGTGTCCCAAACATGGATGGATCCAACATAGATAAAGATCATGTTTTCGTTAATGTTACTAAGTGAGTGTTTAACTTAGTTTAATTACTGTGCAAAAAGAGAGAGACAGGGCATAACCTCAGCCATGCACGTGTTCAAGCATTCTCATCCACGATTGTCCGTATTTTCTTATTCTCCTTTGTGCATTATGGAAGAGTGGCCTAGCAACGGTTTCGTATTTGTGTGTGTGTGCGCGACCGCTTGATCAGCGCTGTATTGGTGTTCGTTTCTATGCAAAGTTTCCATGTATAGAGAAAACGAAAAATTGCGCAGCTACAGTGATGACTCCGCCAATCGACTGTGATCAAATCTTGTTTCAAATTAGTGGCAATTATTTAATTATTATTTGGCCGGAACAGTTGTCGTGCGAATAATAGTGCGGATTGTTCTGTTAATTATAATTAATTTAAATTTTTATATTAATTTTAATATATTGAATTTTTAAAGATTTTAAATATGTATTAAAATCTTATAAGATTTGATTATTAATTATTTATAATATTTATTTAATTATTATTAGGCCATTTAATAATGTAAAATTTAAATGTGTCATTTTTAAGATTTTAAAATTCGTTTTACTGTGTCGTTTTTGTTGTTATTTATTGGCTTTGGCCTTTAATTAAATTTTTGTACCTCGTTTTAATTAATGATTTATTGGCTTTTTTAGGGATTTTTAATTTTTGACAGACATATTATATTTCATATTTATTAATAATAATTATTTCGTTTAGCTAATATTGATAAATTTATTTTTTAGAGGGCGAGCAGGTTAGAGCATCCGGAATCCAGCGAAGTCAGCATCCGTCGTCATCAGCAGCCGGTTACATCTTTATACAAGGTAAGTCATATAAATTTAGAATTTATAGATTTTATTTATTAATTAATTCTCCTCTTTTTCAGGTAAGTGCATGCTTCTTATTTATCTTCTATCCGGGTCGTCAAGTTTTATTGGATTTAAATGGATTTAATTGGATATAATTGGATGTAAATGATTTTCGTCGAATTAACATCTAAGAGGGCATTTTCGTCGAGTTGGCAAATTCGCAGGATCACGCTGCTCCTTCGTCCTTGGAGTTACAGGAGTCAAACTGGGCACCCAAGTAGCCCCATTCGTCCTCATGGCGACCACATATGGCCCGAAGTCGCGGCCCAAATTTGAAGGCGGCTTTTGGCCATTTTTGGCAGAGGCCTTTTCTTTTTCCGACGCCGACTGCGCTGCCGCCGGCCCTTAGCAGCAAGTCCTTTTAATGTCTGTCTTCAGCTGATGCTGAGGTACTTTTATTTATCGTTGGTATTACAAGTGATGTGCAATTTTTGCGATAATTAATTGGAAATTGAGCCTTATACTAACACTAAAAATTAAATAACATTTCAGCTTACAACTATGCAACAAAAATTATTAGAAATGACATCAAAAGAAACATTTAACAGACATTCAAATAATGTAGTGGCTGCCATAGGGTGCAAGAGAGCTTGCCCTGGCAAGAGTAATAGGAAAGGAAAAATTTGAAGAATTTTTAGAGGAAATCGCCTGAATCTTGTCCAGCTTAGTCCGTCCTGTGTAACTATTTAGTTACGCCGCTCCTTCCTCCAGTCCATCGCTGCAGTCAACTTTCCCCAATAGAGGAATTAATTACGGGCCTTGCTCAGGCCAATCTCCATCCCACGCAGCAGTCAATAGGATTTAAAGGTCATCTGGGCCAGCTCCATCCAGATTCGTCAAAAGTTATATGCAGGAAAATATCTGTAAACAAATTTATTTGCATCTTTGTGCCCCTTTCGGATCCAACACTTTAAGCATATTTTCTCTTCATTTAATTTAGTGGCAGCTCGCCATAAAAACGGCGGCGCTCAAGTTTCTATCTTTCTTTGTTTACATCGTCTTATTCTTATATTAAGAGGCGACATACATATTCATTTGTACAAAAGAAGTACAGTCATCAGAGCCTTCATTAGGTCTTCGTAGTTGTTGTTTTTGCTCGTGGTCGCTATCGTCGTTTTTCGGCAAATTCTCGCTCTTCTAGCTAATTGTCATTTTCATACGAAACTCATACACACATATGCACATAAGAGATCGCTAACGGCGTGAGAAACCAAAACAGCTTTTCTCAGTATTGGTGCCAGGCCTCTCGCGAGAGCCGATCACTCCTCTTATCTTCCGTCTCACCCTCGCACGAGTCGTCAATGGGCGTCACTCAATTGAGCACACATACATGCGTGCCACTCAGGCTCGCTCGCAAAGCGAACGAGGAGAATGGCCGAACTCATTCTGTTTTCGACATCGCTGCGGGCTAGTTTGCTTCGTTTATAATTGCAATCAGTGCAATATATATTTTTTTTCCTTTGTTTTTTTTTTTTTTTTTAAGTGAGTGGCTGTGCATATATAAAAATTATATTAATAGTGGCATAAACGGACAACATAATAACGGTCATTACATATATTTTACAACATAAAACATATAAATATTTGTCAAAAGTGTCCCAAACATGGATGGATCCAACATAGATAAAGATCATGTTTTCGTTAATGTTACTAAGTGAGTGTTTAACTTAGTTTAATTACTGTGCAAAAAAGAGAGAGACAGGGCATAACCTCAGCCATGCACGTGTTCAAGCATTCTCATCCACGATTGTCCGTATTTTCTTATTCTCCTTTGTGCATTATGGAAGAGTGGCCTAGCAACGGTTTCGTATTTGTGTGTGTGTGCGCGACCGCTTGATCAGCGCTGTATTGGTGTTCGTTTCTATGCAAAGTTTCCATGTATAGAGAAAACGAAAAATTGCGCAGCTACAGTGATGACTCCGCCAATCGACTGTGATCAAATCTTGTTTCAAATTAGTGGCAATTATTTAATTATTATTTGGCCGGAACAGTTGTCGTGCGAATAATAGTGCGGATTGTTCTGTTAATTATAATTAATTTAAATTTTTATATTAATTTTAATATATTGAATTTTTAAAGATTTTAAATATGTATTAAAATCTTATAAGATTTGATTATTAATTATTTATAATATTTATTTAATTATTATTAGGCCATTTAATAATGTAAAATTTAAATGTGTCATTTTTAAGATTTTAAAATTCGTTTTACTGTGTCGTTTTTGTTGTTATTTATTGGCTTTGGCCTTTAATTAAATTTTTGTACCTCGTTTTAATTAATGATTTATTGGCTTTTTTAGGGATTTTTAATTTTTGACAGACATATTATATTTCATATTTATTAATAATAATTATTTCGTTTAGCTAATATTGATAAATTTATTTTTTTAGAGGGCGAGCAGGTTAGAGCATCCGGAATCCAGCGAAGTCAGCATCCGTCGTCATCAGCAGCCGGTTACATCTTTATACAAGGTAAGTCATATAAATTTAGAATTTATAGATTTTATTTATTAATTAATTCTCCTCTTTTTCAGGTAAGTGCATGCTTCTTATTTATCTTCTATCCGGGTCGTCAAGTTTTATTGGATTTAAATGGATTTAATTGGATATAATTGGATGTAAATGATTTTCGTCGAATTAACATCTAAGAGGGCATTTTCGTCGAGTTGGCAAATTCGCAGGATCACGCTGCTCCTTCGTCCTTGGAGTTACAGGAGTCAAACTGGGCACCCAAGTAGCCCCATTCGTCCTCATGGCGACCACATATGGCCCGAAGTCGCGGCCCAAATTTGAAGGCGGCTTTTGGCCATTTTTGGCAGAGGCCTTTTCTTTTTCCGACGCCGACTGCGCTGCCGCCGGCCCTTAGCAGCAAGTCCTTTTTGTGAAATGGCGTAGCTTGGCATCCTTGCAGCTACAGACCTAGTTTTTTGTAGTCAGTTAGATAGGACCTTTATCTAGTCGATGCCCCAGGCCCGAATGCGTGGCCCGATTTTTTTGACCTTTTTTGGCCATTTTTGGCGACCTCCATACACGTGCACGGACGGTGCAGTTTCTATGATTTTGTATCCAATTTACGCGTCGAGTTTTCTCCGTCATCCTTGCAGCTAGGGACCTGAATCCTCGTATACAATTAGCTTAGGCCTTCCTTATGGCGACGCAAAAAAGTCCGAGGGCGTATCTCGATTTTAAATGCGTTTTTTGGCTATTTTTGGCAACCTCTGCGTTTTTTTTTTTTTTTTTTTTTTTGGCGACCTGAGTACAAAGTCAAAAATGCAAATTTTACAATTTTGCCTAAGTCCCATCCTCTCAGCTAGCTTTATGAAACTTTGTATATGGCCAGAAACAATCATTATCTCAGAGACAAGATACAATTTGACAGGTTTTATTAACAAATTGCTCCTTTTTTGGCCAATTTTGGTACGAGTCTTTTCAGTAAATGGGACCAGCCGCTCGACAAATAAAGGTAAGTTTGCTATTATTTATCGGCAGAAATGACATAAACTAATACTTCTTTCTATTTCTTTCAGCTTTTCGTCAGTTTTATGGATGCAGAAGGAAACAGAGAGTGGAGAACATATATAAACATCGAAGTTAATGGCCATCAACAATAAATCATAACAAAACCCAACAATTACAACGGATAAAGGGGTGAGTGTCAGATATATTGAATTATTTGTCTATTTAATTGCCCCGACCTGCTGCGTGTCCTTATAATTTCGTCATTAATTGCGGGAATCCTTTCCTTGGTCCGTCTCCTTGTCAATTGGGTTAGTGGGCATGCGTATAGCCGCAAGTTTGTTTAATAATTGGAAGCAGCTAGCCATACTGCTCTGCAGCCAAGTGAAGAATACCTCATCCGAGGCAGAGGAGGGGTCGGGAAACGTGGCCATCGTTGCCTTCCCGAACTCTAGCATGCAATCCACTATTTTTACCCGGTCTTCCTTGTTGTTTATCTTATTGGCGGCGGAGTGCTCCTGCTCAACATCCATCTGCACGTCAACCGGCTTCTGTTTGTTATAATTGCGGCCAGTTCTCCGACTCTTGCTCGTTTTCTTACTCAAAGCTTGTCCCTTATTAGCTCGTAAGATTGTCTGCCTTTTATTTACATTTTTTGTCAATTTACTAACGCCATTTGGCCGACGTTTTGTCATCTTCACATCCATTTCAGGGATTGGAGGGCGGGAATTGGGGGTCTTCTGTCTCATCCTGTCGTCCGTGGTTGCAGCTTCTGTCCGCTCTTGCCTCAGCTTCTCCTGAAGCCTCTTCAGGTGCTCCTCGGCCGGATTGGTCCTGGCTCCAGGTTGCATCCAAATCTGCCTGATACTGGGAGAGAGGATGCCACCTGTAGAGGGGCTTTTTGGTCCAGCAGCCTCTCTTTGACTCGCCTCCTGGCGCTTAGCAGGCACATCCTTCTCGGCGTTGACCACCTTATTGACCAGCAGCCTACTTCGTGCCTCTTTGAGCACACGGCAGCCCCTATAAGTGCTGATGTGGGCCTCAGCACAGTTCGCACACTTCGCTGGCTGGTCCCTAGGCTTCACGCAGCTAGTAGTGGCATGGTCTCCAGCGCATTTCATGCACTTGAATGGGTTGCGACAGTAGTTTTTGGAGTGGCCTATCTTTTGGCAGCGGTGGCAGACTATAACATTCCTCGATCGCCTCTTCCTCTCCACCGTTACCGACATATCGCCCAGCAGACGGAGGCCAAGAATCTCCTTGTGCTTGTCAGCCGGCCTAGGTGGCAGCTCAACCTCGCAAATACGCATAGGCTTGCCAGTAAATCTGTGTCGCAAGAAGCAAGCAAACCTATTCTCAAAGCCCAACCTAGACAGCTCTTCTCGAACCCATTGGGCAGGGATAGAAGTGTGCAGGCCCTTAATGACGATTCTGAAACCTTTTTCGCTATTTTTTGGTGACTGTGGCCATGCAGACCAGCAGCCATCAAAGCTTTAGTGACTTTGCCATATGCATCCATGTTTTTGCAGGCAATTTTTACGCCGCTGTTCCCAACGGCCCTAGTGACGAAATTCCCCTCGCCTACTTCCTTCTTCAGCAGAGTCAAAAGTTGCATTATATTTAGTACTGCCTCGAGAAAAATCGGAGGCACTTTATTGCTGACCAAAGGACGCTCCCATGGCGGGACATCCGAGTCTTCGTCGTCACTTTCATCAATATCCACAGGCAGATTTATATTTACTACCGGGTCAACTGGCGGGGGAACACTTCTTCGCTCTTGCATCACTGCTTGAGCCGCTTGGCTGCTAAATGTAGGCATGCTAACATCCAGCTTGGGGGACACAGAGGGGGGAACAGCTTTGCAGGGCCGTTTATGAGGCGTGTTTATTGGAGAATCGTCCACTTCAATAATGGAATCGTCACTATCAGAGATGCAGCGCCTCTTACGGCCATCCGCAGCCAAATTATCCCCTTCAGACTTGTTCTTAGGCGGAGCAGCTTTATTCAGCCACTTTCTAATGTCATTCGTATTTAACCTCACACCCCCTGCAGAAGAGGGGGACACAGTAGGGGTCGGCAAAGATGCCTCAGAAAAGGCGCCATCCAAGCTTTGATTGGCGCGCGACCTTTGGACTATGTCGCCAATGATTTGCTCATTGCTGGGGGCCGCCATCTTGGGGCTCTCCAGAACAACTGGCAGAGACACCTTCAGGTTTTTAGTGGCTGCCTTCTGGAACGGCTCAGGCAACAAACCCCATGAAGCGCCAGAGCTGCTGTCCTCCAGAAAGTCAGCCAGTAGCTCACCGTTTTTCTTTCCAATAAAACTCCGTACAGACCCTAGGGAACTGCGGGGGGAGGGGCTGGCATTTTTTTCGTCGCTCTTCCTCTTCTTCTGGTCCAGCGGAGTCTCGGCATCATCTCGTCCAGATTTGGGGTTTTTAGTGGCTGCATCCTTTTTTTAATGTCTGTCTTCAGCTGATGCTGAGGTACTTTTATTTATCGTTGGTATTACAAGTGATGTGCAATTTTTGCGATAATTAATTGGAAATTGAGCCTTATGCTAACACTAATAATAAATAACAATTCAGCTTACAACTATGCAACAAAAAATTTTTAGAAATGACATCAAAAGAAAACATTTAACAGACATTCAAATAAAGTAGTGGCTGCCATAGGGTGCAAGAGAGCTTGCCCTGGCAAAGAGTAATAGAGAGGAAAAATTTTAAGAATTTTTAAAGGAAATCGCCTGAATCTTGTCCAGCTTAGTCCGTCCTGTGTAACTGTTTAGTTACGCCGCTCCTTCCTCCAGTCCATCGCAGCAGTCAACTTTCCCAATAGAGGAATTAATTACGGGCCTTTCTCAGGCCAATCTCCATCCCACGCAGCAGTCAATAGGACTTAAAGGTCATCTGGGCCAGCTCCATCCAGATTCGTCAAAAATTATATGCAGGAAAATATCTGTAAACAAATTTATTTGCATCTTTGTGCCCCTTTCGGATCCGACACTTTAAGCATATTTTTCTCTTCATTTAATTTAGTGGCAGCTCGCCGTAAAAACGGCGGCGCTCAAGTTTCTATCTTTTTTTGTTTACATCGTCTTATTCTTATATTAAGAGGCGACATACATAAATATACAGGCATCAGAGCCTTCATTTCAACTCGTCGTCGTTTTTAGTTTTTGCTCGTGGTCGCAATCGTCGTTTTTTGGCAACTTCTCGCTCTTCTAGCTAATTTTCATTTTTAGACAAAACTCATACACACATATACACATAAGAGTTTGCAAACGGCGGCAGAAATCAATCCAACTTTTCTGAGTATTAGTTCAGTTTTTGTTCTTTTTTGTGGATGGCAACAAAAGAAAACAGTAATGGGTTCGCTCAGGCCTCTCGCGAGAGCCGATCGCTACTCTCATCTTCCATCTCACTCTCACACACGAGCCATGAATGGGCGTCGCTTAACAGAGCCGTGCATACACACTCTCAAGCCTCGCTCGTAGCAACGAAACGAGCTGAGAATGGCACAGATCATTAGTATTTCGGCGGCGCAACGGGCCATTTCAAATCGCATACTTCGTAGGCAAATGTGCAGTGTTTATTTTTTTCAAGTGGCAGTGGCTGTGTGGTGAAATATTATATTAATAAAGTGACATTTAAAAACATAAAAGGTAGACATCATCAACAAATATTTAAAAACATTTTACAACATATAAAACATTCAAATCCAGTCAATATCATGTCATTATTTAGCTTCTATTTTAGTGTCATCTTTGTTTAATTAGTTTAGTGTCCGATTCTTGGTAATTGTCCGAGTTCATTGACTCCGTATAAGGGGAGAGGGACGGCAGAATTTTTACATCGCGTGTTCTCTTACTTCTTTGGACACGCTTGTCCATATTTTTCCTTTATCTTATTGTCCAGCCAGAGTCAAACGGTTATTCGTCGTCAGTACAGTGCTGTCAAGAGTTTTGCTTCTTGTGTTTGTGTGTTCGTGAGAAGTGCAAAAGAAATAGGAAAAGTCAACTACAGTGATGACTCCTGTCAATCAACTGTGTGTTAAACCAGCTTTCTATTAGTGGCAATAAATTAAATTATTCTTGGCCGGAACAATTATTGCACAGATTGTGGTGTGGAATTGCTCCGTTGAAGTTATAATTAGTTTAAATTTTTATAATTTAATAATTTAATATATTGAATTTTTAAAATTTTAAATATGTTTTTTTTTTTTAAATTTTTTAAGATTTAATTATTAATAAATTATGATATTTAATTAATTATTATTTGGCCATTTAAAATTTTAATGTGTCATTTTTAAGATTATAAAATTTTAAAGTTTGTTTGAGTTTTTGTTTTACTGTGTCGTTTTTGTTGTTTTTTTTTTATTGGCTTAAGCCTTTTATTAAATTTTTGTATCTCGTTTTAATTATTGATTTATTGGCTTTTTTAGGGATTTTTAATTTTTGACAGACATATTATATTTAATATTTATTAATAATTATTATTTCGTTTTGCTAATATTGATAAATTTATTTTTTTAGAGGGCGAGCAGGTTAAAGCATCCGGAATCCAGCGAAGTCAGCATCCATCGTCATCATCAGCCGGTTACATCTTTATACAAGGTAAGTCATATAAATTTAGAATTTATAGATTTTATTTATTAATTTATTCTCCTCTTTTTCAGGTAAGTGCACGCTTCTTATTTATCTTCTATCCGGGTCGTCAAGTTTTATTGGATTTAATTGGATATAAATGGATTTCGTCGGATTAAGCATCTGAGAGGGAATTTTTGTCAAGTAGTCAAATTCGCAGGATAATGCTGCTCCTTCGTCCTTAGAGTTAGGGGAGTCAAACTGGGCACCCAAGTAGCCCCATTCATCCTCATGGCGACCACATATGGCCCGAAGTCGCAGCCCAAACTTGGAGGCGGGTTTTGGCCATTTTTGGCAGAGGCCTCTTTTCGACGCCGACTGCGCTGCCGCCATATGCGATATAATTTGCACATAGGGATATCTCCTTCATCTTGAAAGCTTAGGACCTCAATTTTTGTGGACAAGTAGCTAGGTCCTTGCTAATGACGACCCTATATGGCCCGAAGGCGTGGCCCAAAGATTTGTTTTTGCTTTGGCCATTTTTGGTGGCCGCCTTTTTGTTCCTGCCGACCTGATCGACTCAATTGCCAGAGTTGTGCCAGCGACCCATCTTCCCAGATATCGCCATAAAACTTCATATGTAGCTAGTTTAGACCATTGTTTAGGACACCAGCTGCAATTTGCCGGCTATTTAAGCCATTTAATGCCTTTTTTGGCCGTTTTTTTGAGCAAGCCATTTCAGCCAACGGGCTCAGCTATTCGACAAAACAAGGTAAGTTTTTGATTTAAATTGCAATTATGTGTCAATACTAATCGTTTTTCTCTATCTATTCCAGCTAAACATCAAACAATGGGACGAAAAGTGGAATTAAATGGCCAAATTGTTGTCAATAAATACAGACAAACAAATAGCGATGAGAGACGACAAAGAATTAATTTATAAGGAGACAAATGAAGACAAAAAGAAACGTTCAAGTCAACAAATGAGAATGGGGTGAGCGTCATATTTTATTTTTTAATTAGTCCTTTGATTTTGATTTGTCCTGGCCTGCATCCTCCTTGTCATATCATTATTTGCGTTTTTCTTTTCTATGGTCCAAATCTTTGTCCGAATTTATTGTACGGCTACCTTAAGCCGCCAGTCCAGTCAGCAATTCGATGCAGCTTTCAACGCTGCTTTGGATCCATCCAAAGAAGGCCTCATCCGAGGCAGTAGTGGGATCAGGAAGAGTAGCTATTGTCCTTTTTCCGAACTCAAGCATTTTGGTTACCATCTGTACTCGTCTTTCCTTGTTAGCATTCGTATTGGCGGCGCAGGGCTCCTCTTCGACATCCATCCTGTCATCAGTCTGCTTCTTTTTGTGTGTGGGAGCTCTCGCTGTGCGTCCGCGCCGGCCAGCCGAGGTCGAGTTCTGGCTGCCGGCGTCCTTTATTGTTTTCAGGTATCTTTTTTCGTTTGTATTTTTTTATAAATCATTTAAAATTAAATAACAAGGTATAACAATGGAAGTTTGACATAGATAAAAATTATACAAAAATTATTCAACAATTAAACAATTAAATAAAATTAAATAACAAACAAAACATTAATTGATTTTTACTTTAAAAGAGAAAGTTGGAACGCACTTCATTAGGCTAGTGTAGGGGTTGCTGCTGGTTCTATATTTGCAACCCCGAAGGGCCACCGCTGAAATCTTGACCTTTAGATAGGGAAATGCCCCAGCATCGGCGTTTAGGTCGGCATGGCTGAGATACTCCCTGCCAGCAAACCTTAACACCTAGCCAGTACGGATGTTGAGGCACCGACCAGCTTCCAGGCGCCTTCCTTTAGGCTTGACCAGAAGTAATCCGGAGTTGTTTGATTGACTGTTTTTGCCCCCTTGCTTATAAAAACTCGCTTGCACAGAATTGTATGGATGTTTGTTTAAAAAATGTATAAAATTATGCGAGAAAAATGACAAGGGGGCAGGAAGAGCAGTGTAGGGGCAGTCGTCTCTGCCGGCTGACACCGCTTCCTATTTCGGGCCACCATGCAATCCAGCACTGTGCTGCTCTGGATTTGTGGGATTGCATGGCCCGCTTGAGGACCTTTGTGGTCCTTGATCCTGGGCCCAGGATCGATGAGGGGTGGGCGCAGCTCCTGCTGCGCCCTCTGCTCTGCTAGCTGCTGCTGCTGTCTTCACACCGGCAGGTTTGCCAGTGTGTTGTTGTTGCTGTAGGTGGTGGTCGTCTCTGCTGCTCCGCTGCTCCGCTGCTTCGCTGCTCTGTCGCTGCTGATGGTTGATGCTGCGCTCTGCCACTGCGCAGCCGCTACTACTGTGTGTAGGAATCTACTACTATTTGCCATGGTTGATGTAGTTTTAGTAGCAGATTCCATCAGGTAAGTAGCAGGCCGATGTTGTTGGTGCTTAATGCTGCCGTTGCAGCCGGATAGTGGACGCCAGTTGTGTGCTTCTGCCGCTGCTGCCGAGGTAAGTTGTTGTTGCTGTTGTTGTCGTCATCTGTGGGCCAGGATCCTGTGCGCTGTGCGCTTTGCGGCCGTTGTGTTTGGCCAAGCGCAGGCGCACTCCCAAATTTGCAGCGCCCACTGCGTATAGGGCAGCCAGTTTTAATTGCCAATTAATGTAAAAGATGCATGCATGGCTACTAGCAATACATCTACTCCTCCACTTGGAGCAAAGGAGCATCCATCCATGAGGAGCATTGTGCCGGCTGTTTGGGGTCCTCCAGGACCTGCCAGAATTGTTGGAGTAGTACTCCATCCACGTTTGCCGCCAGACTTGTGGCCCACGGCCGTCTCCAAGTGTGTGTGATAAGCTCGGAGTGGTGAGTCAAGTCTGTCCTCTTTACCGCTTTAGGAGTCCAGTTAATAAGTAACCATAAGAGCCTAGATTAGGCCACTTCCTACAACCAAGAGGGGTTGTTTCAGCCTCCAAGGAGGAAGTGTGGCCGGAAACCAGCGTCGCCGTCTTACGTCTTATTGCTGCGACAAAGACCTGCAGCCAGCTCTGTAGGCGTGACTGTTTAGACAGGTGGGACAAGTGAGAGCTCAGTATTTGCTGTAGGTGTAAACAGTTCCGACACACACGCCCGTGGGCGTGGCGGCAGCATTGGATGCGCTGGAGGAGGCCAGCAAATGCCCCAGGTCAATGGCTGCATCAATAGGCAAAATTGTTGTTGTTGTAGGCACTGCTGCTGATCATATCACAGTGAGAGTGATGGCTTGTTTAGGATGGTTGAAAGTGAATAATGGAAATTTGTTCCCAGTAGATTGTATTTTGGCCATCTTTGTCTGCATTTGGGCATTCATTTGTATATATAAGTGCCGCCAGTGTAGGCGTTGTTTGGACGCAGTTCGTCCTGAGGGGGAAAGGCGAGCAGAATCTTTAGTCATGGCACCCACCGTGTGGGCCGCCCTGAAGAGGGCGAGACCCCTAAGGATACTAGGACCTCAGACACTGCCACGCATTCCCCCTCATCATACATGTTGTATGCATGTGCATTTGTGCATCTTTGCTCTATTGCATTTGGGAGCACACTACCCAAGTTTATGGTCATAGTGGCTCCCTTTTCGTAGCGCTTGGCGCCTATTTTTTTTGGGCCCTTTTCAGGGCCACTGTCTTTGTCAAGTGGCATGCTGATTGTAGAATAGTGGCGCCGGACTCCTTGTCCATGATCGCCAGTTGCCATGGGCTTGTATATTCGTCCTTTGGGTGTTTTTATTTTCTCTTCCATGTTTTTATTAATTTATTTCTCCAAGTGTGGGTGGTACATGTGGATGGATAAGAGAAAAGGAAGAGAAAGAAAAAAGAGAAATTTGCTTAATGTCTGAATCTCGCAAGCGCGAGGAACTTTATTATCGATTGTATTACATATTGTGTGCAATTTTTGCGATAAGTATTGAGTGATTGGGTACAGAGACCAACACTAAAACATAAATAACAATAAGGCTTAAAAGTAGGCAACAGAAAGTTAAGCAATGACATGTAAAAAGATATTAATTAATTAATAGCAAAAATTGGCTGCCATCGGGAGCGTGTGAACTCTGCTCTGGCAAGACATTAAAAATAATTGAAAGATATTAGAGAAAATTTAATAATCGTAGCTTGAAGCGCGTCCAGCATCGTCCGAAGTATTTGTGCCGCTCCTCCTGTCCCACGCAGCAGTCAATCCCTTCATAGGGATGTGTAAACAGGCCTTCAGGCCAAGAAGAAGAAATAGTGGGGCTCGCTATCTCTTTCAGCGCAGCAGTTAGCAGTCAAAAACAAGATTAGTCATCCAGGTCAGCCCCCTTCAGACTCGTCAAAGGTAGGGGAATATTGGGAAAAGCTAAAAGGAATTTTGGAATTGCATCTTTGTGCCCCGTTACGGATCAAGCACTTTAAGCACATTAAAGTCAGCTGATTTTTTTAAAAGACAGTTTGCCAAATAAAGGCTGTCAGTGTAATTTCATTATTTGTTTACGTCGACTTATTTGAAAAATGCGACATGTGTACATTGGTACGGTATTAGAGCCGTAGGTAACTCCTCGTCGTAGTATTTGTTGTAATTGTTGTAGTCGCAGATCGGTTTAAATTTCAGGCCTCTTTTGTCAGTTTGTACTCATTATTTTATATAAATTATTTTATTTTTTATTTTAGATTTGAATTTGGAAATAATTTTTATTTATTTTCTTTAGGATGTGCAGGATCAGCGAGAAAGGCGGGACTTCATCCAGGAATAGCAGACACAGGAGCCATTAACATCTATATGTCAGTGAGTATTTGAACATAAACAGACATGGTCATATTTATTAATTTGTTTTATCTTTTCCAGGGTACGTCAGCTCCAATAAATTAAGGTCCGAATTATTTGCGGGATTTATTCTCAACATCAGCATCGTTAAGTTAAAATTCACGGCATGCGCATAGCCGCAAGTCCGTTTAGTAGCTGGAGGCAACTCTCAACGCTGCTCCGAACCCACGAATAGAAAACCTCGTCCGAGGCAGAAGTAAGGTCAGGAATAGAGGCCACTGTATTCCTTCCAATTTCCGACATCAACCCGACTATCTTTGCTCGAGCCTCAACGTTCCTCTCGACATTAATGACGGCGCAAGGCTCCTCATCAGCAGTTTCCATCTCCTCGGCCTGCTTTTGATACTGTTTTTTGTGAACAGTTTTGGCGTCAAGGCCTTACTTTTCTTAGTTTGGTCATTACTAGCTTTTAAGATTATTTTATTCTTATTATTGTCAATTTTTGTTTTTGTCATTTTATTAACGCCAGCTGGCAGGCGCTTCGCCGACTCCTTTACAGGGATTGGAGGGCGGAAAATGGGGGTATTTAATCCTTTGTTATTGTCGTCCGAAATTGCAACCTGGGCCAGCTCCAACCTCCGCTTCTGCTGAAGCCGCTCAAGGTGAAGCTCGGCCGGATTTCTCTTGGCATCAGGTCCCAGCCATATCCGACGGATGCTTGGCGAGAGCATGCCGTCGCGATAGAAAATAATCTTTTCTTATCCGCCACTTTCTCCGACTTGCGCTTAGCTAGCATCTCCTTGTCAAGTTTTGTAATTTTATTGACTAGTAGCCGATTTCGTGCCTCTTTTAGCACCTTACAGCCCCCATATACACTGACATGTGCCTCAGAGCAGTTGGCGCACTTTGCAGGCTGATCTCTGGGCTTGGTGCAGCTTGTGGTGGGTGGTCGCCGGCGCACTTCATGCACCTGAATGGGTTTTGGCAGTAATTTTTTGAATGGCCAACTCTCTGGCAGCGGTGGCAAATTACCACGTTTCTTGAGCGCCGTTTCCTCTCCACGGTCACTTCCATTGTGCTTAGCTTTCGGAGGCCGAGTATCTCCTCGTGTTTATTGGCGGGATGGGGTGGCAGCTCCACCTCACAGATCCTCATCGGCTTGCCCGTGAACCTATGTCGCAGGAAACAAGCGAATCTGGTTACAAATCCTAATTTTGCCAGCTCATCTCTAACCCATTGCGCGGAAAGTTCAGAGTAGAGGCCTTTGATCACCACGCGAAATCCTCTCGCTTCTCCCCCTGGTGGGTATGACCATACAGACCAGCAGCCATCGTCGCTTTAATGGCCTTTTCGTAAGATTCCATGTCTCTGCACTGGATTCTGACTCCTGCATCCCCAACAGCCCTGGCGACAAACTTGCCCTCACCTACAGCCTCTTTTAAGAGTTGTATTAAACTGATTATATTTAAGACAGTCTGAATAAATATTGGCGGGATTTTATGGCTAACTAAGGGACGCTTCCAAGGCGGGAGCGAAGCCTCGTCACTTTCTTCCTCTTCTTCTGTCGGGGTAATGTTTACCACCGGGTCAATTTGTGGGGATTTTGCTTCGCTCACGCACCACTGCTTGGGCCGCCTGGCTGATAAATATTGGTGTTTTAATGGCCAGCTTGGTGGGCACAGTGGGGAGTATGAACACAGGCCCCTTTCGGGGCGTATTTACTGGGGAATCGTCCACCACAATAATGGAGTCGTCACTTTCAGTGGCACTGCGCCTCTTGGGGCACTCTCAGCCAAGGGGTCACTTTGAATTCGTTTGCTACCTCCAAGCCACTTCCTAATATTGTCCAGAGATAAACGCACTCCTCTTGTAGGCGGGGGAAGCGGACATAATTGGCGTCGGCAGTGAGGCCTCCGAAAGCGCGGCAGACAAGCTTCGCTTGGCGCGTGAACTTTGGACCTCACCGTCGATGACTTGCTGCCTGCTGGGGGCCGCCATCTTGGGGCTCCCCAGGGCACTGCTTTGGCTTACCCTTGACACCGAAGTGGAGGCGTTCTGGGCAGACAAGTCTATAAAAGAGTAGACTGTGCTCCAGTCGCTGCCTTCCAGAATGCTGGAGAGCTCACCGTTCTTACTGGCGCTGAAAATGTGTGCAGGGCCAGTGGAGTTGCATGGCGAGGGGGGCCATCATTTTTCCACATTCTTCTTCTTTCAGTGTCCATGGAGTCTCGGCGTCACTTTGTCCAGAATTGGCATCTTTATTGGCTGCCTTCATGCTCCTCAGCTGCATCGTTTTTTAATGTCTGTCTTCAGTTGATTTTTTAATGTCTGTCTTCAGCTGATGCTGAGGTACTTTTATTTATCGTTGGTATTACAAGTGATGTGCAATTTTGTGCGATAATTAATTGGAAATTGAGCCTTATACCTAACACTAAAAATTAAATAACATTTCAGCTTACAACTATGCAACAAAAAATTATTAGAAATGACATCAAAAGAAACATTTAACAGACATTGCAAATAAGGGGGGGGTAGGCCACGGGTGAGAGCTTGCCCTGGCAAGAGTAATAGGAAAGGGAAAAATTTGAAGAATTTTTAGAGGAAATCGCCTGAATCTTGTCCAGCTTAGTCCGTCCTGTGTGTAACTATTTAGTTACGCCGCTCCTTCCTCCAGTCCATCGCTGCAGTCAACTTTCCCAAGAGAAATTGATTACGGGCCTTGCTCAGGCCAATCTCCATCCCACGCAGCAGTCAATAGGATTTAAAGGTCATCTGGGCCAGCTCCATCCAGATTCGTCAAAAAGTTATATGCAGGAAAATATCTGTAAACAAATTTATTTGCATCTTTGTGCCCCTTTCGGATCCAACACTTTAAGCATATTTTTTCTCTTCATTTAATTTAGTGGCAGCTCGCCATAAAAACGGCGGCGCTCAAGTTTCTATCTTTTCTTTGTTTACATCGTCTTATTCTTATATTAAGAGGCGACATACATATTCCATTTGTACAAAAAGAAGTACAGTCATCAGAGCCTTCATTAGGTCTTCGTAGTTGTTGTTTTTTGCTCGTGGTCGCTATCGTCGTTTTTCGGCAAATTCTCGCTCTTCTAGCTAATTGTCATTTTCATACGAAACTCATACACACATATGCACATAAGAGATCGCTAACGGCGTGAGAAACCAAAACAGCTTTTCTCAGTATTGGTGCCAGGCCTCTCGCGAGCCGATCACTCCTCTTATCTTCCGTCTCACCCTCGCACGAGTCGTCAATGGGCGTTACTCAATTGAGCACACATACATGCGTGCCACTCAGGCTCGCTCGCAAAGCGAACGAGGAGAATGGCCGAACTCATTCTGTTTTCGACATCGCTGCGGAGCTAGTTTGCTTCGTTTATAATTGCAATCAGTGCAATATATATTTTTTTCCTTTGTTTTTTTTTTTTTTTAAGTGAGTGGCTGTGCATATATAAAAATTATATTAATAGTGGCATAAACGGACAACATAATAACGGTCATTACATATATTTTACAACACAAAACATATAAATATTTGTCAAAAGTGTCCCAAACATGGATGGATCCAACATAGATAAAGATCATGTTTTCGTTAATGTTACTAAGTGAGTGTTTAACTTTAGTTTAATTACTGTGCAAAAAGAGAGAGACAGGGCATAACCTCAGCCATGCACGTGTTCAAGCATTCTCATCCACGATTGTCCGTATTTTCTTATTCTCCTTTGTGCATTATGGAAGAGTACCTAGCAACGGTTTCCTGTATTTGTGTGTGTGCGCGACCGCTTGATCAGCGCTGTATTGGTGTTCGTTTCTATGCAAAGTTTCCATGTATAGAGAAAACGAAAAATTGCGCAGCTACAGTGATGACTCCGCCAATCGACTGTGATCAAATCTTGTTTCAAATTAGTGGCAATTATTTAATTATTATTTGGCCGGAACAGTTGTCGTGCGAATAATAGTGCGGATTGTTCTGTTAATTATAATTAATTTAAATTTTTATATTAATTTTAATATATTGAATTTTTAAAGATTTTAAATATGTATTAAAATCTTATAAGGATTTGATTATTAATTATTTATAATATTTATTTAATTATTATTAGGCCATTTAATAATGTAAAATTTAAATGTGTCATTTTTAAGATTTTAAAATTCTGTTTTACTGTGTCGTTTTTGTTGTTATTTATTGGCTTTGGCCTTTAATTAAATTTTTGTACCTCGTTTTAATTAATGATTTATTGGCTTTTTTAGGGATTTTTAATTTTTGACAGACATATTATATTTCATATTTATTAATAATAATTATTTCGTTTAGCTAATATTGATAAATTTATTTTTTTAGAGGGCGAGCAGGTTAGAGCATCCGGAATCCAGCGAAGTCAGCATCCGTCGTCATCAGCAGCCGGTTACATCTTTATACAAGGTAAGTCATATAAATTTAGAATTTATAGATTTTATTTATTAATTAATTCTCCTCTTTTCAGGTAAGTGCATGCTTCTTATTTATCTTCTATCCGGGTCGTCAAGTTTTATTGGATTTAAATGGATTTAATTGGATATAATTGGATGTAAATGATTTTCGTCGAATTAACATCTAAGAGGGCATTTTCGTCGAGTTGGCAAATTCGCAGGATCACGCTGCTCCTTCGTCCTTGGAGTTACAGGAGTCAAACTGGGCAACCTGGCAGCCCCATTCGTCCTCATGGCGACCACATATGGCCCGGAAGTCGCGGCCCAAATTTGAAGGCGGCTTTTGGCCATTTTTGGCAGAGGCCTTTTCTTTTTCCGACGCCGACTGCGCTGCCGCCGGCCCTTAGCAGCAAGTCCTT